>CM077667.1:137500766-138116391 GCA_039707655.1 Elymus sibiricus | reverse complement strand
TTTTGTGTACGCACTTAAGTAACCGTTATCGGTCAAATGATGTATACATCGTATCCCCTTCAATTACCACCACATGGTTCCATTGATATTCGCGCAGTGTGGGAGGGAGACGTTCTCGTCGACTGCGTGTGAGGCCGTCGGGAGAAAAACAAAAAACAAAAACAAAAGGGAGAAAGCAATACAAAAGAAAAAGAAAAGTAAACAGAAAAGGAAAGGAAAATAATAAAAATAAAAGAAAACTAAAAACTAGAAAAGGAAAATAATAAAAAGAAAATAATAAGAATAAGCAGTAGCGCTGGATTAGGACCAGCCCTATAGCTAAGTTAGCTATAGCGCTGGTCCTAATCCAGCGCTACTGCTATTTTTAGTTAACCCTGCCGCGCGGGCTCAAAATTTGGCCAAGCTCGAATCCCCCCCCTCGATCTCCACCTCTCCCTCACTCTGTCGCCGCCGGCCGTCGCCCCTGCCCGCTGTCGCCCCTGCTCGCCGTCGCCCCTGCCCGCCGTCGACCTTGACGCCGTCCGTCGCCCGAGCCCTCCCTCGACCTCACCGTCGCCGCGCGGGCCCACCCTCGACCTCGCCGCCGCCTGCAGCCTCAACCTTTGCTCAACCAAGGTGAGCTCCCTCCGATGATTCCCCGTCCTTCTTCTCTACATTCATTAGCCCGAGATGCACACCGCCGCCGCCGACCGCTAGCTAGGGTTTCATAGGCCGGGGGAAGGGGATAGAGAGCAACATCAGGTGGGGAAACAGGGGCAGAGCCGTAGACAGATCCCCTTTGCTTGCCTGCAGCGCCGGCTACCAGAATGGCGGCGCTGCCGGGCCCCTGCTCAAGGCTGCAATTTGAGATGGTCAGTGCAGATGTGTGATTCAGAGAGTGCACAGCTGAGTTAGAATGTTGTGCTATCAGTTTCATTCATGAAAATGAAATTGGGGCATGTGCTCCTTTCCTTGAAAAAAACACTAGTTCATTTAGAATTGTTGAGATCCAGTTTGTTCTCAGTATGGAAATTTAGGAGCCCAGAGCCAGTGCAGTGCCACCTGTAACCCGGAGTCTGAAGAAACGTTTCTTCAGACCAAGTTACTTGTTACTCCCTTCATTCGCTATTATAAAATGTTTTAATGTTTTTCTGAACCGGGTGTATTATAGACGCATTTTATCTGAATCTGCGCATGATATTATATGATTTTGCAATGCTGGTTGAATGTCGAAGAATATCCGAGTGGCCTATGTTTTGCCGGAATGTTGATTCATTTCCGTTTCGGCAAATTTCAGGCGCTCCATATGTCCACTTTTTAGCAAAGGTCATGCCAAAAATTTCCATGATTTTAGGCATGACTCGTGCTATAAACTAGGACATATGGAGTGCCCGGGATTTTCCGGGGGGAATGAATCAACATTCCGACCAAATATAGGCACCTTTTTTCTCTTCATTATATCTTTTATTTACAATTGTTGAATAGGAAACATGTTTAGCCACGTCGAAGCCGGGGGTTCTGCTCGCCTCGAAGAAGACCCCATCGAGGCAGCAAATCACTATTTCGATTACTTGGACGAACACCAGATGGGGTTGCATGGTGGTGGCAGTGGCACCAACCCCGACACTGACGCCGACACCGGCACCAGCACTGGCACCGGCACCGACACCACCCCCGAGACCGGCAAAGCACCGAAGAAGAAGAGGTCACGAAGACCAAACGAGCTCGGCATCGGACAAATTGTGGTCACGGAGATGCACCCCAAGAAATTAGAGCCAACGGCGCTGGATGAAGCGTGCTCGTGCTGGGGCAATCTACTAGGATGCATCCTCAGGGAAACCGCCAACATCAACGACGAGAAGTTGAAGAAGATACCACATATGGAGAACATGCTCCTAAAGAAGTTGCACAATAGGTTCCTGTTCCCCGGCCGCATAGAAAGCAAAGAACCATGGGACAACGACGCCATGACAAAGATAAACAGCAAGGCAATGGTGACGTTCACCAACGACTTGTCCGCCTGGAAAGTTCGGGTGAAAAAAGCGATTGATAAGAATGAACCGTGGTCCAAGATTCATGCTGACAATCCGACACTTACGGAAGAGGACTTTGAAAAATTCAAGGAGACTTGCGCTAAAGATGAAACCAAGAAAAAGTCAGAGAAAATGAAGGCGCTCTAGGCCAGGAACACGCCTCCCCACCGCCTCGGAAGCCGTGGTTATGAGGGGAAGAGGCACGTATGGGCTAAGGAGGACGCCGAACGTGAAAGTCACGGAATCCCAGACCCCTTGGCGGAGTTCACCGACCCGCTGGAGCGTGACTGGATCAGGGCCCGGTACAAGTGGGACCGCGTCAAGAAGATCTTTTACATGGACCCGAACACGAGGGAGTTCATGAGACTTCTGGTAATTGTTATATTACGACATTATCATATTAGCTTCAATCAATTCGACTACAAGTTTTGTCACATTATTAGTAAACCATCCACGTTCCTTTGGCAGAAAGAGCAGCACCAAAAGGCAGCCAAAAGCGACGAGTCGTCACAGTCGTCGGCGAGGCCCAAGTGGGACACCCATTTCAACCGGGCCCTGAACATACTGAAAAAGGTCCCGCGGGACCAACCGCCGTCCTATGGACGTGTGCACGGCGTCGGAGATTGCGCCTCGTGGAAGACGAGCTACCGCGAGGAGCCAGAGGAAAGAAGGAAGAGACGGGCGCTCAACCAGCAGACCATCGACGAGAAGGTCGCGATTGCGGTCAATAAGACCAAAGCTGAGACCAAAGAAGAGTTGCTCGGGGTAGTCAATGCAAGGGTCAATGACTTCCAATCTGCAATTATTACAAGCTTGATTCCGGCAATTATCGATTGGTAGAAGAGCAATCCAGAGAAAGGGCCACAGGACTTTCCCCTTCCCAGCTACGTCGGGAGCAATTCGGTGAACATCACACCACCAGCACCTGCTCAAGCAACCGCAAAAGGTCCCGCTCCTGTTCATAGCAGCCTGACCTCCGTCTCTGGCATGCTCGGCGGGACTTCGTCTATGGCTGAGCTCGACGCCCTCACGGTAATTACGCGTCATACCCTTTTCACCAGCATGCCTATATATTCTTCCGTTTCAGTTGCCTTTCGGATGTTTGACGTCGCAGACATGTCTTCGTAGGCCAACGATACCCCGTGCACCCTACTGTACGACATCAAGGGCCAGAAGGTGGCCGTGGGAAAGGCAACAATCGTGAAGCCGACGGACCGCATGTTCCACAACCGAGAGATGCCCGATGGCGTCTTCAAGGTTAACGTGGCCAGTGTCTTAGCGGGCTTCGAGGATTTGCCTGCTCCGGTACCAGTCGATGATGAGGAGACCCCTCAACGGATTGGCGCATGCAAGAGCTGGTTCTTGCCTTGGCTGAAGACTCTTCTTCGTGTCGAGGTGCCCAGTATCACACCAACGACAGCTTCTCAAGAAGGTATGAACACCACCCCTCCTACCAAATTACCTGCACCTGTCGTGGCGGGTGTTAGCGGACGACGCGAGGGAGAGCCTCCATTAGTGCCAGATGACGTCGCCCCCGTTGTCGAAGAAGCAAATGCTGATGATGACATGGAGGAGGATGATGATGACCCAGACAAGTATTTCAATTCCGCCTATGATGATGGAGGATTGATGGCTCAGGACGATGAAGACTCGGGCTATGAGCGTGGAGATGATGACTTGATGCTGCCTGATTTGCTGGAGCCGGAACGTCCTAAGGCGGAATGCAAAAAGTCTCTCTTCAAGCGATCCTCGCAGGAGACGCCTCTAGATGCCGCCTCTACCCAGCAACAACCTGAGGGCCGTCCACTGATTAGCCCGACGACACTGGGAGTGGTGGTTAGGGAAGGTATGGTGGGCTCACTACCGCCACCCGCCAAGAAGCAAATGAGGAGACCGGAGAGGAAAGGCTCTAAAGGCGCCAGAGCTGCTTCAAGCAGCCAGCCACCTCTGAAGCCCCGGGAGGTAGACAGAATACCTGTCGTAGGTGCGGAGCGTTTCCATGTCGCCGGCCACCCGATCCTACCTCAGAAAGCGCTAGAGGACATACTGAACAATGATCTAAGGAGACTTCATGATGATGTCCTGGCCAGACAGAAAAGCCTTCTCATCTCGGAAAAACCAGGTTACCCGCTTTACGCGGCTCAGGTGCCGGGTGGGAAGTTGTACGTCGAGGGATGGCCCGCGGATAAGTTCATCCTGCGATTTGACTACATCTATGACATGTTCCACATGACCAAGCTGGATTTCTAGTTCATCCGCATGTATGCGCTGTATCTCAACTACTTCATCGGATCGAGAACATAAAATATATCTGCGTCGCGGACCCGTACCATATGCATGAGAGCTTTTTGGCAGTCTGCAAAGAGCACCGTGACTATGCGAGCAAGTACATCGACGGCTTGATGATCGCTAATAAGGATAAGGAAGCGATTCTCCTGCCTTATCATCCCATGTAAGTCATCCGTGCATATCCTTTCGTAAGTGTTAATCATTCCTTTGCAAGCATGGAGGCTAATTTGAGGTGTACTTAATTTGCGCAGCGGGGGGGGGGGGGGCACCGTCCTCATCGTTCTGTACCCAGAATACTCCCATGCTATCTACTTGGACTCATCGAAGAACATCAAGAAACAGGATTACAAGCACATAAAGAGTGTTCTCGATAGTGCCCTGTTAACCTTCAGCCTGTCTGGTGGATATATCAAGGTGAAAAAGTACTGGAAGAACGGGCTGGTTTTCAGCCATAAGACCGATTTCTGCTGCATCCAGCAACCGCACATCAGTAAGGCTGATGGATTCTACCTCATGCATCACCTGCTCGAGTTCAGAAGGGATAATCAACGCCTTCGCATGTCAGCTACTACCAACGATGCCGAGATTGTCAACTGTGCCACAAGCATAGGAAAGACACCGGATCATCGAATCCGAGCTGAGTTTTATCACGTACAGTGTGAACTTGCCCAAGTGATCATGAAGCAGGTCCTCGAACCAACAGGGATGTTCTACCATGGGCCAATCACGCGGGATGATGTCCGAGCACTACTAATCGCTCAGCGTCTGGACCTGAAGCCTTTCAAGAAGCTCGGGTGCTTCCTCCCTGACTATGAAGATTGGACCGCCGACATGGAGGACTGATTGTCGATGACAATATATGTGTCACTACTGTCTTTCTATCGCAAAACTTTGAATTTATGCACGGCGAAACTATGTGATGTAATTAAACCGTGGTCCTGAACTAGCGTAGATCGCTCTAGTTAATTAGTTTGGGTATGAGGAACTTCGTCATTTATGTTTACTATAGGTTGCTTGTATTTTGCTAATTATGCCTCTTTGTTTTCTTAAGTACATTATCTTGCACATTATCATTCAGTTCATCAACTGACGATGCAGGTACATAGATCAGAGATGGCGAAGGACTGCTACGCTGTGTTCGTTGGGAGGGTTCCAGGAGTCTACGACCACTGGCCAGACGCTCAGGCCCAGGTGGACAAGTACCCGGGTGCTAGCCACAGAGGGTTCGACAGCAGAGCCGAAGCGGAAAGTAGTTACTTGAGGTGGACGCTCCGGCAAGAGCGGGGGCGGAACCGTCGGTGCCTCAAGTACTACATAGTCGCGGTCTTGCTCATGTTGATCGCTCTTCTCTTCTACATCATGGTTTAGATAGAGATGATGAAACTTGTGTGTGTGCCATGACCATGCACTTGCACTTATTCGAGACATGACATGACTTGTGTATCGCTATTTTCGAGATGTGATGATATTTGTGTTGAATGATGATGATGATGGTATGACGAGACTACTGTATGTGTATGATATGATGAGAACAGTGTATGTTTATTGTGATCTGATGAAACTATTGTATAGAGCCTGTATAAATACATCACAAATACGTAGAGGGGGTATGAATATGTGAAAGCAGGAATACTAGCAGCAGCGCTGGAAGGCATCTAGCAGCAGCGCTTGCCTTTCTGCAGCGCTACAGATAGTTAGCAGTAGCGCTGGTCAGCGCATCGCTACTGCTAACCATACTTAGCAGTAGCGCTGCACCAACCAGCGCTACTGCTACAACTTAGCTGTAGCGCGTTAGCAGTAGCGTTGGACCCAGCGCTACTGCTATAGGTTTTTCAAGCGCTACTAGTAGGCTTTCTCCTAGTAGTGATTCCTTGCATATAGTTTTGAGATATAAAGATGGTGATATTAGAGTCTTGCTAGTGAGTAATTGTGGAATGGTAGAAATACTTGTGTTGAAGGTTGTCATTCCCGTAGCATGCATGTATGGTGAACCGTTATGTAACGAAGTCGGAGCATGATTTGTTTAATGATTGTCATCCTTTGTGTGAGGGTCGGGAGCGCGCGATGGTTAACTCCTACCAACCTCTCCCCTAGGAGCATGCGTCTAATACTTTGCTTTGATAACTAATAGAATTTTACAATAAGTATGTGAGTTCTTTATGACTAATGTGAGTCCATGGATTATACGCACTCTCACCCTTCCACCATTGCTAGCCTCTCTAGTACCGCGCAACTTTCGCCGGTACATTAAACCCAGCATATATCCTTCCTCAAAACAGCCACCATACCTACCTATTATGGCATTTCCATAGCCATTCCGAGATATATTGCCATGCAACTTCCACCGTTTCGTTTATCATGACACGCACCATCATTTTCATATTGCTTTGCATGATCGTAAGATAGCTAGCATGATGTTTTCATGGCTTGTCCGTTTTTTGATGTCATTTGCTATGCTAGATCGTTGCACATCCCGGTACACCACCGAAAGCATTCATATAGAGTCATACTTTGTTCTAGGTATCGAGTTGTAATTTTTGAGTTGTAAGTAAATAAAAGTGTGATGATCATCATTATTAGAGCATTGTCCCATGTGAGGAAAGGATGATGGAAGCTATGATTCCCTCACAAGTTGGGATGAGTCTCCGGACTTTACAAATAAAAAAAGAGGCCAGCGAAGCCCAAATATAAAAAAAGAGGCCAAAGATGCCCACCAAAATAAAAAAATGAGAGAAAAGAGAGAAGGGACAATGTTACTATCTTTTTTCCACACTTGTGCTTCAAAGTAGCACCATGATCTTCGTGATCGAGAGTCTCCTATTTTGTCACTTTCATATAACTAGTGGAATTTTTCATTATGATGCACACCCACTTAGTTTATTTTTGAGCTTTCATACACTTATAGCTCTAGTGCATCCGTTGCATGGCAATCCCTACTCACTCACATTGATATCTATTGATGGGCATCTCCATAGCTCGTTGATACGCCTAGTTAATGTGAGACTATCTTCTCCTTTTTCACAACCTCCACCATATTCTATTCCACCTATAGTGCTATATCCATGGCTCACGCTCATGTATTGCGTGAAAGTTGAAAAGGTTTGAGAACATAAAAGGTGTGAAACAATTGCTTGACTTGTCATCGGGGTTGTGCATGATTTAAATACTTTGTGTGGGGAAGATGGACCATAGCCAGACCATATGATTTTGTAGGGATAACTTTCTGAGGCCATGTTATTTTGAAAGGACATAATTGCTTTGTTAGTATGCTTGAAGCTTGGGGATGCTTGATACGTCTCCAACGTATCTATAATTTTTGATTGTTCCATGCTATTATATTATCTGTTTTGGATGTTTTATATGCATTAATATGCTATTTTATATTATTTTTGGGACTAACCTATTAACCTAGAGCCCAGTGCCAGTTTTTGTTTTTTCCTTGTTTTTGAGTATTGCAGATAAGGAATATTAAACGGAGTCCAAACGGAATAAAATCTTCGATATGATTTTTCTTGGACCAGAAGAAACCTGCCAGACTTGGAGAGGGGGGCAGGAGACCTGTCGGGAGACGACAAGCCTGCAGGGCGCGCCCTAGGGGGGGCGCCCTCCTGGCTTGTGGCCCCCCTGCAGGCCTCCTAACCCCAATCTTTGTCCTATAAATTTCCAAATATTCCCCCAATACCAAAAAGAGCCACGAAAATACTTTTCCGCCGCCGGAAGCCTCTGTTCCCATGAGATCCCATCTTGGAGCCTTTTCCGGTAATCTGCCGGAGGGGGATTCGATCACGGAGGGCATCTACATCAACTCCATTGCCCCTCCGATGATGCGTGAGTAGTTCACCTCAGACCTTCGGGTCCATAGCTAGTAGCTAGATGGCTTCTTCTCTCTCTATGTTCTTCAATACCATGTTCTTCATGATCTTCATGGAGATCTATCCGATGTAATACTCTTTTGCAGTGTGTTTGTCGAGATCTGATGAATTGTGGATTTATGATCAGATTATCTATGAATATTATTTGAATCTTGTCTGAATTCTTTTATGCATGATTTCATATCTTTGCAAGTCTCTTCGAGTTATTGGTTTGGTTTGGCCAACTAGATTGGTAATTCTTTCAATGGGAGAAGTGCTTAGTTTTGGGTTCAATCTTGCGGTGTCCTCACCCAGTGACATTGTAGGGGTAGCGAGGCACGTATTTGTATTGTTGCCATCAAGGATAAAAAGATGGGGTTTTCATCATATTGCTTGAGTTTATCCATCGACATCATGTCATCTTACTTAATGCGTTACTCTGTTCTTCATGAACTTAATACTCTAGATGCAGGCAGGAGTCGGTCGATGTGTGGAGTAATAGTAGTAGATGCAGAATTGTTTCGGTCTACTTGACACGGACGTGATGCCTATATGCATAATCATTGCCTTGGATATCGTCATAACTATGCGCTTTTCTATCAATTGCTCGACAGTAATTTGTTCACCCATCGTATTATTTTCCTTCAAGAGAGAAGCCTCTAGTGAAACCTATGGCCCCCGGGTCTATTTATATTTTCAGATCTATAAACCAAAAATACCAAAAATACTTTGCTGCAATCTTTTTACTTTTATTTTACTTTTCGTTTTAGTAATCTTTTATACCTATCTCTAGCAGATCTCATCCTTGCAAGTAACCGTGAAGGGACTGACAACCCCTTTATAGCGTTGGGTGCAAGTGTTTGATTATTTGTGTAGGTGCATCTATTGGGGACTTGCTTGTATCTCCTACTGGATTGATACCTTGGTTCTCAACAACTGAGGGAAATACTTATCTACTTTGCTGCATCACCCTTTCCTCTTCAAGGGAAAACCAACGCAAGCTCAAGAAGTAGCACTTCCTTTGCCACGATCATTTTGTCAAATATCGTCATCATTGCCTTTCACTTGCATGAATGAATGAGATGATAATAATAATAGTGCAAGAATATCATGGACTAAGCTGGAATCTGCAGGGCAGCTTTAGACAAAGGAGAAGACAGGGTAATATTGGCTCTCTGTTAAATCAACAATAAAGCATGTAAGAGCCACTCAACATTTTCATTGTGGTCTTCTCCTTTCAAAGACTCAACAAAAAGAAAAGAAATTCAGAGAAACACACTGAAATATTTTTGTAGTTTTTGTTTCTCTCAAGCGAGCAAAATAAACTACGGGAAAACTAGAACGGGAAAAACTATTTACACAGGAAAGTTCCCAACATGCAAAGGAAATGTTTTCGGGTTTTCTTTTTAGTGTTAAAGGTAATTAAATTGGGAAAGAAAACTAAAAAGAAGCGAGAAATATTTTTGGGTTTTCCAAAGTTATTCAAACACACAAGAAGAAAGTGGAAACAGTAAAACTAATATGGATATACAATGAAAGAGGATGAACACCGACAATTTATATGAAGTGTGTGAACATGAATGTAGTGTCGGTGAGAAATATCTACTCCCCCAAGCTTAGGTGTTTGCCTAGCTTGGTGATCACCACTGATAATCTGAAAAATGGTTGAAGTTGTAGCTTCTGGGGTGCATTTCTGGCCGCCTCCTCTGCCAAACGAGTAGCCTCCAATGCAGCTTTGAATTGGCGCACCTCGTCCTCAAGAACATAGTAACGCTGTCGAGCCTGAAAATCAAAGAGAGCAGGTGCAGGCAAAGTGACAGACACATACATTTATTTCCCAAATATTAAAGTATAACCATAACCCCTAGCACGGTTTACAATATACTCATGAGAACGCATAGCTTCGAAATCTAAATATCTATCAGGCAAGATCGGATCATAAGGATGGGGCGACACCCCCAGTTTTGTAGCTACGCGGGAGGCATAAATTCCTCCATACAAATCACCGTTACTAGGGTTAGAATTCAACCTTCGGGCAACAATTGCACCAAGGTTATAGCGTTGTTCACCAGTTATGGCAGTGTGGATCAGGCTCAAGTCAGGGGCACATAAAGCACTGCAATTGTGTTTTCCTACTACACATTTCCCATTAAATAGTGCAAAGTAACGAATAGAGGGAAATTGTATGCTTTTAATTCTTGCCTGTGTTACTCCCCTATCTTCTCCAACGCAAAGACTCTCGAGGAACATATTATAATCAGTTTTTGAAGGTTTCTAAGGCGAACCCCAAAGTGGAAGTTTGCAAGCAACAGAGAATTCTTCTAGAGTCATGCTAAAGGATTTATCATAAATTTTAAATAAAACTCTAGAAGCATGTGATTAATAGAGAAATCCTTGCGTGAATGTACGGGTAAGGTCATAGTGTTGGACACACTTATCTGCGAGGAAATTGGTGAGGCCAGTATTATCAATGAATTGGTCAAATTCCTCCTTGATACC
Organism: Elymus sibiricus; assembly: GCA_039707655.1. Lineage (NCBI taxonomy): Eukaryota > Viridiplantae > Streptophyta > Magnoliopsida > Poales > Poaceae > Elymus > Elymus sibiricus. Next base: position 138,105,740 of record CM077667.1, on the reverse strand, counting down.
TGCACCTATCATGAATTCTTCACTTGGCCATCGACATGATTTGGCGTCAGCCATAACCAGCTAGTTGTCCCGGGGTTCAATGTAAGCTTGTCGTACTGAACTCTCACTAGTTAACTCATTCGTGGTGAGTCTTCTTGAGGAGCTCCTCCTAAAGAAACTCATCCTCCCAAGCACAAATTTCTGAAATTTTTGAGCCACAAATTTATGTCAATGAAACTTTGCAAGATTGATAGCAACTACTCATAATGATGCCTAGAGGCCATATCAAGCATTCATACTACTTGGAACTCAAAGAATTCAACATGCAATATCATTTTCTATAGCACCAAGTGCAGCATATTATGAAAAATATAAACCACTAAAACAAAAACTAATTGGAGGAATGGAGGAGTCACATACCAAGGAACAATTCCTCAAAACAGTTTCAGAAATGGAGTTCCGAGCAAAGTGATCAAAAATTCCAGTTTCTAGAGGAAGAACACGGAGAGAGACAGAGCTAGGGAATTTTTTCTGGAGGTGGGAGAAGGAGTGGGCTGAAGGGATAAGGCAGGGGGCCCCTATGGGCCCCACAAGCCATCATGGCACGGCCTAGGGGGGCCGCGCCCTGTTGGCTTCTGGCCCATACGTGCACTCCCCTGCTGCAATTTTTATACCAAAAATTCTTATATGATCTAGAAAAATTCATGTTAAAATTTTGTCGCAATCTGAGACTTTTTATGTTTGGGCATTTTTCTATGCACGGGAAAAACAGAAAATCATGCTAATTTATTTTATATAAACTACAAATAACAGAGGATAAACTTTTGATACAGAGAGTTGTGAATACTAAATTCATCAATCACATGCCTTCCGAAAAGGATCCATTAATAATGTTGATCAAGTCTTATTAACAACTCTTTCCGGTTAACATGCAACCGAAGAATTTTTGTATATCACTAGGTTACCTCAATGGGGAGTTGCATCTCCCCAACAATAAGATTATAATATTTCTTCTTGACAGTAGGTAGAGGAATTGCAAAACTTCCAATGATAACCGTGGGGGTAGGCTTAATGACATTAATATTATTAACCAAAGTTTGCTTCTTCGGGAAATGCATGGTATGTTGCTTGCCATTGACTTGAAAGGTAACCTTGCTTTTATTGCAATCAATAACATCCCTTATAGTGTTTAAAAAGGGTCTACCAAGGATGATCGACATATTGTCGTCCTCGGGCATATCAAGGATAACAAAGTCTGTCAAGATAGTAACATTTGCGACCACAACAGGAACGTCCTTGCAAATCCCAATAGGTAAAGCAGTTGATTTATCAACTATTTGCAAAGATATCTCAGTAGGTGTAAGCTTACTCAAATCCAGTCTTTTATAAAGGGAGAAAGGCATAACGCTAACACCGGTCCCCCAAATCTCATAGAGCAGTTTTTACATAATTTCTTTTAATAGAGCAAGGTATTGTGCATATGTCAGGATCTCCTAGCTTCTTAGGTATTCCTCCATCAAAAGAATAATTAGCAAGCATAGTAGCAATTTCAGTTTCATGTATTTTTATTTTGTTGGTAATAATATCTTTCATATACTTAGCATACGGGGGCATTTTCAGTATATCAGTCAAACGAGTACGCAAAAAGACAAGTCTAATCATTTCAGCAAAGCACTCAAAATCTTCATCGTCCCTACTCTTAGAAGACTTACGAGGGAATGGCATGGGTTTTTGAACCTATGTCTCTCTTTCCTTTCCATGTTTTCTAGCAACAAAGTCTCTCTTCTCATAACGTTTATTTTTAGGAGGTGGGTTATCAAGATCCTCGGCAGGTTCTATTTCTACATCGTTATCATGTTCTTTATTACCATCTGGTGGAGCGTCTACATGGACATTATTATTTTCATCCTCCTTTTCATTATCACTAGGTGCATGTTCACTACTAGACTGGGTCTCAACAACAGAAATAGAAACATCATTCTGGTTCTCAGTAGGTGTTTTGTAACAGGTTCACTAGGAGCATGCACGTTCCTATCATTTTCCTTTTTCTTTTTCTTATTAGAGGAACTAGGTGCATCAACATTAATTTTCTAAGAATCCTGTTCTATTCTTTTAGGATGACCTTCCGGATAGAGAAGTTCTTGAGTCATACGACCTCCCCTAGTCATTACTCTAAAGGCATGATCATTCATATTATTATTTACTTCAGCAAGCAAATCATTTTGTGACTTAGCAACTTGGTCTAGTTGAGTGTGAACCATAGAACCATGTTTACCTAGACCTTTTACATCATTAGCCAATCTAAACATCAAGTCACTTAAGCGGTCTATTATCATGGCATTACGTCTCAATTGATCCTTAACATAGTTATTGAAGTGTTCCTGCTTAACAATGTAATTATCATATTCATTCATGCATTGTTCAGGAGTCTTAGTGAAAGGTATATCATTTTCACTGAAGGAACGGAGAGAGTTTACCTCTACTACCTGGTCGGGGTATCAAGTCCATGTATTTCTTCAATAGGTGGTAGTTTCTTGATATCCTCAATTTTAATACCTTTCTCCTTCATAGATCTTTTTGCTTCTTGCATATCTTCAGGGTTGAGGAATAGAATACCTCTTTTCTTTTGAATAGCGTCCGGAGGTGGTTCCGGAAGCGTCCAATCATCGGGGTTTTGCAATAAGTTATTCAATAATTCCTCAGCTTGACTGACAGTCCTTTCGCTAAACACACAACCAGCACAACTATCTAGGAAGTCCCTAGAAGCATCGGTTAGTCCATTATAAAAGATATCAATAATTTCATTTTTCTTAAGAGGACAATCAGGCAAAGCTCTAAGTAACCGGAGGAGCCTCCCCCAAGCTTGAGGGAGATTCTCTTCTTCAATTTGCACAAAGTTAAATATTTCCTGTAAGGCAGCTTGTTACTTATGAGCAGGAAAATATTTTTCAGAAAAGTAATGAAGCATATCTTGGGGACTACGCATACAACCAGGGGCAAGAGAAAGGAACCATTCCTTGGCCTCGCCTTTTAGTGAGAAAGGAAAAAGCTTAAGGATATAATAGTAGCGTATCTTTTCATCACTGGTAAACAAAGCACCAATATCATTTAGTTTCATAAGGTGTTCGGCAACAGTTTCATTTTCATAACCGTGGAAAGGATCAGATTCTACTATAGGAATTAACTCAGGGTCCACAGAGAACTTATATCCATATCAGTATGAAATATAGGAGAGGTGGCAAATTTAGGATCATATTTTCATTTTCTCCATCATAGATTTTTCTTCTAGTTTGCCTAGCAGTTTCTTCAAGTCATCTCTATTTTCACAAGCAAAGATGTCCATAGCTGTTTCCTTATCCATGACATAACCTTCAGGTACATAAGGCAATTCATATCTATCAGGAGAGCGAGGTGTAACAGGTGATTCAAAGTCCTCATCAGTTTCAGCATATTCAATTCTCTAGCTTTAGCAATATGAGCATCAAGTAGCGCATTAAGTGGCACAATTTCAGTTTCAACATGTGTAGCAATAGTATCTTCATTAATTTCAGAGGTAGCATCATCAAGTTCATGTGTCATATCAGGACGATCAACAGGCGGTGGTGTAACAAGCTGATTCAAAATAGTAGGTGAATCAAAAGCAGAGCTAGATGGCAGTTCCTTACCTCCTCTCGTGCGAGAGGGGACGGTCTTAGTTCGATTGTCTTTCAGATTCTTTATAGGAATATCCTCAAGTTAACACAATGAATAGAGCTATCCTCCCCGACAACGGCGCCAGAAAAAGGTCTTGATAACCCACAAGTATAGGGGATCGCGACAGTCTTCACGGGTAGTATTTCACCCTAATTTATTGATTAGACACAAGGGGAGCCAAAGAATATTTATTGGCCTTGACAGTTGAGTTGTCAATTCAACCGCACCTCAGATATCTGTCTGCAGCAAAGGTTTAGTAGCACAGCAAATAGTAGTAGCAAAAGTAACAGTAATAGTGACAGCAGCAATTTTGTAGCAGTGTGACAGTAGAAGTAGCAATAGTCACTTAGTAAGATTCAGTATATGTAAAGCGTAGGCACGTGGATCGGTGATGGATAATGATTTAGATGACATCAATCATGTAAAAGTTAGACACTAGGGAGACACAGAACTAGCTCCGATTCATCAATATAATGTAGGCATGTATTCCCTATATAGTCATACGTGCTTGCGACAAGAACTTGCATGCCATCTTTTGTCCTACCCTCCCGTGGCAGCGGGGTCCTATTGGAAATTAAGGGATATTAAGGCCTCCTTTTAATAGAGAACCAGAGCAAAGCATTAACACATGGTGAATACATGAACTCCTCAAACTACGGCAATCATCGGAAAGAATCCCAATTATTGTCACCTTGGGGTATGCGGATCAAGACACGTAATAGGTGCATAAAACTTGCAAGATAGGATCCAAATCAATCTTATATTCAAAGACAATATAATATGTTCAGATCTGAAATCATGGCACTCCGGCCCTAGTGACAAGCATTAAGCATAGCAAAGTCATAGCAACAACAATCTCAGAACATAGTGGATACTAGGGATCAAGCCCTATCAAACTTAACTCGATTACATGATAAATCTCACCCAATCCCACCACCGTCTAGTAAGCCTACAAAGGAATTACTCCCTCCCGATGGTGACCATCATGGCGGTGTTGATGGAGAAGGGTTGGTGATGATGACGGCGACGATTTCCCCTCTCCGGAGCCCCAAACGGACTCCAGATCAGCCCTCTCGAGGAATAACAGGAGGTGGCGGCGGCTCCGTCTTGTGAAACACGATGAAAACTTCTCTCTGATTTTTTTCTCCGAAGATGTGATTTTATAGGACTGGAATCAGGGTCGGAGGAGCCTCGTGGGTCCTGTTGGGGATATAACCCCATGGTATAACCCGCCCAGGAAAGGGCCGGGTTAGGTTGTTGGCGACTCTACAACAAGGCTTTAAATAGGCCAAAGACCCAGGTAAGGGAAAAACCTAGAGGCGGCATGCCAGGCGGGCCAGACAGAGGCCCAGTGCCAGAAGATGATGAGTGGCCCGGATGTGTAAGCCTCCCCAAGGTAACTTGCTAGAGAAGGCAAGGCAACTTAGAGGCAGGATTGGTTACGAGGTGTAGTCCAATCCGGACTTTTGTAAGCCCAGGGCCTCGACCTGTATATATAAAGGCGAGTCCCTGTGGCAGGTTAGGTTAAGAAACAATTGATCGAGAGCTAGGTCAAGCGAATCCGCACCCTTGTAATCGATACCCAATCAATACAACGCAAAGCAGGACGTAGGCTTTTACCTCCATCGTGAGGGGCCGAACCTGGGTAAACTCGTGTCTTTCGTCCCGATCAACCCTTTCGAGCTAGTCACCGTAGCGATGGCCTCACCCCTAAGTCCTTTCACTAGGGCATCTGCCATGACAAAATCACGACAGTTGGCAACCACCGTGGGGCCAACGCATAGTGGTTTCGAGTTCTCGAAAGGCTCTCACCTAGGGATCGAGGGATACACCGTTGGCAGGATGACTAAGAGTCGCCGCAACAAGCTCTACATCGATGACGCTGGCTGGGGCCTCGAGGCCGACTCAATCGAGTACGGGTATCGGGTCCTCTTCGGTGGAATTCAAGTTTTCATCGGAAAGATCGGCGGATCTAAGCCCGGGCCGGACATCTACACCAACCTCGTCGAGTCAGCCCGGCGTGCACAACCCGCCCGAATTCAACCCGGCCGGAAGCGCGTTTTCGTTGGCTTCACACAAGGTGCGGAACTCGCGAAGGATTCCACGTCGGGAGGAGAAACCCTCGTCTGCTCAGAGGACGGGTCCTCGAGCGGAGATACAGAGTCAATTTACCAGCTTCATGATGGCGGGCTTGGGGGCTATTCCGATGGTGACGGTATTCTGGAGCCCTACGAGTCGCCAAGCCAAGCCGCCATCTTCATGGCAGGCACGACGCCGGCTTTCAACAGCACGGCGGCTAGAGCAGCGGCGGCTGCCGACGCGTCAGGGTCTGGGTCAGCCAGACCACTGGCTCAAGTTTTGCTGGAATTGATGAATGAGCTAACAACTCTGATGGGAACCGTGGTCACAGTGGAAAATCAAGCGGAGCGCAATGCAGAGATTGTGAGGCTGAAAGAGCAGGCGACCAAGGCCCAAGAGGATATCAATGCAATGCAGATTCAGCTGGATGTTGAGTCAGAGCGTCTGAAGGCGGAAGCTTTTTGTTTAAATTTGGATCAACACGCCTCCGAGGCAGTTCTTCGGATGAGGTATCAAACCCGCCTGCCTGCGCAGTATGAGCCCAGGAATCTCTTCAACACCCCGGGGGCAGGACCGAATCAGCCGCTGGCCATAACCCGAACCGAGGAAGCGCCGGGGAATAGGGGAGCGACTCAACCTCGGCAGCCAGACCTGCTCCGTAGGAATCAGACCCCGCCGCATCATTTTTTGACACCACCTGGTCATTATTCTAACCCGGTGGTTAACATGGTAGCGGTAGCTACCAGGCTCAATGCGCTCCCTCTCGCCGATGGGACGCCCTTCGCCACGGAGGCACGGAATGCCATCGAGCTCTTGCAAATAGCGGTGGCTCAACAGGAAAAATATACATATAGTCGAAGTCGAGTGCACTCAACCCCCCTTCCAAGCCACAGTTACAGCCGACACATGGAGTCGCCGGCAGTCTCTAGCAGCGAGCGACGTCGCAACCCACCCTACGATGACCCACCCAGTGTTAATGCTCAGGCGATTGTGGATAATGCTAGAGCCCATCGTGAGGCGGCGGCTGCGGCAGCTTACCCTCCGGTGACCCCTTCAACTTCGGTGGAAGCCGGAGCCACCTCCAGGACTGTTGGAGTGCCTTGTTTAATACCGGCTCTACGGAATGAGCGCCTGCCAAAGGATTTTAAGGGTCCGCGCAAGGTGCCTAATTACACAGCTGATCTACCCCCAGAAGCCTCGATTGAAAGTTATGAGTTAGCCATGGAGATGTTGGACGTTAGTGATGCAGTCTGTGCAAAGTACTTTATCATGATGTTGGAAGGACCGGCCCATACATGGTTAAAGGGTCTGCCCCTAATTCCCTTAACTCCTAGGCTGAGTTGAAAGCACGATTTATCAAGAATTTTCAAGGGACATGCAAGTAGCCGATGACGATCATTGATTTAGATCATTATGTGCAGCGCGAGGATGAGTCGGCCCATCATTGGGTCCACCGGGTCTCAGCCATTATCCACTCATCTGATAATATCACAGCGGCTCGGGCGGTTCTGATTCTGGAGAAGAATTGTCACTTTGTACCCCTCAAACAGAAGCTTGGACGGCTCAAGCGCTCTTGCCAAGACATGGATGAGCTCATGACGGCTCTCACTAAATATGCAGATTCTGATAGCACAAAAGATCCTGGTTCTGATGATGAGAAGTCCGCTAAGGGTAAAAAGAATGGCAACGGTAAGGGTCAACAACAGAATGTCGCAGGAAATAACAACCCGGGTAATGGCGGCAAACGGAAGCACAAAGACGGTGGGTCAGATCTGGGGGCTAACACCAACATTGGGAACAACCGCGCCAAGGGCAACGGTAAACCGCCTTTTGGCAAGGCCAAGCCTTTCAACATGGAGGCAATGTTTAATGACCCCTGCCCAAAGCACAGTCTTCCCAACAAGCCATCCACTCATGCTTGGAAAGATTGTTATATCATGCGAGAATTCCGGAATTACAGCCTTAACCAGCATCATGGTAATGGCAATGGACCGCCTGGCGGGTCAGGTTCTGGCTCTCACGGGTCAGGCTTCGGTGGAGGCGGCTCGAACTCGGGTTATCAGGGTCAAGGTAACCAGGGTGGCCACAATCAACAGCCCGGTAATGGTGGTCAGCAGCAAAACAATCAATCAGGATATCAGAGTAACCCGAAGCATCTTAATGGAGGCCAATATCATGTCTTCACTGCAAGTCTTTGCAAACGTGATCAGAAGGTGCGCAAGAGGGCGGTTCACGTAGCGACACCGGCTGTTCCGCAGTATTTGAAATGGTCTGAACACACGATATCGTGGAGCAGAGCGGATCACCCGCCACGAGTTGATGACCCGGGGCACTTCGCCCTTGAGGTTGCCCCTCGGGTAGGAGCCTACAAATTCACCAAGGTGCTGAAGGACGGTGGTAGCAGCATCAACATCTTGTAATACGACACTTTTCGCCGGATGAATCTGACTGTCAAGAATCTCAAGCAGTCGTCCACAATGTTTCATGGCGTAGTACCTGGCAAGTCGGCTTATCCAGTAGGAAAAATTGCCCTCGAGGTGGCTTTTGGTGATGATTACAACTATAGAGCAGAGACCTTGTGGTTTTAGGTGGTCAAAATCAAGAGCCCATATCATGCTCTTTCTGGATGGCCCGCTTATGCTAAGTTCATGGCTCGGCCCTGTTATGTTTACTTGTAGCTTAAGATGCCAGGACTAAAGGGGACGATTATGGTGCATGGTGATCGGAAAATTGCTCTGGCGTGTGAGGAAGGTGATGCTGCGTATGCGGAGACAAGCTGTGCGGACGCGGAGCTCAAGTTTTATAAAGATAATGTTGACCCGGCTGATATGACCCCGTTGAAGAAGCCCATCACAGAGTCTGACCCGCCCCTGAAATTTATGGCAGAGGATACCAAGTTGGTGGATTTTGTCCCTAGCGACTCATCGCAACAGTTCACTGTGAGGGCTAATATGGATCCCAAATAGGAAAGCGCGCTCATCGAATTCATCCGTGAGAATCGGGACATCTTTGCATGGAAACCTTCTGACATGCCGGGTGTACCGAGAGAATTCGTTGAGCACCATCTTAATGTGGATCCTAAATTTAAGCCGGTTAAACAGTTCCTCCATTGCTTCAATGAGGAGCGACATAAAGCTATTGGAGAAGAGATAGCCCGGCTCTTAGCAGCTGGGTTTAGCATGGAAGTTTTTCACCCTGAATGGTTGGCTAACCCTGTGCTTGTCCTTAAGAAGATCGGCACGTGGCGTATGTGTGTGGATTACACAGACCTTAACAAGGCTTGTCCGGTTGATCCATTTGCTCTCCCCCGTATCGACCAGATCATTGACGCAACGGCGGGTTGCGAGAGCTTATGTTTCCTGGATGCTTATTCGGGTTATCATCATATCAAGATGGCAGTTGAGGACCAGGAGAAGACATCTTTTTATAACACCTTTTGGGGCTTTCTGTTACGTGTCTACGCCTTTCAGGCTCAAAAGTGCTCAGGCTACTTACCAGCGCTGTGTACAGAATTGTCTCCATGGTCAGATTGGGCACAATGTTCATGCTTATGTGGATGATATTGTGGTCAAGTCAAGGAAGAAGGACACTCTGCTCGCTGATTTGAAGGAAACTTTTGATAACCTCCGGGTATATAAGATGATGCTTAACCCGGCCAAATGCGTTTTTGGTGTGCCTGCAGGCAAACTTCTGGGATTTTTGGTCTCGGAGCGGGGCATTGAAGCTAACACGGAGAAAATAAAGGCCATCACTTCACTTTCTAAACCGGCGTGTATCAATGACGTTCAGCGTTTGGCGGGTCGTATTGCCGCCTTAAGCCGATTCATAAGTCACCTAGGAGAGAAGGCTATGCCTTTATATCAGATGATGAGGAAGACAGATCATTTCATCTGGAGTGATGCTGCCAATGATGCGTTTGAAGCACTCAAAAAACAGTTAGCTGAGCCGCCTATCTTGGCTGCTCCCGTTGACAAAGAGCCATTGCTCCTGTACGTGGCGGCTAATAACAAGGCCGTCAGCGCGGCAGTTGTTGTGGAGCGCAAGGAGACAGGTAAGGAGTACCCAGTCCAACGGCCGGCTTATTACGTCAGTGAGGTTCTGACCGAGTCCAAGCAAAGATATCCGCATTGGCAAAAGCTGGTGTTTGGAGTGTTCACGGCGAGTCGCAAGCTGAAACATTATTTTCTTGGGCATCCAATCACGGTGGTCAGCTTTTCTCCGTTGGGAGATATCATTCAAAATAGAGAAGCCACTGGCCGGATTGCTAAATGGGCAATTGAGCTTGGGCCTCATAATTTGAGGTATGTACCCCGAACAGCTATTAAGTCTCAAGCCCTGGTGGATTTCATCAATGATTGGACAGAGTGTCAAGCACCCGAGGAGAAGCCTGACAACACATATTGGACAATTCACTTTGACGGATCCAGACAATTGGAAGGTTCGGGGGCTGGAATTGTTTTAACCTCCCCGCGAGGTGACAAATTTTGCTATGTTTTAAAGTTAATGTTTCCCTGTACCAACAATGCAGCTGAGTATGAAGCCTTGCTCCATGGGCTCCGTATGGCCAAGGAGATGAATTTGAGCTGGGTCAGATGTCTGGGTGACTCCAACCTTGTGGCTCAACAAGTTTCAGGCACGTGGGATTCTAAAGACCCTCGTATGGTGGCTTATTGCTAGGCAGTTGACACCATTCCTGGCCACTTTAAAGGTTATCAGGTGGATCACATTGATTGGCGGAAGAACGAGGCGGCGGATGCACTGTCCCGGCTTGGATCTCGGCGTAAGACTGTGCCGCCTAACGTGTTTCTTGATGTATTGCATAATCCGTCGGTCAAGTTGCCATCTGAGGAAGATATTGCTATACCTGACCCGGAGGGACAATAGGTGGCGGCTCTTCGCGTTATTCCTGATTGGACGCTGCCTTATCTAGCGTATATGACCCGTGGCGAGCTACCTGAGGATGAAACCTTGGCACGACAAATCACGAGGCGGTCTAAGTCCATGACTATTGCCAATGGCGAGTTACATAAATGCAGTGTGACTGGTGTTTTTCAACGCTGTGTTTCTCCTGAGGAGGGCCATGAAATCTTACAAGAGATACATGTGGGTGACTGCGGTCATCACTGTCACAGCCCTAGCTAGCCATTGCTTGTCATTGGATTAACCATCATGGCATCATGTTATTTCATCAAAATGAAATGGGGATTAACAGAAACCCTAGCACCTCACCTAACCAAACAATTCAAAAAGTTGTGATTTTCCAATGAATCCAAAATGCCCTTCAAAAATGTTCACTATTTCTGATAAATGTTGTCAACAACATATCAGGGGACATTTCATTTTTCACAACAGATTTAGCACTTTAAAATAAACTCACAATGCTACTGAAATTGTCAAATAAAGCACTATAAATGTTATAGTCATTCAAAAATGCTGAAACTTTTTGTGGAGGCTCGAAATATTTCAATAGTTTTTGAGCCAGGAATTTGGCCCAAACAAAATAAAACAAGTGACAGAATTAGAAAACAGAAACAAAAAGGAAAAATGGGAAAGCTTACCTGAGGTCCAGCAGCTGGCCGGCCCATCTGGCCCAGCTGCCAGTCGTCCCCAACCTCTGCCAAAAGGCAGAGGTGAAGGGGAGCACGGCGAGCTGGCCAGGGCTCCACGCAGCTGCCTGCCTGGCCTCCCCCGAGCCAGCACGACGCGGGGATATGCATCCCGCTGCCGTCTGGATCGCTCTCTCTTCCCCCTCGCTCCCATCTGCCTCTCCCTCGCCTCTGCCGCCATGGCCGCCACACCCCGAAGCTCGCCACCGTCGCCCGCGTAGTTGCGCTGCCTCCCGAGCCCCCCTGACCCCTCTACGAGCTCCGCCTCGACCTGCTGCTGCTACCCGCCGAAGGAATCGCCGCCAGACGCCTCCGTTCGACGCCCTCAAGCTCGTCTTCTTCCTCCGGCCGCCGGAGATCGCTGCCGTCGTTCGTCGCCTCCAGACCGTCCCCGAGCACACTCTCAACGGCTACGAGATAACCGTGAGCCCCTGGACCCATTCCCCCTCTTCCCCTGGTCGATACCATGCCGTAACCCCTGATTTCATCGGGACCCGAGGAGCTCCGCCGCACGAGCTCGACGCCGGCGACGCCCCGGTGTCCAGGTGGTCCTTCCGAGGCCACCATCGAGCTCGCGGAGTCGCATAGAGGCCGTAGGAGCCAAGGCCCGGCCCTTTTGTGCGCCAGAACATCGACCCCGAGCTTGGCCGAACTCCGGCAGCCGCTAAGTTCATCGCCGGCGATACTCCGGGTCATCTCCGCCCCTGAGATGTGCTTCGTTGGACGCGCACGAGTGCAGGCGATCGATAGGACCTTTCCTCCATTGTTTTGGTCGCCGGAGGATGAAACCCGACCCCCTCCGCCATCCCTGTGGTCGCCGGCGGCTCAACGCCGGCGAGCACGACCCGTTTTTACCACGGGGTTGAGCCCCTGTGTCACTTACAGGTGGGGCCCAGCCCCTGGTTAACTTAGGGTTAACCAATAATTAATTAAGTTAATTAATTAGCTAATCAGTCACTGACAGTGGGCCCTGGTTCACTCATTAAGTTTAAAGATTAATCCAAATCCTTTAATTAGTGAAGGAGTCACTGACATGTGGACACCACATGTCAGGTTTGATTTAAATTAAAATGAATTAGCCTGCTGATGCAATGCTGACGTCATGCTGACGCAGTAAATGCTTTTCTGATTTATAATAAGTCCAGAAAATGGATAAAACTTAGAAAAATCATTGTAATTCAGCAGTAACTCAGATGGAAATAATTTACATATGAAAAATGATCAGAAAAATCCAATGAATCTGTCTATGCCATGTTCATGCATGTTTGATCAAGTTAACATCACCAAATAGGACATCTCATGATTAGGATAAATTAATAAATAGTGTTGGAGTTGGAATTTAGCATATATTTGAATTCCACTTCACTTAATATGACTACCTATTGCTCTAGGTCAATTCAATGCTTTAACATGCCATATCATACATCATGTTTGTTGCATTGTATTGAATGTGTTCCTTTCCTGTTTTGTCGGTAGTGTTCCTTCCCCGTAGACGATGGTTCCGACGTTGAGATCGTTGTCACCGATGAAGACTCATTGTTATCTTCAAAAGTGTCAGGCAAGCAACCCCTCCTTGAGCATCCTGAAAAAATCCTACTCTCTCGCTCCTGCTCTCTTTTACTGCATTAGGACAACAACGATTCAACTGTTACATGTTCTCGGTAGTTGAACCCATTCCTTTGCATGACCTGTCTTTGTCACAGTAAATAGTTGAAACCACTTAGCATGAGTAGCAACTGCTTGAGCCTTGTTGTGCTTACTCATCCATGCTTGCTTACCGTGCCTGCTATGCTTAGAGTCGTGTCGGGTCTGATCCATTTGGGCGATGAATCGGAATGGTGTGTTCATGTCCTACTATGTGAGAGTTAAGTGTGTGAATCCGATTTGGTAAAGGTAGCGATGAGAGGCCATGTAGGAGTACATGGCGGGTTGTCTCATTGGGACCGTCCTTAAGAACTGAGTTCTGTGTATGTTATCCAAGACAAGATACTACCGCACATTGGGATCCTTAATTGACTCTCTCGTCTTGTTAATTGCCTTGATCTCTGTCCAGGAGTTGCAACTAGTTTCTGGTGTTTGTAGGATGTGTTGGCGGCAGTGCATAGCGCTGACCGGAGGGGTAGGCTATGGCGCGGTAGATGCACCGTGGCCCGGTGTACCAAGCGTAGTACCATCCATCGAGGTGGGCTTGGGAACCCTGCACACATCGTTTGGTGCCGTGATGGAAACTTCGGCCGGACTTCCGTTGCGGGTTCAGTCTCAAATAGGCAATAAACCTGGACTAGAGTCTCGTGTGATTAGTCAGGCCGTGGCCGACTCCCTCGCCGGGCTTCCGCTTGAAGGTTGCCGAGGTGCCTTTTTACGTGCACATGGCGGTAAGTGGCGGGAGCGTGTGTGAAGAAGTATACCCCTGCAGGGTGAATTAATCTGTTCGAATAGTCGCGTCCTCGGATATGGACTACTTGGAAAACTTATGTGGTTCATAGATAACTTGAAGTGGATACTCTAAAATACGCAAGATAAGCGTGAGTGCTATGGATGGCCTTCTCGTAGGGAGACGGGAGTGGATCCATAGTGGTGTATTGATCTGGTGAACATGTGGACTCATGTGCGTTGTCCCACCTCAAAGATACTACTTGTAGTCGTAGTATAGGTTAGCCAAGAGTCAAAGCTGGCTTGCTGCAATAAACTCCACAACCCCTTTGTTGATAATGATGCATATGTAGATAGTTCTGATGTAAGTCTTGCTGAGTACCTTGTACTCACGGTTGCTTAATTTATGTTTTTGCAGAGGAGACGTCAGTCTCATTAGTGATTCCTATGCCATGAAGTTCGATGTTGACCGGATTAGCTTGGGAATCCCAGACAGAGGTCTGGCTCCTTTGGTAGGGTCATTGTAGCTTTTCAGGCTCTTCCAGCTGCTTTTAGTAGATGTCTGTACCCAGACATGTAACTTCCGGTTGTTGTTTGTATGCTCTGAATGATGGGTCATGTGACCCCCCCCTGTTTGTAACATTATACTATGTTGGCTCTTCGGAGCCTTCTACATAAATGTTGTGTTGTTGTATGGTTATGTTGTGATGCCATAGTTGTATCTATGCATATCAGACATGTCGTGCGTACGTGTGACGTGTAACGGTATGTATGGGATTCGACACCTAGTGGTGTGCCTCTAGTAGTACTCTTTACGGGGAAATGCCTCTTTGTGCTTCCACCGAGCCTTGGTAGCTTGCTACTGCTCCGGACACATTGATTGACCGGTATGTATCCTTCTTTGCTGCTGTGTCTGTCCCTTCGGGGAAATGTCTCGCAGTGTAATGGAGTCCCTATAGCCTACTACGACTCGTCTACGTGCAGTGATAACATTTATGTCCCACGGCGTAATGGAGTCCTTGTAGCTTGCTATGACTCGTCTACACACGCTAGAGACCGACACCTGCATTGCTGGGTTGCGTATGCCTGTCCCTGTACGGATGTGCCGCTTGGGTTCTACGACTAGTCATGTCGACCCGGGTTCTTTGACATTTGAATGCTAGCGACATATTCACATATGTGAGCCAAAAGACGCAAACGGTCCCGGCCCAGGTAAGGTGGCAGCCGTGGAGATAACCGTACGTGAGGCCGCAAAGTGATGTGATGTGTTACATGTTGGATCGGGGTCCCGACAATCACGCTGGGTCAAAATCCTTGGTGGCCAAAACTTTTCGGCATGGGTTTTACTGGTTGACAGCTCATGCAGATGCAGAGGACATAGTTAGTAAGTGCGATGGGTGTCAGAAATTTGCACGACAAGCCCATGTGCCGGCTCAAGAATTGCGGATGATTCCAATCACCTGGCCGTTTGCGGTCTGGGGGCTTGATATGGTTGGACCGTTTAAGAGGTCTCAAGATAAGAAGACCCACCTTTTGGTGGCAGTTGATAAGTTTACCAAGTGGATTGAAGCGGAGCCGGTCAGCAAATGAGACTCAACAACCGCAGTTCAGTTCATCAAGAAGCTAATCTTCCGCTTTGGTTACCCCCACAGTATCATCACTGATAATGACACAAATCTGTCTAAGTGAGCTATGAAAGAGTTCTGCGAAAGTGAACACATCCACCAGGATGTCTCCTCGGTGGCCCATCCACAGTCTAATGGTCAAGCAGAACGTGCTAACCAGGAAATTTTGAGAGGGATCAAACCCCGGCTTATGGTTCCTTTGGAACGAACGCCGGGTTGTTGGGTTGAGGAGATACCTTCAGTTCTTTGGAGTATCAGAACCACCCCGAACAGATCAACAGGCTACACGCCTTTCTTCATGGTTTATGGCGCAGAAGCAGTTCTCCCCAGTGATATTCGTCATGACTCGCCCAGGGTGGCGGCTTACGTTGAAACTGATAATGAGATGGCGCGTCAGGACGTACTGGACGCCTTGGATGAAGAGCGGAATCTTGCAGCAGCACGGTCGGCGATTTACCAACAAGATCTGCATCGCTATCATAGCCGCAGTGTTAAAACCCGGACATTCCAAGAAGGCGACTTAGTGCTCCGTTTGATTCAGGATCAGAAAGATATGCATAAGTTATCACCCCTTGGTAAGGACCTTTTATGGTTAGCAAGAATCTCAACAATGGGTCATATTATCTCATTGATATACGGGAGAGCGACAAGTCACGTACTTCTGGGGAGGAGACTAGCAGGCCGTGGAACATTGCTCATCTTCGGCCTTACTACACTTGAGTCATTGGCTCTCATCAATGTACATATCCCTGTCATTGTATATACCTTTTTATAATTAGTATAATAAAGCTGGCACCCCCGTAATTCGGGGCCTCTGTCGTTTTCACCCAATGATTTCTGTGCAAGAGTTGGTTATTCATAAAGTCACTTGGGGGCTTCCAACTCAATGAGTTTAGATTTCATACCCTCTTGACCGGCTTACATGCCATATATGAGTTAAACCTGCCTGTTTGCAACTTGCTACTCCACTAGGTGACCCGCCGTACTCTTGACAGTCAATCTTTCAATAAGACCCTGAACTTCTCTAAGCTAAAACGGCGGCTTATGTCACGAGAGAGCCGACTTACAGAGAGCTAGGATAAACTCACATGTTTTGCTGTTGTTTCTCCATTATGTGGCCCGTTCGTACTCTTAACAGTCAATCCTTTTTAAGACCCTGAACTAGTTAAGGTTAAAACGACGGATTTATGTCACGTGAGAGCCATCTTACGGGGTTAAAGGTGTTCATGACTAGCTTCTTCGAAGCAAAAACCTTGAGTTTTCTCAAAAATAAAAACGAGAGTTTATTCTCTTCTGGTTGTGCCTTCAAAGCCGACTTACAAAATTGGAGATATACATGTATATATTTTCTGTTTGTTGTCTTTACAGAAATTTCTTCATGAGAAGTTTCTAAGTCTTTGGATGACAAAGAATCCGGCTTAGTATTACTCATTGATTAAGCTTACAACTGTCATGACCCGCCAGCGAGGTTGTTTACATATTTTCAAGACTATGGGGTATTGCGTTATTAACTCACCCCGGAGTTTGGCTATAAGTCGCCAGTCAAGGAGCTGATGTATTGTCACAGGGCAAGATTTCAAGAAAAAATTCAGAGATACGATCAAATCAGATATACACAGGTTTGATAAAGATCACAGCGGTTAAGCCGCCAGGATATAAGGTGATAAAAACATGCACGAAGGCATGGCAAGATAAACAGCTGTTTTCAAACTACGCTATTACAAGGCCATAGCCGGGCTCTCCAATTTTACGGGCAAGTATTTTTGAAGATTACATCATTCTGAGCCGGCCTCAGTACCATCCGGTTTAGGACCAACAGGATTAATGTCATCGTGGCGTTTGGAGGTGGAGGGCTCCGGGTCATCCTGTGCCGGCTCTTCGTCGTCTACCATCTGGAGATCATTCGAAGTCCATTCGATGTCGGTTAACGCCTCAAAGGTGGCTTCATCATTAGGAATTAGAGATGGATCAAAGTCAGGGGCAAAAATATGCTTAAACCTTTGACGAGTTAAGTTTACAACCACATGAGAAGGCACCTTGATACGAGCGTTGTTGCTATCGTGAGCCGGCTGATACTTGCTCAAATTCAGCTCTTGTGCAAGTTGGCATGCTAGCGGCCTCATATCTGTGACACATCTGGAAAAGTCTGTCTCACTGAAGACGGTTCCGTCGTCGTTATACTCCGGATACCCGACAGCCATCTCTGCCGGGTCTAGTTCTGATTGCCACACTTTTGCCCGGCTTAAAGCAGTAATAGCTCCTGAGCGGGCGGCTGACAGCTTCAACTCTTCAATCTGAGAGGGCACAATTGATAACTGATCTAGCACGGTCTTGATAAGTGTTGGAGGCTTTTTTCCAAAGGATACAGCTACAAGCGTTCGCAGACTCCCGGCGTATAGTTTCTCAGTCAATGAGTAAACAACTTTTAGCTTCAACAAGATATTTTGGCCAAGGTTGGCACTCCTGGCACCTGTCAGGCAGTTAAGAGCATAAAATCAATTTAGCATTTTATTTTCCTTGAGTCATGAATTGTTTCAATTGAAGAGCAAGTTTACGCATTTACCGAAGATTGCGGCTGTCATTCGAGATATCTGTTGTTTTAAGCCGGCAAGCTCTTTAGTAACCGGCTTCAGTTGCTTTTCGGCGTCTTCTGCATGCTTCAGCAAGGCAGTTTTTTCTGACTCAAGAGCGGACCATTCAGCAGTAAAGTCACATTTCAGCTTTTCTAAGTTTTCCAAGGCAGATTTCATATTTGACTCGGCCTTGCTACTTTTAGCCTCCAGAGCCTCCATGCTTTTGCTTAAGTCGCCAAGACGCGACTCCTTGAAGTTTAACACTTCCTACATAAAGATTCGAGAGTACATTTGGAAATCATTATTCAACAGGTTTGCTATGATTCAATTATTCAAGTCCCAAGCACATTGCAAGCAATACACTTGGCACTTGGGGGTTAATGTAGGTCATTTCAAAGTATATTATGACCCGGCTCATCCTTTCAGGGTAAGCCGGCCCTTGGGGGCTACATGCGGATTCTTTCTAAAAGTGGTTATTTGCAAGACTCGGTTCATCCTTTCAGGATAAGATGGCCCTTGGGGGCTACATGCGGATTCTTTCTGAAGTGGTTATTCGCAAGACCCGGCTCATCCTTTCAGGATAAGCCGGCCCTTGGGAGCTGCATGGGTACATATTTGTGAAACGGAAATGGGTTAAAATTCGTACCTCATACTTCTGCTTCATCATGTTTACTAAGCCGGCTTCCATATCACGGCTTGTATGAAGGCGGCTTAGGTAGCCTACGTGCAGCTCGCTTGCACTGAAATCCGCATAATCCGGCAAACCCAGTTTTGCCTTGCCTTTCTCCAACGAAGGTGTTTCTTCTTTATGCTTAGCTAATACAGTTGAGGCTCCTGGTATCTTGTAACCCGCCCGAGTGATGACAACGTCAGCAGCATTTTTCTCAAAAGGGATTTCCTCAATTGGTTGGAGAGGAATTGGACTTGGAGGGTCACAAATGTTGGCCGGGTCAGCGTCCGTGTCCATAGCCTCAGAAAGGACTTCATCAGCCTGCAGAGGAGGATTGTCTTGTTGGGGAATAGGATCTTCAGAACTTTGGATTGGGGCCTCGGGGAGCTTTGGCGCCTCTTTCTCCGGCTCACAGACCTCGGAGATCTTGGAAGAGCCGACCACCTTCTGTTTCTTGCTCGTTTTTGCCTTAGCCTTGTGATAAGAGTGGACAAGCTTATGGGCACATGAGAACAAGTTTTAGATACCAGCAAGGGAAAAATCCTTACCCATGGTTAACAATGAAGGCAGGCAGCTGCGTGCCGGTTGAGTCGCCAGATGATGGAGGCGTTTCCTGAAATTAAAGTCGGACGGGTTAAGCAGGTCGTTGCATGAGGCTAGCGCGCGGGAGAAATAAAAGTAGGGCTATGAAGTACCTCATTGCAGCGTTTCCGAGGAGCTGGTGTATTAGATAAGTCGGCTACTAGGTCTTCAGAGCCGCCGCTTCGGGTCTGACGCTTAGAATCATGTTGCTGCTTCTTTAAAAGAAAGTTGGGATCCAAGTGAGCAAGAGGGTGTGAAAATTTTACTTTCCGGATGACCCGCCGTGTTTTCTCTCTTGGCAAAGGTTCTGAGTCGAAGGAGATGGTAGTTACCTCTGCTGCGCCGGCTTTGTTTGTTTCCGCTTTGCCCTGAGAGGAGTCAGCATCAATAAGTTGTATGAAAAGAAGGCCAAGGGAGTCAAGTTCTACCTCTGAATCATCCAGTTCAAGTAGTTCTTCTGCTGATTGCTTCTTAGGACGGCCCGGACCACGGTTTTTAGCCGTTTTGGTCCTTTTCTTCATATTGGGGTTTGCAGTTATTCTCTTCTTCCAGAAGGAAGAGTCGGCCTATATACATATATGCATTGGCAGAAAGTTAAAAGGGATGTGAAGTGCAAAATCTAGACAGAAAAGACAAAGAATAATTCAAAGAGTCTTACCGCGGGAGCCGGGGTAAGAACGCAGAAAGGATTCAATCCCGTCTTATTGCAAGCTTCTTGAGGCTCTCCAAGCAGTGATTTGAAAATTAAATCGACTTCTTTATTCGACAAAGGCGTCTGGTTGTAGCATTGAGGGTCATCCACATTGCCAGTATATTGGCACATTAAGCCGCCACGCCGGCTCAGTGGCAAAATCCTCCAGGAACCCAGCAGCGGGTCAAATCAACTCCGGTTAACCCATTGGCTATTAAAGCCCTGATCCTTGAAAATGTGTGAGCATATTGAACGCGCTCTATGGCGGTTAACCGGTCTGGAAGCTCAGTAGTGGTCCAGAGCCGGTAGGGGTGATAACCCGGCAAGTGATTCTCTTCACCCAGAGCGGTATCTCTGCAGTAGAACCAAGTGCGGTTCCAATGTTTGGGATGGCTGGGCAGAGCAGTTGAGGGAAAAGTTACATCTCTCCGTCTCTGGATGGAAACGCCTCCGAGTTCAAGACTTGGTCCATTTGTTATCTCAGTCTGGCGGTTGATATAAAAGAAGTCTCTGAAAAGATCAACAGTGGGCTCTTCTTGCAGATATGCTTCACAGAATACTTGAAACTAGCAGGGTGACCCGCGCATTTGCGCGGCTATATTATATACATGTCCCACAGACACCGTCATCTTAAATTTAAACATTTTGACATGCTTTAGGACGCACAACTTTGCTCATTATTTATATGTATATAATTGTCTTTTATCCACCAATTAGAATGTTTGAGATAATATATAGTCTTAAATTAGATATCTAATGACCATGCATGCATTTATTTAGGGAAATATGTTCCTTTCCTTTTTATTGGAGGAAAAGAATTATATGTAAGAATAGGTGTATTATGGATCCGCATAATAATTACTATTATTCATAGTTTATTCGAAATTGGGTATTGAGGTTTGGAGACGGTATTTATACAAAAGCCAAATCGCCAATGTTATAGTTTAGGTTTTAAATTTCACATTTAAATAGAGTTACATTAGACAAATTAGATAACTATTTCCGGAGCACGTGCGGAAGTTTTACAACTCCTTTCTACCTGAATATGTTTGGATAAAAATATAAATTATAGTATTTCATAAAATCAAATGTGAGGACTATAATTATATATTTATAACTGTAAATTTTAATAATTTCTATATTACTCACTAATGTTATATAGGTTCGGGTACGCACATTCTTTTCAATCAAGGCGTTTATTATTCTTTATCGATATCACCCGCAAAATAAAGTGCAATTCTTTGGTGATAGGTAGTCAGACACCAATAACACGGTGGTACGTTGCCTTGTAAATATTTTCTTCAAAATTTTCAACTTATAGTTGGATAATAACATTTTCTTCTATGTTGACTAATTACTAACATCCGCAACGAATACACCTGTTCATGTATGTAATTGTGATATGCAATTTACAGATTCAAATACTAAATTTCTCCGCAAAAAAAGATTCAAGTACTAAATATATCTTCCCGCTAAAAAACACTAAACATATGTTTTTCTTTCTCTAGTTCTTTTTTTCAGACTTAATTTTTTTGGATGCGTTCAGATTCCAGCCATTATAATTAGTGCATACCGGAATACTGGGGCGGGGCACTATTTTTATTCGTGCTAGGAAAAAAATACATCCTATTTACGTATGACTTATTCACGTGGTAAGTAGCTAGACCGGCCTGTTAAACAAAGTAGTTAGAACGGGGTTATTTTGTTTTTTGACAATCTCTAGAAGGGGGTTGTCCTGTATTGGAATAGAACTCTTATTTCTCAGTTTTTTTTTCTGTTTTTCTCGGGGGAGTTATTATTCTGTTTGCACCATTGCACCATTATGATACGGTATTCTGCACCAAAGTTGTAACCCTAAAAAAATCTGCTCCACTATTTAGTCTTTTCATCATGTATATACACGTGACACATCTTATCAGGCTTTCCATCATGTACAAATGACATGCACAATGCAAGCTGGCCTATTTAACGTGTGTAAAAATAGACATTGTGTGTGTGTGACGTGACATATTTGCCTGGCTGGGCAATCAAAGCTGGTCAACATCCATCTTTTTTTAAGTAGAAAGATAATGGCCCGCTCATGTCAATATGATGTCCGATGGACTCGTACTTGGGCATAATTCCGATTCATATTTTTTTTGTCAAGATTTCCTTTTTTTTTCTACGGGGAGCTGGGTAAATCTAGCCCGTTCATATTTCTTAACTTTTGAACGGTAAATCTTTGATGTTCGTTTTCTATTGTTTTAAGTATATAATAGAAGATTGGCACAGGTTGGTGACGGAGTTGGAGCCAATGTCTTGAGGGTGAAGTTTGTAAAAATGCAAGGCGTCCCGGAAAAATCTTGACCCGGGCGGTGAGAAACCACGGACAAGATGATCCGTAAAAATAACAACTTCCCCCTCCTCGGGTTTGGGAGTAGTTTCTGGACCAGGGACGCGCCAGTGAATGGTTTCTTTAGCCGGTAAAACCCCCATAGCTACATATTCATTAAGCATCAGCTCGGAAACTCCGGAGGCTACCCAATCGCAAGAGGAGGGAGCCTTAGCCATGATCGACCGGGTTAAAAGCTGTGGAAAGGCCAAGATTATGGCGGGTTAGGAGTGCTACATGACAAGCCAGTTGTGATTATAAGACGGCAACGCTGCTTGGCGGGCCATCAATAAATTATGAGCCGCCTTTGGCTGCAGAAGTGAGGTGCATTAAAGTATGAATATGGCGGGTTATATTGCGCTAGGATGAGCCAGCAGTGTGGTGGCGGGTCAATAACGCGGAGACTACCGAAAATATTGCAAAGTGTGGGCAAACAAGTTTCACAAGTTGCAGTTACATCTATGGATCTACAAACGAAGATAAAAGGGGAAATAATTACTAACCCTAAAAGCAGTTATGGAAGGATTAACGTGCTATGTACTGATTCTGAGGAAGAGACAATCTATTCAAGATACAAGGCAGATGTGAAACTAAGTACCACGCGATTTTGCTAGCATTTCCAAGTCAAAGGTGATTGCTTTTCAAACAAAGATATGAACTCCGATGAACGACGACGAACTCTAAGAACTCCGGTGACCTAATGCGGATCTGAGAAGGCCGAGGAACGGAACCTGAGGGGATGAAGATGCGCAGGTGCGCGCCGCCGAGCTCTGGTCACAACAGGTTGATGCAGCGGCCCTGGTTAGGTGGACAACGCGGTCCGGCTGGGGCGTCGGAGCTCCGGTCGCAAGACGCGTCGTGAGGAAGAAAGAGAGGAAGAGGCAATGGGGGGAAGTGAAAGCAATGGCCCCCCGTGCCTATTTATAAGGAAGAAATAAGGTGGAACAGCAACAGTCAAGTGCGAGAATCGAGGAGACATGATAAAGACTGTGACCAGAAAAGCGCTGCGATTTTTGGAATGACTAGTTAATGCAAAGATCCGTTTTGACGTCACGAGGATTTTTTGGATTTACCAGGGATGATGTCACACTTTTCATATGGTGGGTCGTGAAGATTTATTTTGTAATAAATGATTAGAAGAAGCAAGAGATTCGCCAAATCAGAAGAATTGAAGATTGACATGAACAAGTTCAAATCAACCTGGGGCCTAATGTTGGGGATATAACCCCACGGTATAACCTGCCCAGGAAAGGGCCGGGTTAGGTTGTTGGTGAATCTACAACAAGGCTTTAAACAAGCCAGAGACCCAGGTAAGGGAAAAACCTAGAGGCGGCACGCCAGGCGGGCCGGACAGTGGCCCAGAGCCAGAAGACGATGAGTGGCCAGGATGTGTAAGCCGCCCCAAGGTAACTTGCTAGAGAAGGCAAGGAGACTTAGAGGCATGATTGGTTATGAGGTGTAGTCCAATCCAGACTTTTGTAAGCCCAGGGCCTCGAACTGTATATATAAAGGCGAGTCCCTGTGGCGGGTTAGGTTAAGAAACAATTGATCGAGAGCTAGGTCAAGCGAATCCGCTCCCTTGTAATCGATACCCAATCAATACAACGCAAAGCAAGACGTAGGCTTTTACCTCGATCGTGAGGGGCCGAACCTGGGTAAACTCATGTCTTTCGTCCCGATCAACCCTTTTGTTGGATTTCGGGCTCCGCAAAACCCTAAGAAGTTCGAACCCAGGGGCGTGTGCGAAGATCTCCAACAGCTTCATCCCCTCGAATCTCACAACACAATGACCCTGCTCGATGGCAAGGAAGAAGATAACACACGAGAGTTTACCCAGGTTCGGGCCGCTGCGAAGCATAAAACCTGTTGGCGTTCTGGGAACGGGGGTACCCAGACCTGCCTGCCTGCGGCCCAGGGCATGGCCCACTCCATCAACCAAACACAACCAGGCGCGGCCCCACTCAAGACAAGACTCTCGCGAGGGCCCAAGCCTCGCGAGGAGGAGCGGCGTCAAGACCAACAAGGGAGGGGCCTCCCCAGGCCCCCTCCGGAGCGGCGGAGATCTCAATGGGAAGCCCGGCCTCAGGAGTCTAAGGTGACGCAAGGAAGGACAGGCGGGCGCCAGCGCGTCAGGCGGCGCAGTTTCCCCTTTGGTGCAAGGGGAACAGGGACGCACGCGGGTTCCCAAAGCATCCCCCAAAGGTTTCCATTCCGGTGCAACAAGACCGCAACCACCAGCCCGCAGGACAGATGTCATCGCTGAGCCCACCTCTGCGCCATCGACAGTTACTTTGCAGGCGAAGACCGCCTTTGGGCAGAGCGAGCATGTACTCCTGTCCCCCTTCAAAATTGGCCGTTGTGGGATCCCTTCCCGCCGTTGTGATAAGGGAAGAGGACCCGAGCCACCGCTATATATAGAGGGTAGGCTGCACCGTAGAGGGGGATCCCCGATCCATTCCACCACTCATCCATCACCAAGCCACAGAGGGCCTCGAGCTCCTCAGGGGAGCCCTCACGAGGCTCTAAAACACTGTACTAGTTCATCCACCCCACCTCCTCGAGAGGCAATCCACCAAAGCAGGAGTAGGGTATTACGCTTCGCAGCGGCCCGAACCTGGGTAAACTGTTGTGTTCATCTTCTCCCTCGTCATCGTGCGGGTTCATTGCTGTGTTCATCGAGTAGCAAGCTAGGTAGGGCGAAACCGCTAGGGATCTTCGCACACGCCCCTGTGTTCGAATCTTACGGGTTTTGCGGAGCCCGAAATCCGACATTTGGCGCGCCAGGTAGGGGGCGTGTCGGTGCTTCCCCACTCGCGGCGACGGCCGAGCCCCGGTTCGGCAGCTCCATGGCGGACGAGATCCCCGACGGCGGCCGGTCCCCGGCGCAAGACGGCGCTTGGGCGCACAGGGCCACCCCCGCAGTCGCCTGCATCCTCGGCGGGTCATACGCTCCACCCTCCGGCCGTCACGTCAAGCGTTTCCTACGCCACGTGGGAGCGGTTCGGTCGCGGCCCGAGCCCGCACAGCTCCGCGCATGGCCGGAGATCGACATCACCTTTGGCCTCGGCGACCACCCCAAGACAACATCGGCCGCTGGAACGCTCCCCATGTTGTGCACGCCGACCATACGCGGCGTGGCCATCTCCAGAACCCTCATAGACGGTGGCGCCGGCCTCAACATCATCTCCGTGGAGGCCTTCGACGCACTGAAGTTACCCTGTGACCAGCTCGCACCTTCAAGGCCCATCTCTGGGGTGGTCAGCGGGTCCGTCGTCCCCGTGGGGCGGGTGCGCCTCCCCGTCACCTTCGGCACCCGCTCCAACTTCCGCACCGAGCAGGTCGACTTCGACGTTGCCCACATCCACCTCCCGTACAACGCGATACTCGGCTACCCCGCTCTCGCTCAGTTCATGGCGGTGACGCACCCGGGCTACAATGTCGTCAAGATGCCCGGGAGCGGCGGAGTCCTCACCGTCGTGGGGGATGCCAAGGACGCATCCCATGTGCTCAAACTCTCCTACAAGGCCGCGGCCGCGGCGTGCACCAATGCCGGGGGCGCCGCGCGGGCCGCAGAGGACCTCGGGGGTGTCCCCGACGTCGCGCCGGTGAAGAAGAAGCAGCTGTTCTCCCAGAATCGGGCGGAGACGAAGCAGGTGCCGGTGGACGAAGGAAACCTTGGCCCTACCTTCACCATCGGCGCCGACCTGCCTCAAGACCAAGAGGAGGCGTTAGTGGCCTTCCTCAGGGCGAACAAGTACGCGTTCGCGTGGAGTGCCTCCGACCTGGTGGGGGTCCCAAGGGACGTAATCGAGCACCACCTCATGGTGTGCCCGAACGCGTGTCCGGTGAAACAAAAGGCAAGGAGGCAGGCTCCGGAGAAGCAGGCGTTCATCGCTCAGGAGGTCGGCAAGCTGAAGGAGGCAGGGGTCATCCGGGAGGTGCGTTACCCGGAGTGGGTGGCCAACCCGGTGGTCATCCCAAAGAAGTGCGGGAAGGAGCATATGTGCGTCGACTTCACGAGCCTCAACAAAGCCTGCCCCCAGGACCCATTCCCGCTGCCGCGCATCGACCAGATCGTGGACTCCACCGCAGAGTGCGACCTCCTGTGCTTCCTGGACGCCTTCTCGGGTTACCACCAGATCAAAATGGCGGTGCAGGACATTGAGAAGACGGCTTTCCTCACCACGTGTGGGGTATTCTGCTACACGTGCATGCTCTTCGGGCTGCGGAATGCTGGGGCGACCTTCCAGCGGCTGATGCACATCGCCCTGGGGCCGTAGCTCGGGAGGAATGCAGAGGCCTACGTCGACGACATCGTGGTCAAGTCCAGGGCGGCCAAGACCTTGGTCGAGGACTTGGAGGAGACATTCGCCAGCCTGAGGGAGGTAAACCTGAAGCTCCACCCCGAAAAGTGCATCTTCGGGGTCCCCTCGGGCAAGTTGCTCGGTTTCCTGGTGTCACACCGGGGAATCGAGGCGAACCCGGAGAAGATCAAGGCCATAAACAAGATGAGCGCGCCCCAAACCCTCAAGGAAATGCAGAAATTGGCGGGGTGCGTGACTTCCTTGGGGCGTTTCATTTCCAAGCTTGGCAAGCGGGCCTTGCCGTTTTTCAAGATCATGAAAAGAAAGGGCCCTTTCGAATGGACCCCGGAGGCCGACGCAGCCTTTGAGGAACTCAAGCGATACCTCACGAGCCCACCTGTGATGGTAGCGCCTCGCCCTCGGGAGTCCTTGTTGCTATACCTGGCTGCCACCCCCCATTCCGCCAGCGCTGCATTGGTGGCAGCCAGGAAAGAGCGAGCCGGCACACGCACCGCATCAAAAGGCACCGGCGGGCCCCCACACGCGGAGCCAGGGGGCTCGCACGCTCAACAGGAGCCCGCTCCTCCCCAAGCTGGGGCTCCCAAAGCCCAGGCCGCTCTGACGGCCCCTGAAGCGCTCAACCCTCATGAGGCCCTGGCCTTTTCGGCGGCCCCTGAAGCGCTCGGCCCTCACAAAGCCCCCTCAGCACCAACGGCCCCCGAGGCGCCCAGGCCCCTTGGGCTTTCCATGGGGCAGGACACCGCGGGAGACCTCACCCTCGTCGCGCACCCGGTATATTACGTCAGTACGGTGCTGCGGGATGCGCGCTCACGCTACCCCATGCAGCAGAAGCTCCTCCTGGCGCTCCTTGTCGCCTCAAGAAAACTGCGGCACTACTTCCAGGGACATCCCGTCAAGGTCGTTTCTGCTTACCCCTTGGAGAAGATCCTGCACAACCCCAACGCGGCGGGGAGAGTCGCCGAATGGAACATCGAGCTGCAGGCCTTCAACATAGAGTTCAGCACGACCAGGGTCATCAAAGGGGCAGCCCTAGCGGACTTTGTGGTGGAGTGGACAGACGCCCCGGATCGGGGGCTAGAAGGGAGCCAGTCCCTCGCCCTGGCGATGAGGCACTCGAAGGATGGATCATGCATTTCGACAGAGCCTTCACGCGCAAAGGAGCGGGAGCCGGGGTCGTGCTCACTTCCCCGGCAGGAGACAAGCTCAGCTATGCTGTGCAGCTCTGTTTCCAGCATGGAGAGAAGGTCTCCAACAACATCGCGGAGTACGAGGGCCTCATCGCCGGCCTCAAGGCGGCGGCGGCCTTGGGGGTTCGGTGCCTCACCATCATGGGCGACTCCCAGCTCCTCGTCAACTTCTCCAACAAAGAGTATACACCCTAGGACGAGCACATGGAGGCATATTTGGAAGAGGTACGTAAGATCGAAAAACGTTTTCAGGGCTTGGAGTTGCAGCACATTCCGCGCGGCGCGAACAAGGAAGCCGATGACATCGCCAAGAGGGCCTCGCGCCGCGAACCCTAAGAGCCAGGCGTCTTCGAGGAGCGGCTCTTCAAGTCCTCCGCGACACCACCTACTGAAGGCCTGGAGCCACGGAGTGAAGAGCTCCCCCCAGCACCGCCCTCGGGGGTTCCGAACTGCGGCCAAGGCTCAGGAGCCCAACTGCTCCTGGCCTTGGAGCCCCAGGCCGACAGCTGGATGCAAGAGTTCAGGGCGTACCTGCTTAACGGCACGCTACCGGAGAAGGAGGAAGACGCGGAGCGCGTCGCCCGGCAAGCCACAGCCTACTGCTTGCAAGACGGGGACTTGTACCGCAGGCACCCGAACGACGTCGCGCTGCGGTGCATCTCCAAGGAGCAAGGGTGCGAGCTGCTGGCCGACATCCACGGAGGAGACTGCGGGCATCACTCTTCTTCATGCACGCTTGCAGGGAAGGCATTCCGATCAGGCTTCTACTGGCCCTCGGCGCTTGACGATGCCATCGAGCTGGTCCGGTCTTGCGAGGCCTGCCAGTTTCATGCCAAGCAGGTTCACCAGCCCACGCAGGGCCTCCAGACCATTCCACTCTCTTGGCCCTTTGCTGTCTGGGGGCTGGACATACTGGGGCCCTTCCCGCGGGCAGCGGGCGGATACCGCTACCTCTACGTCGCCATCGACAAGTTCACCAAATGGGCGGAGGTGGAGCCCATGCGCACCATCCCGGCCGGGTCGGCCGTCAAGTTCATCAAGGGCCTCGTAAGCCGCTTCAGCGTCCCCAACCGCATCATCACCGACAACGGTTCGCAGTTCACAAGTCACCTCTTCAAGATCTATTGTGCTAACCTTGGAATGCAGATATGTTACGCTTCGGTAGCCCACCCACAGAGCAATGGCCAGGCGGAGCGCGCCAACGCGGAGGTCCTGCGAGGCCTCAAGGCAAGGAGCTTCAAGAAGAAGCTTGAAGCTTGCGGCAGGGGTTGGGTCGATGAGCTTCAGTCGGTGCTATGGTCCATCCGCACCACCGCAACTAAGCCCACCGGCGAGACCCTGTTCTTCCTCGTCTAGGGAACCGAAGCTGTCCTCCCCCGCGAGATCAAGCACCGATCCCCGCGGGTCTTGGCATTTGACGAGGAACGTCAGGACGCTGCGCGGGGAGCGGACCTCGTGCTCAGAGAGGAGGCGCGTCGTCGGGCCTCGCTCCGAGCTGCGCGGTATCAGCAAGCGCTACGGCGCTACCACTATCGCAACATCCGCTCCAGGACCCTCGAAGTCGGAGACCTCGTCCTGAGGCGGGTCCTCTCCAGGGAGGGCTTGCACAAGCTCTCGCCCATGTGGGAGGGCCCGTTCAAGGTTGCTCATGTCTCCAGGCCTGTCGCCGTGTGCCTGGAGACTCAGGACGGGGTCCCCATCCAGAACGCCTGGAACATCCAGCACCTCCAGAAGTTCTACCCGTGACACTCTCTCATAATAATGACTGGGCTGTATACGCCCGGAGCCCCCCGAGGACACTGCCCATCAATGGCTATGCCCATGCAACGTGGATGCCCTACGCTCAGCGCT
Source organism: Elymus sibiricus (assembly GCA_039707655.1). Taxonomy (NCBI): domain Eukaryota; kingdom Viridiplantae; phylum Streptophyta; class Magnoliopsida; order Poales; family Poaceae; genus Elymus; species Elymus sibiricus. The sequence goes on along the minus strand of CM077667.1, from coordinate 138,076,135 downwards.
GGGGGAAGACGAAGACAAGTTTAGGCGCCGGACGCAGCCGTTATTTGCTTTTCTCGTGTTTGGATTTGCCAGCCTTTATGAAACTAAACTCGGGTTTTTTTCCAAATCATGTTTTAAAGGAAAGGGTCAAAGATTTGTTTTCATCGCCATTTTTCATGTTGGTTTTTTCCCTCTTCGAGTCAAGCACTCGCCTGCTCCCCTCCCCCTCGTACCCCGCGAGCGGGGGCTGGGGGGCACGGTGCTTACACCTCTCCAAGGCCTTGGCACCCAGATCCTCGCATGGTACTCGCTCGGGGGCTCCATTCCCAGCCCGACGCGCCATCGTGGAAAGGAAATAAAATTTTAATTTTTCTTGCGACAGCTTGAGCGTCTAAGGGGGCTCCTAAGCATCACGCCTCAGGAGCTTTACCGGTCATAAGGCCACTCGACCCCCTGATGTCGTCCTTGGTTTCCGGTCTGCATTGGGGGTGTCGGGGCCTCGCCCCGTGAAGTGCGTCCTTGGTTTCCGGTCGTACCTAACGGTGGTGGGGAAATGTGCGGGACTGGGACCTGCCGACGTAGGGCTACATGAACGACAAATCGGAGCAACGGGAAGCCCGCCCCTCCCGGGGCAGGTAGCGAAATCTTCGGGAGCCGCTTGAGCGTCTAAGGGGGCTCCTGAGCATCGCGCCTCAGGAGCCTTACCGGTCATAAGGCCACTCGCCACCCCTGATGTCGTCCTTGGTTTCCGGTCGGCATCAGGGGTGTCGGGGCCTCGCCCCGTGAAGTGCGTCCTTGGTTTCCAGTCGTACCTAACGATGGTGGGGAAATGTGCGGGACTGGGACCTGTTGACATAGAGCTGCTTGAGCGTCTAAGGGGGCTCCTGAGCATCGCGCCTCAGGAGCCTTACTGGTCATAAGGCCACTCGCCACCCTTGATGTCGTCCTTGGTTTCCGGTCGGCATCAGGGGTGTCGGGGCCTCGCCCCGTGAAGTGCGTCCTTGGTTTCCAGTCGTACCTAACGATGGTGGGGAAATGTGCGGGACCGGGACCTGTTGACGTAGAGCTGCTTGAGTCTCGAAGGGGGCTCCTGAGCATCGCGCCTCAGGAGCCTTACCGGTCGGAAAGCCACTCGCCCCTTGATGTCGTCCTTGGCTATCCGGTCGGCATCAAGGGTACCGGGGCCTCGACTCGTGAGGTGTGTCCAGGTGAACAGGTCGTGCCTCGCGATGGTAGGGAAATGTGCGGGACTGGGACCTCCAGACACAGAGCGCCAACAGGGCTCCCAACCTACCCCGTTCGCAAGAGGAAGAAGCCCACCGGACGTACGAACTCTCCGAGCGCCGCAGCCGCGCCTCCACAACCCAGGAGCCTACCGCGAGCATACCAAGCTAAGTATCCTAACCACGACCGGAAGGCAATTTCAAACAACAAAACACAAAGGATAGGACACCTGACAAAAGTGTTGATAAAGAGGGGCGACCGCCCAAGTCCATTACACGCCCGCAGGGCCTCCCCTGTTTCTTTGACCGCAGGAACAGGAGAAGAGGAGGAGAACGAAAGTGAAAGGGCCCCACGGGGGCTGCTGCCTCAGGAGCCCGGCGTCCGCGCACCCGCGCTCAGTCGGTGTCCTCTTCCTCCTTCACAGTCCCGTGGAGGCGCGCCGGCACGGACGCCCCTGGAGCAGAAGAGCGGTGCCGCGGCGGCTGGCTACCCCCCGAGGTCCGGGCGCACCGGCGTGGCGGCGCGTCGTAGCTGCTGTCGCTGCTGTCGCTCGGGCTCTCTTCGGAAGGGGTGTCGCTGCTGCTGGAGGCGCGGCGCCCGTCGCGAAGGGCAAGCTCATCTCCAAGATCGCCGCGGCCGATGTCTTTCGGACAGCACCCCAGACGCTCGCCCCCTTCCCCGAAGATCTTGACGAAGAGCGTCGCCTCCCCGTCATACTTGAAGTGGAGGGTGCGCCTGTCCATCAAGCTGCGAGCGCGGGCGAACGTTTGCCACCCGCGGTTCAGGTACACATGGCCTCCGGGGGTAACCTCAACCTCCACCCACAATGCCGCGCTGCAGCAGCCGTCGGCCTGCAGCCATAGGCCAGCAGGCCCTCCAGCAGGCAGCGCCCCTGTGAAGAAGTTCAGGAGCTGGAACCAAGCGGCCTCCGGCTTCTCCGCCCACATTACAAACTCCTGGGCCGTGTCGGCCAAATGGAGCCGCGGGCGCGGCGGCTGGGTGGTCACCGCCGATCCCCCACTCCGGGCGTCGCCGCCCCGACCGTTGCAGCCACCCGCGCTGGATGACGCCCCACCGCGGCCGCCGATGGTAACCCCGGGACGCGCAGAAGCACGGCCGCGCCCACCGGGAACCACAGTCGGCGTCGCGGCGTGCCTTCGGGGACGACCGTGGCCCCTCTTGGGTGGCGGAGCAGCAGGACCCTCCCCAGAGGCCTTTCCCTTCTCTGCAATAGAGAACTTCCTCACCGACGCCATGACTGGGGGAGCAACGGATTGGAGATGGGGAGGCAAAGAAGACGAAGGTGAGTGAGGGTTTTCTCGCCCTCTCCGGCTTATATACAGCCAAGGGCCGCCCGGCGCCCCCTCGCGTTCCCGGGGGCGTGCGGCCTCTGAAGGGTCACGTCTGCGTGGCATGAAGCGGCGGAAGCATTCAAGAGAGGGCAATGATGGCCGGCGCCACGCGCGGGCATCACGTTGGTTTAGCGTGGAACGGCTTCTGGCTCCCTCGGGGAGCGGGGGCGTCGCCGCCCAGGCATTCGACGCATGTGAAGCATGGCCCGCAGGCAATTGGGACCCGCGGCGCTTCGGGCCGCCCTCAAGGCTTTGCCCGGAAGCCAGCTCGGGCGTGCCTTGGGCCCGGGGGCTACTGTCGGCGTTCTGGGAACGGGGGTACCCAGACCTGCCTGCCTGCAGCCCAAGGCACGGCCCACTCCATCAACCAAACACAGCCGGGCGCGGCCCCACTCAAGACAAGACCCTCGCGAGGGCCCAAGCCTCGCGAGGAGGTGCGGCGTCAAGACCAACAAGGGAGGGGCCTCCCCAGGCCCCCTCCGGAGCGGCGGAGATCTCAATGTGAAGCCCGGCCTCAGGAGTCTAAGGTGACGCAAGGAAGGACAGGCGGGCGCCAGCGCGTCAGGCAGCGCAGTTTCCCCTTTGGTGCAAGGGGAACAGGGACGTACGCGGGTTCCCAAAGCGTCCCCCAAAGGTTTCCATTCCAGTGCAACAAGACCGCAACGACCAGCCCCGCAGGATGGATGTCATCGCTGAGCCCACCTCTGCGCCATCGACAGTTACTTTGCAGGCGAAGACCGCCTTTAGGCAGAGCGAGCATGTACTCCTGTCCCCCTTCAAAATTGGCCGTTGTGGGATCCCTTCCCGCCATTGCGATAAGGGAAGAGGACTCGAGCCACCGCTATATATAGAGGGTAGGCTACACCGTAGAGGGGGATCCCCGATCCATTCCACCACTCATCCATCACCAAGCCACAGAGGGCCTCGAGCTCCTCAGGGGAGCCCTCACGAGGCTCTAAAACACTGTACTAGTTCATCCACCCCACCTCTTCGAGAGGCAATCCACCAAAGCAGGAGTAGGGTATTACGCTTCGCAGCGGCCCGAACCTGGGTAAACTGTTGTGTTCATCTTCTCCCTCGTCATCGTGCGGGTTCATTGTTGTGTTCATCGAGTAGCAAGCTAGGTAGGGCGAAACCGCTGGAGATCTTCGCACACGCCCCTGTGTTCGAATCTTAAGGGTTTTGCGGAGCCCGAAATCCGACAAAACCTGATATGGGGTGTCCCGATCTTCTCAGTAAGCGGCGGTGGTGATGGTGAAGATGATAGATAACTTGTATGTCGCCGATGAACTCTCCCTCGCTTGATCCCTGATGCCAATGCAAAAGGTCTCAACCCTTTGGATATTCACAATGTCACACACTTGCGCACGTAGCCGTCGACCACGAAACGGTATAATTGCAATATACTAATTCCCAATGGAACAGCAGATTACACTCAACTTGCAGTATATGATCTCCAGATCGATACGAATTGGAGATGAGGATTCAAGATGAATTCTTACAAGCAATCTCAAGAACTAGGGTTTATCTTAAATGTGGTCTACCTCTAACTAACCCTAAGGAAGGGTATTTATATCCTAAGATAGATCGAAGGGGTACACGGGGCGTCAGCCCCAAAGTCTGTGCGCAGGCAGCACGGTAGTACCGCTTATAGCAAGCGGTACTACCGCTCCTAAGCGGTACTTCCGCTCTAAAAATACTTAGTGCCGCTTTAGTACCGCTTGGGGTCGCTTGGATTCCAGAAGAAATTTCCTAAGCGGTACTAGGACGGTAGTACTGGGGCGGTACTACCGCTAAGAGGTACTACCGCTTGTGTGGGGCGGTACTACCGCCCTGGAAACTGTAGGGTCTTCCTCCCTTCCTTGCTGCAATGCCTCCTTGTTCCCTTGTGCCATGCCTTCCTCTCCAATGTACCTAACGATACATACACACAAGGATTTAGGCAGTATAAAGTTCTTTCGAATCAAAGTAACAAGTTCAACTAGGAATGAATTCACCTTATGATATTTGTCAACGAGGCTCAATATTTCTTTCCAGCTTAAGCAAGCAGAATCATCATATTTCGTGAATATATCCTCATCATCCTCCCTTTCTTCAAGAAAAGCCGTCCGCGGCTTTGGGTAAGCTGAAAATGGCTGAAACAAAAAGAATAACGTGTACGCATAATATATGTATATATAACATGCTGTATCATTTTTGTTGTCATGAAAAAGATTCCCAGTATGCAATAAATTGCAAGTATACAAGACAAAATGTCCATGCGGGAACAAATAATATCTGAGGAATCGGTAATCATAATTGCAAGTAAAAGTGAAGTACATATAGTCATGACCAGAATGAGGAACACACCTGTACAATGTCTTATTGTTCAGTATTAAGTCCAAAGTCCTCACAGAAATCGATGATCAAATGTGCTATAAGCAAGGTCAAACCAACCCAAAAGATGTGAAAATAGAGTGGGTTGATACGAAGCTTCAATTGCACAACCCTGATATGTAGAATAAACAGATGGATTGAAAGTAGTACAATCAAAAAGTTGTTTGTTGGAAACACTACCTTGGCCAACACAGGAAGATGAAGCAAATGGCAGAATAATCATATTGGCATGGTCCTTATTCTCATAGTTGGAGATGCAACTCAGTTTGCAAATATAAGTGAAGTCTAGAGCAGGGGCATATAAATGCAACATGTCTTGGGACAAACATAATGGATCTAGCAAATCAGATTCGAATCTAGCAAAATCAGAACAATCCAACAGAGGTACTATTTTTGCGGGCTGTAATCTATCAACTAGACCAGAATACATAATATGATCTCGAAAATTAAGTATTGTCCCACAGCAAAGAGACGTCGGCACATAGCATATATGGCTGAAAACAGCAAGTTTCAGTTCAACAATTCTATCATAGGTAATGCATATGTGATCCACCAGAAAATTTTCATTCATGCTATAGTCACCAATGAGATGAAAAGTGAAACTATAGGCATAGGCGCTAGAATTCATAGAAGAAAATTCAGAAATCTTATGCAGAGCACACACCAAATTAATTGGTTCATTTAGCATGATGGAATACACAATATCAGTCGGTGGTATTCTAGCAAGTACTTCCTTATGTGTCATAAGTACCACATGATCAAAGTTGGAAATAGGTAATATATCACATGGTGCTGAAACAGCGGTGCAAGGCAAATCACAATGAGGCAGCAGCAAAGGAATAGACTCACAATATGTCGCACGTGCTGGCTGTAGCTCGAAATCAGCACCTATATCAACGACAGTCTCCTCAGATGTAGTAGGCACTTGGACCTCCTCCTCAAGTGACAATGCACGGTCGGGTGATGCAGGTTGTAAAACAGACGGCTCCCTTTCTTCAAAAGCAACCTGCATATCACAAGAAACAACACTAGGAGTAGAGATGATTACATTAGGTGAATCCGCACATGTTTCATCTACTCCCACTCGCAGGTTTTCTGGAACACTCAAACTCTCACTCTTATTGCGTACACTCATATCTACACAAATGGTGGAATCATTAACGTTGGGGTTCTCAATTGTGCAGATGGTGGAAACATTCAACTTAGGTGCAAGAACAGGATCATCATGGGGTTTTATTTTAGTGGTTGTAGGCGGACGTAGGTTTTGACGCCTAAGCTCCTGAAACTGCATAATGCGAGTAGGTGATAACCACGTGTGCTTCCTATTCCAAAAGATGGAGGGGTCAGGATGACCACTACCAAAAACGACCTGAAAGTGATCACACCAAAATCTTCCCAACATGAGATGGCAGAAATGAAGCGCTCTAGGAACCACATCACATGCAATATGTCGAGTATGACTATAAATGGTTAGAGGAACAGATGCGGACCTAGTAATTGGCAGTGCATGATCAGAAGTAGCTAACAGATATGGATCACGTTTGGGACATGTACGCAACTGCAGCTTTTCAACAACCTCAACACTAACCAAGTTCGTTAAAGAACAATTATCAATGGTAACAGCAACATCTCTACCATTGATGTCTGCCGTGAAGTTCAACAAACCCGAAACAGGCACCACTCGAAAATCCTCCTCCCAGAATTTGTTGCTGCAATAGAATTTCAATGGTAATGGAACCTCCTCATCATCATCTGCCATTGTTAGATAATACAAAGGAGGTTGCAGCAAAGTATATATATATGGTGGAAACTCTCAGCTCACTAAAACACTGACAAGAAAAGGAAATCTTACCGTTCCAAAGTGAATAGTAATGCGTACCCGTTCGGATAGATGACTAATGCACGGATGTGATGAAGTGAATACCCGGGTATAAGAGCAATCACACGACAAAGTAGGGTATATGGTGGAGCTTGGTTTGGATACGTAACAACACCGAAGACAAGTCCTAGTGCTGATCGTGTGAACAAACACCCAAGGAAACACACACGGTGGAGAAAAATATGGCAAAGCAACTATAAAAACAGGATATGTTGCAATGCACTAGAGAGACACTAGCAATGCTCAATGTAAACAGGCACAAGATTGCTCAATTCTACTAGTGCACAATCGCAAGATAATACAAATCCAACAGTGCAATAGAAAGCAACAACGTCCAGCCACTGTTTCTCTCGTTTCTTTCTTTCTCTCTGTTTTTTTTTCTTTTTTTTGTTTTTTTAGCCCAGACTTGAGCAACAAACAACGAATCTGATCTTGCCAATCTCAGATGCACTTACCAAAAATCCTAACTGAGCAGCCCGTAGAGCACAAGGATATGCTAGTCTCAATAGGTAAGTTCCTACGCAAAGGAAAGATTGGCTTGTCTATGGCTCACAAAGGAAAAACTCGATGTAACTCGGACTGGAAAAAGGAAACCTAAAAGAAAATGCTAAAGGAAAACCCAACGAACACAAGAACCAGGACTCCGACGAACACAAGAACAAAAAGACTCGGATCAGAACAAAACCCTAGACGCCTAGTAGATGACTCGGATGAAAAAGTTACGCAAAAAGAAAGACACAACGACCAGCAACTAAAACCAATCGACGATGCAATCTAGGCTATGGCAAACTACTAAGAACCCTAATCTTTTTGTGAGGATTTTTCTGGATAGGAGTAAAACACAACTAATCTACGGATGATTTGGTGGATGCTTACCGAGGCAACACTGGAAATCAGATACCAAGATGATATGGGGTGTCCCGATCTTCTCAGTAAGCGGCGGTGGTGATGATGAAGATGATAGATAACTTGTATGTCGCCGATGAACTCTCCCTCGCTTGATCCCTGATGCCAATGCAAAAGTTCTCAACCCTTTGGATATTCACAACGTCACACACTTGCGCACGTAGCCGTCGACCACGAAATGGTATAATTGCAATATACTAATTCCCAATGGAACAGCAGATTACACTCAACTTGCAGTATATGATCTTCAGATCGATACGAATTGGAGATGAGGATTCAAGATGAATGCTTACAAGCAATCTCAAGAACTAGGGTTTATCTTAATTGTGGTCTGCCTCTAACTAACCCTAAGGAAGGGTATTTATATCCTAAGATAGATCGAAGGGGTACACGGGCCGTCAGCATCAAAGTCTGCGCGCAGGCAGCACGGTAGTACCGCTTATAGCAAGCGGTACTACCGCTCCTAAGCGGTACTTCCGCTCTAAAAAATACTTAGTGCCGCTTTAGTACCGCTTGGGGTCACTTGGATTCCAGAAGAAATTTCCTAAGCGGTACTAGGACAGTAGTACTGGGGCGGTACTACCGCTTGTGTGGGGCGGTACTACCGCCCTGGAAACTGCAGGGTCTTCCTCCCTTCCTTGCTGCAATGCCTCCTTGTTCCCTTGTGCCATGCCTTCCTCTCCAATGTACCTAACGATACATACACACAAGGATTTAGGCAGTATAAAGTTCTTTCGAATCAAAGTAACAAGTTCAACTAGGAATGAATTCACCTTATGATATTTGTCAGCGAGGCTCAATATTTCTTTCCAGCTTAAGCAAGCAGAATCATCATATTTCGTGAATATATCCTCATCAAAACCCTACTCCTGCTTTTGGTGGATTGCCTCACGAGGAGGTTTGTGGATGAACTAGTACAGTGGTGGGTAGCCTCGCGAGTGTGTTTTCGGTGGTGTGTGCCCCCCTCTCTACAGAGCAGCGTAGCCTCTATTTATAGCGGCCCGGGTCCTCTTCCCTTATCACAATGGCGGGAAGGGATCCCACAACAGCAAAATTCGAAGGGGGACAGGAGGTACGCCCTATCCTGACAAAAGGTGATCTTCACCTGCAAAGTAGCTAGTGGTGATGCAGAGGTGGGCTCGGCGATGACGTCCATCCTGCGGGGCTCGGGGTCTTGGTCTTGTTGCACCGGAAGGGAAACCTTTGGGGGCGCTTCCGGAACCTGCGCTCGTCCTTGCCCCCTTTGCACCAAAGAGGAAACGGTCCCCTTTGGCGCGCTGGCGCTCGCCTGGCCCGGCTGGCGTCACCCTTGACCTCCCGAGGCCGAGCACCGCATAGAGATCTCCGCCGCTCGGGAGGAAGCCTGGGGAGGCCTACTCCCCCGCGGGTCTTGGTGCTGTTTCCCTCGCGAGCTTGGGGTCTCGCGAGGGCCTTGTGCTGAGTGAGGCCACGTTGGGCCGTACTTGGTCGTCGAGGTGGGCCACGCCCTGGGCCGCAGGCAGGCAAGTCTGGGTACCCCCGTTCCCAGGACGCCGACACCTTTCGAGCTAGTCACCGTAGCGATGGCCTCACCCCTAAGTCCTTTCACTAGGGCATCTGCCGTGACAAAATCACGACAGGTCCTGTTGGCTTGTGGCCCACAGGTGACCTCCCTCCGGCAGGTCTTCGCTCCATAATTCATTATAATTCCGAGAAAAAATACACAAAAAGTTTTGCCCAATTCTGAGAACTTTTATTTCTACATGAAAATAACACCAAGGTAGTTCTGCTGAAAACAGCGTCAGTCCAGGTTAGTTCCATTCAAATCATGCAAATTAGAGGTCGAAACCAGAGCAAAAGTGTTTGGGAAAGTAGATACGTTGGAGACGTATCAGAAGACGAGACCGGGGCCCTAGAAGCCCATCAAGGCCCCAACCCTGAGCTCCTACAGGAGCTCCTCCCATCACTAGTGGAGAAATGGCTAGCCACAACTCTTGTTTGTGGCGCACCATTTCCCTCCAACGCCAACACTAATATTTTCAAATAGTGTTGGAGTTGGCTAAATTTGCACGTTATTGCTACACACATAGTGGTGGCATTCAAATTCTGCCGAACGTCACTTGTATGAGGCCCCAGGGCTCTCACCTTTCACATATTATTGTTGGCGTGGCTAAAGTTCCTACGTATTAGCTATTTTCTTAGTACTGGTGTTGCACATTAGGCCCGGCGTTGCGCATTCACGCCCATTAGGCCCACGCCAGCACTAGTCGGTTTTAACAGGTCCCGACGCAGTAAAACCTTATCCTTTCGTCCTCGCTCTCTCGATCCCCAACTCCACTCGTCCTCTTCTCAATCCCCGCTGCCGCCCCGCCCATCTCTGCCCGACGCAGCCCCCACTACTAGAAAAATGGCTATAGCCAATATCCCTAGTAATGGCGCACCATGGGTGTGGTGCGCCACTGCTATATAGCAATGGCGCACCAGAAACAGGTGCGCCATTGTGATTTTTTTAGTAGTGGCGCACCACCTGAGCAGTGCGCCATTGCTATTTTTTTTCCACCCCCCACCCCACCAGACATAGCAATGGCGCACCACACCTAGGTGCGCCACTACTATGCTACATAGTAATGGCGCACCTTGGTGTGGTGCGCCATTGTTATGTCTGGTGAGGGTGTGGGCCTGCGTGTGTGAGAGACATTAGTAATGGCGCACCCCCCTGGTGCGCCATTGCTAAGGTTAGCAATGGCGCACCAGGGAGGGTGCGCCATTACTAATGTCTCTCACACACACAAACACACCCCACCACACACACACCCACACACCCACACCCCCCCCCCCCCCGTGGATCGCCTTTTCGGTTTAAAAAAAATAAAAGAAAATGATGAAAGATTCAAAAAAAATTCAAAAAAATAGATGCCCATGTGTTATGTGTTCTAGTTGTTACGAAAATTAACAAACATGAATTTTGAATTTTTTTGCAAAAAAAAAACCGCCGTGTTTCGGTAAAATGGCCGTAACTTTTGCATACGACCTCCGATGAAAAAGTTTTTTATATGAAAAAGATACTACTCGAAAAGTTACATCCAAATTTGACCGGCTCCACCCGTTATCGATTTTTTAGAATCCTCAAAAACCTAACAGAAAAAACGTTACAGCCATTGTTAGATCTGGAGGCAAAATAATACAAAAATTTTAAAAAATTAGCAATGGCGCACCAGTGCATAGTGCGCCACTACTATTTTCCCGCCTTCAAAATTCAAAAAAATTTAAAAATAGTAATGGCGCACCACACCCAAGTGCGCCATTACTAAGGTACATAGTAATGGCGCACCACACCTAGGTGCGCCATTACTAAGGTACATAGTAATGGCGCACCTCGGTGTGGTGCGCCATTACTATGTAACACATGGCACACCACGTACGCACCCACCCACCCCTCTCCTTCCTCTCTGCTTATCCCCTTCCTCCTCCCTTCTCCTTCCCCATTTCTGTTTCCCCTTCCCCTTCCCCTTCCTCCTCCCTTCTCCTCCCTGCTCCGGTGACCGAGCCACAGGAGCGCCGCCGCCCGTCGCGCCTTCCCTTCCCCTTCCCCTTCTTCCTCCCTTCCCCTTCATTCTTCTCCTCCTCTCCTCCTCTCCTCCACTCCATCTCCTCCTCTCCGGCGACCTACTCCTCCTCACGGTGCTCCTCCTAACGGTGCTCCTCCTCACGGTGCTCCTCCTCACGGTGCTCCTCCTCCGGTGACCTCTTCCTCACGGTGCTCCTCCTCCGGCGACCTCCTCCTCCCACCTCTCCTCCTCACGGTACTCCTCCTCCGGCGACCTCCTCCTCCCACCTCTCCTCCTCACGGTGCTCCTCCTTCCTCTCCTGCTCACGGTCCTCCTCCTCTCCGGCGACCTCCTCCTCCCTCCTCTCCTCCTCACGGTCTCTCCTCCCTCCTCCTCTACTTCCGGCCACATGTGGAGCTCCCTCGGCACAAAGAACGTAAAAGATCCAGGTCGAGAACGAAATTTGAAAAAAATTCAACCAAAAAAAACGAGCCAAAATAATGAGCCAGATCTAGATCCAAATCCAAATTCAAAATTCAAAAATAGCAATGGCGCACGGTGGGGGTTAGACGGTGCGCCACTACTATTTTCCCGCCTACAAAATTCAAAAAAAAAAGTTACCAGTGGCGCACCTGTAGCAATAGTAATGGCGCACCAGAGGTGCGCCACTGTTACCTGCAATACTAATGGCGCACCAGAGGTGCGCCATTAGTATTTGTTACTAATGGCGTGGTAATAGTGGCGCACCTATAGTGTGCCATTAATGGCAGAAATAGGTGCGCCACTAACAGCCTTTTTTCTAGTAGTGCCCGCCCGACCCGAGCCGTCTTCATCGTTGGAGGAGCATGAGGTCGCCCCGCCCGACGCCCAACACTCAAGCACGAGTAATTCAATTATGTTCTAGTTCTTAAATTCGCCATGATAGATAAATTGTCGTGAAAGACTAGCTGTGGTACAACTCTTTTAAAACTAGCTGTAGTATAACATGTAGATGCTTAAATTCGTTGTGAATGTCATGAAAGACTAGCTGTAGTACAACTCTTTTTAAACAAGCTGTAGTATAACATGTAGATGAATTCGCCATGATAGATAAATTGTCATGATAGACTAGCTGTAGTACAACTCTTTTTAAACAAGCTGTAGTATATCATATAGATGAATTCGCCATGATAGATAAATTGTGATGATAGATAAATTGTCATGATAGACTAGCTTAGTACAACTCTTGTTAAACTAGTTGTAGTATAACATATAGATGAATTCGCCATGATAGATAAATTGTCATGATAGACTAGCTGTAGTACAACTCTTTTTAAACTAGTTGTAGTATAACATGTAGATAAATTGTCATGATAGATACAAGAGCACACTGTATTTCACAATGATTCATAATTTTACTAAATTTTACGGTGCTTAATTATGTTCTAGTTCTTTTTAAATTATGCGTGTTATTTTTAAATTCTTCATTCTATAAGATGGTGAGCTTTCATTACAGCACATATGGACAATTCATCAAGCAACAACGAATCGGTGGGCGGCGTGCAGAAGTGGAATTAGTGGCGATTAGAGCAGTTAGACTGGGGCGTCAAAAAACTCGAAGAAAACAATGCCTTACTGAAGAATGAAAGGCATAGTATGCTCGCAGAGGGTGCTAATGCCCTCACTAAGTTAAACAAACTGAGGGATCTGAGGGATGAGTTGATGGAGAAGAGGGACAACTTGAAGCAGGAGAAAAAAATATAGGATAGAGAAGTATAACCTACAGACAGACGTTCATCACTTCAAAATAGATGGAGAGAACAATCGGAAAAAGCTTCGCCGGCTGGAGTTAATCCTTGATGATGTTGAGTAGTTTAATTATTGCAGTACCATTTGTGTAGTTTTAAACTTTGAAGTTTATGAGTATGTTTAGTTGTTCAGTACTACCTAAGTTTTAAAGTCTGAAGTTTATGAGTATGTTTAGTTCATTAGTACTAAGTTTTAAACTCTTATTAAGTTTATGAGTATGTTTAATTGATCAGTACCTTTTGTGAAGTTTAAGCTCTTAGTTTCTGAAGGAGTTTTTTTATTATCCAAAAAACAAATTGCTGACGTTGGACAACAACGCACGACAAAGGTAGTGCAGATGTATAGCTGGCGTTGGCCAATTTGGACGCCAGCATCATGTAATATACTGCTGGCGTAGGATCGAACGCCACCACTATTTTTAACTATGGTGCCATATTGGTGGCGTCTGGTGTCTATGCCAGCAATGCCATTATCGCAATGCCATTGCTAGGCTTTTCTGCACTAGTGCATGGTCACCTCGTCCCAACGCCTCCACCTCCCATGGAGCTGAGCCACGCTCGTCCCCGCACCTCGCACGACCCAGGCCGAAGCCTCGCCGCTGCCCTATCGCACCGGCCCCATCACCTCCCGCGCTTGTTGCTCCACCGTGACCCGGCAATGCCTGCAGCCAGCCATGGCCGCCCCGTGAAGCTCCTTCCCCGTCGTCGCAGGTGGCCGCTTCTGTCCAGATCCGACCCGAGACGGCCAGATCCGCCCGTTCCGACTAGCCCTGCCGCCCCAGCTTGACGGAGGTCCACGGCCTCGCCTGAGCACCGCCGCCTCCCTAGTGATGTGCCCTGCCTCGCGGTCAACGTCCCGCTCGATGGATCGAGTCAGGGAGCGACCGCACCGCGCCAGGCCGGCCTTCTCATGCGCCACGGCCCAGATCCCGTGGTCTAGCTCCCCTCGCCTCAGCCCATCCACGGCCTGGCCTAGCCCAGCCACGAGTTGAGCGCCCAGCTCTATCCCACGCTCCGTGCGTTGTTTTGCTATCCAACGCCTAATATATTTGGCATGTTTTGTTGGATGCTAAATGTCGCACATTCATTGTTTAGTTATGTTGCGCTTGCTCAGATTCGGCACAGTAGTATTTTTTTTCCTGCACTGTGATTTCTTACTTACCGGGGAATTACAGATTTGCAGGAAAACCCCTATTGTTCATGCAATTAATAACTCACTAACCGTGCATTATGCAAAAACTTTATATATGAAAAATGTTCAGAATTTCGTGTTGTTTCAATAATTCCAACTTTCATGCATGATAATAATGTTTAAACTTGTTGTTTGCTTAAATTTACATAAATGCCATGTTAAAACGGTTTGTTGCATATCTAAATAACCGTATCTTCGAATTAAATGATCTATATATGTAACTTGACTAGAATAACGTGTAGAATGTCATGGTGCACTTTAATTTCATGTTTAACAAATATAAAATATGTGATAGGAAGATCTGTACCAAATTCATAATTTGCACATGGGGTCGCTTTGGAAATATTCCGGCCTCATTTAAAATGCCTAGATAGTGTGGTTTCTCTATGCCTCACCTCTTGCGATGTTAAAAAACATTTAATATTGATGAGTACCTAAACAAGAGTTAAATAAATAATTCGAATGTGGAGTATCGTCAATATGCAACCCGTTGCATATTGAACTTCGCTTAATTTGTAGTGTTTGATTGTTGCATCTTGCCATGCCATGCCTATTTAAATCGGACATGCTTCATCCTTGATTGTGCATCATGCAATGTATATGTTGCGGTCTTTACCTTGTCATTTGTTTGATTCCGGATTGATTCTTCTTGATAGAGTTCCGAAACCGATTCGGAGTGTGAGGATTCGTTCGTCTACTTGATGGATTCGTTTTTCTTCCAAGCGGGATCTCAGGCAAGATGATCATTTCCCTGGATACCACTACTATCATTGCTATGCTAGTTGTCTTGTTTCTATCGCTATGTCTCGTTTCCTACCACTTGTTTGCCAAGCCTCCCAAAATGCCATGTTAAGCCTCTAACCTTGCACATCCCAGCAAACCATTGTTTGGCTATGTTACCGCATGCTCAGCCCTTCTTATAGCGTTGCTAGTTGCAGGTGCAGGTTGTTCCATGTGATAACATGGATATCTTGGGATATCACAGTATTCCTATTATTTCATTTAGGGATATCTTGGTTTTCTATTCATGTGCCCCTGGTTCCTTAGTTGTACTCACTCATCCCCACACTCTTAACGTTTGCTCACTTTTCCCCACTCGTTTGTCCAAAACCCTCAAAAATGGTCACAGGGGAGGATGTCATCGGGTCAATGGTTTGACTGTTAACTGCTGACGACTGGGGCCGCACTGGAATGTGTCGCCCGTGGGACCAGACAAGTGGGGCCGCGTTGGACGGTGGCGCTGGTTGGACCGTTGGGCCCTGGTTTCATTGGACTGTTGGGTCGTTGCATGTGCCGATGCGCGCCGCCACGATACAGAAGCCTGCTATGCATGCCACGTGATCCAGCTAGCCTGCCTGCCTGCGCCGATGCACGCCGCCATGGACGCAGCGACGGTCGCTACCGCTGGTTGCTCTCTTCTCGCATGCGTCTCCACCTTCCAGGTGCCACAGACCGAGGCGAGGGTGCAGTACTACGTGCGGGCTTCGCCCACCTTATTTACCCACCCATATATCTATGTTATGCTTGCTTCTTTTATGGGGATGAATGACACTCCCTTCATCAAGAAAAATGTCACTCCCTCGGTCCGACCATCTATGTTATGCTTTCTTCTTTTATGGGGATGAATGTCACTATAGCTTCCAGCTGCCACGGACCGAAGAAGGACTGCCGCCACAGGTCATGCTCGTCTAGAAAAATGTCACTCCCTCCATCCATTTTGTCCACACAAAAGCCTGCAATATATATCGTCCCTTATAGCCATAGTTCCATACAAAAGCATGCAATATATATCCTACGTACTACCTAGTGCACTACGCGTCTTCGTCGTCGGAGATGGCCTGATCCGCCTGTGCCGGAGCCTGATCTGCCTGCGCCGCTGATCTGCGTTGGGTTTTCCGTGAAGAGGAACGGGTAATCACATCACAAAGTGGGTAAGTATTTCCCTCAGTTATGAAACAAAGGTTTATCGAACCAATAGGAATACCAATCATCAACCGTCTTCAGTGGTTGCACACAAAAGAACAAACAACTTGCACCCAACGCCGGCAAGAGAGTCTTCAATCCCTTTGATCTCGTTATTTGCAAGCAAGTGAGTTGTGTAGATAATTGTAGATAATAGTAAAGTGCAAAATAAAACAAAAGTTAATAAATAACAACAAGGTAATGATAGTGTTTGTGAATTTATAAGTGAATAGACCCGGGGGGGCCCAGAGTTCTCTAGTGGCATCTCTCATAAGCAAAGCATACGGTGGGTGAACTAATTACTGTTGGGCAATTGATAGAAAAGCGAATAATTATGCGATGTTCACGGCAATGATCATGTGTATATAGGCATCACGTACATAAGAAAATAGGCTGACTCCTTCCTGCACCTACTACTATTACTCCACTTCAAGAGCGCTTCTATGCTTGCCTCTCTACGTATAAAGTTCATGACAGACAGAGTAATGCTTGGAGAATGATGACATGATGTAGACAAAGTATACTCAACTAATATGAATAAACCCCATCGTTTTATCCTTAGTAGCAACAACACAAAGATGCAACTTGTCCCCTTCTGTCACTGGGATATAGAAACTCGTCAGGTTGAACCTACTACAACGCACCACTCTCACTGAAGAAATATCAATTTAGTTGGCCAAACTATCTCAATAGATTGGAGAGCATTACGAAGCTATGATGATCGTGCAAATAAGAATCAGAGTAATCATGTTTGACTCAAATACTTTTCATGAATAATCTAAACATAAACTCACAATTCATCGGATCCCAACAAACACACCATACAAAGGGATTACATCGGATAGATCAAGGCAAAGATGCGATGAACATTGTATTGAAGATCAAGAGAGATAGAGAGATTGCCATCTAGGTACTACCTATGGACCCGTAGGTCTGCGCTGAACTACTCGCACGTCATGGTGAGGACAGCAAGGTTGATGAAGAGGCCCTCCGTGATCGATCTCCCCTCCGACAGGGTGCCGGAACGAAGGTGTAGATGGCCTCTCGTCAGAACAGAGACTTGCGGTGGCGGAAAAAGTGTTTCGGGAGCGTTTTTGGTGTTTCTAGGGTATATGTGAATTTATAGGCCAAAGAACGACGTCGGGAGGCGCTCCAGGGGGCCACCACATATCTGGCCATGCCGCCCCCCAGGGGGCACGGCTAGATATGTGGTGGGCCCCTGGTGCATCTCCTGGCCCTCTTCCGAAGCTTCTAGGTTTTGTATTTGTCCAGAAAAAATCACCAAAAAGTTTCGTGGCAATTGGACTCCGTTTAGTATTGTAACTCTGAAAAGGTAAAAACACGCAAAAAATAGGAACTGGCACTCGGCACTAGGTCAATAGGTTAGTTCTAAAAAATATTATAAATTGGTAAATAAATACCCAAAAAGTATCCTAGAATGATAATATGTGAGCATGGAACAATCAAAAATTATAGATACGTTGGAGACGTATCAGCCGCCGCCTGCACCTCCTCCTGCGCCGCCCGCGCTACCTCCATCTGCTGCCGACGAAAACGTCGGGCCTCCGTAGCTGACTCTAAGCGGATGGAGTTGAGGATGGCCAGCTGCTCGGGCCACAGATCCACGACCGTCGGTGCTTCCTCCTCCGGCTCCTCCGGCGGCGCCTCCTCCTCTGGCTCCTATGGCTCCTCCTCTGACTCCTCCTCCCCCTCTTCGAAATCCTCCTCCGGTTTCAGAGGTAGCCTCGCTTGCCTCCGGATTTGGACCTGCCGAAGGACGAAGAGACGGTGTTTGATTGTGTAGTACTGGCGGCGTGGTGGCATGGCTGAGGGGCTCGGCGAGGGGAGTGCTCGGGTGCCGGCGAAGAGAGGGAGCAGGCGAATGAGCTAGGGCTGGGAGACGCCGTCCGGCTTAAATAGCCGCCTATGGATAAGGATGGGGAGCCAGAGTGGTGCCTCCTCCCTCGACAGTCAACGCCTAGCGAAGGCCGAACCAGGACTTGGTTTTATTTTGCACGGACGAGTGGGCGAGCAGAACCAACCTCTCGCGGATCGCCCAACGATCCAACGATGCGGAGCCGTCCATGTGATCCAACGGCGCGGAGCCTGCACCCAGCCTGCCCTTCAAAATCCTTCTAGAAGACCATATCTGACGGTTGTCGCTTGACGCTAGGGTATGATCGGATGACTTCAGTTCAAGTTAGGGTTTGGAGAGATGCTGCGGGGTGTTGAGCCGGTCAGCGGGGTTATCTTAGGTTTGACCAACTTTCAAATGACATTAACTAATTCAAAAAGATCAAAAAAATATGAAACCTTCCATGCTCGTCGTTTTATAAGGCATAGTTACCCTAAAAAATATAAACTTGGTTTAGGGACATTTTATAGAAAAACCTTTTTTTAGATGAGCTACCATTTCCAAGTTCAAATAAGCAGAACTAAATTAAAAAAATCAAAAAAATGTAAGACCTTCTCACAATGCCATTGTATGTGACATGGTTATGGCAAAAAAAAATCTTGGTTTATGGACATTTCAATGAAAACACCTTCATACATACGAGCTATCATGTTCGGGGTTGTATAGAGTTCGAGAAGAGTGGAAGTGGGTTTATGTTTACGAAAAATAAAAAAATAAAAAAATCACCATAGCTCCATTTCAGTGTGAGTAAGAAGGATCTGAACTTATTTTTTCATTTTTGAAAAATTGAACTGTCTTTATAATAATGGGTTTTGCAATAAAGGGTTAGGGTTAAGGTTTAGGGTTAGGGTTTAGGAGTCTATTTTTGTTTTGTTTGCTGTTAGATCATTGCAACATAGGGTAACATGATCATTACAACTTAGGATCAACTTAGGCCTCTTCCAATGCAAAGGTGCTAAGTGCATTAAATAGCTTAGCAACTCAACTCTCCAACGGATAGGTTCTTAGCTTGTTGTTGCTAAGCTCACTTTATTTAATGATTTAGCACCTACTGTAAGATTTTTTAGCACGGTGGAGCACTAGGAAGGGCCTTAGGATCAACATGTTACTTATAATTCAAATGTTAGTTCAAATTCAAGTTTTGCCTTAATTAAACATCAAATCACATCATATTCAAACATCACATCACATCACCAAGCGTTAGCTTTAATTGAACATTAATGCCGACCATAGAGGCCGGCGATAGTTCTTGGGCACCCTAGTTCATAAGTCTGCCATGCATTAACTAGCCAAGTTTAAATATAAAACATAGATAAAAGGGTAAAAATATACACAAGGCTAGTAGAAACTAATATAAAAACACACATAAAAATATAAAACACAGATAAAATATAGACAATGCCGCCCGCCGGTGAAGCCGCCGCTGTCTTCAGGAGCGCCGTAATACTCCTCGTCATCGGTGGTGAGGTCGACGTAGGGAGGCGGCTGCCAAAGGTTGGCTGGCGGCCCCTGCCAGGCCGGAGGCGCTTGCGGCGCCTGCAACACCTCCTCCCATGGCTCCTGCTCCGGTTCGGGTGACCGCGGCGGCGTGGGTGCCCACGGCTGGACAGCCAGCACGTCGGCCATCTCCGACACAGTGGCCGACCACCCCCACTTCTGGCCCACCAGCCGGGGGTTCCACGCCGCAAGGGGCGGCTCCTCTGCCACCTCCTACTTCACCTCCTCCTTGCCGACGTTGGCCATCTCCAGCTCAGGGATGGCCACGTCGCCGGCTGTAGAGAGGGCCATCACCCTCTCCATGTCCGCCCATTGACGCTATCGTGCATGCACGTGGATTCCTCCATGACACGCCTAATGAGCTCGGCCTCCTCCTCCTCAGTCATCGGAGGTGGTCATGGCGGGGACGGAGATGGTGTCAGGGTGAGGCCGCGGACACGCCTACGACTGGGCACTTGGGGCGGGCTAGCAGCACGTCGTCGGCGTGGGCTAAGTGGACGACCGACAAAAACTGATTGCCGCCGCAGGTCATGCTCGTCGCGGAGCCACGTATCCCGCAGCGGCGAGTTGATGCTGTACCTTTGGTCGTGGAGGAGATCCGGAGGCAGGCGCGCATGACGTCGGTTGATCTCCTCACGGCGGGGGCGGTCGCTCACCGGCACCGGATGGATTCGCACCTGATCCACGGACAGGTGCCAGTTGTCGGGGAGGTGGGCATCTCCCCATGGCAATGGCGTCGCTGTCTCCCAGTACCTTCAGCATATTTCTGCGCCGACGTACGGGCGCGTGCGCTGCGGGGCGGCCGGCGGACCGATTGCAAACACAGGTGGAGCGGGTGGAGCGGGCAGAGCAGGAGGTGGTGGTGGTGGGCTCCTAGAGCGACTGAAGTGGCGCCTAGCAGAGGATTAGCCGGCCTCATGGCCTTGCTTCCCCTTCCCGAACCACGGCCAGTTCATGGTGACGGCGGTGGGCTAGGGTTTCTGGAACCTGCCGGGGGTGGAGGGGGCATGATTGGCTTTGGAAGCGGAAGCTATTATGGAGTGTGGACTGGCCGGTCCACGGGTTTCTACTTAAAGAAGGACGATGACCCGAAGGTGGGTGCCTGGCGACCAGGCCCCGCCGCCCGTGCGCATTTACTTTGGGCGAAGGGGGTAGGTGGGACACCGCCACGAGTCCCCGAGGCGACGGCTCGTCTGTCCGTTTTTCCCCAAGTGGACGTGGGCGTACGATTTGGAGTTGCCCTTACGACGCGTCCCCACTCGTCAGAGTTAACGGTCAAACCATTGACCTGAAGGCATCCTCCGTTGTGACCATTCGTGAGGGTTTCGGACAAGGGAGTGAGGAAAAGTGAGCAAACATTAAGAGCGTGGGGATGGATGAGTACAACTAAGGAACCAGGGGCACACATGTAAAAACACTTTAATTTAATGCACCTATACACTTGGTAAATGGCAGAAGGCTTGGCCTTTTGCTCGGTGTTTTGTTCCACCATTGTCGCCCTAGTTTTCGTTTACTTGTGTTATGTTCCATATTGAGCGCTCCTAACATGCTTGGGGTTGTTGTGTGGACCCCCTTGATTTTCGTTTTGGGATAAAACTCTTCCGGCAAGCCCAACATTGGTACTACATTTGCCTAATAACTAATAAACCTGCATAGGGAGTAATTAACCCGTGTATAACTAATCGACAACCCAGGCCAGTCCTTCTCATGAGTGTTGGTCCAACCGGGTTGCCTACGGGGATAATTGGTTTTCCCCATAGCTAGTCCCATCTGGTAGTGCCCTGAGAAAGAGATACGCTCGGCTCCTATTGGAATCTAGCTTGCCGGGCGGTCTTGCTGGATTTGCTTTACCTTTGACGAACATCTTGTGCATCGGGATTCCGAGGACACTTCGGGCTATCTTGAGGATGAGGTTTTCCACCACAGCTTGTGGCTAGTTTGTGATGGACGAGTTGGAGCACCCCTGGAGGGTTAAATTGTTGGAGATATGCCCTGCAGGCAATCATGTGATGATTTCATTTCCTATGTATTTATGAGTATTTTCTATTATCCTTGAACATCATCACTGATATGTATTAATAAGTATGTGACTTATTTGTGAGACTATATATTGTATGATGATTGTTCTAATAGTCCCTACTTGTTAAGGTTATGTGGACACATATCCTTTACTAGTATACGATTCAGTTGATGACTATGTTTCACAAGTCATTTGCATAGAGATGCTAAACTGATAGTATGGACTCGGGGATTGAGATCACCAAGTCGGACAGACCCACTTTGAGACACAGTGAGATATTATCATCTATTAGTCTCAAGTACAATGTATATGCCATGTCCTAGACCTGACGTCCTCGCAGGTTCTCGGGATGAGGATCAACTCACTTAGAGCATCTCTAGCAGACCCCATATAATGCCCCGACCCGCAAAATACGGGTCCGCGCGAAAAAAGCTGCCCGATCAGACCCCGCAAATGCGTCGGACCCGTAAATATTTTTGCGGGGCACGGCAAAATTCCCACCCCAACCCGAGAAAACGCAGGTTCGCCCCCTCACCCCGTCGGTGCCCTGTATATAGCGGGAGCGGTTGGCGGGGGGGGGGGGGACATTTCAGCCCTCGCTTTTCCCCACTCACCGCCCTCGGGCCACAGCCTACGATTCCGGCTATACCAGCTGCCGGGATCACGCCGGCAGGACGCCACACGCCCGTGATTGACCTCCACCGCTTCTTCCTTCCTCGGCCGGCCGAAAAGTTGCAGATCGGCGGTTGTTTGTCGCGGTCGCAGGATTTGGCGTTTCCAACCACCGGTGGTTGCGCTAAGCCCTGGATTGGTCGGGGAGCTCCCCGCCCAGCCCCAGCAAAGCCCCAGCTCCACATGCAGGTACTGGTTCGTCCTCTATCCGCCATCGTCGGTTTGCCGACAAGGACTCAGCCGGCCGTTGCCCAGGCTCGGCGCTCACGCAGCGGCTCGTGGGCTTGCGGATACCACTCATACAGTGCAACACTTGCACACAGACAGTGCTGCGGCTAACATCTAGCATGCCGCAACACCCTGGATAGGTATTCTTCAAATGCAAAAATGACGAGGTATGTTCTTGTTTTCATTCGGCTTTGTCAGCCTATTCAATTCAATTTCGGTAGCTTATTGAGATGGTCATGTGTGTAGGATGGTGGATGCTCATTTTGTTATTGGGAATAAGAATACATCGATTTATTGGTAGGAAGAAACTTAATAGATGTATGTGCACTCGTTGGTAGAATTGAGGCTAATGATGCGACTGCATGTGCAATTAGAGAAGAAACTAGAGGGGAAGCAACGTCTACTTCTTTAGAATCAAAGAAGAAGAATGAAGAATGCAAGATCAAGAATCCACAGATCAGCAATGAAGGGATGGAGAAGATGTTGGTCCAACTAGTGGGAGCAGTTATGGAAGTTGGATGTCTTCTAAAATGCCTAATTGTGGTTCTTGTTTTCTTTGGTCTTTCTATTCTAGCAAAGATTTGGTGAATTCTTATGTATCCAATGCCCTTGAAGAAAATAAAGAAGCAAAGCTATGTGTTTTCATGCTCGAAATTGAAATGCAAATTACTGATTTACGGGGCGGCACGGGCGGCGGCCGAACAGACCCCGCAAGAATATCCTTTTTTACGGGTCCGATTTGCAGGGTCTGCTCGGCCGCAGCCCGTGCCGGACCACAAAGCCGTTTTTCCGCGAACTATAAACGCATTTTGCGGGTTGGCATTTGATAATCCTCAAGTGCAAGGAATCATCGTAGCACTTTCCAAAGACGGAAGTGAGAAGTATTGAGTGTGGAACCCACAAGGAGCTAAATATAAGATCAATATATTCTCAAGTCCTATCTACCACCGATATGACTATACATACACCGAACGTTTGCTTGTATCTAGTAACGAGAAAAAGAACCGCGTTATGGGTATAAATATGATAGCTTTGCATGATATTGGAGAACAAAAATATGAAAATAGTTGCTGCCTAAATAAAGTTAGAATATATAACAATATGTTACAAATAGCGAGTGTGGAATAATGGTGGTGTCGTGTGCGGAATCATCCTAGGCATTTGATAACAAGATTGGTAATCATTCTTGCAATTTTAAATGAGGGAGAGGCATGAGCTAACATACTTTCCGTACTTGGATCATATGAACTTATGATTGGATCTCTAGCAAGCATCCGCTACTACTAGATATCATTAAGGTAAACCCAACCATAGCATTAAACATCAAGTCCCCTTTATTCCCATATAGAAACAACTCCCTTACTCGGGTGTAAGCTTCTGTCACTCTAGCCACCCACTATAAGCGAATCATGAACATATTGCAACCTACAGTGAGAATTCCCTCACGTGTGCGTGGCACGAAGGGCACCATAGGACAACACCAAAATAAAACATACACTCAAATCAATCAAGATCATCAATCAACCCAAAGGACAACATAGATCTACTCAAACATCATAGGATCTAAACACATCATTGATTAATAATATGTGGTATGAATCACCATGTTCAAGTAGGGGATTACAGCGGGGTGCGGGAGAGTGGACCGCTGAAAAGAGATGAGGAAGGTGATGAATACAGTGATGTTGATGAAGACGATCACCGCGGCGATGGCTCCCTTGGCGGCACTTCGGCCCCGTCGGAAGAGAGGGGGAGAGATTCTCCCCCTTAGGCTTCCTCCTCCATGGCCTCTCCCCATCTAGGGAGAGGTTCTCCCTCTGTTCCTTGGCCGCCATGGCTCCCGGAGGGGAAAGAGCCGTCCGATATTGGATCTCTCTCTCTGTTTCTCTCCTGTTTTCTGGCCCTTCACCGTTTCTTAAATATCCGGAGATCCGTAACTCCGATCGGACTGAAATTTTGAGGGGATTTTTATCGGAAAAATATCTTTCTTGTAGAGAAAGAAGGACCCCAACTAACTTAAGGGGGAGTCACAAGCCATCAGGCGCGGCCACCCCCCTGGCCATGCCCTATTGGCTTGTGCCTCCCTCGGGCACCGTGTTGTGTTGATTCTTCTTCCCAAAATTCACATATATTCCAAAAAAATCTCCGCAAATTTTTATCGCATTTGGACTTCGTTTGGTATGGAATTTCTGCGAAACAAAAAACAAACAAAAAACAGGAACTGGCACTAGGCACTGGGTAAGTAAGTTAGTCCCAAAAAATAATATAAAATGTTGCCAAAAGTATATGAAAGTTGTAAAATATTTGCATGAATACTCCATAAATTATCAATACATTGGAGACGTATCAGCATCCCCAAGCTTAATTCCTGCTCGTCCTCGAGTAGGTAAATGATAAAAATAATAATTTATGAAGTGTGAATTGTAGCATAGTATATAAGTTTGATCAATGTTACTTCCAATCACTTTTTCTAGCATCATAAAACAACAACTTTTTTCTCATAGAACTTATCATGATCAAGTAACAAGCTATTCACATGTTAAAGTATAGACCATAAACTTTCTTGAAAACTAGCAAACTATGTTTTCAGTCATCAAACAATTACAATTCATCTTATTTTCAGGAAGGGGTCTATGTAAGAGCTTTGATTTAGCAAATTCCACATACTTAACTATCATTTAGCAAATTCCACATAGTTAACTATCATTGCTGACACTCAAGGCATATTTTTAGAACAAGCAGTTTCAATCAAACACAAAGGAAGATAGGGGCTTAATGTTCCGCCTCCCAACTTATTTATCTTAGGGATAATGTCAACAATAATGAATCATGATCACCTATATCCAACTGGATATATATGCCTTGATCATTCCCCAGCACATGATGCTTGCCAATTAAAGAATTAATATATTGGAATAGGGATGAACATTATTGACTCTTGCATGCAAGTAAATATAGAAAAGTAAAATATGGGCCCTTCGCAGAGGGAAGCAGAGGTTGTCATGCGCTTTTTATTTCTGTATGTGCAATCTCTTAATGGAAAGGAACGTCACTTTATATTGCCCCTTGTGATAGCAAAATTTATTATGCAGTCCGTCGCTTTTATTTCTTTGCCATCACAAGATCGTACAAAGCTTACTTTCCCTTCCAATAAAAGATCATACATGTTTAGGAGCAATTTTTATTGCTTTGTGAACCAATGACAACTTACTTGAAGGATCTTATTCAATCCATAGGTAGGTATGGTGGACTCTCATGGCAAGAAACTGGGTTTAAGGATTATGGATGCACAAGTAGTATCTCTACTTAGTGCAAATTTTTGGGCTAGCAAAAGATCCTAAGCAAACACCACGTGTTAGAGCATCCATGACAATATAACTACTATGTGAATATAAGAAAACATAACCATTACGTTGTCTTCCTTGTCCAACGTCAACTACTTCATCAATTTGGAAAATAATTAATCGTGGCTCACAATCAGAGAAGACGTCAAAGATAGTATATTTATATGTGAAATCTCTCTTCCTTCAATATTCTTTCATGAATTTTGCAAGTGACCAATGCTATGTTTGATAACCTCCAATAAATTTTATTGCTTATAATCTTAGTATGTGAAGTCACTACTCCCCATGGGACAAGCATATGAAGCATATATAATTTCACGTTTTATGACATTAAATTCATTCAACATTTTCTCATAGGATATAAGTGAAGCACAAGAGTGATCATCGAACTACTCTCAAAAATATATATGTGAAGTTCATAGAGAATTATTCAATGAATATAGAGAGACCAATATTCAAGCTCAAAATATATAAGTGAAGCACACGAAGCATTCTACAAAGTCATACTCAAAAGATTTAAGTGAAGCGCATGAAGCATTCTATAAAGCCATACTCAAAAGATTTAAGTGAAGTGCATGAAGCATTCTATAAATAAGCCAAGGATTATCTCATACCAGCATGGTTCATAGAATAAAAAGGAAAAATAAGCACATGTGAACGAATAAAAACTTATGATCATCATAGGCTAACCGATAATTGTTGACGAAGAGAGGTGGGATGCGTAGCATCCCCAAGCTTAGATGCTTGAGATTTATTGAAATATTGACTTGGGGAGACTTGGGCATCCCCAAGATTGAGATTTTGTATCTTGTTCAATCCTCTCATATCCCAGTTTCACCTAAATCTCAAAAACTTCATCCACATAAAACTTGAAAAGAACTCGTGAGATAGGTTAGGACATATGAAAATAAATCAACACTTCATGTACTGTCAAGACAAGTTTAATAATAATTTTAAAACATTATGGACTGTATACTATCATTTCCACAATTTATATCTACCAATATAAGCCATGAAAACTCTAGGATAAGTAGATAACAAAACTTATGACAACAATCTGTCCAAATAGAACAGTCTGTAGCTATTCATTGAATATGTGTACTTATGTAGCTCAATTTTTTTGAAAATTTAGGAAAAGCGAAAGAATTTGTATGACAGTACTGTGTAAAAATTTCAGAAACTGTCCTCGTTCCAATAAAATATGAAAATTCAAACACTACAACAAAACTTTCTGTTTTTACAGTCACACATGAAACATGCAATTGAGACATCTTAAGGCAATTCTTGGAACCTTTTATTGAAAAACATGATTATGGATAACATCTAACAAATAACAACAAATAAAAATGATGCTCCAAGAAAAACACATATTATGTGACGAACAAAAATATAGCTCCAAGTATGGTATACCGATAGTGTTGAAGATGAAAGAGGGGATGCCTTCCGGGGAATCCCCAAGCTTTTACGCTTGAGTATTCTTTGGATATTACCTTGGGGCTGCCTTGGGAATCCCCAAGCTTAGGGTCTTGACGCTCCTTATTCTCCTCATATAGGTATCTTACCCAAAACTTGAAAACTTCAATCACACAAAAACTCAACAAAACCTTCGTGAGATCCGTTTGTATAGTAAACATATCAAATACTTTAGGTACTGTTATAAATTGATTCTTATTTTATTATTTAATAAAGTAATGTATTCTAACTTCTCCATGGCTTATACCCCCCCCCCCCCCCCGATACAATCCATAGCATCATCAAAACAAGCAAACTATGCAAGCAAAAACAGAATATGTCTAAAACAGAACAAGCTGTAAAGATCTATAAAGAACCTATACTTATGTAACTATAAAAATTCTGAAATATTAGGAAAACCTGAATAATTTGCATAGAAATACGGTGTAAAAAATTCAGATCAAAAATACGTTCCAGTAAAATCAGAGAAATTCTGCACTGGATGCTAAAGTTTCTGTTTTTGCACCGTATCAATTCTACTCATCTTATGAGTCATCCCAAAGGTTTTACTTGGCAGAAACACTAATTTAAAAATAAAAACACAATCATTACAAAGGCAATAATCATGTTATCACACATAAAAATAAATTAAAAAGTAAAAATAAAGATAACTATTGGGTTGCCTCCCAACTAGCGCTATTGTTTTATGCCCCTGGCTAGGCATGATGATTTCAATGAAGCTCACATAAGAATAGTAGATGAAACGGGCAAAAGAGCATCATGCACATTATAGTTATAGTACAGTGGTATATACAAGGATAATTATTTTTATGAGAAACTTCCATGAAAAATTCTACATTGTTTCCATGAGCATGAACACAAATGTTCAAGGTCGACCCTCACTTCTTCAATGCATAACTTCCCAATCGCTTCTCTAAGTAATTTTTTTGTGTTTTTAAGTTTTTCATTTTTTTATTTGTTTCACCCACAGATAAAGAAAGAAAACAAAAAAAAGAAACAAAATGAAAACAAAATCTACTTAGTGATAGAAGCAAACAAGCATACACGAAAATATTAACCCCACGCTGTTGCTTCCCGGCAACGGCGCCAGAAAAAAGCTTGATAATCCCCAAGTGCAAGGAATCATTGTAGCATTTTCCAAAGACGGAAGTGATAAGTATGGAGTGTCGAACCCACAAGGAGCTAAATGTAAGATCAATATTCTATCAAGTCCTATCTGCCACCGAAACGACTCTACATACACCGAACGTTTGCTTCTATCTAGTAACGAGAAACAAAACTGCGTTATGGGTATAAACATGATTGCTTTGCATGATATTGGAGAACAAAAATATGAAATTAGTTGCTGCCTAAATAAAGTTAGAATATATAAAAATATGTCACAAATAGCGAGTGCGGAATAATGGTGGTGTGGTGTGCGGAATCATCTTAGGCAATTGATAAAAAGATTGGTAATCATTCTTGCAATTTTATATGAGGGAGAGGCATGAGCTAACATACTTTCTGTACTTGGATCATATGAACTTATGATTGGATCTCTAGCAAGCATCCGCAACTACTAGAAATCATTAAGGTAAATCCAACTATATCACTAAACATCAAGTCCCCTTTATTCCCATACGCAAAAAACTCCCTTACTCGGGAGTAAGCTTCTGTCAGTCTAGCCACCCACTAAAAGCAAATCATGAACATATTGCAAACCCTACAGCGAGAATTCCCTCACGTGTACGCGGCACGAAGGGCACTTTAGGACAGCACCAAAATAAAACATACACTCAAATCAATCAAGATCATCAATCAACCCAAAGGACAACATTACTCAAACATCAAAGGATGGAAACACATCATTGATTAATAATATGTGGCATGAAACACCATGTTAAAGCAGGGGATTACAGCGGGGTGTGGGAGAGTGGACCGTTGAAAAGAGATGAGGAAGGTGATGAATACGGTGATGTTGATGAAGACGATCACCGCGGCGATGGCTCCCCCGGCGGCATTCCGGCGCCGCCGGAAGAGAGGGGGAGAGAGTCTCCCCCCTTAGGATTCCTCCTCCATGGCCGCTCCCCATCTTGGGAGAGGTTCTCCCTCTGGTCCTTGGCCGCCATGGCTCCCGGAGGGGCAAGAGCCCCTCCGAGATTGGATCTCTCTCTCTCTGTTTCTCTCCTGTTTTCGCTGTTGTTTTCTAGCCCTTCTGTAGGATCGAAAGTATGTCTAGAGGGGGTGATTAGACTACTTGACCAAATAAAAATTCTACCTTTTCCAAATTTTAGTTGTGGGCAGATTTTAGCAATGATAGCAAGTCAAGCACACCCTACACATGCATGTCTAAGAGTATTGCAGCGAAAAGTAAAGACAAGCACATGTAATAGAGGTAAGGGTTGGAAGATCAAACACAATTGTAGACACGAAGATTTTTCCCGTGGTTCCGATAGGTGGCGCTATCGTACATCCACATTTATGGAGTCTTCACCCCACGGAGGGTAACGGTCACGAGAGTCCATACAGGGCTTCACCCATAAGGGTCCACGAAGTAGCAACCTTGACTATTCCAAAACGGCTTCCGTCCACGAAGGACTAGCCTCACTATGGGTAGATCTTCACGAAGTAGGCAATCTCCTTGCCCTTACAAACTTCTTGGTTTAACTCCACAACATGAAGTAGGAGGCTCCCAAGCAACACCTAACCAATCTAGGAGGCACCACCCTCCAAAAGGTAATAGGCTTGATAATGATGATGAACTCCTTGATCTTGTGCTTCAAGATGATAGACTCCTCAACACTCAATCACTCTGTCACAGATTTGGCATTGTAGAAGAGATTAGTTGGGTGGAAAGCAACTTGGGGAGGCTTGAAATCAAGATCCATATGGTTGGAGTGGATGATCTTGATCTCAACACAAGGGTATGTGGCTCTCTCTCAGAAATTTGGATATGGCAAGTGGAGATCTGTTTTGAGTGCTTCTCTTGCGAGTGGGATGTGGTGGAGGGGTATATATAGGCATCTCAAAAAATCCAACCGTTACAACATTATTGACCATCTCGGTGAAACCAAAGCAAAACTTGGTTGTACCGATCTGTTCAAAATGTGGCAACTTTCGGAATCTCGGTGAAACCGATATAGGAATTTCGGTGGTACCGAAACGAGTGGCCGAGGGCAGTTTCCAAAACTCGGTGAGACCGAAGCATAAACTCGGAATTTCCGATTGTATGAAATTAATCACCCGAACCATTGTCAGCAGAAATCGGTTGCACCGAAGCAGTCTCGGTTGTACCGAAATTCTAGTGTTTGGCTAGGGTTGTGTCCTAGGTAGAAAATCGGTAGGGCCGGATGAAACACTTGGTGGCACCAATTTTGTGGACTAGGGTTTTGACAGAGTATTTTTGTGGGAGAGCTTGTGGGTGTTTTTGGTGACTAGCACTTGTGCACGTGGAGCAATTTGTTCACCAACAATACCTTACCCCCTTTTAATAGTATTGGCTTTCCTATGGACTCAAAATGATTTCTCACAAAGTAAAAAGAGAGTCTTCTAGCTTGAAGCTTTGCCAATCCATTCCTTGCATCTTGGGGTATCTCCTCACAATTTATAGCCATCCCATCATTGGACTTTTCCTGAAATATACTTAGTGGAAACATGAGTCCAATGACATATATGTTGTTATTAATTACCAAAACCACGAAGGTAGCAAATGTGCTTTCAATCTCCCCCTTTTTGGTAATTGATGACAACATATAGATCAAAGCTCCGACATATGATATAATCAATGAATAGAGTCATCGCTTTGAGAAGTATGTGACAAGCAAGAGCTCCCCCTAAATTTGTGCACTATTTTGAATTTGCGTTTGAATGCAAATGCACAATCGATTAGGTTCATGAAGCACTCTTCCATGTCACATACAGCTTGGAGGTGTGTGAGAATAATATGAATGAACAGCATAGCACAACACATCAAGCAAGAAGTGAATGATCATCTCATAAGCATCTCAAAAGATAGGACGTAGTAGCAACACATAAGAAGTGCATGATCAAACACCAACAAGTTTAACGCAAACGACCAACCAGAAGATTTTAACGTTTTGGAGAGCGATAAAAAGCAACACTCTCTCTCTCTCTCTCTCGAAGCCTAATGATCTATACAACTTCTCCCCCTTTGGCAACAAGTTACCAAAAAGTTCAAAGGTATAGGACTAATCGTCTCTCTGGGGCTGATCTCCTCCGGTTGTTGATGTAGGAGTCGAGAGAACCGCATCTGCGAAGACTTCTGCCAATATCATGGAAGGGTTTGGAGTAGTCACTGGAGGTGTTGATGGAGCTGGTGGGACTGAAGGAGTTGCAACAGGTGCTGCTGAGGATGGTCTCAACTCTGAAGCTGGCACTGTCGCAGATCTAGCTTGAATCTTGAACTAAGTGCTGGGCCTGAGAGGGCGACCGTCATCATCATCCTCTGAGGTGTGGGGAAGGGGTACTGAGTCCACCTCCTTCTTGAGCTCGTCAACTGTCTTCGTCAGCCCATCCACCTTGTTGTTCAAAATATGAAACTTGTTTTCAACAATCCTTTCCAAACTCTTTTGGTTCTTCAAAATCTCCGTGATGTCATTCTGCATGCCTTGGATTGAGCTAAGGATGAGGTCCAATTGCTCATTCCTTGTCCTTGGCACTGGAGCACTAGTGGCTTCGGCTGCCTCAGCTGCTACCTGTGCAGTAGATGAAGTGGGATGATCTGGGTCCATCACCACCACATTGTCCTCGAACTCTGGCTGGAGAGGCATATGTGGTCTATCAAGTGCATATACATTCTTTTCAAGCTTTGAGTTGACAAGCATCTGAATATATGGTGCAGATCGACATGATCTTTTCTGATCAGCAGCAGTCCTCTTCACAGTCTCAACAATCAAGTCCATGACCCTGAATCTGGTGTGAAGGTCTACATGATGCAGCATGTTTATGGAGTATCCTCGGATCATCTTGTCATCACTTGATTTGGGCATCAAAGTGTACCTCGTGATGGTGTTGGTGGTCGTCAGTCCTGCCTGCAGATAGTATACTGAGCCAAACTTATGTGAATGCACATAGTCAGCAGGAATCTCCTTGTACAT
Organism: Elymus sibiricus; assembly: GCA_039707655.1. NCBI lineage: Eukaryota > Viridiplantae > Streptophyta > Magnoliopsida > Poales > Poaceae > Elymus > Elymus sibiricus. The sequence goes on along the minus strand of CM077667.1, from coordinate 138,043,706 downwards.
CGTTGCCATGGAATTATGATTCATCTTGGCCTTAGAGTATAGATCCAAATCACCATCTTCTACCTGTGGGGATCCTAAGATGGTAGCCCACTCTTCCACTGTGGATTCATACCTAACACCTTCTGTCATCCAGACAATTCTACCATCTTCATAAAAATGAGCTATGGAGTAGAATTGCATGATCATCTCATCATTCCAAGGGGTAAACTCTCTACCAACAAATGCATCAATGTCAATGGCCTTGAAGTTCTCTTGCACATGGGGAGAATAATCTTCATTCTTCTTAATGTAGTTCCAGTCTACATATCTCATATCACTCATAGTTGGGCTCTTGTCTAGCAAGACAGTCTCATAAAAATCTTGCTGCTCCTTGGTGTGAAATCTAGGATCAACAACAATCCTTCTCCTGGAGGCATAAGGGTCATTTGCTCTCCATAGCCTCAGTCTTGAGTCTTTCCTCTTCTTCATGTCCTCAGCTATGGGATGAGTATCATCATGAGCTGGCAGATGGGGTCTGAGCTTCCTTAACACAGAAACTTCTTCCTCTTCATCCATAGTGGTAGATCTCTTGTTCTTGGCAGCAAGAGGGATATCTCTGGTGGTCCTTTTGGGCTTCTTGGGTGCTGAAGGCTTCTTGGGAGCAGATTTGGTGCTCTTAGCTGGTGCATCCTTGGGCATAGCATCTGCTACAAGCTTCTTCTTCTTCTTGGGAGGAGCCTTGGCAGCTGGCTCTTCCACTTCTTCCTCAACTTCTGCTAGATCTTCATACATGGAAGTAGCTCTTCCAACAACATGAACAATTCTCTTCCTGCTTCTCTTCTGCTCAGCCGTCTTCTTGGGCATAGAGCTTATGGCTGGCTCTATTGACATGGAAGCCCTAGCACTCTCTGGTGCTTTCATAGCTTCTGTGCTGGCATACTCCTTTCTCACTGTCCTCCTAGATGAGGTGGCTTCAGTTGCAGACTTCTTGGCAGCTTTGTCAGCTTTGTCTTGCCTTTGCTTGGCAAGAACCTCCTCTGGCACAAAATCAGAATCCTCTTCATCTGAGTTCAATTTACTCCTGGCTCTTGTAGTAGCCTTAGGCAATCCATGAGAACTTGGGGTGCCTGGATCTTCTGAAGATGAGCTGGGCTCAGGACTAGTGCCTGGATCTGCATCAATGCTAGGCTCTCTGGAATCATTCTGACTGTCACCTGAAGCTGACATACTATCCCTGTGAATGGAGTATAGAAGAGCAGAAAGGTTGAGCATCACAAAAACACAGACATTTTTCAAAATTTAAACTCAGAAACTTTGGGTATGAACTACTGCAAAATGTATTTTGGTAGCACCGGGTTGAATTTTTTGGAGTCACCGAGACTGACCACTTGCTTTAACAGAAACTTGGGCAGCCTTTTCGGTGTAACCGAAAAGAACTACTCGGTCTCACCGAAGTGGTTCTCGGAAAAACTAAAAACTGAATCGATGGAACCGATTCTATCAACTCGGTTTCACCGAGATGCATGTTGCGGGAGTTCAGATCCATAATTTCCTCGTTTTCTAATCTATGGAGATTTCTTGTGGGATAGATCGATTTTACACTTTGGAATATAGACAAAAACATCTTAATGCCCTTGAATCGGACATGGAACGCATGAGTGGCCGGATTCATACCCTAGCTTGGTGATGAATCCGCTACGGCGGCGACGGCGGTGGAGATTTTCGTCGATGGCGAGGATCCCAATGGCTAAGGCGCTCGGGGAGTCAAGGGCGACGACCAAAGGGTCCTGGTGCGGCAGCTTAGGGTTGGGGACTTGGCGTTTGAAGATGAAATTTCAAAACGTCTGGTCCGCCGGATTAAGTACCCTTCACTGTCGGTGTCACTGATACTAAAATTTTGGTGTCACCGAGTTCCTCTACTATCAGTTGACAGGGAAACTCGGTGAAGCCGAGATTATGGTATCTGTGGTACCGAGGTGAAAAGACAGATCAACCCTAGGCATTCGATGGAACCGAGATTTTCTAGTTGGTTACACCGAGTTGCACTTTAGGGAGGTTTTGGAGGTCAGCCTTGACGAAACGGTACTCCAAGTGCTCCTCACACAGAGGGTTCTACAAGTGCTTGTTCAAGTTTTTGTGATGTAGCATGAATAGAACTTGAGGTGACAAAGCAGAGATAGCTAGAGAGGGGTCCTAGGCATTCTTGTATAACCAATTGGCAAAAGAAAAACAAAAGCCAAATAGCTACAATTGGATATCCGCGAATGAGCAAAGATATGCAGACCAACATGCTCACACAATAATATATCAAATGAAATCATGGCAAACATGCACAAACATTCTAGCATCTATCAAACACTTGGGCGATGACGTAGTCATCTATATAGGAGTATATTGACTTAGGAGCCAAGTAAGAATACTTGATCATAGGTCATACTCATCGTTTAAGCACAAGTGGGGTTGCCACTTTTACATAAAGCATTTAATGTTGTCACATTCTAAGAGATGCTTTAACTCAAGTCTTAGAGTAAAGCCCCCCCCTTGATGTGACATCCCCCCTAAGAGGGATAAACTGACTTTGGGTTTTGTCCTAGAAGACTTCATGTGGGTGATGTAGTGGTGGATGCTCATAGTTGATGAAGATCATCTTGAGTTGGGAGCTATTCTTTTTGTTTCTTACTCTCCTCACCTACATGGGTTAGTCCCAAACACAAGAGACAAACATAAGGATATCTAGGTACATGGAGTGCAAAGCATACATGATGATGTCCATGGATTCATTAATTACCTTGTCCCTTGCTTACCTTTGAGGGAATGTGTGACTCCTTGAACTATTGCATAATGTTGATGTTGATTGCAACTAGTCCTTGCCAATAATGAATGTGAGTGAATTTCATTGGCGGAGTCACCCCTCAAGAACTTCTCTATTTCTTCTTCTTGGGGACCCACATCAAGTTGATGGGAATCCTCGGTGTTGATGTGGCACTTGTAGAAGTTGAGCTTGTAGAAGCCTTGGGAACCCACTTGACCAAAGCTTGGGATTCATCTTCATATAAGTCAATCTCCTCTTGAAGCTTGTCCTTGCCCTTGAGCTTGTGATCTTGTGGTGGAAGGTCATCTCGAGCTTTTGTTCCCTTGGGAAGAGTATGTTCATACTTCTCCCTTTGAGGAAAAAACTTGGGCTTGGGGTATGGATCTTCTTCCCATTCAACTCCATTTGCGTTGAAGTAGCTAATGCCATGGTTCTTCCGGTATCCTCCGTGCTTGCGTACAATTTCCTCAAATAGCTTACATCCGGCAAGACTTCTGGAGATACCCTTTTCTATAATCCCTTTCAATAGATCATTTTCTTTCTCAAGTGTAACTTGGCTAAGAGAATCGTTAGTGGAATCAATAGAACTACTAGAAGCAATACCATTTGATTTATCATTTTTATTGCTACTAGTTGAAGAACCTTTCTTGCCTTTGTTACTAGATTGCTTAGTCTTAACTTGTGGCATGAATGTAGGCAAGAGTAGTCGTTTGGCTAGTTAAGAAGATGTCTTATTTCGGAGATCATCATTGATTGCTTTAAGAAACTCATGCTCTTGCTCCAAGTTGAGCTTCTCGAAGCGTAGCTTCTCAGGAGTTATTACAAGCTCTCTATGATGTTCTAAAGTAGATTCATGAGCGAACTTAAGAGTGTTCAATTCTTTAGTTAGTCGTTCTATTTCCTTCTTATCATCATCACACGACTTATCTTGATTAGCATGATCATTATCTAGCCCATTTTGACTAATATCACTAGCTTTATCACATAGCAAGTCATCATCTCCAAGTAAGTCATCCTCATCACTATCGAAGTCAAGATATTCGGGGTGTGATACCTTGGGGCCTTTAGCCATGAAGCAACTTCCACTCCCTTCATTTGGTGAATCAAATATGTCATAGGAGTTGGAGGAAATGAGTGCAAGTCTGGCAACACCTTCATCTTGACTATAGTCGGAGTCGGAGTGATAGCTTAGTTGTCGGAATCGGAGTGGGAAACCCATTCACCAGCATGAGCTTGATGTCTTTTTCTTGAGTAGCTCTTGGTGTACTTGTCCTTATTTTCTGAGTCCCTACTTCTCCTTGAGGGTCTTCGTTCATAACGATCATCTGTACTCCTTCTCTCTCTTCGAGGTGACTCATCTCTTGAGCTCTTCTCTCTAGGTGACTCTTCCCTTCTTTTGTGGGGGGGGGCGTGCACTCATTGGAGTAGTGTCCGGGCCTTTCACAATTGTAACAATTCCGGTCACGACTAGATGAATGCTTTTCTTCAGATCTTGAGTTGGAGTTCCTCTCTTTGCCTCTACTCTTGTAGAACTTGTTGAATTTATTGACCATGAGGCTTATCTCTTCATTGGTAACAAGGTTGTCGCTTGAAGTAGCTGGAGCATCACTTGTGGCTTTGTAAGCACCGCTAGACTTGTTGTGAAGTTCTTCCTTGTCTTTGAGTGACATCTCATGAGCAACAATTCTACCAATGACTTCCGTAGGCTTGAGATCTTTGTGGTTTGGCATCATTTGGCTCAATGTGCACACAGTGTCATACTTTCCGTCCAAAGCTCTAAGTATCTTCTTGATGATGATTTTGTCGGTCATATCTTCGCTTCCTGAGCCGGCAATCTCATTGGTGATGAGAGCAAGCCTAGACTACATCTCCGTGACTCCTTCACCATCCTTCATCTAGAACTTGTCAAGTTGACTTTGAAGCACGTCCAACTTAGATTCTTTGAAAAAATCAGTACCTTCGTGCATATCAACCAAAGTATCCCAAATTTCCTTTGCATTCTCAAGTCGGCTGATTTTGTTGAATTCTTCGGGGCATAGGCAGTTGAAAAGAATGTCACATGCTTGAGCATTGTATTGCAACATTTTCAATTCATCCGCGGTCGCTTCACGATCCGGTTCCTTTCCATCACCAAAGAATTCACCTTGCAAGCCAACACAACATCCCAAATGGCGGGGTTATGACCAAGAATATGCATTTTCATCTTGTGCTTCCAACTAGCAAAATTAGTACCATCAAAGTACGGACCTCTACGGTGGTAACTTCCCTCACTAGACGCCATACTCTCCTAGGTTGTGAAACCAATGCAATGAAGACCAAAGCTCTGATACCACTTGTAGGATCGATAGTATGTCTAGAGCGGGGGGGGGGGGTGATTAGACTACTTGGCCAAATAAAAATTCTACCTTTTTCCAAATTTTAGTTGTGGGCAGATTTTATCAATGATAGCAAGTCAAGCACACCCTACACATGCATGTCTAAGAGTATTGCAGCGAAAATTAAAGACAAGCACATGTAATAGAGGTAAGGGTTGGAAGATCAAACGCAATTGTAGACACGAAGATTTTTCCCGTGGTTCCGATAGGTGGCGCTATCGTACATCCACGTTACGGAGTCTTCAACCCACAGAGGGTAACGGTCATGAGAGTCCATGAAGGGTCCACCCATAAGGGTCCACGAAGTAGCAACCTTGACTATTCCATAACGGCTTCCGTCCATGAAGGACTAGCCTCACTATGGGTAGATCTTCACGAAGTAGGCGATCTCCTTGCCCTTACAAACTTCTTGGTTCAACTCCACAACACGAAGTAGGAGGCTCCGAAGCAACACCTAACCAATCTACGAGGCACCACCCTCCAAAAGGTAATAGGCTTGATAATGATGATGAACTCCTTGCTCTTGTGCTTCAAGATGATAGACTCCTCAACACTCAATAACTCTCTCACATATTTGGCTTGGTAGAAGAGATTGATTGGGTGGAAAGCAACTTGGGGAGGCTAGAAATGAAGATCCATATGGTTGGAGTGGATGATATTGATCTCAACACAAGGGTAGGTGGTTCTCTCTCAGGAATTTGGAAATGGAAGTGGAGATCTGTTCTGAGTGCTTCTCTTGCGAGTGGGATGTGGTGGAGGGGTATATATAGGGATCTCCAAAAATCCAACCGTTACAACATTATTGACCATCTTGGTGAAACCAAAGCAAAACTCGGTTGTACCGATCTGTTCAAAATGTGGCAACTTTCGGAATCTCGGTGAGAACGATATAGGAATTTCGGTGGTACCGAAACGAGTGGCCGAGGGCAGTTTCCAAAACTCGGTGAGACCGAAGCATAAACTTGGAATTTCTGATTCTATGAAATCAGTTACCCGAACCGTGGTCACCAGAACTCGGTTGCACCGAAGCAGTCTCGGTTGTACCGAAATTCTAGGGTTTGGCTAGGGTTCTGTCTTAGGTAGAAAATCGGTAGGGCCGGATGAAACACTTGGTGGCACCGATTCTGTGGATTAGGGTTTTGAAAGAGTCTTTTTGTGGGAGAGCTTGTGAGTGTTTTTGGTGACTAGCACTTGTGCACATGGAGCAATTTGTTCACCAACAATACCTTACCCCCTTTTAATAGTATTGGCTTTCCTATGGACTCAAAGTGATTTCTCACAAAGTAAAAGGAGAGTCTTCTAGCTTGAAGCTTTGCCAATCCATTCGTTGCATCTTGGGGTATCACCTCACAATTTATGGCCATCCCATCATTGGACTTTTCCTGAAATATACTTAGTGGAAACATGAGTCCAATGACATATATGTTGTTATTAATTACCAAAACCACCAAGGGAGCAAATGTGCTTTCACCTTCACCGTTTCTTAAATATCCGTAGATCCGTAACTTCGATCGGGCTGAAATTTTGAGGGGAGTTTTATAGGAAAAATATATTTCTTGTGGCGAAAGAAGGGCCCATATAACTTAAGGGGGAGGCACAAGCCATCAGGGCGCGGAAACCCCCTAGCCGCGCCCTGTTGGCTTGTGCCTCCCTCGGGCACTGTGTTGCATCCATTCTTCTTCCCAAAAAATCATATATATTCCAAAAAAATCTTCGTAAATTTTTATCGCGTTTGGACTTCGTTTGGTATGGAATTTCTGCAAAACAAAACACACACAAAAAACAGGAACTCGCACTAGGCACTGGGTAAGTAAGTTAGTCCCAAAAAATAATATAAAATGTTGCCAAAAGTATATGAAAGTTGTAGAATATTGGCATGAATACTTCATAAATTATCGATATGTTGGAGACGTATCAGCATTATATGGGGTTTGCTAGAGATGCTCTTAGGGTCTATCAAACGCTACTCTGTAACTGGGTAGTTACAGAGGTAGCTTTCGGGTGAGTCGTGAGACATGCCGCACATGGTTGAACAAGATGGGATTTGCCTCTCCATAAGGAGAGATATTCTCTGGGCCCCTCTCGAGTGATCAGATCGAGAAAGCATGGCCATGCGACATGGGTTAAGTGTTAACCCGGTTCGGGAATCTGCATCGCGGTTTTGAGAAGAGATGTCGAGCTACCACAAGGGTGACAAGTACTCGCGTTGAGCTCGACAACATATATCATGAGGCAAAAGGAATGTTCTATATGGCACATTGTCGAGGTTTGTCTAACGATTTTGCGCACACATGGGAGTTGGCACGTTCTGCTAGGAGCCGCTACCGACTATCGACTCGGGTCGTGTCCAGGTCTATGTGAACCTATAATGTCGCACACTTAAGGGATTGCAGCCCATTCTGATTGGATCCGAATGGAAAATGATACTAGACTCGTCGTGGTCCTCAAGTGTTGAGCCCATCTCGGAGGTCTATATAAAGGGGAGTGGGCACACCTTTCAGGGTTGATCATTTTCTCTCCTCGACAGCCACCGCCACTCCCCACGCCACCATGTCGTGCGATCAGATCAAGTAGTCCGCCGCCCGACGCTGCCTCCATACATGTGGATACCTTGGAGGCATCGCATCAGTGTTGCTTGGACAAACTGTTCAAGGGATCCGCAAGGAGCTGTTCGTGGGATCCGTGAGGAGCTGTTTGTGGGAGATCGCTGCTCATAGGAGATCGGCTAAAGGACGAGGAGATGAATCGGCTGATCGACTAGACGCGTCACCAACTCTACTTCTGCTGCGGTGACTGTGCGTCTAGTGGTAAACCCGATCCCGTGATCTGTTTCCAGCAGCATGTTCTTGGGTGTGCGGTAGAATTTTTATTTTGCCCTAGAGTAGTGTACCGCGTGTTCCAACAGTGGTATCAGAGCCTCCGCTGTGTGGTGATAGATTCGGTGTTTTGCATAAGAGATATGTAGATCGGTTCAGGTGCGGGTCGATGAGATCAGTCGTGCACGTCAGTGTTGAAGGATGCTTTCGTGATCTTGCTTCTGTGATCGTGATGCAGAGGTCGTGACACGAATTGCCCCTACCGGCCGGTTTCCGCCATCGGGGTAGACAGTGGAACGCAAGTCCAAATGCAGCCCGCAAAGATCAATGAGATTGATCAAATTAGAACAAATATCGACACCGTGGAAATGTATTTTTCGCAGTGCTGAAATCTGTTGGAGCAGTCTCGGTAAAACGGACACAACTTTTGCATACGAACTCCGTTTTCGCTCCACGACCTATCAAACTGAAGGGAACGAAAATATGCATTTGGCCTTCAGCCGCTCTCTTGCTTTCGGTGAACATTTCGAGGTCAAAGTCCTCTTGAAAAATAGAGTTTTTGATGGTTTTATTTTCGGCGATAGAACGTCTGACTTGTTTTTGCAGGAAATGCTTGTGATTTGGTATAGGCCATGAATGTTGCTTGTAAATTACTATATCATGACGTGTGTGTCGTGAGTGTGGCAACCGGCTGGAGCCATATGGTTGTCCCATTATTGTATTAATGACCTGCGTGTAAACATGAGATGCCTTGTAATGTAATTTACTCTCATAGCTATTAGTTTGTAATTGCATAGTACCTTATGTAACACTTAGCGGTTAACATCATGGTGTGGAGATGGAGATCACCACAAGGGCAACCATGTGTGGAGATGGAGATCACCACAAGGGCAACCATGCATGGAGATGGAGATCGCCATGGGCATGCAGCGCACGTGGAGATGGAGATCACCATGCGTTGATGAAACGGGTTATACCGTATCACACATATATAAAATGCATGTGAAAGTTTATCCCTTTTATGCGCCCTTATTTTGCATGATAGATGTTATAAGTAGGGTGATCCCTCAAAGAATGTCAAGTAAAATTTCCTCCCCAATTGCTGCACCATCACATGTTAAGTATTTTTAGTTGTGGGCCTAAAAATTAGGGTGCTGCTAGTTCCCCTTAACATGGTGTGTTTGTGTCAGACACTTACGAGCGAAGCATTGGTCAACTTTTCGTGGCTATCAAAAAAGTTTTGGGCCTCGAGGCATAAGAGTTGGCGTGGCATGAGATGTCCCCAACAAACAAGAGTCGTATAGAGATACGATTAGCAATTGTTGATTACCAAGTGATCTAGTCTTCTAGCGGTGTTGCAAAAGCTCACTAGTTGACATGTGGATCTTGGATCTTGAATCTCTAAGAATCAACGGAGGGATGTTGATTTTAGTGGGAGTAATGTTCTTATTATAATGTTTAATTCTAATTACTCTTTATGAATACATGTTTTAGTGCTTTGCATATTTCTATTGTAGATCAATGGCACCTCCCGCTCAACCCAGTTTTTCGTTGAAATCAATCCTGGAAAGGATAAACTAAATGGAACAAACTTTACCACCTAGTATAGAAATCTGAGAATTGTTCTCAGGCATGATAAAAAGGAACATGTTCTAGAGGAACCCCTTCCAGAGGAACCTGCCGAGAATGCTAATGCCACGGCCAGGAATGCCCACCAAAAACTCATTGATGAATCAAACGAGATCAGTTGTCTCATGCTGGCTTGTATGGAGCCCAATCTGCAGCAGCATTTCGAAGACGTTAAGGATTTCGATATGATCGAGAACCTTAAGAGCATGTTTCAGGTGTAGGCAAGGATTGAAAGATTCAACGTTTGGTGATCCTTGATGGATTGTAAGCTGAAAGAGGGTGATCCACTGAGCCTGCATGTGATCAAGATGATCGGATACATGCAAGCTTTGGATCTGTTAGGCTTCCCACATGGGGACGAATTATCCACGGATACAATTATGGGTTCTCTTCTAGCCAGCTACGGGGCGTTCATCTCGAACTACCATATGCACGGCATGAAAAAAAGAAGCTCACTAAATTGCATGGGATGCTAAAAGTGGTAGAACAGGATATCAAGAAAGGCACACATCAAGTGTTGATGGTGTAGAACACGACAAAGTTCAAGAAGAGTTGGTCCAAGAAAAAGACTAAGGCAAAGGGCAAGGAGGCAACTCCTACTATCGCCGCTGCGCCCAAGTCTGGACCAGACACGAGGACCGTTTGCTTTCACTGCAAGGAAACCGGTCACTGGGAGAGGAACTACAACAAGTGGCTTACCCAGATAAGCACGAAGACTGTAAGTATGACTTCTTCTTCAGGTACACTTGTTGTATATGTTATAGACATTTTTCTTGCTGATATTTCTAGTAGCTCTTGGGTATATGATACCGGATCGGTTGTTCACATATGCAACTCGGTGCAGGCGCTAAGAACAACTAGGAATATTGCAAGAGGAGAAGTTGACATACGCGTCAGGAATAAAGCAAGAGTTGCTGCATTAGCCGTCGGCACCATGCAACTTAATTTACCTTCAGGATTTGTAATGGAACTACATAATTGTTATTATGTTCCTGCATTAAGTCGAAACATTATTTTGGCCTCATGTTTGATGAGGCAAGGTTATGAATTCAGTACTAAGGACAATGGTTGTTCTATTTACTTGAATAAAATGTTTTATGGCTTTGCACCTGTTGTGAACGGGTTATTTATATTAGATCTTGAAAGTGAATCGGTCTATAACATAAATGTCAAGAGGCGTAACCCTAACGAGATAAATCCGACTTACATCTGGCATTGTCAACTAGGACACATTAGTTAAAAGCGCATGAAGAAGCTCCATGATGATGGAATTCTAACTTCATTTGATTTTGAATCATTTGAGACATGCGAGTCCTGCCTACTCAGCAAGATTACTAAGACTACTTTTGCAAAGAGTTGTGAGACGGCATCCGAGCTATTGGAACTTATACATAGTGATGTATGTGGACCAATGAGCACGACGGCTAGAGGTGGTTTCCAATACTTTGTGACTTTTACCGACGACTTTAGTAGATATGGATATGTCTACTTGATGAGGCACAAGTCAGAAACTTTTGAAAAGTTCAAGGAGTTTCAGAACGAAGCGGAAAATCAACTCGGCAAGAAAATCAACCTTCTACGATCAGATCGTGGCGGTGAGTATATGAGACATGAGTTTGATGATCATCTGAAGAGCCGTGGAATAATTCCACAGCTCACTCCTCCAGGTATGCCACAGAGAAATGGTGTGTCAGAATGGAGGAATCGGACTTTGTTAGACATGGTCTGATCGATGATGAGTCAGTCGGATTTACCCTTGTCATTTTGGGGATACGCTCTAGAAACCGCAACTTTCGCACTAAACAGGGTACCATCAAAGTCCGTAGATAAGACACCATATGAGATATGGACTGCGAAGAGTCATAGTTTGTCTTTTCTAAAGATTTGGGGTTGTGAAGCATATGTCAAGTGACTCCAGTCGGACAAGCTCACACCCAAGTCAGACAAGTGCATATTCATGAGATATCTAAGGGAAACCGTGGGATATTACTTCTACAACCATGAAGAGGGCAAAGTGGTTGTCGCTCGACATGGATTTTTCCTTGAGAAAGAGTTTCTCAATCGGAAGGCTAGTGGGAGGTCGGTCTGACTCAAAGACATTTGAGAACCACACGGGGACGTTCTGGCAGGAGATTCAATCACACCGGAGTTGGTCAAGGAACCCGTAGTGGAACCGGCACTGGTTCCACGAAGGTCACAAAGGTTGCGTAATATGCACGACTGCAATGTGTTGTTCTTGGAGAACAGCGAGACGACCACATATGCGGAAGCAATGGCGAGCCCTGATTCTGAGTTATGGCTCGAGGCCATGAGATCCGAATTAAAGTCCATGAATGACAATCAAGTTAGGAACTTGGTTGGTCCGCTAGATGGCGTTCGAGCCATTGAGTGCAAATGGATCTTTAAGAAGAAAACTGATATGGACAGAAATGTTATAGTCCATAAGGCTGACATGTCGCTAAAGGTTATCGGCAAGTTCAAGGAGTTGACTACGGTGAGACTTATTCACCGGTAGCGATGCCTAAATCAATTCGGATCATTCTTGCTATAGCTGCATATTTCGACTATGACATATTGCAGATGGATGTCAAAACGGCTTTCCTTAATGGAAATTTAACAGAGGACGTGTATATGACACATCTAGAGGGTTTTGTCGATCCAAAGAATGCTGGCATGGTATGCAAGCTTCAGATATCCATTTATGGATTGAGGCAAGCATCTCGGAATTGGAACATTCGTTTTAGTGAAGCGGTCAAAGAGTTGGCTTCATTAAGAACGATTGTGATCATTGTGTATTCAAGAAGGTCAGTGGGATCTCAGTAGCATTTCTGATCTTGTATGTGGATGACATATTGTTGATTGCAAATGATGTTCAAATGCTTGAATCTATCAAGGACTAGTTGAAAAATAGTTTTTCGATGAAAGACTTGAGAGAAGCAGCTTATATTCTGGGAATCAAGATCTATAGAGATAGATCAAGAAGGCTTATTGGATTAAGCCAAAGTATGTATATAGACAAGGTGTTGAAGCATTTCAACATGCAAGATGCCAAGAAAGGGTTCTTGCCCAAGTCACATGGCATTAGTCTTAGCAAGACTCAGAGTCCCTCGACTCCTGATGAGCGAAGATGCATGGATGGGATTCCGTATGCTTCAGCTGTGTGGTCCATCATGTATGCTATGGTATGTACTCGTCCTGGTGTTAGCTTTGCTCTAAGCGTAGTGGGCAGAAACCAGGCCGATCCAGGTGAGAGTCACTGGACAGCGGTAAAGAATATCCTCAGATACTTGAAAAGGACAAAGGATATGTTCTTGGTTTATGGAGGTGAGGATGAGTTCGTTGTAAAGAGTTACATTGATGCTAGTTTCCAAACCGATAGGGATGATAGTCGATCGCAATCTAGGTTTGTATTCATTCTGAATGGAGGGGCAGTGAGCTGGAGGAGTTCCAAGCAAGATACAGTAGCTGATTCTACAACGAAGGCTGTGTAGATTGCGGCTTCTGAAGCTGCAAAAGAAGGTGTTTGGGTGAAGAATTTTATTTCTGATCTTGGAGTGGTTCAGGACTCGTCCAATCTGTTGGACCTCTATTGTGACAATAGTGGTGCTATCGCACAAGTCAAGGAACCACGGAACCATCATAAAACCCAACACATACTCATGCGTTTTAACCTTATTCGCGACATTGTCGAGAGAGGCAATGTAAACATATGCAAGATACACACGGATGCAAATGTTGCTGATCCATTAACGAAGCCTCTCCCGCAGTCGAAGCATTAGGCCCACATGAGGTCCATGGGCATACAATGCCTAGATGATTGACTCTAGTGCAAGTGGGAGAGTGTTGGACATATTCCCTAGAGGCAATCATGTGATGATTTCATTTCCTATGTATTCATGAGTATTTTGTATTGTCCTTGAACATCATCAATGATATGTATCAATAAGTATGTGACTTATTTGTTAGACTATATATTGTATGATGATTGTTCTAATAGTCCCTAGTTGTTAAGGTTATGCAGACACATATCGTTTACTAGTATACGATTAAGTTGATGACTATGTTTCACAAGTCATGTGCATAGAGATGCTAAACTGATAGTATGGACTCGGGGATTGAGATCACCGAGTTAGACAGACCCACTTTGAGACATAGCGAAATATTGTCATCTGTTAGTCTCAAGTACAATGTATATGCCATGTCCTAGACCTGAGGTCCTCGCATGTTCTCGGGATGAGGATCAACTCACTTAGGGTCTATCAAACGCTACTCCGAAACTATGTAGTTATAAAGGTAGCTTTCGGGTGAGTCGTGAGACATGCCGCGAGACATGGTTGACCAAGATGAGATTTGCCCCTCCGTAAGGAGAGATATTCTCTGGTCCTTCTCCAGTGATCAGATTCAGATAGCATGGCCATGCGACATGGGTTAAGTGTTAACCCGGTTCGGGAATACGCGTCACGGTTTCGAGAAGAGATGTCGAGCTACAACAAGGGTGACAAGTACTCGCCTTGAGCTCGACAACATATATCATGAGGAAAAAGGAATGTTGTATATGACACATTGTCGAGGTTCGACTAACGACTTTGCACACACATGGGAGTTGGCACATTCCGCTAGGAGCCACTACCGACTATCGACTCGGGTCATGTCCATGTGTGCGTGAACCTATAGGGTCGCACACTTAAGGGATTGCAGCCCATTCAGATTGGATCCGAATGGAAAACTAGACTAGACTCATCTTGGGCCTCAAGTGTTGAGCCCACCTCGGAGGTCTAGATAAAAGGGAGTGGGCACATCTTTTAGGGTTGATCCTTTTCTCCCCTCGACAGCCACCGCCACTCCTCATGCCACCATACTATGCGATCAGATCTAACAGTCCGCCGCCCGACGCTGCCCCCATATGTGTGAAAACCTTGGAGGCATCGCATCTGTGGTGCTTGGACGAACCGTTCGAGGGATCCGCGCGGAGCTATTCGTGGGATCTGCGAGGAGCTGTTCATGGGAGATCGCTGCTCGTGGGAGATCGGCTAAAGGAGGAGGAGCCGAATCGCCTGATCGACTACACGCGTCACCAACTCTACTTTCGCAGCGGGACTGTGCATCTAGTGGTAAACCCGATCCCGTGATCTGTTTCTAGCAGCATTTTCTTGGGTGCGCGGTAGAATTTTTATTTTGCGCTAGCGTAGGGTACTGCGTGTTCCATAATAAATCTTTCCGAGAGTCGTGCCTGCGGTTCTGGGGCAACTTGGAAATTTTATAATAGCCGGTAATAGAAAACTTGAAGTAAACTCAATTAAAATACACCAACCGTGTGCATAACCATGAGCGTCTCTTCTTGTGAGGTTTGAACCAAGAAGGGGACATGGTGGGGTTATGATTGACTCGTAAGTAGGTGTTCAGGATCACTTCTTGATCATTATTAGTTCATGTGCATTTATTCGTAGACCACTCTTCTTATTCTTGGACTCGTAAGTTAGCCACATATTCAAATGCTTAGTGCTTGCTGCAGCCTAACCACTTAAACATACCTCACCCATTAAGCTTTGCTAGTCTTGATACCCTTGGAAATGAGATTGATGAGTCCCTGTGGCTCACAGATTACTACAACAGCAGATGGAGGTACAGGTAAAGCGATGCTTTGACGTGAGAGTGATGATTGTTCTATTTGGATTTCTTCTTCTTCATCATCGATCATAGGATGGGTTCCAGGTCGGTAGCCTGGGATTAGCAAGGGTGAGCGTCGTCTTCTTTTTCGTTTGATTCCATCCGTAGTCGGATCCTGCTCTTCTGTATGATGATTGTGGTGTATTGATGTATTGATATCTTTATGCTGTAGCATGTGGCGAGTGTAAGCCAACTCCATATACTCATCTCTTCTTTACATGTACTATGACGACTTCCATTCTTGCGAAACGACGAGATGTGCTTCTATCCCTATCGAGGACCTAGAGCCAAGATGAGGATAGTACCGCATCTTGGGCGTTACAAGTTGGTATCAGAGCAGTACCGACCTAGGAGCCCCCTTGATTGATCGAACTTGGCCTTGTCGAGTCTAAAAAAAACTATTTTGAGTCTAGTTATATAGCGGAGAGTAGGATTCTTTTTACTCCTCTTCCCTGCTCTGGTGAGGAATTCTGACGTAGGAATTTTAATTCTACCCCTCTTCTCACTCAATTTTTTTAGGATCACGTGGTATTTTGGAACCTCTATGATGACGATGTGACAAAACTCTGTACTTGGTGCCTCCTCACCGTTTGGATTGGACCCGGGCAGTAGAGCTCCAGGGGGTTCTCGACACATGGTTATTGTTCAGTTTTCTTAGTATCTCAGGACGAGGTTGTTTGAAATTGCTTCAATACTATTTGTGGCGAGAGGAGTTTGGCGTCACCCAGTACTGGGGAGAGCGTCGAGATGTACTGCCATGGTTACTATCTTTGTGATTACGAGGGTCTGAGGTAGATGAGTTTCCGAGACCTCTGGTTATGTGTTGACAAATGTGATACATTGGAGCGTAGTATCATTCTAGGAGTTGAGTGATGGATTTTACTCCTTGTATCCGTGGACCCGATTGCATAACCAAAGGATTTTGGGAGTTCTTAGGTGGGAATTCAAAGTAGTTACCTAGGATTATCGTTCCAACAAATGCATAATGGGTTATGTATTTGTTTCCAGCTTAATTTGCAAGCCTCATCCTTTGTTTTGTTGGAGTATGGTAATTCAAGTTGCTTCGATGTCAAGTCGTGATTTCATATCTTTTCTAAGCGGTGTGCTCATATTTCTATGGGAGTGCTAATCATTTTGCTCAATCAAATTGTATGTCAATTCTTTTCCATCCGGAGTGCTCCTCTTCAAGTTAATCCAATCATTTCAATTTTGCAAGATCAATCCTCATATTTATTTTCGGAGTTCATTTCATCCGTCCCAAGTTGTGTTTGTTTTGACCACCCTCCCGCCCTTTTCTTCAACGATTAAATTATCATCCAAGTGCCTTTCTTTTCAATGATGCTTCCGCTATATTTGCTTCCATATTGTATCCGGTGATTTATTGTGAAGATGCTTAAGTGATAAGTTCATCATTCTTCGTTCTTGTTTTCTTCCTCGATGGATTCGATTCAACATCTCGACGTTTGCCATAACCTTCGTCATCTCTCCAATGCTTTCCCATGATGGAAATTCTTATCCAAGCCTCTCTTGTTTATTCACCTCTCTCTATTCTATCCAGAGTGGCAAAGATATCTAAGAAGATTCGTTTTCTCATTCGGAATCCATTTAAGTTATTCGAGGTTCTCAACCTCATCCTTAGTTTGTACCCGTGCAATCTCTCTTCCTAAACAATTGTTTCAACGGTGTTTCCCCTGAGTGGGCCCATAACTCACAGGTTTTCCCCAGGATCTTACCTGGCTCTTCTAATCTTTTCCGGAGATCTCAAGTTCTTTTCAAATGTGACGTAAGAATGAATTCCATTAGTCATATTCCGTCTGCAAGATCACATTCGAATGCTTTTCTTTTGGCTCAACCTTTCTTTCTTCATTGTTCTGGAGTATCGCAAGAATATTGGTGGTGTTTCTTATCATCATTCTCAACTTGAAGACCGAATGAGAGTTTCTCTTAAACCTTTGCCCGTTCTCATGGAATTCGCGATTAAAGGTTGATGTTATCATTCTAAACTATTTTTGATCATGAGAAATTCCTTCCATATCTATCCGGAGCAAGTTATTTTAATTCCTCGATCCTCCGAATGCCATCATTTCAGAAGAATTCTTCCTTCTCAGCTTTTAGCTTTAATTCTCAAATTCTTCTAAATTGATGTCCCTTCGTTTGTTCAATATTTTCTTCGTTCATACCTAAATTCTTGCTGGTGCCTTGTTCAAGTTTTCTGCTAGACGGATCATGATCTCTTCGTTCTCATGTATTCCCATTCATTCGTAGTATCTTTGCTCATTTGCAAATTCTTACCGGTGTTTCCAAGATGTCTTCAAGTTCGTGCTATCTCTCTTCAATCTTTTTCAAGAAGAATAAGTGGTATGCCAAATCCGTTGCTTATGATCAATTTAACTTGATGAAGGATAAGCATAACATAATTCTTATTTTTCTTTCTTCAAAGTGATTGCATTCCTTTTCCGGAGTTTTTCATGATATCAAATACTCGATTCTAAGTTGTTTATCTTTTCTTTTCAAGAGTTTCAAGTTTGTCTCAAGTATCTCGTCACGAAGCTTCATTTGAATAATGGTGAGGCTTCAATCTTGTTCTTTTTGCAGCCTTCAATTCTTTTCTATCATCCTTTCATTCTAGTGTCCTCCAAGAGGTTCTTCATGGTGGTTCATTAAGGATTTAAATCATTCTCTAAGTATTCTTCAAGATTCTTGTGGTAGTACCACAAGTATTATTTGTCTTGCGTTTCAAAGCGGAAGTCCTTCTCCCTTATCTTTTGAGATGGTGTTATAGCATTCTGGATTTATGAGGAGTCTCGAAGGAAATTATCAACAATGCGATAATTAAACCCATCATTTTCTTCCTTGGAGTTATCTTGGATTGGATTTCACCTAAAGCATTTCCCAAGGATTGTGCCTATGATGGTGCTCATTAATGATCCAAGTATTCTCTTATCCTCTCAGAGAAATAAGTTTTTCATCTCTTTGTTGATCTCAATCAAATCAATTATTTTTGTTAGTGTCCGGTTGTCACCTAATAATTTTGAGATGTTTTCCATAAGCACACAACAAGCTTTTTCTTTTCGTTGTTGATGTTCCAACAACTCCGGTCAATCCTTCTTTGTGAGGATGATTTTCAATTCAATTGTGGTAGAAATTGTCATTTTCTTCTCCATTCTTTTTCTTTCAAAGATCTAGCTTCTATTCTTTCGTTCTGGAGGATTGTGATGTTGCCCTCTTCGAACAATAATCTCGTTTTGTCAAGATCATATTCTTTCCTTGTTTATCCATTTAACCGGAGAGTTGTGTTCTCTTTTCAAGTTCTTTCCATCTTATCAAGTTTTGGTTCTATTTCTATCGAAGTGCTGCCCAAATTCTTTGTCTCTCGTACCTTGTCTATCTCATTTCAACCGGAGTGGTTTCAATACTTTCTTGCCCCTTGTGTTATTTTCTTCTCTTTGCAACCTTCAAGATTCCTTGCTTTCACTCGTTTATCAAGAAGCAACTTGTTTTACCTCTTCATTTCTTCTTCTTCTTCCTCTTCCTCTTCCTCTTCCTCTTCTCATTCTAAGATCTCGGGTCGAGATCTCTTGTTAGTTAAGGATAGTTGTAACAGCCCGAGACCGACGCTCCAAATGCCTTCCATTTGTTTCGAGTTTCGCCGTGTGATTTATTTGGTTGTCACATTTATCATCGCATCATACGCATAATTCGCATTGCATCGACACTCCGTCGCTGTCATTTTTGAAACCTTGCATCCGTTCGTAGTTGGCAGTTATCTCTGTTCTTGTCGTAGTCCATTTCGATACCAACCACGCCAGCACGTGCTTGCGGCATCATTAAAATATTGTTTTTAAAGTGCGTATAAAATATTCTCTGAATGGGTCGAAAGTTTGCGTGCAGTCTTAATATATTGTAGGAAGGACGCCTGCCAATTTTCGTCGCATTCGGAGTCCTTTTGATACCCGAACCATTAAACCTATAGAGGCACTTTAGACGGTTTAAATCGCAGACATTTTCAAATTTCAAACTGTGTCACGGGCCGCAAATCTCCCTCTCTTCTTAGCCCCACCCCTTTATCACAGCCCACCTATAGCCCAGCTAGACCCCATCCACTTTTGGACCGAATGGTCCAAAAACGGACTAAAACCTCAAACCCTAGCCACACTTGCTATATATAGAAGCCCTAGCCTTCCAGATTGGGAAACCCTAGCCTCTACCTAGAATTCCGTGCCACCCAAACCGCAGCCGCCACCTCGTCCTCCACCTCTCTCTCCTCCTGCAGGCCCGAGAAGCCCAGATCGAGGCCCTAAAAGCCCATCTGGGCCCCGACCCCGAGCTTCCGCAGGAGCTCTTCCCATGGCCGCCTCGTCCAAGCGCCTCCACCTCCCATGGCATCGAGCCACACTCGTCCTCGCGCCTCGCACGACCCAGGCCGAAGCCTCGCCACCACCCTACCCTGTTGGCCCCGTCGCCTCCCTAGATTGTCGCGCCGCCGCGACCTCGCCATGCCCGCAGCCAGCCATGGCCGCCCCGTGAAGCTCCTTCCCCATTCTCACATGTGGATCCTCCTGTCCAGACCGACCCGAGATGGCCAGATCCGCCCATTTCGGCCAGCCCCGCTGCCCCAGCTCGCCAGAGGTCCACCATCCTCGCCTGAGCGCCGCCGCCTCCCTGGTGCTACGCCCTACCTCGTGGTCAACGTCCCGCTCGATGGGATCGATTCGGGGAGCGACCGCACCGTGCCAGGCCGGCCTGCTCCTGCGCTAAGGCCCAGAGCCCGCGGCCTAGCTCCCCTTGGCTCAGCCCAGCCATGGCCTCGCCCAGCCCAGCTGCGAGGTGAGCACCCAGCTCTATCCCATGTTCCGTGCGTTGTTTTGCTATACAGCGCCCCTCAGATTTGACACATTCTGTTGGATACTAAATGATGCACATGCGTTGTTTAGTTATGTTGCGCTGCCTCAGATTCGGCCCAATAGTATTTTTTTTCCTGCGCTATGATTTTCTTGTTTACGGGGGAATTACAGATTTGCAAAAATAAACCTATTTTACATGCAATTAATAACTCACAAACCGTGCATTGTATGCAAAAAAAATTATATATGAAAAATGTTCAGAATTTCATGTAGCTTTACAATTTCCATCTTTCATGCATGATAAAAATGTTTAAACTTGTTGTTTTCTTAAATTTGCATAAATGCCATGTTAAAACAGTTTGTTGCATATTTAAATAACCGTAGCTCCGAATTAAATGATCTATATATGTAACTTGACTAGAATAACGTGTTGAATCTCATGGTGCACTTTATTTTCATGTTTATGAAATATAAAATATGTGATAGGCAGATCTGTACCAAATTCATAATTTGCATATGGGGTCGCTTTGGAAATACTATATGTGTCAGGACCGGTTTTCCAGGATATTAATTTCCCAGTAAGTGGCCCTTGTGCTCACCAGCCCCAGGATTACTGTTAGCTGATGAGACACAATCTTGATACAGAAATTCCAAGCAAAACACAAAAATATGAAGTACAAGACTATTCTGGTCTATGAGTACAACAAAAGGTTTCTAGTGGTTGATGGCGGAAGCGGTTTGCGGATCGTCAGCGTCTATGGGACTCCATTTCCCACTGGAACAACTGACCTTGTTAATTCCTATCTTCGCGTATCTGCTATCTTCGATGCCTAGGTTCCGGGCTGTCGTCGATGCGCTCCTCTCCAAGCAAGAAATCTGGCCAAGACAATAGCCAGGGACGAGCCAGTGAGTACTTTGAATGTACTCCCAAACATTATGAACACAAGTATAATATAACAGATGATAATTGTGCACTGAAATAATCCACGAATACTTAATCAGTCATAAAATAATATTCATGATGCACGTAAGCAGGTGTAAATATGAATAAGCAATTCAGAGAATAAAATAAAATACACCGATCGGGTGTCTGAAGCGACGCCTCGAAAGGATAATAATATAAAGCTTGCCTCAGTCGGGCGTCTGAGCGACGCCACATAAAGGACTTATAAAGAAAATAAATAACAAGCATGCCACAATCGGGCGTCTGAGCGACGCCACATAAAGGGCTTATAAGGAAAATAAATAACAAGCATGCCACAGTCGGGCGTCTAAGCGACACCACATAAAGGGCTTATAAGGAAAATAAATAACAAGTATGCCACAGTCGGGCGTCTGAGCGACACCACATAAAGGGCTTATATAAGAGTAATCACAATAAATATCCAGGAGGTAGAACCATCCCAGGGGATACTCAATAATTCAAATAACATAAATGGTTAGAACACAATAATAATAATCATAATCATCATTTGTCACATGTCATGGTTAATGTTCCGGTTTAGAAGTTTTCCTCCGAAGACCGACACTAAGACCGACACTTGACCCATCCCAGACTGTAGTCCTTAACCGCGGACACGGCTATTCGAATAGATATAAACTCTGCAGAGGGTGTACTCTTTACCCACAAGTAACGGATTCCTTTAGTCCACCGGGACTAATTCTGCTTACGGTCTTTTAATTGAAAACACACCTGACCCGCACACACCAGCTTAACTTAACAGTGTCTGGAATCACCCACGACACCCGTTAAGCAAAACTCTAAATGGGGAGGCTACAACCTCGACTAGCATGGGATCACAAAAATTATAACGCGTGCAAACTAGGGGATCTACCCCGTCGGCTCCAACCGGAAACACCCATGCCCCCGGACCAGGTGGCATGCCTACCGGATGCAGCCGGTATCTTCCACTATGGCCTCTCTATACGGTGTGTGCTAAGAAAGGGGTTGACAACTTACTGAACCATACCCTACCTGAGGCAGGGACAAGTGGTAGCACGAAGCAAGTATGGGGGTTACTGGCACAAGACTCGATCTACGGTCGACTCAGGAGGTTAAAGTGTTTCCTGCATGATTAGCAAAACAATATATATTCCACACCAATGGACAATATCACCACTCATCACACCTCACCATGCCTTACTGATCATACTCGTTCCAACGAAATATCAGTATCAAGCTCATGTCTACCCAAGACAGAGACTTCTCCGGATTCCTTCTGGGAGGCATGAAAGGCAGACGAGGGTGATTACTATCACAAGCATATCAATTCCAACAACCAGGAATCTTCGTCATGCACTCATGAGCATGGTCATATCATCACATAAAATAACGCATACTTCGAGTCAACTTGGTGTTGTAGTCACATCAAACAACACACAACAAATATTATGCCACGGTTCAGAATGCTTGCCTGTAGTGTGTGGAGAGTTAGAGTGCACCACAAAACTTTTTGAAAGTTTTCTTCTCTCCTCATTTCCTATTTTGAAAATATTCGAATCAACACGCAATTCAAAAAACAGTACAAAATGTTGTCGTAAATATTTTTGAAATAAATCTTAAAATAAACTATGTGAAATTTGGGAGAGGTAGGAAAAAGAATCAACTCAATTGGAGTTGTTGTTAAAAAGATAGAGCAGGTCAAAGTTTAGTCAAAATTCAGTTTTTATTAAAAGTAAATAATAGAAAACGATTCGGTAGGGAATACGCCTTCGGAATAGAGGAAACGTACTATGGTCAGTGCGCCTTCACTTAAGCCAGCACGCGGCGGTGGTCAAGACGCTGACAGTGGGGTCCCATCTAGCCCACTGTAAGGTTTGACTGGTCCAACCAGTCGACTCCCTCCTTTGGCCGAGCGGAGGCGGGGCCTCCGGCGATGCCCGCCGGCGAACGGCGACTCCCCACGGAATCCAAGGTACGGGAATGGATCCAGCGGGTCCTGAGGGTCCTCCAGACGGTCCTCTCAGTTACGGGGATGGCCGGAGTCGCCGACGGTGCTGGCTCCGGCGGACGACGTCGTCGGGCCACAGAGGGATTTCGAAGGTGGCTGGACTCAGGACAAATTGGAGGGGCAAAAGGCATCGCGGGAGCATGGCGAAGCTAACGGTGATGCTATTGGATCGGGGAAGGCTCGGGTTTGCTCGGATTCAACCGAACTGAGGCGGCGGGTGGCTTGGCCGAAGACGAGGAAGACGGGCTTCTCCGGTCGTTTGGCTGCCTCGGGGTTCAAATGGGGATGGCTTGGGGTGGCTTGAGCGTCCTAGAGTTCGCTAGGGGTCCCTTTTATAGCGCCAGAAGGTCGGTTCCGTGGCTCCAAGGATAAGAACGGCGGCGGCCGAGGATAAGATCGGCGAACCGCCTTGCTTTTGCTTGCAACGCGACGTGACGAGGTTGGGGATGGCGGCAGAAGCTAGCTGACGAGCGGGCACTGCTCCAGGGGTGAGCTAGCGAGCGGGAGCGGCTCGGGTGGCGCCGTCCATGGCAGAGCCGGTCACGGGCACCGGTGTGCCGTCAAAGCGCCATCGCTACCGCTCTCAGAGGAGCAGGGCGTGTCGGGGCAGCACTAGGGGACAGGGGAGAGGATTAGGACGAGCGGGGGAGGCGGCAACTGGTCGCGGCGACTCGGGAGGCCGCACGTGCAAAACGCGCGCTCTGGCCGCGCTCTGGACAGGCGCGCTAGGCGTTCGACAAAATTCCAACGCGAGCTAGGGGATGCGAATAAGGATGAAACTTAACAGGGCTACTAGTGGGCTTCTATAGACACCGTAGACACGCTGGTTTGGCTAGATAAGCTGGATCCTAATACAATCATGGCACCATGCCAATTCTGGCCATGCACTAAAGG
This sequence comes from Elymus sibiricus, assembly GCA_039707655.1. Classification (NCBI taxonomy): domain Eukaryota; kingdom Viridiplantae; phylum Streptophyta; class Magnoliopsida; order Poales; family Poaceae; genus Elymus; species Elymus sibiricus. The sequence continues at coordinate 138,019,739 of CM077667.1, read as the reverse complement.
TGCTCCACAGAATGACAAGGGCATCTAGAGAGGTTTCCTGGCCACCAAAATTTCCAGGTTGAGGTCTCTTTGGATGCTAAGCATGATGGCATGGTTGGTTTGGGCAAAACAGAAACTTGTTAGTGCAAGTTTTGCAAATCTACACTTCTGGACAGAAAATAAAGGCTATTATTGCATGTGTTTAAAATCTTCTAATGGATCTGATCTCCTGGACTTAAGGGTTTGGTAGGGTAAACTTCAATTAGGAAAAATCTCATGGGCAACAGGGCAAGATAAAGTGGGGTTGCAGTACAAATCACCAAACTGGACCAGAATGAAGATGAGGATGGTTTGCTCAAATTTTCCAAAACACCAAGCTGGGTTTTTGCATAAAAGTGATCTAGAAACATCACATGTCATCTACAAATTTTTGTAGAATTTTTAAATGAAGTTATCAAATGGTTGCAGTTCAAAAAAGGCTCTTCAAAATATGAAAGGCCATTTTAAAAGAAGTAAAACTTGACAAAATAATATAGAAAGGTTTTCAGTGATTATATAAAAAAAAATGAAATGTTCTTGAGTAGGCACTCAAGTTCAAAAATATTTTTGAAAAGTTTCTACTTGGAGGGAAAACTCCACAACTCAGAAGAAAGGAGTGATCCTGAAATCAATAAATGATCCAGAAAATAAAAATTTAATTTCCTGGCAAAATTTGAAGTAATAAAACATGGTTAAATTTGTGGGGTGTTACAACACTACCCCCTTAAGAAAAATCTCGTCCTCGAGATTTGCTAAGGGGTTTTAAAAATATTACTCCTGCTATCAGGCAATAATAACTCGAAGATTAAATGTCCTGCTCACGCGATATGACGAAGCTACAGTGAGAGGGTAAATAATTGGTGAACTACAGTGGGGTACTGGCGCTGCGTGGAAAAATCCATGGTTGGAGAAACCGAGAGATTTCCTCTTATGGCTACGGTAAATTTAGAATAAATTTCTAAATTTACAAATTACACTGGTCGTACCCGAGTGCATAGTGCTCTCTCTGGCTGACAAGTGGACCCGGGGCCCACTATCAGTCTCTTCTTCTACCTCTGGCTCTCCTCTCTTCCTCTCTCTCGCGTGCTCTCCCGCACTTTTTCCACCAGCGGCGTCTAGCGCGTAGGGCCTCTAGGTCGTACTGCGGTAGTGCGCGGCGTGCTAGCTGCCGGTGCAGCATGCACTCACCTCGCGGGCCGGTGCGCTGTCGACACTGCTCACGGATTCGCCCCCGAACACCGGCGATCGAGCGACGAGCGGCGCTGGTGGACTTCGTTCACCGTACACCGATCTCGAGCTATAAAATGACCGCGGTGCTTCTCTCTTCCTCCTCACACCTGGCCTCGTTTCTCCTTCTCCTTCCTTCTCCTCCATTTCTGTTTGCAGGAGCTCGAGACGAGGCTCTAATGGCGGAGGTGATGCCGGATTGGTACACGATCCTGATGTACGGAGGGTTGGCGGCAGTGCTGGGGTTCTCTGTGCTCTTGTGCGCGATGATCCAGGATGATCGTCGTGATGCTGCTGCTCGAGTGTTGGCTCTTCGCGGCGGGGGCGATCATGAGGATTAAGTGTCGGTGCCGGGTGCTAACTGCTACTGCTGTCAGTGTGCTGGGGGCAACTTGCACCAGAATAATTACCCACCAATTTCTCTTTCAGAAACTGTGGTGTGTTAGTGAGGTGATCTGCTAGGTGCAAAATGTGTACGTGGTTTTGCAATTAGTGCATGAGGTCGAGTGGTTCTGGCCGTGAGCCTCACTACTGGAATCAGGGACTTTGCCATCTGCCAGCTCTTTGCCATCTGCTGGCAGACGGCAAAGAGGATATTTGCCTTCTGCTTTTATAAAGCAGACGGCAAAGAACATACTGATGGCAAAGAGGCTCTTTGCCATCTGCACTTCTTTGCCGCCTGCTAGCAAACGGCAAAGAGTTCTTTGCCGTCTGCCAGCAGACGGCAAAGAACAAAGTGGGCCCCACTTGGTACTGCACTTGCCAGGTCACACGGGCCACTTCTTTGCCGTCTGCTGGCAGACGGCAAAAAACTCTTTGCCGTCTGCCAGCAGACGGCAAAGAGGTGAGGGGGCCCCACAGTGTAACGGCGGGGACGGGCTAACGGCCCCCCTCTGACGGCAAAGAACTCTTTGCCGTCTGCCAGCAGACGGCAAAGAGGGGGCTTAATTTTCGCCATCCCCCCGCGCCTCCCGCCTCTCTCTCTTTCTCTCACCTCTCTCTCTCTCACACCCGCGCCCGTTCCCCTCTCTCACCGCCGCCGCCGCCGCCACCTCCTCCCCGCCCTCTCGCCGCCCCCTCCCCGCCCTCTCGTCGCCGCCCCCTCCCCCCCTCTCTCACCGCCGCCGCCGCCCCCTCCCCGCCCTCCACCACCGCCTGCCCCCCTCCCCGTGGCGCACCTCCACCACCGCGGCGCCGCCCCCTCCTCACGGCCCTCTTGCCGCCGCCGCCCCCTCCCCGGCGGCCTCCTCTCCTCGCCGCCGGCCGCCCTGCCCCCTGCCCCTCTCTGGTGAGCTTCCCCTGCCCCCCTTTTAATTTTTTTTTTCTGTTTTTCTAATTAGATTTTTAGTTTTCTGTTTTTAGATGTTTTGCAAATAGTTGTTTAGGTGTTTGGGTAAATAGGAAAAAATATTTAGACATTTAGGTAGAAAAAAACCTAGAAGAAAAAAAAGGAGAAAAGAAGATGAAAAAAAAGGAAAAATAAAAAAGAAAAAGAACAAAAAATAATAATAAGAAGAAGAAACAGAAGAAGAGGAGGAGGAGAAGAAAAAAGAAGAAGAAGAAGAAGAAAAAAAGAGGAGAGGAGGAGAAGAAGAAGAGGAAAAAAGGAAAGGAAGAAGTAGAAGAGGAGGAGGAGGAGAAGAAAAAAGAAGAAGAGGAAGAAGAAGAACAAAAAAGAGGAGAGGAGGAGAAGAAGAAGAGGAAAAAGGAAAGGAGGAAGAAGAAGAAGAAGAAGAAGAAGAAGAAGAAGGAAAAAAAAGGAAGAAAAGGAAGAAAAGAAAGAAGAGGAAGAAGAAGAAAAGAAAAAAAGAGAAAAAACCCCGACCCCGACACGGCACCTCGACCCCGACCCGACAACCCGACCCCGACCCGACACCCCGACCCCGACACCCCGACCTCGATCCCGACCCCGACACGGCACCCCGACCCCGACCCGACAACCCGACCCCGACCCGATACCCCGACCCCGACACCCCGACCCCGACCCCGACCCCGGCACGGCACCCCGACGCCGACCCCGACCCGACACCCCGACACCGACACGGCACCCCGACCCCGACCCGACACCCCGACCCCGACACGGCACCCCGACCCCGACACCCCGACACCCCTGACACCGCGACACCACGACACCCAGACACGACACCCCCCGACACCCCAACCCCGACCCCGACCCCGACACCCCGACACCCCTGACACCCCGACATCCATTAGACCATTTCATTTCAAAAGACCCCGACCCGACACCCCGACACCGACACGGCACCCCGACCCCGACCCGACACCCCTGACAACACATCAAGCAAGAAGTGAATGATCATCTCATAAGCATCTCAAAAGATAGGACGTAGTAGCAACACATAAGAAGTGCATGATCAAACACCAACAAGTTTAACGCAAACGACCAACCAGAAGATTTTAACGTTTTGGAGAGCGATAAAAAGCAACACACTCTCTCTCTCTCTCGAAGCCTAATGATCTATACAACTTCTCCCCCTTTGGCAACAAGTTACCAAAAAGTTCAAAGGTATAGGACTAATCGTCTCTCTGGGGCTGATCTCCTCCGGTTGTTGATGTAGGAGTCGAGAGAACCGCATCTGCGAAGACTTCTGCCAATATCATGGAAGGGTTTGGAGTAGTCACTGGAGGTGTTGATGGAGCTGGTGGGACTGAAGGAGTTGCAACAGGTGCTGCTGAGGATGGTCTCAACTCTGAAGCTGGCACTGTCGCAGATCTAGCTTGAATCTTGAACTAAGTGCTGGGCCTGAGAGGGCGACTGTCATCATCATCCTCTGAGGTGTGGGGAAGGGGTACTGAGTCCACCTCCTTCTTGAGCTCGTCAACTGTCTTCGTCAGCCCATCCACCTTGTTGTTCAAAATATGAAACTTGTTTTCAACAATCCTTTCCAAACTCTTTTGGTTCTTCAAAATCTCCGTGATGTCATTCTGCATGCCTTGGATTGAGCTAAGGATGAGGTCCAATTGCTCATTCCTTGTCCTTGGCACTGGAGCACTAGTGGCTTCGGCTGCCTCAGCTGCTACCTGTGCAGTAGATGAAGTGGGATGATCTGGGTCCATCACCACCACATTGTCCTCGAACTCTGGCTGGAGAGGCATATGTGGTCTATCAAGTGCATATACATTCTTTTCAAGCTTTGAGTTGACAAGCATCTGAATATATGGTGCAGATCGACATGATCTTTTCTGATCAGCAGCAGTCCTCTTCACAGTCTCAACAATCAAGTCCATGACCTTGAATCTGGTGTGAAGGTCTACATGATGCAGCATGTTTATGGAGTATCCTCGGATCATCTTGTCATCACTTGATTTGGGCATCAAAGTGTACCTCGTGATGGTGTTGGTGGTCGTCAGTCCTGCCTGCAGATAGTATACTGAGCCAAACTTATGTGAATGCACATAGTCAGCAGGAATCTCCTTGTACATCGTTGCCATGGAATTATGATTCATCTTGGCCTTAGAGTACAGATCCAAATCACCATCTTCTACCTGTGGGGATCCTAAGATGGTAGCCCACTCTTCCACTGTGGATTCATACCTAACACCTTCTGTCATCCAGACAATTCTACCATCTTCATAAAAATGAGCTATGGAGTAGAATTGCATGATCATCTCATCATTCCAAGGGGTAAACTCTCTACCAACAAATGCATCAATGTCAATGGCCTTGAAGTTCTCTTGCACATGGGGAGAATAATCTTCATTCTTCTTAATGTAGTTCCAGTCTACATATCTCATATCACTCATAGTTGGGCTCTTGTCTAGCAAGACAGTCTCATAAAAATCTTGCTGCTCCTTGGTGTGAAATCTAGGATCAACAACAATCCTTCTCCTGGAGGCATAAGGGTCATTTGCTCTCCATAGCCTCAGTCTTGAGTCTTTCCTCTTCTTCATGTCCTCAGCTATGGGATGAGTATCATCATGAGCTGGCAGATGGGGTCTGAGCTTCCTTAACACAGAAACTTCTTCCTCTTCATCCATAGTGGTAGATCTCTTGTTCTTGGCAGCAAGAGGGATATCTCTGGTGGTCCTTTTGGGCTTCTTGGGTGCTGAAGGCTTCTTGGGAGCAGATTTGGTGCTCTTAGCTGGTGCATCCTTGGGCATAGCATCTGCTACAAGCTTCTTCTTCTTCTTGGGAGGAGCCTTGGCAGCTGGCTCTTCCACTTCTTCCTCAACTTCTGCTAGATCTTCATACATGGAAGTAGCTCTTCCAACAACATGAACAATTCTCTTCCTGCTTCTCTTCTGCTCAGCCGTCTTCTTGGGCATAGAGCTTATGGCTGGCTCTATTGACATGGAAGCCCTAGCACTCTCTGGTGCTTTCATAGCTTCTGTGCTGGCATACTCCTTTCTCACTGTCCTCCTAGATGAGGTGGCTTCAGTTGCAGACTTCTTGGCAGCTTTGTCAGCTTTGTCTTGCCTTTGCTTGGCAAGAACCTCCTCTGGCACAAAATCAGAATCCTCTTCATCTGAGTTCAATTTACTCCTGGCTCTTGTAGTAGCCTTAGGCAATCCATGAGAACTTGGGGTGCCTGGATCTTCTGAAGATGAGCTGGGCTCAGGACTAGTGCCTGGATCTGCATCAATGCTAGGCTCTCTGGAATCATTCTGACTGTCACCTGAAGCTGACATACTATCCCTGTGAATGGAGTATAGAAGAGCAGAAAGGTTGAGCATCACAAAAACACAGACATTTTTCAAAATTTAAACTCAGAAACTTTGGGTATGAACTACTGCAAAATGTATTTTGGTAGCACCGGGTTGAATTTTTTGGAGTCACCGAGACTGACCACTTGCTTTAACAGAAACTTGGGCAGCCTTTTCGGTGTAACCGAAAAGAACTACTCGGTCTCACCGAAGTGGTTCTCGGAAAAACTAAAAACTGAATCGATGGAACCGATTCTATCAACTCGGTTTCACCGAGATGCATGTTGCGGGAGTTCAGATCCATAATTTCCTCGTTTTCTAATCTATGGAGATTTCTTGTGGGATAGATCGATTTTACACTTTGGAATATAGACAAAAACATCTTAATGCCCTTGAATCGGACATGGAACGCATGAGTGGCCGGATTCATACCCTAGCTTGGTGATGAATCCGCTACGGCGGCGACGGCGGTGGAGATTTCCGTCGATGGCGAGGATCCCAATGGCTAAGGCGCTCGGGGAGTCAAGGGCGACGACCAAAGGGTCCTGGTGCGGCAGCTTAGGGTTGGGGACTTGGCGTTTGAAGATGAAATTTCAAAACGTCTGGTCCGCCGGATTAAGTACCCTTCACTGTCGGTGTCACCGATACTAAAATTTTGGTGTCACCGAGTTCCTCTACTATCAGTTGACAGGGAAACTCGGTGAAGCCGAGATTATGGTATCTGTGGTACCGAGGTGAAAAGACAGATCAACCCTAGGCATTCGATGGAACCGAGATTTTCTAGTTGGTTACACCGAGTTGCACTTTAGGGAGGTTTTGGAGGTCAGCCTTGACGAAACGGTACTCCAAGTGCTCCTCACACAGAGGGTTCTACAAGTGCTTGTTCAAGTTTTTGTGATGTAGCATGAATAGAACTTGAGGTGACAAAGCAGAGATAGCTAGAGAGGGGTCCTAGGCATTCTTGTATAACCAATTGGCAAAAGAAAAACAAAAGCCAAATAGCTACAATTGGATATCCGCGAATGAGCAAAGATATGCAGACCAACATGCTCACACAATAATATATCAAATGAAATCATGGCAAACATGCACAAACATTCTAGCATCTATCAAACACTTGGGCGATGACGTAGTCATCTATATAGGAGTATATTGACTTAGGAGCCAAGTAAGAATACTTGATCATAGGTCATACTCATCGTTTAAGCACAAGTGGGGTTGCCACTTTTACATAAAGCATTTAATGTTGTCACATTCTAAGAGATGCTTTAACTCAAGTCTTAGAGTAAAGCCCCCCCTTGATGTGACATCCCCCCTAAGAGGGATAAACTGACTTTGGGTTTTGTCCTAGAAGACTTCATGTGGGTGATGTAGTGGTGGATGCTCATAGTTGATGAAGATCATCTTGAGTTGGGAGCTATTCTTTTTGTTTCTTACTCTCCTCACCTACATGGGTTAGTCCCAAACACAAGAGACAAACATAAGGATATCTAGGTACATGGAGTGCAAAGCATACATGATGATGTCCATGGATTCATTAATTACCTTGTCCCTTGCTTACCTTTGAGGGAATGTGTGACTCCTTGAACTATTGCATAATGTTGATGTTGATTGCAACTAGTCCTTGCCAATAATGAATGTGAGTGAATTTCATTGGCGGAGTCACCCCTCAAGAACTTCTCTATTTCTTCTTCTTGGGGACCCACATCAAGTTGATGGGAATCCTCGGTGTTGATGTGGCACTTGTAGAAGTTGAGCTTGTAGAAGCCTTGGGAACCCACTTGACCAAAGCTTGGGATTCATCTTCATATAAGTCAATCTCCTCTTGAAGCTTGTCCTTGCCCTTGAGCTTGTGATCTTGTGGTGGAAGGTCATCTCGAGCTTTTGTTCCCTTGGGAAGAGTATGTTCATACTTCTCCCTTTGAGGAAAAAACTTGGGCTTGGGGTATGGAGCTTCTTCCCATTCAACTCCATTTGCGTTGAAGTAGCTAATGCCATGGTTCTTCCGGTATCCTCCGTGCTTGCGTACAATTTCCTCAAATAGCTTACATCCGGCAAGACTTCTGGAGATACCCTTTTCTATAATCCCTTTCAATAGATCATTTTCTTGCTCAAGTGTAACTTGGCTAAGAGAATCGTTAGTGGAATCAATAGAACTACTAGAAGCAATACCATTTGATTTATCATTTTTATTGCTACTAGTTGAAGAACCTTTCTTGCCTTTGTTACTAGATTGCTTAGTCTTAACTTGTGGCATGAATGTAGGCAAGAGTAGTCGTTTGGCTAGTTAAGAAGATGTCTTATTTCGGAGATCATCATTGATTGCTTTAAGAAACTCATGCTCTTGCTCCAAGTTGAGCTTCTCGAAGCGTAGCTTCTCAGGAGTTCTTACAAGCTCTCTATGATGTTCTAAAGTAGATTCATGAGCGAACTTAAGAGTGTTCAATTCTTTAGTTAGTCGTTCTATTTCCTTCTTATCATCATCACACGACTTATCTTGATTAGCATGATCATTATCTAGCCCATTTTGACTAATATCACTAGCTTTATCACATAGCAAGTCATCATCTCCAAGTAAGTCATCCTCATCACTATCGAAGTCAAGATATTCGGGGTGTGATACCTTGGGGCCTTTAGCCATGAAGCAACTTCCACTCCCTTCATTTGGTGAATCAAATATGTCATAGGAGTTGGAGGAAATGAGTGCAAGTCTGGCAACACCTTCATCTTGACTATAGTCGGAGTCGGAGTGATAGCTTAGTTGTCGGAATCGGAGCGGGAAATCCATTCACCAGCATGAGCTTGATGTCTTTTTCTTGAGTAGCTCTTGGTGTACTTGTCCTTATTTTCTGAGTCCCTACTTCTCCTTGAGGGTCTTCGTTCATAACGATCATCTGTACTCCTTCTCTCTCTTCGAGGTGACTCATCTCTTGAGCTCTTCTCTCTAGGTGACTCTTCCCTTCTTTTGTGGGGGGGGGCGTGCACTCATTGGAGTAGTGTCCGGGCCTTTCACAATTGTAACAATTCCGGTCACGACTAGATGAATGCTTTTCTTCAGATCTTGAGTTGGAGTTCCTCTCTTTGCCTCTACTCTTGTAGAACTTGTTGAATTTATTGACCATGAGGCTTATCTCTTCATTGGTAACAAGGTTGTCGCTTGAAGTAGCTGGAGCATCACTTGTGGCTTTGTAAGCACCGCTAGACTTGTTGTGAAGTTATTCCTTGTCTTTGAGTGACATCTCATGAGCAACAATTCTACCAATGACTTCCGTAGGCTTGAGATCTTTGTGGTTTGGCATCATTTGGCTCAATGTGCACACAGTGTCATACTTTCCGTCCAAAGCTCTAAGTATCTTCTTGATGATGATTTTGTCAGTCATATCTTCGCTTCCTGAGCCGGCAATCTCATTGGTGATGAGAGCAAGCCTAGACTACATCTCCGTGACTCCTTCACCATCCTTCATCTAGAACTTGTCAAGTTGACTTTGAAGCACGTCCAACTTAGATTCTTTGAAAAAATCAGTACCTTTGTGCATATCAACCAAAGTATCCCAAATTTCCTTTGCATTCTCAAGTCGGCTGATTTTGTTGAATTCTTCGGGGCATAGGCAGTTGAAAAGAATGTCACATGCTTGAGCATTGTATTGCAACATTTTCAATTCATCCACGGTCGCTTCACGATCCGGTTCCTTTCCATCACCAAAGAATTCACCTTGCAAGCCAACACAACATCCCAAATGGCGGGGTTATGACCAAGAATATGCATTTTCATCTTGTGCTTCCAACTAGCAAAATTAGTACCATCAAAGTACGGACCTCTACGGTGGTAACTTCCCTCACTAGACGCCATACTCTCCTAGGTTGTGAAACCAATGCAATGAAGACCAAAGCTCTGATACCACTTGTAGGATCGATAGTATGTCTAGAGCGGGGGGGGGGTGATTAGACTACTTGGCCAAATAAAAATTCTACCTTTTTCCAAATTTTAGTTGTGGGCAGATTTTATCAATGATAGCAAGTCAAGCACACCCTACACATGCATGTCTAAGAGTATTGCAGCGAAAATTAAAGACAAGCACATGTAATAGAGGTAAGGGTTGGAAGATCAAACGCAATTGTAGACACGAAGATTTTTCCCGTGGTTCCGATAGGTGGCGCTATCGTACATCCACGTTTATGGACTCTTCAACCCACAGAGGGTAACGGTCATGAGAGTCCACGAAGGGTCCACACATAAGGGTCCACGAAGTAGCAACCTTGACTATTCCATAACGGCTTCCGTCCATGAAGGACTAGCCTCACTATGGGTAGATCTTCACGAAGTAGGCGATCTCCTTGCCCTTACAAACTTCTTGGTTCAACTCCACAACACGAAGTAGGAGGCTCCGAAGCAACACCTAACCAATCTACGAGGCACCACCCTCCAAAAGGTAATAGGCTTGATAATGATGATGAACTCCTTGCTCTTGTGCTTCAAGATGATAGACTCCTCAACACTCAATAACTCTCTCACATATTTGGCTTGGTAGAAGAGATTGATTGGGTGGAAAGCAACTTGGGGAGGCTAGAAATGAAGATCCATATGGTTGGAGTGGATGATATTGATCTCAACACAAGGGTAGGTGGTTCTCTCTCAGGAATTTGGATATGGCAAGTGGAGATCTGTTCTGAGTGCTTCTCTTGCGAGTGGGATGTGGTGGAGGGGTATATATAGGGATCTCCAAAAATCCAACCGTTACAACATTATTGACCATCTTGGTGAAACCAAAGCAAAACTCGGTTGTACCGATCTGTTCAAAATGTGGCAACTTTCGGAATCTCGGTGAGAACGATATAGGAATTTCGGTGGTACCGAAACGAGTGGCCGAGGGCAGTTTCCAAAACTCGGTGAGACCGAAGCATAAACTTGGAATTTCTGATTCTATGAAATCAGTTACCCGAACCGTGGTCACCAGAACTCGGTTGCACCGAAGCAGTCTCAGTTGTACCGAAATTCTAGGGTTTGGCTAGGGTTCTGTCTTAGGTAGAAAATCGGTAGGGCCGGATGAAACACTTGGTGGCACCAATTCTGTGGATTAGGGTTTTGAAAGAGTCTTTTTGTGGGAGAGCTTGTGAGTGTTTTTGGTGACTAGCACTTGTGCACATGGAGCAATTTGTTCACCAACAATACCTTACCCCCTTTTAATAGTATTGGCTTTCCTATGGACTCAAAGTGATTTCTCACAAAGTAAAAGGAGAGTCTTCTAGCTTGAAGCTTTGCCAATCCATTCGTTGCATCTTGGGGTATCACCTCACAATTTATGGCCATCCCATCATTGGACTTTTCCTGAAATATACTTAGTGGAAACATGAGTCCAATGACATATATGTTGTTATTAATTACCAAAACCACCAAGGGAGCAAATGTGCTTTCACCTTCACCGTTTCTTAAATATCCGTAGATCCGTAACTTCGATCGGGCTGAAATTTTGAGGGGAGTTTTATAGGAAAAATATATTTCTTGTGGCGAAAGAAGGGCCCATATAACTTAAGGGGGAGGCACAAGCCATCAGGGCGCGGAAACCCCCTAGCCGCGCCCTGTTGGCTTGTGCCTCCCTCGGGCACTGTGTTGCATCCATTCTTCTTCCCAAAAAATCATATATATTCCAAAAAAATCTTCGTAAATTTTTATCGCGTTTGGACTTCGTTTGGTATGGAATTTCTGCAAAACAAAACACACACAAAAAACAGGAACTCGCACTAGGCACTGGGTAAGTAAGTTAGTCCCAAAAAATAATATAAAATGTTGCCAAAAGTATATGAAAGTTGTAGAATATTGGCATGAATACTTCATAAATTATCGATATGTTGGAGACGTATCAGCATTATATGGGGTTTGCTAGAGATGCTCTTAGGGTCTATCAAACGCTACTCTGTAACTGGGTAGTTACAGAGGTAGCTTTCGGGTGAGTCGGGAGACATGCCGCACATGGTTGAACAAGATGGGATTTGCCTCTCCATAAGGAGAGATATTCTCTGGGCCCCTCTCGAGTGATCAGATCGAGAAAGCATGGCCATGCGACATGGGTTAAGTGTTAACCCGGTTCGGGAATCTGCATCGCGGTTTTGAGAAGAGATGTCGAGCTACCACAAGGGTGACAAGTACTCGCGTTGAGCTCGACAACATATATCATGAGGCAAAAGGAATGTTCTATATGGCACATTGTCGAGGTTTGTCTAACGATTTTGCGCACACATGGGAGTTGGCACGTTCTGCTAGGAGCCGCTACCGACTATCGACTCGGGTCGTGTCCATGTCTATGTGAACCTATAATGTCGCACACTTAAGGGATTGCAGCCCATTCTGATTGGATCCGAATGGAAAATGATACTAGACTCGTCGTGGTCCTCAAGTGTTGAGCCCATCTCGGAGGTCTATATAAAGGGGAGTGGGCACACCTTTCAGGGTTGATCATTTTCTCTCCTCGACAGCCACCGCCACTCCCCACGCCACCATGTCGTGCGATCAGATCAAGTAGTCCGCCGCCCGACGCTGCCTCCATACATGTGGATACCTTGGAGGCATCGCATCAGTGTTGCTTGGACAAACTGTTCAAGGGATCCGCAAGGAGCTGTTCGTGGGATCCGTGAGGAGCTGTTTGTGGGAGATCGCTGCTCATAGGAGATCGGCTAAAGGACGAGGAGACGAATCGGCTGATCGACTAGACGCGTCACCAACTCTACTTCTGCTGCGGTGACTGTGCGTCTAGTGGTAAACCCGATCCCATGATCTGTTTCCAGCAGCATGTTCTTGGGTGTGCGGTAGAATTTTTATTTTTCCCTAGAGTAGTGTACCGCGTGTTCCAACAGTGGTATCAGAGCCTCCGCTGTGTGGTGATAGATTCGGTGTTTTGCATAAGAGATATGTAGATCGGTTTAGGTGCGGGTCGATGAGATCAGTCGTGCACGTCAGTGTTGAAGGATGCTTTCGTGATCTTGCTTCTGTGATCGTGATGCAGAGGTCGTGACACGAATTGCCCCTACCGGCCGGTTTCCGCCATCAGGGTAGACAGTGGAACGCAAGTCCAAATGCAGCCCGCGAAGATCAATGAGATTGATCAAATCAGAACAAAGATCGACACCGTGGAAATGTATTTTTCGCAGTGCTGAAATCTGTTGGAGCAGTCTCGGTAAAACGGACATAACTTTTGCATACGAACTCCGTTTTCGCTCCACGACCTATCAAACTGAAGGGAACGAAAATATGCATTTGGCCTTCAGCCGCTCTCTTGCTGTCGGTGAACATTTCGAGGTCAAAGTCCTCTTGAAAAATAGAGTTTTTGATGGTTTTATTTTCGGCGATAGAACGTCTGACTTGTTTTTGCAGGAAATGCTTGTGATTTGGTATAGGCCATGAATGTTGCTTGTAAATTACTATATCATGACGTGTGTGTCGTGAGTGTGGCAACCGGCTGGAGCCATATGGTTGTCCCATTATTGTATTAATGACCTGCGTGTAAACATGAGATGCCTTGTAATGTAATTTACTCTCATAGCTATTAGTTTGTAATTGCATAGTACCTTATGTAACACTTAGCGGTTAACATCATGGTGTGGAGATGGAGATCACCACAAGGGCAACCATGTGTGGAGATGGAGATCACCACAAGGGCAACCATGCATGGAGATGGAGATCGCCATGGGCATGCAGCGCACGTGGAGATGGAGATCACCATGCGTTGATGAAACGGGTTATACCGTATCACACATATATAAAATGCATGTGAAAGTTTATCCCTTTTATGCGCCCTTATTTTGCATGATAGATGTTATAAGTAGGGTGATCCCTCAAAGAATGTCAAGTAAAATTTCCTCCCCAATTGCTGCACCATCACATGTTAAGTATTTTTAGTTGTGGGCCTAAAAATTAGGGTGCTGCTAGTTCCCCTTAACATGGTGTGTTTGTGTCGGACACTTACGAGCGAAGCATTGGTCAACTTTTCGTGGCTATCAAAAAAGTTTTGGGCCTCGAGGCATAAGAGTTGGCGTGGCATGAGATGTCCCCAACAAACAAGAGTCGTATAGAGATACGATTAGCAATTGTTGATTACCAAGTGATCTAGTCTTCTAGCGGTGTTGCAAAAGCTCACTAGTTGACATGTGGATCTTGGATCTTGAATCTCTAAGAATCAACGGAGGGATGTTGATTTTAGTGGGAGTAATGTTCTTATTATAATGTTTAATTCTAATTACTCTTTATGAATACATGTTTTAGTGCTTTGCATATTTCTATTGTAGATCAATGGCACCTCCCGCTCAACCCAGTTTTTCGTTGAAATCAATCCTGGAAAGGATAAACTAAATGGAACAAACTTTACCACCTAGTATAGAAATCTGAGAATTGTTCTCAGGCATGATAAAAAGGAACATGTTCTAGAGGAACCCCTTCCAGAGGAACCTGCCGAGAATGCTAATGCCACGGCCAGGAATGCCCACCAAAAACTCATTGATGAATCAAACGAGATCAGTTGTCTCATGCTGGCTTGTATGGAGCCCAATCTGCAGCAGCATTTCGAAGACGTTAAGGATTTCGATATGATCGAGAACCTTAAGAGCATGTTTCAGGTGTAGGCAAGGATTGAAAGATTCAACGTTTGGCGATCCTTGATGGATTGTAAGCTAAAAGAGGGTGATCCACTGAGCCCGCATGTGATCAAGATGATCGGATACATGCAAGCTTTGGATCTGTTAGGCTTCCCACATGGGGACGAATTATCCACGGATACAATTATGGGTTCTCTTCTAGCCAGCTACGGGGCGTTCATCTCGAACTACCATATGCACGGCATGAAAAAAAAGAAGCTCACTAAATTGCATGGGATGCTAAAAGTGGTAGAACAGGATATCAAGAAAGGCACACATCAAGTGTTGATGGTGTAGAACACGACAAAGTTCAAGAAGAGTTGGTCCAAGAAAAAGACTAAGGCAAAGGGCAAGGAGGCAACTCCTACTATCGCCGCTGCGCCCAAGTCTGGACCAGACACGAGGACCGTTTGCTTTCACTGCAAGGAAACCGGTCACTGGGAGAGGAACTACAACAAGTGGTTTACCCAGATAAGCACGAAGACTGTAAGTATGACTTCTTCTTCAGGTACACTTGTTGTATATGTTATAGACATTTTTCTTGCTGATATTTCTAGTAGCTCTTGGGTATATGATACCGGATCGGTTGTTCACATATGCAACTCGGTGCAGGCGCTAAGAACAACTAGGAATATTGCAAGAGGAGAAGTTGACATACGCGTCAGGAATAAAGCAAGAGTTGCTGCATTAGCCGTCGGCACCATGCAACTTAATTTACCTTCAGGATTTGTAATGGAACTACATAATTGTTATTATGTTCCTGCATTAAGTCGAAACATTATTTTGGCCTCATGTTTGATGAGGCAAGGTTATGAATTCAGTACTAAGGACAATGGTTGTTCTATTTACTTGAATAAAATGTTTTATGGCTTTGCACCTGTTGTGAACGGGTTATTTATATTAGATCTTGAAAGTGAATCGGTCTATAACATAAATGTCAAGAGGCGTAACCCTAACGAGATAAATCCGACTTACATCTGGCATTGTCAACTAGGACACATTAGTTAAAAGCGCATGAAGAAGCTCCATGATGATGGAATTCTAACTTCATTTGATTTTGAATCATTTGAGACATGCGAGTCTTGCCTACTCAGCAAGATTACTAAGACTACTTTTGCAAAGAGTTGTGAGACGGCATCCGAGCTATTGGAACTTATACATAGTGATGTATGTGGACCAATGAGCACGACGGCCAGAGGTGGTTTCCAATACTTTGTGACTTTTACCGACGACTTTAGTAGATATGGATATGTCTACTTGATGAGGCACAAGTCAGAAACTTTTGAAAAGTTCAAGGAGTTTCAGAACGAAGCGGAAAATCAACTCGGCAAGAAAATCAACCTTCTACGATCAGATCGTGGCGGTGAGTATATGAGCCATGAGTTTGATGATCATCTGAAGAGCCGTGGAATAATTCCACAGCTCACTCCTCCAGGTATGCCACAGAGAAATGGTGTGTCAGAATGGAGGAATCGGACTTTGTTAGACATGGTCTGATCGATGATGAGTCAGTCGGATTTACCCTTGTCATTTTGGGGATACGCTCTAGAAACCGCAACTTTCGCACTAAACAGGGTACCATCAAAGTCCGTAGATAAGACACCATATGAGATATGGACTGCGAAGAGTCATAGTTTGTCTTTTCTAAAGATTTGGGGTTGTGAAGCATATGTCAAGTGACTCCAGTCGGACAAGCTCACACCCAAGTCAGACAAGTGCATATTCATGAGATATCTAAGGGAAACCGTGGGATATTACTTCTACAACCATGAAGAGGGCAAAGTGGTTGTCGCTCGACATGGATTTTTCCTTGAGAAAGAGTTTCTCAATCGGAAGGCTAGTGGGAGGTCGGTCTGACTCAAAGACATTTGAGAACCACACGGGGACGTTCTGGCAGGAGATTCAATCACACCGGAGTTGGTCAAGGAACCCGTAGTGGAACCGGCACTGGTTCCACGAAGGTCACAAAGGTTGCGTAATATGCACGACTGCAATGTGTTGTTCTTGGAGAACAGCGAGACGACCACATATGCGGAAGCAATGGCGAGCCCTGATTCTGAGTTATGGCTCGAGGCCATGAGATCCGAATTAAAGTCCATGAATGACAATCAAGTTAGGAACTTGGTTGGTCCGCTAGATGGCGTTCGAGCCATTGAGTGCAAATGGATCTTTAAGAAGAAAACTGATATGGACAGAAATGTTATAGTCCATAAGGCTGACATGTCGCTAAAGGTTATCGGCAAGTTCAAGGAGTTGACTACGGTGAGACTTATTCACCGGTAGCGATGCCTAAATCAATTCGGATCATTCTTGCTATAGCTGCATATTTCGACTATGACATATTGCAGATGGATGTCAAAACGGCTTTCCTTAATGGAAATTTAACAGAGGACGTGTATATGACACATCTAGAGGGTTTTGTCGATCCAAAGAATGCTGGCATGGTATGCAAGCTTCAGATATCCATTTATGGATTGAGGCAAGCATCTCGGAATTGGAACATTCGTTTTAGTGAAGCGGTCAAAGAGTTGGCTTCATTAAGAACGATTGTGATCATTGTGTATTCAAGAAGGTCAGTGGGATCTCAGTAGCATTTCTGATCTTGTATGTGGATGACATATTGTTGATTGCAAATGATGTTCAAATGCTTGAATCTATCAAGGACTAGTTGAAAAATAGTTTTTCGATGAAAGACTTGAGAGAAGCAGCTTATATTCTGGGAATCAAGATCTATAGAGATAGATCAAGAAGGCTTATTGGATTAAGCCAAAGTATGTATATAGACAAGGTGTTGAAGCATTTCAACATGCAAGATGCCAAGAAAGGGTTCTTGCCCAAGTCACATGGCATTAGTCTTAGCAAGACTCAGAGTCCCTCGACTCCTGATGAGCGAAGATGCATGGATGGGATTCCGTATGCTTCAGCTGTGTGGTCCATCATGTATGCTATGGTATGTACTCGTCCTGGTGTTAGCTTTGCTCTAAGCGTAGTGGGCAGAAACCAGGCCGATCCAGGTGAGAGTCACTGGACAGCGGTAAAGAATATCCTCAGATACTTGAAAAGGACAAAGGATATGTTCTTGGTTTATGGAGGTGAGGATGAGTTCGTTGTAAAGAGTTACATTGATGCTAGTTTCCAAACCGATAGGGATGATAGTCGATCGCAATCTAGGTTTGTATTCATTCTGAATGGAGGGGCAGTGAGCTGGAGGAGTTCCAAGCAAGATACAGTAGCTGATTCTACAACGAAGGCTGTGTAGATTGCGGCTTCTGAAGCTGCAAAAGAAGGTGTTTGGGTGAAGAATTTTATTTCTGATCTTGGAGTGGTTCAGGACTCGTCCAATCTGTTGGACCTCTATTGTGACAATAGTGGTGCTATCGCACAAGTCAAGGAACCACGGAACCATCATAAAACCCAACACATACTCATGCGTTTTAACCTTATTCGCGACATTGTCAAGAGAGGCAATGTAAACATATGCAAGATACACACGGATGCAAATGTTGCTGATCCATTAACGAAGCCTCTCCCGCAGTCGAAGCATTAGGCCCACATGAGGTCCATGGGCATACAATGCCTAGATGATTGACTCTAGTGCAAGTGGGAGAGTGTTGGACATATTCCCTAGAGGCAATCATGTGATGATTTCATTTCCTATGTATTCATGAGTATTTTGTATTGTCCTTGAACATCATCAATGATATGTATCAATAAGTATGTGACTTATTTGTTAGACTATATATTGTATGATGATTGTTCTAATAGTCCCTAGTTGTTAAGGTTATGCAGACACATATCGTTTACTAGTATACGATTAAGTTGATGACTATGTTTCACAAGTCATGTGCATAGAGATGCTAAACTGATAGTATGGACTCGGGGATTGAGATCACCGAGTTAGACAGACCCACTTTGAGACACAGCGAGATATTGTCATCTGTTAGTCTCAAGTACAATGTATATGCCATGTCCTAGACCTGAGGTCCTCGCATGTTCTCGGGATGAGGATCAACTCACTTAGGGTCTATCAAACGCTACTCCGAAACTATGTAGTTATAAAGGTAGCTTTCGGGTGAGTCGTGAGACATGCCGCGAGACATGGTTGACCAAGATGAGATTTGCCCCTCCGTAAGGAGAGATATTCTCTGGTCCTTCTCCAGTGATCAGATTCAGAGAGCATGGCCATGCGACATGGGTTAAGTGTTAACCCGGTTCGGGAATATGCGTCACGGTTTTGAGAAGAGATGTCGAGCTACAACAAGGGTGACAAGTACTCGCCTTGAGCTCGACAACATATATCATGAGGAAAAAGGAATGTTGTATATGACACATTGTCGAGGTTCGACTAACGACTTTGCACACACATGGGAGTTGGCACATTCCGCTAGGAGCCACTACCGACTATCGACTCGGGTCATGTCCATGTGTACGTGAACCTATAGGGTCGCACACTTAAGGGATTGCAGCCCATTCAGATTGGATCCGAATGGAAAACTAGACTAGACTCGTCTTGGGCCTCAAGTGTTGAGCCCACCTCGGAGGTCTAGATAAAAGGGAGTGGTCACACCTTTTAGGGTTGATCCTTTTCTCCCCTCGACAGCCACCCCCACTCCTCATGCCACCATACTATGCGATCAGATCTAACAGTCCGCCGCCCGACGCTGCCCCCATATGTGTGAAAACCTTGGAGGCATCGCATCTGTGGTGCTTGGACGAACCGTTCGAGGGATCCGCGCGGAGCTATTCGTGGGATCCGCGAGGAGCTGTTCATGGGAGATCGCTGCTCGTGGGAGATCGGCTAAAGGAGGAGGAGCCGAATCGCCTGATCGACTACACGCGTCACCAACTCTACTTTCGTAGCGGGACTGTGCATCTAGTGGTAAACCCGATCCCGTGATCTGTTTCTAGCAGCATTTTCTTGGGTGCGCGGTAGAATTTTTATTTTGCGCTAGCGTAGGGTACTGCGTGTTCCATAATAAATCTTTCCGAGAGTCGTGCCTGCGGTTCTGGGGCAACTTGGAAATTTTATAATAGCCGGTAATAGAAAACTTGAAGTAAACTCAATTAAAATACACCAACCGTGAGCGTCTCTTCTTGTGAGGTTTGAACCAAGAAGGGGACATGGTGGGGTTATGATTGACTCGTAAGTAGGTGTTCAGGATCACTTCTTGATCATTATTAGTTCATGTGCATTTATTCGTAGACCACTCTTCTTATTCTTGGACTCGTAAGTTAGCCACATATTCAAATGCTTAGTGCTTGCTGCAGCCTAACCACTTAAACATACCTCACCCATTAAGCTTTGCTAGTCTTGATACCCTTGGAAATGAGATTGATGAGTCCCTGTGGCTCACAGATTACTACAACAGCAGATGCAGGTACAGGTAAAGCGATGCTTTGACGTGAGAGTGATGATTGTTCTATTTGGATTTCTTCTTCTTCATCATCGATCATAGGATGGGTTCCAGGTCGGTAGCCTGGGATTAGCAAGGGTGAGCGTCGTCTTCTTTTTCGTTTGATTCCATCCGTAGTCGGATCCTGCTCTTCTGTATGATGATTGTGGTGTATTGATGTATTGATATCTTTATGCTGTAGCATGTGGCGAGTGTAAGCCAACTCCATATACTCATCTCTTCTTTACATGTACTATGACGACTTCCATTCTTGCGAAACGACGAGATGTGCTTCTATCCCTATCGAGGACCTAGAGCCAAGATGAGGATAGTACCGCATCTTGGGCGTTACAAGTTGGTATCAGAGCAGTACCGACCTAGGAGCCCCCTTGATTGATCGAACTTGGCCTTGTCGAGTCTAAAAAAAACTATTTTGAGTCTAGTTATATAGCGGAGAGTAGGATTCTTTTTACTCCTCTTCCCTGCTCTGGTGAGGAATTCTGACGTAGGAATTTTAATTCTACCCCTCTTCTCACTCAATTTTTTTAGGATCACGTGGTATTTTGGAACCTCTATGATGACGATGTGACAAAACTCTGTACTTGGTGCCTCCTCACCGTTTGGATTGGACCCGGGCAGTAGAGCTCCAGGGGGTTCTCGACACATGGTTATTGTTCAGTTTTCTTAGTATCTCAGGACGAGGTTGTTTGAAATTGCTTCAATACTATTTGTGGCGAGAGGAGTTTGGCGTCACCCAGTACTGGGGAGAGCGTCGAGATGTACTGCCATGGTTACTATCTTTGTGATTACGAGGGTCTGAGGTAGATGAGTTTCCGAGACCTCTGGTTATGTGTTGACAAATGTGATACATTGGAGCGTAGTATCATTCTAGGAGTTGAGTGATGGATTTTACTCCTTGTATCCGTGGACCCGATTGCATAACCAAAGGATTTTGGGAGTTCTTAGGTGGGAATTCAAAGTAGTTACCTAGGATTATCGTTCCAACAAATGCATAATGGGTTATGTATTTGTTTCCAGCTTAATTTGCAAGCCTCATCCTTTGTTTTGTTGGAGTATGGTAATTCAAGTTGCTTCGATGTCAAGTGGTGATTTCATATCTTTTCTAAGCGGTGTGCTCATATTTCTATGGGAGTGCTAATCATTTTGCTCAATCAAATTGTATGTCAATTCTTTTCCATCCGGAGTGCTCCTCTTCAAGTTAATCCAATCATTTCAATTTTGCAAGATCAATCCTCATATTTATTTTCGGAGTTCATTTCATCCGTCCCAAGTTGTGTTTGTTTTGACCACCCTCCCGCCCTTTTCTTCAACGATTAAATTATCATCCAAGTGCCTTTCTTTTCAATGATGCTTCCGCTATATTTGCTTCCATATTGTATCCGGTGATTTATTGTGAAGATGCTTAAGTGATAAGTTCATCATTCTTCGTTCTTGTTTTCTTCCTCGATGGATTCGATTCAACATCTCGACGTTTGCCATAACCTTCGTCATCTCTCCAATGCTTTCCCATGATGGAAATTCTTATCCAAGCCTCTCTTGTTTATTCACCTCTCTCTATTCTATCCAGAGTGGCAAAGATATCTAAGAAGATTCGTTTTCTCATTCGGAATCCATTTAAGTTATTCGAGGTTCTCAACCTCATCCTTAGTTTGTACCCGTGCAATCTCTCTTCCTAAACAATTGTTTCAACGGTGTTTCCTCTGAGTGGGCCCATAACTCACAGGTTTTCCCCAGGATCTTACCTGGCTCTTCTAATCTTTTCTGGAGATCTCAAGTTCTTTTCAAATGTGACGTAAGAATGAATTCCATTAGTCATATTCCGTCTGCAAGATCACATTCGAATGCTTTTCTTTTGGCTCAACCTTTCTTTCTTCATTGTTCTGGAGTATCGCAACAATATTGGTGGTGTTTCTTATCATCATTCTCAACTTGAAGACCGAATGAGAGTTTCTCTTAAACCTTTGCCCGTTCTCATGGAATTCGCGATTAAAGGTTGATGTTATCATTCTAAACTATTTTTGATCATGAGAAATTCCTTCCATATCTATCCGGAGCAAGTTATTTTAATTCCTCGATCCTCCGAATGCCATCATTTCAGAAGAATTCTTCCTTCTCAGCTTTTAGCTTTAATTCTCAAATTCTTCTAAATTGATGTCCCTTCGTTTGTTCAATATTTTCTTCGTTCATACCTAAATTCTTGCTGGTGCCTTGTTCAAGTTTTCTGCTAGACGGATCATGATCTCTTCGTTCTCATGTATTCCCATTCATTCGTAGTATCTTTGCTCATTTGCAAATTCTTACCGGTGTTTCCAAGATGTCTTCAAGTTCGTGCTATCTCTCTTCAATCTTTTTCAAGAAGAATAAGTGGTATGCCAAATCCGTTGCTTATGATCAATTTAACTTGATGAAGGATAAGCATAACATAATTCTTATTTTTCTTTCTTCAAAGTGATTGCATTCCTTTTCCGGAGTTTTTCATGATATCAAATACTCGATTCTAAGTTGTTTATCTTTTCTTTTCAAGAGTTTCAAGTTTGTCTCAAGTATCTCGTCACGAAGCTTCATTTGAATAATGGCGAGGCTTCAATCTTGTTCTTTTTGCAGCCTTCAATTCTTTTCTATCATCCTTTCATTCTAGTGTCCTCCAAGAGGTTCTTCATGGTGGTTCATTAAGGATTTAAATCATTCTCTAAGTATTCTTCAAGATTCTTGTGGTAGTACCACAAGTATTATTTGTCTTGCGTTTCAAAGCGGAAGTCCTTCTCCCTTATCTTTTGAGATGGTGTTATAGCATTCTGGATTTATGAGGAGTCTCGAAGGAAATTATCAACAATGCGATAATTAAACCCATCATTTTCTTCCTTGGAGTTATCTTGGATTGGATTTCACCTAAAGCATTTCCCAAGGATTGTGCCTATGATGGTGCTCATTAATGATCCAAGTATTCTCTTATCCTCTCAGAGAAATAAGTTTTTCATCTCTTTGTTGATCTCAATCAAATCAATTATTTTTGTTAGTGTCCGGTTGTCACCTAATAATTTTGAGATGTTTTCCATAAGCCCACAACAAGCTTTTTCTTTTCGTTGTTGATGTTCCAACAACTCCGGTCAATCCTTCTTTGTGAGGATGATTTTCAATTCAATTGTGGTAGAAATTGTCATTTTCTTCTCCATTCTTTTTCTTTCAAAGATCTAGCTTCTATTCTTTCATTCTGGAGGATTGTGATGTTGCCCTCTTCGAACAATAATCTCGTTTTGTCAAGATCATATTCTTTCCTTGTTTATCCATTTAACCGGAGAGTTGTGTTCTCTTTTCAAGTTCTTTCCATCTTATCAAGTTTTGGTTCTATTTCTATCGAAGTGCTGCCCAAATTCTTTGTCTCTCGTACCTTGTCTATCTCATTTCAACCGGAGTGGTTTCAATACTTTCTTGCCCCTTGTGTTATTTTCTTCTCTTTGCAACCTTCAAGATTCCTTGCTTTCACTCGTTTATCAAGAAGCAACTTGTTTTACCTCTTCATTTCTTCTTCTTCTTCCTCTTCCTCTTCCTCTTCCTCTTCTCATTCTAAGATCTCGGGTCGAGATCTCTTGTTAGTTAAGGATAGTTGTAACAGCCCGAGACCGACGCTCCAAATGCCTTCCATTTGTTTCGAGTTTCGCCGTGTGATTTATTTGGTTGTCACATTTATCATCGCATCATACGCATAATTCGCATTGCATCGACACTCCGTCGCTGTCATTTTTGAAACCTTGCATCCGTTCGTAGTTGGCAGTTATCTCTGTTCTTGTCGTAGTCCATTTCGATACCAACCACGCCAGCACGCGCTTGCGGCATCATTAAAATATTGTTTTTAAAGTGCGTATAAAATATTCTCTGAATGGGTCGAAAGTTTGCGTGCAGTCTTAATATATTGTAGGAAGGACGCCTGCCAATTTTCGTCGCATTCGGAGTCCTTTTGATACCCGAACCATTAAACCTATAGAGGCACTTTAGACGGTTTAAATCGCAGACATTTTCAAATTTCAAACTGTGTCACGGGCCGCAAATCTCCCTCTCTTCTTAGCCCCACCCCTTTATCACAGCCCACCTATAGCCCAGTTAGACCCCATCCACTTTTGGACCGAATGGTCCAAAAACGGACTAAAACCTCAAACCCTAGCCACACTTTCTATATATAGAAGCCCTAGCCTTCCAGATTGGGAAACCCTAGCCTCTACCTAGAATTCCGTGCCACCCAAACCGCAGCCGCCACCTCGTCCTCCACCTCTCTCTCCTCCTGCAGGCCCGAGAAGCCCAGATCGAGGCCCTAAAAGCCCATCTGGGCCCCGACCCCGAGCTCCCGCAGGAGCTCTTCCCATGGCCGCCTCGTCCAAGCGCCTCCACCTCCCATGGCATCGAGCCACACTCGTCCTCGCGCCTCACACGACCCAGGCCGAAGCCTCGCCACCGCCCTACCCTGTTGGCCCCGTCGCCTCCCTAGATTGTCGCGCCGCCGCGACCTCGCCATGCCCGCAGCCAGCCATGGCCGCCCCGTGAAGCTCCTTCCCCATTCTCACATGTGGATCCTCCTGTCCAGACCGACCCGAGATGGCCAGATCCGCCCATTTCGGCCAGCCCCGCTGCCCCAGCTCGCCAGAGGTCCACCATCCTCGCCTGAGCGCCGCCGCCTCCCTGGTGCTACGCCCTGCCTTGTGGTCAACGTCCCGCTCGATGGGATCGATTCGGGGAGCGACCGCACCGTGCCAGGCCGGCCTGCTCCTGCGCTAAGGCCCAAATCCCGCGGCCTAGCTCCCCTTGGCTCAGCCCAGCCATGGCCTCGCCCAGCCCAGCTGCGAGGTGAGCACCCAGCTCTATCCCATGTTCCGTGCGTTGTTTTGCTATACAACGCCCCTCAGATTTGACACATTCTGTTGGATACTAAATGATGCACATGCGTTGTTTAGTTATGTTGCGCTGCCTCAGATTCGGCCCAATAGTATTTTTTTTCCTGCGCTATGATTTTCTTATTTACGGGGGAATTACAGATTTGCAAAAATAAACCTATTTTACATGCAATTAATAACTCACAAACCGTGCATTGTATGCAAAAAAAATTATATATGAAAAATGTTCAGAATTTCATGTAGCTTTACAATTTCCATCTTTCATGCATGATAAAAATGTTTAAACTTGTTGTTTTCTTAAATTTGCATAAATGCCATGTTAACACAGTTTGTTGCATATTTAAATAACTGTAGCTCCGAATTAAATGATCTATATATGTAACTTGACTAGAATAACGTGTTGAATCTCATGGTGCACTTTATTTTCATGTTTATGAAATATAAAATATGTGATAGGCAGATCTGTACCAAATTCATAATTTGCATATGGGGTCGCTTTGGAAATACTATATGTGTCAGGACCGGTTTTCCAGGATATTAATTTCCCAGTAAGTGGCCCTTGTGCTAACCAGCCCCAGGATTACTGTTAGCTGATGAGACACAATCTTGATACAGAAATTCCAAGCAAAATACAAAAATATGAAGTACAAGACTATTCTGGTCTATGAGTACAACAAAAGGCTTCTAGTGGTTGATGGCGGAAGCGGTTTGCGGATCGTCAGCATCTATGGGACTCCATTTCCCACTGGAACAACTGACCTTGTTAATTCCTATCTTCGCGTATCTGCTATCTTCGATGCCTAGGTTCCGGGCTGTCGTCGATGCGCTCCTCTCCAAGCAAGAAATCTGGCCAAGACAATAGCCAGGGACGAGCCAGTGAGTACTTTGAATGTACTCCCAAACATTATGAACACAAGTATAATATAACAGATGATAATTGTGCACTGAAATAATCCACGAATACTTAATCAGTCATAAAATAATATTCATGATGCACGCAAGCAGGTGTAAATATGAATAAGCAATTCAGAGAATAAAATAAAATACACCGATCGGGTGTCTGAAGCGACGCCTCGAAAGGATAATAACATAAAGCTTGCCTCAGTCGGGCGTCTGAGCGACGCCACATAAAGGACTTATAAAGAAAATAAATAACAAGCATGCCACAATCGGGCGTCTGAGCGACGCCACATAAAGGGCTTATAAGGAAAATAAATAACAAGCATGCCACAGTCGGGCGTCTAAGCGACACCACATAAAGGGCTTATAAGGAAAATAAATAACAAGTATGCCACAGTTAGGAGTCTGAGCGACACCACATAAAGGGCTTATATAAGAGTAATCACAATAAATATCCAGGAGGTAGAACCATCCCAGGGGATACTCAATAATTCAAATAACATAAATGGTTAGAACACAATAATAATAATCATAATCATCATTTGTCACATGTCATGGTTAATGTTCCGGTTTAGAAGTTTTCCTCCGAAGACCGACACTAAGACCGACACTTGACCCATCCCAGACTGTAGTCCTTAACCGCGGACACGGCTATTCGAATAGATATAAACTCTGCAGAGGGTGTACTCTTTACCCACAAGTAACGGATTCCTTTAGTCCACCGGGACTAATTCCGCTTACGGTCTTTTAATTGAAAACACACCTGACCCGCACACACCAGCTTAACTTAACAGTGTCTGGAATCACCCACGACACCCGTTAAGCAAAACTCTAAATGGGGAGGCTACAACCTCGACTAGCATGGGATCACAAAAATTATAACGCGTGCAAACTAGGGGATCTACCCCGTCGGCTCCAACTGGAAACACCCATGCCCCCGGACCAGGTGGCATGCCTACCGGATGCAGCCGGTATCTTCCACTATGGCCTCTCTGTACGGTGTGTGCTAAGAAAGGGGTTGACAACTTACTGAACCGTACCCTACCTGAGGCAGGGACAAGTGGTAGCACGAAGCAAGTATGGGGGTTACTGGCACAAGACTCGATCTACGGTCGACTCAGGAGGTTAAAGTGTTTCCTGCATGATTAGCAAAACAATATATATTCCACACCAATGGACAATATCACCACTCATCACACCTCACCATGCCTTACTGATCATACTCGTTCCAACGAAATATCAGTATCAAGCTCATGTCTACCCAAGACAGAGACTTCTCCGGATTCCTTCTGGGAGGCATGAAAGGCAGACGAGGGTGATTACTATCACAAGCATATCAATTCCAACAACCAGGAATCTTCGTCATGCACTCATGAGCATGGTCATATCATCACATAAAATAACGCATACTTCGAGTCAACTTGGTGTTGTAGTCACATCAAACAACACACAACAAATATTATGCCACGGTTCAGAATGCTTGCCTGTAGTGTGTGGAGAGTTAGAGTAAATAATATCACCACTCATCACACCTCACCATGCCTTACTGATCATAATCGTTCCAACGAAATATCAGTATCAAGCTCATGTCTACCCAAGACAGAGACTTCTCCGGATTCCTTCTGGGAGGCATGAAAGGCAGACGAGGGTGATTACTATCACAAGCATATCAATTCCAACAACCAGGAATCTTCGTCATGCACTCATGAGCATGGTCATATCATCACATAAAATAACGCATACTTCGAGTCAACTTGGTGTTGTAGTCACATCAAACAACACACAACAAATATTATGCCACGGTTCAGAATGCTTGCCTGTAGTGTGTGGAGAGTTAGAGTAAATAATATCACCACTCATCACATCTCACCATGCCTTACTGATCATACTCGTTCGGTAGTCAAAATTCAGTTTAGTCAAAATTCAGTTTTTATTAAAAGTAAATAATAGAAAACGATTCGGTAGGGAATACGCCTTCGGAATAGAGGAAACGTACTATGGTCAGTGCGCCTTCACTTAAGCCAGCACGCGGCGGTGGTCAAGACGCTGACAGTGGGGTCCCATCTAGCCCACTGTAAGGTTTGACTGGTCCAACCAGTCGACTCCCTCCTTTGGCCGAGCGGAGGCGGGGCCTCCGGCGATGCCCGCCGGCGAACGGCGACTCCCCACGGAATCCAAGGTACGGGAATGGATCCAGCGGGTCCTGAGGGTCCTCCAGACGGTCCTCTCAGTTACGGGGATGGCCGGAGTCGCCGACGGTGCTGGCTCCGGCGGACGACGTCGTCGGGCCACAGAGGGATTTCGAAGGTGGCTGGACTCAGGACAAATTGGAGGGGCAAAAGGCATCGCGGGAGCATGGCGAAGCTAACGGCGATGCTATTGGATCGGGGAAGGCTCGGGTTTGCTCGGATTCAACCGAACTGAGGCGGCGGGTGGCTTGGCCGAAGACGAGGAAGACGGGCTTCTCCGGTCGTTTGGCTGCCTCGGGGTTCAAATGGGGATGGCTTGGGGTGGCTTGAGCGTCCTAGAGTTCGCTAGGGGTCCCTTTTATAGCGCCAGAAGGTCGGTTCCGTGGCTCCGAGGATAAGAACGGCGGCGGCCGAGGATAAGATCGGCGAACCGCCTTGCTGTTGCTTGCAACGCGACGTGACGAGGTTGGGGATGGCGGCAGAAGCTAGCTGACGAGCGGGCACTGCTCCAGGGGTGAGCTAGCGAGCGGGAGCGGCTCGGGCGGCGCCGTCCATGGCAGAGCCGGTCACGGGCGCCGGTGTGCCGTCAAAGCGCCATCGCTACCGCTCTCAGAGGAGTAGGGCGTGTCGGGGCAGCACTAGGGGACAGGGGAGAGGATTAGGACGAGCGGGGGAGGCGGCAACTGGTCGCGGCGACTCGGGAGGCCGCACGTGCAAAACGTGCGCTCTGGCCGCGCTCTGGACAGGCGCGCTAGGCGTTCGACAAAATGCCAACGCGAGCTAGGGGATGCGAATAAGGATGAAACTTAACAGGGCTACTAGTGGGCTTCTATAGACACCGTAGACACGCTGGTTTGGCTAGATAAGCTGGATCCTAATACAATCATGGCACCATCCAATTCTGGCCATGCACTAAAGGTGCTCCACAGAATGACAAGGGCATCTAGAGAGGTTTCCTGGCCACCAAAATTTCCAGGTTGAGGTCTCTTTGGATGCTAAGCATGATGGCATGGTTGGTTTGGGCAAAACAGAAACTTGTTAGTGCAAGTTTTGCAAATCTACACTTCTGGACAGAAAATAAAGGCTATTATTGCATGTGTTTAAAATCTTCTAATGGATCTGATCTCCTGGACTTAAGGGTTTGGTAGGGTAAACTTCAATTAGGAAAAATCTCATGGGCAACAGGGCAAGATAAAGTGGGGTTGCAGTACAAATCACCAAACTGGACCAGAATGAAGATGAGGATGGTTTGCTCAAATTTTCCAAAACACCAAGCTGGGTTTTTGCATAAAAGTGATCTAGAAACATCACATGTCATCTACAAATTTTTGTAGAATTTTTAAATGAAGTTATCAAATGGTTGCAGTTCAAAAAAGGCTCTTCAAAATATGAAAGGCCATTTTAAAAGAAGTAAAACTTGACAAAATAATATAGAAAGGTTTTCAGTGATTATATAAAAAAAATGAAATGTTCTTGAGTAGGCACTCAAGTTCAAAAATATTTTTGAAAAGTTTCTACTTGGAGGGAAAACTCCACAACTCAGAAGAAAGGAGTGATCCTGAAATCAATAAATGATCCAGAAAATAAAAATTTAATTTCCTGGCAAAATTTTAAGTAATAAAACATGGTTAAATTTTTGGGGTGTTACAACACTACCCCCTTAAGAAAAATCTCGTCCTCGAGATTTGCTCAGGACGGTTTTAAAAATATTACTCCTGCTATCAGGCAATAATAACTCGAAGATGAAATGTCCTGCTCACGCGATATGACGAAGCTACAGTGAGAGGGTAAATAATTGGTGAACTACAGTGGGGTACTGGCGCTGCGTGGAAAAATCCATGGTTGGAGAAACCGAGAGATTTCCTCTTATGGCTACGGTAAATTTAGAATAAATTTCTAAATTTACAAATTACACTGGTCGTACCCGAGTGCATAGTGCTCTCTCTGGCTGACAAGTGGACCCGGGGCCCACTATCAGTCTCTTCTTCTACCTCTGGCTCTCCTCTCTTCCTCTCTCTCGCGTGCTCTCCCGCACTTTTTCCACCAGCGGCGTCTAGCGCGTAGGGCCTCTAGGTCGTACTGCGGTAGTGCGCGGCATGCTAGCTGCCGGTGCAGCGTGCACTCACCTCGCGGGCCGGTGCGCTGTCGACACTGCTCACGGATTCGCCCCCGAACACCAGCGATCGAGCGACGAGCGGCGCTGGTGGACTTCGTTCACCGTACACCGATCTCGAGCTATAAAATGACCGCGGTGCTTCTCTCTTCCTCCTCACACCTGGCCTCGTTTCTCCTTCTCCTTCCTTCTCCTCCATTTCTGTTTGCAGGAGCTCGAGACGAGGCTCTAATGGCGGAGGTGATGCCGGATTGGTACACGATCCTGATGTGCGGAGGGTTGGCGGCAGTGCTGGGGTTCTCTGTGCTCTTGTGCGTGATGATCCAGGATGATCGTCGTGATGCTGCTGCTCGAGTGTTGGCTCTTCGCGGCGGGGGCGATCATGAGGATTAAGTGTCGGTGCCGGGAGCTAACTGCTACTGCTGTCAGTGTGCTGGGGGCAACTTGCACCAGAATAATTACCCACCAATTTCTCTTTCAGAAACTGTGGTGTGTTAGTGAGGTGATCTGCTAGGTGCAAAATGTGTACGTGGTTTTGCAATTAGTGCATGAGGTCGAGTGGTTCTGGCCGTGAGCCTCACTACTGGAATCAGGGACTTTGCCATCTGCCAGCTCTTTGCCATCTGCTGGCAGACGGCAAAGAGGATATTTGCCTTCTGCTTTTATAAAGCAGACGGCAAAGAACATACTGATGGCAAAGAGGCTCTTTGCCATCTGCACTTCTTTGCCGCCTGCTAGCAAACGGCAAAGAGTTCTTTGCCGTCTGCCAGCAGACGGCAAAGAACAAAGTGGGCCCCACTTGGTACTGCACTTGCCAGGTCACACGGGCCACTTCTTTGCCGTCTGCTGGCAGACGGCAAAAAACTCTTTGCCGTCTGCCAGCAGACGGCAAAGAGGTGAGGGGGCCCCACAGTGTAACGGCGGGGACGGGCTAACGGCCCCCCTCTGACGGCAAAGAACTCTTTGCCGTCTGCCAGCAGACGGCAAAGAGGGGGCTTAATTTTCGCCATCCCCCCGCGCCTCCCGCCTCTCTCTCTTTCTCTCACCTCTCTCTCTCTCACACCCGCGCCCGTTCCCCTCTCTCACCG
The DNA here is from genome assembly GCA_039707655.1 of Elymus sibiricus. NCBI lineage: Eukaryota > Viridiplantae > Streptophyta > Magnoliopsida > Poales > Poaceae > Elymus > Elymus sibiricus. Next base: position 137,988,620 of record CM077667.1, on the reverse strand, counting down.
CCGCCGCCGCCGCCACCTCCTCCCCGCCCTCTCGCCGCCCCCTCCCCGCCCTCTCGTCGCCGCCCCCTCCCCCCCTCTCTCACCGCCGCCGCCGCCCCCTCCCCGCCCTCCACCACCGCCTGCCCCCCTCCCCGTGGCGCACCTCCACCACCGCGGCGCCGCCCCCTCCTCACGGCCCTCCTGCCGCCGCCGTCCCCTCCCCGGAGGCCTCCTCTCCTCGCCGCCGGCCGCCCTGCCCCCTGCCCCTCTCTGGTGAGCTTCCCCTGGCCCCCTTTTTTTTTTTTTTGTTTTTCTAATTAGATTTTTAGTTTTCTGTTTTTAGATGTTTGGCAAATAGTTGTTTAGGTGTTTGGGTAAATAGGAAAAAATATTTAGACATTTAGGTAGAAAAAAACCTAGAAGAAAAAAAAGGAGAAAAGAAGATGAAAAAAAAGGAAAAATAAAAAAGAAAAAGAACAAAAAATAATAAGAAGAAGAAGAAACAGAAGAAGAGGAGGAGGAGAAGAAAAAAGAAGAAGAAGAAGAAGAAAAAAAGAGGAGAGGAGGAGAAGAAGAGGAAAAAAGGAAAGGAAGAAGTAGAAGAGGAGGAGGAGGAGAAGAAAAAAGAAGAAGAGGAAGAAGAAGAAGAAAAAAGAGGAGAGGAGGAGAAGAAGAAGAGGAAAAAGGAAAGGAGGAAGAAGAAGAAGAAGAAGAAGAAGAAGAAGGAAAAAAAAGGAAGAAAAGGAAGAAAAGAAAGAAGAGGAAGAAGAAGAAAAGAAAAAAAGAGAAAAAACCCCGACCCCGACACGGCACCTCGACCCCGACCCGACAACCCGACCCCGACCCGACACCCCGACCCCGACACCCCGACCTCGATCCCGACCCCGACACGGCACCCCGACCCCGACCCGACAACCCGACCCCGACCCGATACCCCGACCCCGACACCCCGACCCCGACCCCGACCCCGGCACGGCACCCCGACGCCGACCCCGACCCGACACCCCGACACCGACACGGCACCCCGACCCCGACCCGACACCCCGACCCCGACACGGCACCCCGACCCCGACACCCCGACACCCCTGACACCGCGACACCACGACACCCAGACACGACACCCCCCGACACCCCAACCCCGACCCCGACCCCGACACCCCGACACCCCTGACACCCCGACATCCATTAGACCATTTCATTTCTTCGTCTAATTTCCGGCTAATGCAACAATCCTTTCGTATTAAACTTGTAGGCTAGTTCAGAGTCTATGGACGCCGAATTGAGACAAGTCGCTAATGGTTTTGACTATAAGGTCCGTTCATTTGACAAATACGACATCAACGGGTATCGCTTTCGTACCTATGGCAAAGAGCTATCTATGGCCGACCGAAAGTCTACAAATTGTTGTGTCTCTGCTATCGGCGAAGGAGGTACCGAGTATTATGGAAGAGTTGAAGCAATTTATGAACTTCTATTCTATGGTGCAAACCCACCGAAAGTCGTAGTCTTCAAATGTTATTGGTTCCAGCCGAAGGAGACTAGAAGGACTCGTGAACATCTAGGGCTAGTCGAAATCAAACAAAGCACCCATTTGGATGTTCCCGATGTCTATATTACGGCCCAACAGGCAACCCAAGTTTTCTATCTACCGTGGGCCTGCCAAAGTGATCCAAATCTCAAAGGTTGGGATGTCGTTTATGAAGTGCCGCCACATGTTAGACCACCTCCCCCCAATGAAGAGGATTATGAACCTCACATTAACCCAGACACATATGAAGGAGAATTCTTCCAAGAAACACGTCTTTCCAAAAAACGTTTCAAGAACCGCTCTACTTCACCTCAGAACATTGAAGTAGACAGCGGCAGTGAATCCGAGCCTGAACCAGAACAAGAAGAGCCGGAACAAGAAGAGGTTACTGCTGCGGATGACCTGTCAATGCTTGACCGATTACGTACACGAGGCCTTCCACATGTTGATGCATTTATTGATGATGATGATGAGCACGTCATTACTGATAGTGATGATGATGATGCATTTATTGACCCCGAAGCATATATAGACGATGATGATGCATTTATTAATGATGACGATGAAGATTAATATTATAGTTCATGTCAGGTATTCAATTATTATTATGTACATATTTATTATTAATTGGTTCATGTTAGGTATTCAATTTTTTATTATGTTCATGATGATGATACACTTAAATTATATTCATGTCAGGTATTCATTTTTTTAATGTTGTACTAACTTCGTTTACTCTTTGTCATTGCAGGTGTTGACAGATGGTGGGCGCGGGTCGAGAGCGCTCCGAGGCTCCTTCCTCGGCGCGTGGTGGGAGGGGTACTTCCATCCCACCCCACCACCTCCGGAGAGCGCTGGATCTCAGTATGCAGACACCGGCGGGCGCTTCTTCTTCGACCGGGAGAGGTCGGGGGGGGGGGGAAGAAGGTTGGTAGAGGTGGACGTGGCGGCGGGAGAGGTAGGAAGGCTGCTACTACGCCTTCCTCGCCGCCACCCCCAGCTGATTCACCCGACCACAGGAGTGCTCCGTCTGAGATGGAGCAGCCTGAGGTGCAGCCGTCTTGGACTCCGGTCCACGAGCCTCAGGCCGACGAGCCTACGACAGACGAGGCTACGACAGACGCGCCTACGGCCGACGAGCCTGGGGCCGACGAGCGTCGGGCCGCCGAGCCTTCGTCCCACGACGGTGCAAAGGAGAAGCGTGCCCAAATGAAAGGTGTCCCACACCATCTAGGCAGCGTCAACCTACGTTGGTTCGGGGAAAACTGGGTATGTGGTTTGCTTCATGATTCATGCAAATTCATTCTTCATGCTAACTTGAGCCCTTAACTAATACTCTGTTCCTCTCTTTTAGGCGCGGCACAACAAGGCTCCAGTGCCAGAGCTGTTCGACCTCTATGCCATGTCCAATACTGCCTCGTACAAGAAGGCCAAGGCATTCTCTGAGTCTGACCTCGATGATCCAGAGAAATTCAGCAACCGCGCCTCCCACAACAAGCTTGTGAGGTACAGAGACGAGGGGAAGGCGAGGAAAGGGCCAGAGTTTAAGCCGAGCCAGCAGCCTCTTGATCCAGAGCTGGTGATGATATCTGGTGGCGGGAGGCACCATGGCTTGTTAGCCATTGGGGATGGACTGATACGTTGTACTAGCACTCTCCCGCAGATCAAGAAGCGCCAGACCAGCTCCGATCCTGAGATAAGGCCTCGTGCACGGCCAATGGAGCTCGAATTCCAGGTTAGTTATACGGACTCAGATACCTTTCCTCCATTACATTGTGTGTGCGGCCGTCGATGATTACAATGCTAACGAGTGGTGTTGCAGGCTGCTATTGAGGCAGAGAGAGCGAAGACCCAGGCTGCTCTTGAGGAAGCAGAAGCGAGGACCCAGGCGCTTCTAGAGGAAGAGAGACGGCAGGCGGCGGCGAGGGAGAGGGAGGCGGAGGAGAGGACGGCTAAGCTATTGGAGGAGGAGAGGAACCGGAACGAGGCGGGTCAACGGGCCCTATACGAGCTCTTCGTGGTAAGTTTCTTCTGCATATTAGCCAAATCATGCACGTAATGTTCCTTTCATTACTAACTAATATGACTGACTCGAGAAAACCAAATGTGCAGAGCATGTGCGAAAAGAATGGCACGACCCCTCCGCCGATGCCAGTCATTGCTCCGGCGGCCACAGTGAGTTTCATTTGATTGGTCATTAGTTACTAGTCTTCACATTTGAGTTGCATCATGCTAACGATACACTGCAAATGATCTTTGGTGCAGCATAACTCCCGACAAGCATCGACCGATGCTTCTCCGTCTGCCACTGGCGCGACCAGTCCTTCACCTACATCTAAGTGATGACGGTAAGTTTTCCCAAGTGTTTAGCTTAACAAAATGACTTAATATGACCTATTTAGCTCCTTCTTCTTCTTCTTCTTCTTCTCCTTCTCCTTCTCCTTCTCCTTCTCCTTCTCCTCCTTCTCCTTCTCCTTCTCCTTCTCCTTCTCCTTCTGCTTCTTCTGCTTCTCCTGCTTCTCCTTCTCCTTCTCCTTCTTCTCCTTCTTCTCCTTCTTCTTCTTCTTCTTCTTCTTCTTCTTCTTCTTCTTCTTCTCCTTCTTCTTCTTCTCCTTCTCCTTCTCCTTCTCCTTCTCCTTCTCCTTCTTCTCCTCTTCTCCTTCTTCTTCTTCTTCTTCTTCTTCTTCTTCTTCTTCTTCTTCTCCTTCTTCTTCTTCTTATTCTCCTTCTTCTTCTTCTTCTTCTTCTTCTTCTTCTTCTTCTCCTCTATTCCTTCTTCTTCTTCTTCTTCTTTCTTCTTCTTCTTCTTCTTCTTCATCTTCTTCTTCTTCTTCTTCTTCTCCTTCTTCTTCTTCCTCTTCTTCTTCTCCTTCTTCTCCTTCTCCTTCTTCTTATTCTCCTTCTCCTTCTTCTCCTTCTTCTTCCTCTTATTCTTCTTCTTCTTCTTCTTCTTCTTCTTCTTCTTTTTCTTCTTCTTCTTCTAGTCTTCTTCTTCTTCTTCTTCTTCTTCTTCTTCTTCTTCTTCTTTTTCTTCCTCTTCTTCTAGTCTTCTTCTTCTTCTTCTAATTTCTTACTCCCATTTTTGCAGGTTTGATTCACTTCATGGAAGGGCAGAATGCTACTGTTTACATATTAGATGTTTGTGAAACTATGTATATATGAATTGGATGTATGATGTTTGATGACGATGGTGAAACTATGTTTGATGTTTGAAACTACGTTTGATGTATGATGTTTGATGTTTGAAACTATGTGATTCTGAATATATATATATGTGTGTTTGAATTTCTGTGAAAATGAATTGATATAACAAAAAACAGAAAAAACAGGGGCTATATAGCCACTTTGCCGTCTGCTAGCAGACGGCAAAGCTCTTTGCCGTCTGCTGGCAGACGGCAAAGAGGCCACATGGCAGCAGCCCGTGCAACCTGGGCTGTCCTATGTGGCCTCTTTGCCGTCTACTGGCAGACGGCAAAGAAGGAAAGTTCTTTGCCCTCTGCCAGCAGACGGCAAAGAGCCTGCCTGGGCCCAGCTGAAGCCTGACGTCAGCTGACGTCATCTACAGCTCTTTGCCGTCTACCAGCAGACGGCAAAGAGCGCCGTTAGCCACCTAACGGGGATGGAACCTTTTCTGTGCCGTCCACGCTCTTTGCCGTCTGCTGGCAGACGGCAAAGAAGGAAAGTTCTTTGCCGTCTGCCAGCAGACGGCAAAGCGGCCTTTGCCGGCAGCCGTTCAGCCGGAGTGTTTGCCGTCTGCTGGCTGACGGCAAAGCCTTTGCCGTCCGCCAAGCATGCCTTTGCCATCTGCTATAGCAGACGGCAAAGTGCTTGATTCCAGTAGTGCCTGATGTCCTGGTGTTGCGTGAATTTAAATCTATGCCATGGAGAAATATTTGTTGCAATGGCTCAAGGAAAATCCCACCTCGGGATTTACTGAGAGTGAAAATAGTTGATCAAAAATCACAGCAGTAAAAATTACTTATAATAATTGAAACCAAATAGTTTATTCATAGCACAAACTTGGGATACAACGCATATTCGGCAACACATAAATAAATGCTAGGCTAACAAACATAGTAGTGGCGTCTACGACGCAAACGCAAAATATGCTGGGTCCTCAGAAAAAGTCTCCGGCACTGGGGCACATTCTTCTTCTACCGGAGGAAGCGGATTGACTAGTCGAAGAACGCGCCTTTCCTGGTCTGGCCTCAGGGGTCTGCCAATGGCGATCTGAGGATTCAAATCAGCGAGGCTCTGGAGAAAACCCATTACTCGCTGGGTCAAACGCTCTTGCGCGATGACGTACTGGGCAAGATTGGCCAGTATTGGGTCCCTCTCAATTCGCCCACCAGGAAAAGATGCTACTTCTCCTGGTGCTGCACGACTCGGGAAGTAATAATACCCCCTTTCGCTGGCATAGGGTACCACGAATCGAAGGCGAGCAAGCGCTTCGTACGCAGCAGCTTCTATGGCCATTTGCGGAGTCGGCATAGATTTCCCCATGAAGGAGACTTCCGTTGGGTCTTGGTTTGGGTTTGCGGGAGGGATGTGCACTACTGCCCAATATTTTGAGGCGGATGGGGTGATTCTCGTTTTGAGCAGCTCGTACTGGGGTGGATGGGTAGAACTCATGGTACTGCAGGTAAAGTCCCAAAATATTTTAACAAAACTACCTGGGGTTGCATCTGGAGTTCTCAGATGAATACTAGGGCTTGGCATGGCAAAAATGGATGTGAGAGCTGTGCACAAAGTGAGGGATGCTTGGTAAGGTCACGGAGTGGCCTCTTATATAGCATCAGGGTTGGGTTACCGATTGCGGTGTGGGGGCAAACTAGTTTGTCGGTTCTGCTCTATGGGGGTCGGGATCAAAGCCACAGATATACATATCTCACAAAAGTGACGCATTACTGTGGGTGTTGTCTGGGGTGGTTTTTGGTAGCTACGCCCGGAATTTAATATGCAACCGCACGCCAACATACTTATGCATGGATACTATTCAAAACAAAGGCACACAAGCAGTCTGCATTTATTCATGGCGATTACAAGGTCACACTATTACATGGCATAGAATACTAAGACTCGGTACTACTCGAGTGACTTAGTCTACCTCATTAATATCTAGTCGTGCATGCCTTGTGGATGTCGAGGCTTCTCAATGGGCTTCACCGTCAGGGTTTGCTGGATTTGGCTGAGGAGCTGAAGGGTCGGGGTAGCGATGATGACCATCACGGGGGTTGGTGGTCAGAATCCCGTTGGAGCGTGTCCCCAAAAGGCGACGAAGCTCCTCCGGGGATACAAATGCATTACGGTCGGCTGCAGGGGCAGACCTCAAGGACTCGATCGGTTGTCCGAACAGCACAACTGGGTTGTCGGCGTCGGGCAAATCTTCTCCTCTTGCCGGGGCTCGACGGGCAAGTTCCCCACGAGCTGCGATCAGATCAAGAGTGACCTGATCGAACAATGCCTCTAGTGCACTTACATAGCGCACCAGATGCAGCAATGCAGGATCCGTCTCGTGGTCTCCGTTGGCAACCTGGGGTGGCCTGCTATACCCGTCACGGCTGGGGTAGTAGTAGAACGAGCGGCAGTTAACTCTTGGCGACACGTGCCGGAGTTGAACTATAGCCTCTCGAGCTGCTAGCTGGATGGCTTGTGGCTCAAAGAAAGTTGTCCTTCCGGTGAACCTGTAGGGCGTTCTGGCGCTATACCCCTACCATAGACGTGCACCGTGGCCCAGAATTGACAGCTCTCACCGCTCATGAGCCCTTGGTACACAACATACTCTGGGGGCTCTTCTAATGCAAAGGCACGACGGGTGAGGTTTGCTAGCACGGTTACAAAACCTCCAAGGTTGGTTGCTGTGGTCTCATTGTGAACAATGGGGCCAGTCATCTTGGCTTGGTTTTTGGAGTAGAGGCTGTGCTGTGCAGGGTTGGGGCTAACATTCCTTTATATAGAAGAAGGAAACGGAGTCTTCCTTCGCACGCTTGCGAATGAGACAAATTAGGTGTCGGTCACTGGCGCGTGATCGATGGGCTAGGCTGGTAGTTTAGGCACCGACTGCCAGAAAGGTGTCGGGGTCACTGTGTGGCTATCGTATAAGATAAGCTTGGCTATGCTTAGGTTAAGGTCTGGTGGGTGGGTTAACCTAGGTTTTATTGACCCAGCTAAGATAGGATTAGCCAATGGTCAGCCTGGCTCTGATACCAAGGTTGTCAGGACCGGTTTTCCAGGATATTAATTTCCCAGTATGTGGCCCTTGTGCTCACCAGCCCCAGGATTACTGTTAGCTGATGAGACACAATCTTGATACAGAAATTCCAAGCAAAATACAAAAATATGAAGTACAAGACCATTCTGGTCTATGAGTACAACAAAAGGTTTCTAGTGGTTGATGGCGGAAGCGGTTTGCGGAACGTCAGCGTCTATGGGACTCCATTTCCCACAGGAATAGTTGACCTGGTTAATTCCTATCTTCGCGTATCTGCTATCTTCGATGCCTAGGATCTGGGCTATCGTAGATGCGCTCCTCTCCAAGCAAGAAATCTGGCCAAGACAATAGCCAGGAACAAGCCAGTGAGTACTTTGAATGTACTCGCAAACATTATGAACACAAGTATAATATAACAGATGATAATTGTGCACTGAAATAATCCACGAATACTTAATCAGTAATAAAATAATATTCTTGATGCACGCAAGCAGGTGTAAATATGAATAAGCCATTCAGAAAATAAAATAAAATACACCGATCGGGTGTCTGAAGCGACGCCTCGAAAGGATAATAATATAAACCATGCCTTAGTCGGGCGTCTGAGCGACGCCACATAAAGGGCTTATAAAGAAAATAAATAACAAGCATGCCACAGTCGGGCGTCTGAGCGACGCCACATAAAGGGCTTATAAGGAAAATAAATAACAAGCATGCCACAGTCGGGCGTCTGAGCGACACCACATAAAGGGCTTATAAAGAGAATAAATAACAAGCATGCCACAGTCGGGCGTCTGAGCGACACCACATAAAGGGCTTATAAAGAGAATAAATAACAAGCATGCCACAGTCGGGCGTCTGAGCGACACCACATAAAGGGCTTATAAGGAAAATAAATAACAAGTATGCCACAGTCGGGCGTCTGAGCGACACCACATAAAGGGCTTATATAAGAGTAATCACAATGAATATCCAGGAGGTAGAACCATCCCAGGGGATACTCAATAATTCAAATAATATAAATCGTTAGAACACAATAATAATAATCATAATCATCATTTGTCACACGTCATGGTTAATGTTCCGGTTTAGAAGTTTTCCTCCGAAGACCGTAACTAAGACCGACACTTGACCCATCCCAGACTGTAGTCCTTAACCGCGGACACGGCTATTCGAATAGATATAAACTCTGCAGAGGGTGTACTCTTTACCCACAAGTAACGGATTCCTTTAGTCCACCGGGACTAATTCCGCTTACGGTCTTTTAATTCAAAACACACCTGACCCGCACACACCATCTTAACTTACCGGTGTCTGGAATCACCCACGACACCCATTAAGCAAAACTCTAAATGGGGAGGCTACAACCTCGACTAGCATGGGATCACAAAATTTATAACGCACGCAAACTAGGGGAGCTACCCCCTCGGCTCCAACCGGAAACACCCATGCCCCCGGACCACGTGGCATGCCTACCGGATGCAGTCGGTATCTTCCACCATGGCCTCTCTATACGGTGTGTGCTAAGAAAGGGGTTGACAACTTACCGAACCGTACCCTACCTGAGGCAGGGACAAGTGGTAGCACGAAGCAAGTATGGGGGTTACTGGCACAACACTCGATCTACGGTCAACTCAGGAGGTTAAAGTGTTTCCTGCATGATTAGCAAAACAATATATATTCCACACCAATAGACAGTATCACCACTCATCACACCTCACCATGCCTTACTGATCATACTCGTTCCAACGAAATATCGGTATCAAGCTCATGTCTACCCAAGACAGAGACTTCTCCGGATTCCTTCCGGGAGGCATGAAAGGCAGACGAGGGTGATTACTATCACAAGCATATCAATTCCAACAGCCAGGAATCTTCGTCATGCACTCATGAGCATGATCATATCATCACATAAAATAACGCATACTTCGAGTCAACTTGGTGTTGTAGTCACATGAAACAACACACAACAAATATTATGCCAGGGTTAAGAATGCTTGCCTTTAGTGTGTGGAGAGCTAGAGTGCACCACAAAACTTTTTGAAAGTTTTCTTCTCTCCTCATTTCCTATTTTGAGAATATTCGAATCAACACGCAATTCAAAAAAAAGTACAAAATGTTGTCATAAATATTTTTGAAATAAATCTTAAAATAAACTATGTGAAATTTGGGAGAGGTAGGAAAAAGAATCAACTCAATTGGAGTTGTTGTTAAAAAGATAGAGCAGGTCAATGTTTAGTCAAAATTCAGTTTTTAATAAAAGTAAATAATAGAAAACGATTCGGTAGGGAATACGCCTTCGGAATAGAGGAAACGTACTATGGTCAGTGCGCCTTCACTTAAGCCAGCACGTGGCGGTGGTCAAGACGCTGACAGTGGGGTCCCGTCTGGCCCACTGTAAGGTTTGACTGGTCCAACCAGTCGACTCCCTCCTCTGGCCGAGTGGAGGCGGGGCCTCCGGCGATGCCCGCCGGCGAACGGTGACTCCCCACGGAATCCAAGGTACGGGAATGGATCCAACGGGTCCTGAGGGTCCTCCGGACGGTCCTCTCAGTTACGGGGATGGCCGGAGTCGCCGACGGTGCTGGCTCCGGCGGACGACGTCGTCGGGCCGCAGAGGGATTTCGAAGGTGGCTGGACTCAGGACAAATTGGAGGGGGAAAAGGCATCGCGGGAGCACGGGGAAGCTAACGGCGATGCTATTGGATCGGGGAAGGCTCGGGTTTGCTCGGATTCAACTGAACTGAGGCGGCGGGTGGCTTGGCCGAAGACGGGGAAGACGGGCTCCTCCGGTCGTTTGGCTGCCTCGGGGTTCAAATGGGGATGGCTTGGGGCGGCTTGAGCGTCCTAGAGTTCACTAGGGGTCCCTTTTATAGCGCCGGAAGGTCAGTTCCATGGCTCCGAGGATAAGAACGGCGGCGACCGAGGATAAGATCGGCGAACCGCCTTGCTGTTGCTTGCAGCGCGACGTGACGAGGCTGGGGATGGCGGCAGAAGCTAGCTGACGAGCGGGCATTGCTCCAGGGGCGAGCTGGCGAGCGAGAGTGGCTCGAGCGGCGCCGTCCTTGGCAGAGCCGGTCACGGGCGCCGGTGTGCCGTCAAAGCGCCATCGCTACCGCTCTGATAGGAGGAGGGCGTGTCGGGGAAGCACTAGGGGACAGGGGAGAGGATTAGGATGAGCGGGGGAGGCGGCAACTGGTCGCGGCGACTCGGGAGGCTGCACGTGCAAAACGCGCGCTCTGGCCATGCTCTGGACACGCGCGCCAGGCGTTCGACAAAATGCCAACGCAAGCTAGGGGCTGCGGATAAGGATGAAACTTAACAGGGCTACTAGTGGGGCTTCTATAGACACCGTAGACACGCTGGTTTGGCTAGATAAGCTGGATCCTAATACAATCATAGCACCATGCCAATTCTGGCCATGCACTAAAGGTGCTCGACAGAATGACAAGGGCATCTAGAGAGGTTTCCCGGCCACCAAAATTTCCAGGTTGAGGTCTCTTTGGATGCTAAGCATGATGGCATGGTTGGTTTGGGCAAAACAGAAACTTGCTAGTGCAAGTTTTGCAAATCTACAGTTCTGGACAGAAAATAAAGGCTATTATTGCATGTGTTTAAAATCTTCTAATGGATCTGATCTCCTGGACTTAAGGGTTTGGTAGGGTAAACTTCAATTAGGAAAAATCTCATGGGCAACAGGGCAAGATAAAGTGGGGTTGCAGTACAAATCACCAAACTGGACCAAAATGAAGATGAGGATGGTTTGCTCAAATTTTCCAAAATACCAAGCTGGGTTTTTGCATAAAAGTGATCTAGAAACATCACATGTCATCTACAAATTTTTGTAGAATTTTTAAATGAAGTTATCAAATGGTTGCAGTTCAAAAGAGGCTCTTCAAAATATGAAAGGCCATTTTAAAAGAAGTAAAACTTGACAAAATAATATAGAAAGGTTTTCACTGATTATATAAAAAAATGAAATGTTCTTGAGTAGGCACTCAAGTTCAAAAATATTTTTGAAAAGTTTCTACTTGGAGGGAAAACTCCACAACTCAGAAGAAAGGAGTGATCCTGAAATCAATAAATGATCCAGAAAATAAAAATTTAATTTCCTGGCAAAATTTTAATTAATAAAACATGGTTAAATTTTTGAGGTGTTACAATATGTTGTTTCCGACCTCATTTAAAATGCCTAGATAGTGTAGTTTCTTTATGCCTCACCTCTTGCCATGTTAAACAACATTTAACATTGGTGAGTACCTAAACGAGAGTGAACTATATAATTAGAATGTGGAGTTTCATCAATATGCAACCCGTTGCATATTGAACTTCACTTAATTTGTAGTGTTTGATTGTTGCATCTTGCCATGCCATGCCTATTTAAATCGGACATGCTTCATCCTTGATTGTGCATCATGCCATGTATATGTTGTGGTGTTTACCTTGTCATTTGTTTGATTCTGGATTGCTTCTTCTTGATAGAGTTCCAAAACCGATTCGGAGTGTGAGGATTCGTTCGTCTAAGCCGTTCGTCTACTTCATAGATTCGTTATTCTTCCAAGCGGGATCTCAGGCAATATGATCATTTCCCTGGATACCACTACTATCATTGCTATGCTAGTTGTCTCGTTTCTATCGCTATGTCTCGTTTCCTACCACTGGTTTGTTAAGCCTCCCAAAATGCCATGTTAAGCCTCTAACCTTCCACATCCCATCAAACCATTGTTTGGCTATGTTACCGCATGCTCAGCCCTTCTTAGAGCGTTGCTAGTTGCAGGTGCAGGTTGTTGAAAGCACAACTTCTCCCTATGTGGTTTTGGTAATTAATAACAACATATATTTCATTGGACTAATGTTTCCACTAAGTATGTTTCAGGAAAAAGTTCAATGTTTGATTGGCAAAAGATTGTGAGGAGACCCTAAGATGCAAGGAACATGATTGGCTAAGCTACAAGTATGAAGACTCTACATTTTACTTTGTGAGAAATCACTTTGAGTCCATAGGAAAAGCCAATACTATCAAACGGGGGTGAGGTAATAATGGTGAATGAAATGCTCAAGTGATCAAGTGTTAGTCACCAAAAACACCCATAAGCCCTCCCACAAATATTCTGTCATAGAGCCTACAACTCAAAATCGGTGTCACCAACATTTCCATATTGGCTATACCGAGTCTAAAACCCAGACAGAAACCCTAGCCAAGACCCACTACTCTGTACTACCAAAATTCCCTTTCGGTGCCACCGAAACCAGTGACCAACTTCCTGGTTAGCCATTTTCATGATTCGGTCCCACCGAGTTTTGCAAATCGGTCTCACCAAGAAGTTGGGCCAACTCTCTGTTAACCCATTTCTCCAAATCAGTCCCACCAAGTTTTAGAAATCGGTCTCACCGAGATTTGGTAAATGCCTAGGTCACCCACATCAGTACCACCGAGTATTACATATCCGTCTCACCAAAAAGCCTAAAGTTGCCACATTTTGAACAAGTCGGTGCCACCGAGTTTCACTTCGATTCCACCGAGTTGGGCAATAATGTTGTAACAGTTGGATTTTTGGAGATGCCTATATATACCCCTCCACTACATCCCACTCGCAAGAGAAGCACTCAGAACTAAAATTGGGAAAAGGATAGATTCTTATTTGGTCAAGTAGTCTAATCACTTGCCTCTAGACATACTTCGGATCCTATAGTTGTTCCATGTGATAACATGGATATCTTGGGATATCACAATATTCTTGCTATTTAATTTAATGCACCTACACACTTGGTAAAAGGTGGAAGGCTTGGCCTTTTGCTCGGTGTTTTGTTCCACCTTTGCAGCCCTAGTTTCCAATTACCGGTGTTATGTTCAATATTGAGTGCTCCAAACATGCTTGGGGTTGTTGTGGGGACCCCCTTGATTTTCGTTTTCTTCCGGCAAGGCCCAACATTGGTACTGCATTTGCGTAGTAACTCATAAACCTGCATAGGGATTAATTAACTCGTGGATAATTAATCAACAACCCAGGCCAGTGTTCCTCATGAGTGTTGGTCCAACCGGGCTACCTGCGGGGCCGCCTCGAGGAAACTCAGGGATTGGTTTTCCCCGTAGCCAGTCCCATCTGGTAGTGCCCTGAGAAAGAGATACGCGCGTCTCCTATTGGGATCTGGCTTGCCGGGCGGTCTTGCTGGATTTGTTTTACCTTTGACAAATGTCTTGTGCACCAGGATTCCATGGTTGCTACATCATGGACCCTTATGGGTGGAGCCCTCCGTGGACTCTCACGACCGCTACCCTCCGTGGGTTGAAGACTCCATAAATGTGGACGTACGATAGCACCACCTATCGGAACCACCGGAAAAATATTCGTGTCTTCAAATTGCGTTTGATCCTCCTACCCTTATCCTTTTACATATGCTTGTCCTTACTTTCTGCTGCAATACTCGTAGACATGCATGTGTAGGGTGATCTTGACTTGTGTGAACTGCTAAAATCTGCCCACAACTACAATTGGGAAAAGGATAGATTCTTATTTGGTCAAGTAGTCTAATCACCCCCCCTCTAGACATACGTCAGATCCTACAAGTGGTATCAGAGCTTTGGTCTCCATTGCATTGGTTTCACAACCTAGGAGAGTATGGCGTCTAGTGAGGGAAACTATCACTGTAGAGGTCCATATTTCGAAGGTAGAAACTTTGCTAGTTGAAAGCATAAGATGAAAATGGATATTCTTGGTCATAACCCCACCGTATGGGCTGTTGTTTGTGTTGGCTTGCAAGGTGAATTCTTTGGTGATGGAAAGGAACCGGATCGTGAAGTGACCACGAAAGAATTGATGATGTTGCAATACAACGCTCAAGCATGTGACACTCTATTCAACTGCCTATGCCCCAAAGAATTCAACAAAATCAACCGTCTTGAGAATGCAAAGGAAATTTGGGACACTTTGGTTGATATGCACGAAGGTACCGAATCCGTCAGGGAATCTAACTTTGATGTGCTTCAAAGTCAACTTGACAAGTTCAACATGAAGGATGGTGAAGGAGTTGCGGAAATGTACTCTAGGCTTGCTCTCATCACCAATGAGATTGACGGCTTAGGAAGTGAAGAAATGACCAACAAATTCATCATCAGGAAGATCCTTGGATGGAAAGTATGACACCGTGTGCACATTGATCCAAATGATGCCAAACTACAAAGATCTCAAGCCTACGGAAGTGATTGAAAGGATTATTGCTCATGAGATGTCACTCAAAGATAAGGAAGAACTTCACACCAAGTCAAACGGTGCTTACAAAGCTACAAGCGATACTCCTGCTACATCAAGTGACAACCTTGTAACCAATGAAGAGATAAGCCTCATGGTCAAGAAATTCAACAAGTTCTACAAGAGTAGAGGCAAAGAGAGAAGATCCAATTCAAGATATGAAGAGAAGCGTTCATCTAGTCGTGATCGAAATTGCTACAATTGTGGAAGGCCCGGACACTACTCAAATGAGTGCATGACCCCCCACAAGAGAAGAGAAGAATCACCTAGAAGACGAAGCTCAAGAGATGAGTCACCTAGAAGAGAGAGATGGAGTAGATATGATCGTTATGAACGAAGACCCTCAAGGAGAAGTAGGGACTCGGAGAAGAAGGACAAGTATACCAAGAGCTACACAAGAAGAAGACATCAAGCTCATGTTGGTGAATGGGTTTCCGGCTCTGAATCCGACAACCAATCCGAGAGAAGCTATCACTCCAACTCCGACTATAGTCAAGATGAAGGTGTTGCCGGACTTGCACTCGTAACCTCCAACTCCTATGACATATTTTTCGGCGTCCTGGGAACGGGGGTACCCAGACTTGCCTGCCTGCGGCCCAGGGCGTGGCCCACCTCGACGACCAAGTACGGCCCGGCACGGCCTCACTCCGCACAAGGCCCTCGCGAGACCCCGAGCTCGCGAGGGAAACGGCGCCAAGACCCGCGCGGGGGGGGGGGGGGGGGGGGGTAGGCCTCCCCAGGCCTCCTCCCGAGCGGCAGAGATCTCTATGCAGCGCTCGACCTCAGGAGGCCTAGGGTGACGCCAGCCAGGCCAGGCGGGCGCCAGCGCGCCAGAGGGGACAGTTTCCTCTTTAGTGCAAACGAGATACGGACGAGCGCATGTTCTCGAGGCGCCCCGCTAAAGGTTTCCATTCCGGTGCAAAGAGACCAGGCCAGCGGACGCGGCAGGACGGATGTCACCAGCAAGCCCACCACCGCGTCACCACCACCTACTTTGAAGGCGAAGACCACCTTTCGTCAGGATAAGATGTACCTCCTGTCCCCTTTCAAATTTGGCCATTGTGGGATCCCTGCCCGTCATTGCAACAAGGGAGGAGGACCCGGGCCGCTATAAATAGAGGCTAGGCTGCTCGGTAGAGGAGAGAGACAACACACCACCCCGAACGCACCCGCGAGGCAACTCACCACTGTACTAGTTCATCCGCAAACCTCCTCATGAGGCAATCCACCAAAAGCAGGAGTAGGGTTTTACGCTTTGCAGCGGCCCGAACCTGGGTAAACTCTCGTGTGCTATCTTCTTCCTCGCCATCGAGCGGGGTCATCGCGTTGTGAGCTTGGAGGGGTGAAGCTGTTGGGGATCTTCGCACACGCCCCTAGGTTCGAACTTCGTAGGGTTTTGCGGAGCCCGAAATCCAACATTTGGCGTGCCAGGTAGGGGCGTGTCGGGGTCTTCGGCAAGCTTCGCCCCTGCTTCACCTCGTCGCGTCGATGGCCAACGCTCGACAGGCTCCTTTCGACTTCGGCGGATCCGCCTCCACCAACCTCACCACTGCTGTCCAAGACCCGCGCCCCAACAGCGTGATGCTGGGCGGTCGCTACCAGGCCACCAGCGTCGTTTCCGCCACCATTGCTGCTCGTGCTGACTAGGCGCGTGGCAGACGAGCGGCGCCCACGGGACCGACATCGCGCTGTACCCACGTAGGAGACCTCAACGCGCATGATGCACTGCTGATGGCGAGCGAGATGCTTCGCCACCGCCCGACTCACGGGGGCCTCGACGTCTAGGCCGACCACATCGCCGAGTTGGACGCCGTCGCGAGGAGGGTCTGGCTTCCTCACCCCTCTTCGCGACCACCGGCGCTGGGTGCCGGGGGCTCATCCGCCGTGCCCCCCGCCCCGTCCCCGGGCGGCGTGCCCACTCCACCCCCAGGTGAGCCCGAGCAGGGCCCGCCGCACGCCGTTCTTCTTCTCCTCCGGATCCCGGTGACCGTCTTCGGGGCGCCGCCCGGTCCCGCCGGTGGTGCCTTTGAAGAAGGTGATGGGGCGCCCCGCGCGCACCTCGACGCGCGCACCCATACCCAGATGGAACATCAACAGCCCAGCTCATCCCGGCGGGAGCGCGCCAACCGGCGCAGGGAATAGGCGGCTCGGGAATCCGGTCAGGCAGTTGACCAAAACAAAGGCGCGGTGGACAACCGGGGAGGCAACCCACGTCAAGGCATGCGCGGCCCACCCCATGGCGGCGGCAGAGGTAAGCAACTTTGGGCGGAGGCCCGCCGCAGGAGGGTTTGTGGGCAGCGCGCCCCGAGTAGCGTCATCTCGCCACCTGGGGAGGCTGCCCTTGGTGCCCGTAGGGACGACTCAGGAGGGGGCCAAGGCCTCTATACAGAGGCCTATGTTCTGAGCTACGTGATACCTGCGGAGGGCGCGGAGGATCAGACGCCCCCGCGGGTGCCAACACTCTCCCGGAGTAGGGAGATGTCCCGGATGCTCTCCCCAAGCCGGGCCTGGGGGCTCCCATAGAGGGAGTACCAGGCCAAGCTGATGCAAGCAGGGGGGGCGTCCCGGGATGCGCGGGGGCGCGACGCAGCCGCCGCCCCCACGAGCAAGCAGCGCACAGCCAAGCCCAGGACCACAGGAGTGACCGCCTGGGGGAGCGGCAGGATACAAGCAACGGGGGCCACCCACAGCAACGGGAGCGCCGGCGCGGCCATCAGGGGGCAGGGCCTCACGAGGTCCTCAAGCCGCGGCCCGACCAGTGCCCCGACACTTCACGAGGCGGCTTCACCAACACAACACCTCTATGGCTGCGCTGGGTGCGTTGCGCTCATGTTTGGGCCACGGGAGCGCAATCCCGCGGCTACGCGGGGAGCAATGCACTCAGGTTTGGGTTGTACAGGCACGCAACCGCACAGAAATGCGTGGGATGGCTCTTAACTGAGTTGGGAGCACCTGGGCCACGTGCCTGGGGGCTTGCCCAGCTATCTTCGGCCGTGACACTCTCGCGTAATAATGAGTGGGCTGTATACGCCCGGAGCCCCCCGAGGACGCGGAGGGGTTCCCTCCCACGCCCAAGTGGAAGCCCCATGCTCCGCGCTGGCGGACAACACTGTCCTCCAATGACTATGCCCACGCAACGTGGATGCCCTACACTCCGCGGTGGGGGAAGACGAAGGCGCAGACTAGCCTAGGTGCCGTACGTGGTTGTTGCTTGCTTCTTTTTGTGTTCGTGTTGCCACTCTTTGAAATGAAATTTGAAAACTTCGTAACTCTATTTAAAAAGGGGGCGGGAATTTTTCTGTCTTCGCCATTCCTCTTTCTGGCCTTGCAGTCTCTTTTCTTTGAATTGGCACCTTGTCGGGGCCCACGCACTTTGGTCTCCCCTCGTGGCCCCTCAGAGCAGGCCGGCTTGGACCCGTTGCCTCGGGAACACACATCTTTTGACGGTCGACCCTCGCTCGGGGGCTCTGACCGCGGACCGACACGACAGCGCGGAACCGCGGGAGGCTTAGGCGCCTCCCGTAGCAGCAACCGGCAGAAAGGTATGGGAGCCGCTTGAGCGTCAAGGGGGACTCCTGGCCAACGCGCCTCAGGAGCCACACTGGTCACGTAGCCCCTTTCCCCTTGGTCTCGTCCCGGTGATCCGGACGCCCCAACGGCGGTTGAGGTATGCACGGGGCTGGGCTCCGCCGACGCAGAGCACTGCTTGAGCGTCAAGGGGGGGGGGTTCCCATGCAGTACGCCTCGGGAACCTCACCGATCACGTAGCTCCGTGCCGCTTGGTCTTGTCCTGGTGATCCGGACGCCCCAATGGCGGCCGAGGCCTCGCCCCTTTGGTCTCGTCCTGGTGATCCGGACGCCCCAAAGGCGGTTGAGGTCTGCTCGGGATCGGGCCCCGTCGACGCAGAGTGCCGAAAGGGCTCCCGGACCACTCCGCACGCAAGGAAGAAGCCCTCCCTGGTGGGATCCTCGACCTCTCGGGACGCTCTGGCTACGCCTCACGACGCTCGAGCTCGCCACGACCCGATGAGCTAAGTACACCCGCCGAATAGAGCAAAACCATCTAATCAGATGATCGCCCGAATGCCGGGCAAGAGGCACGAGCGCTAACGTAAAAAATGCAGGCGCTACGGTCCGCTACGTATTCCCATCAGGATTCTTGTAGTCCCAGGAACAAGGAAGGGGAGCGCGAGGAAAGGGATCCAGCCACTCTGGACGCCGTCGCTAAGATTCTGGCCTTGGGGGCGGCACGTTCCTCCTCGGGAGGGCCCGCCCCGCAAGGGCCCGGCCGGATGCCACTGCCGGTCGTAGCACGAAACCCTCGCGGGCCTCTCGAGGGGCACCGGGATGCACCGGCAACAATGCAGGGCCCCGCGGGAGAGGCGAAGTCGCGCTGCGCAAAACAAACAATCGACGGCTTAAGAAAAGAAGGAGGAAGACGAAGGTAAAAACACAAAAGTTAACGCCCTCAGGGGCCGGGTGTTTCTTGACATGACTGGAACCAGGAAGAGAGAACAGGGGAAGCCTAGGCGGAGGAGCCGCTGTCGCCATCCGAACAGTCACCGCCGCGGCGCCGGAGTCGTCACCCTCATCCGAGAGAGGCTCTTGGACGAACCGCTCCACCAAGGACTCCACGTGTGGGCGCACCTCGTCCCTGAGGGGTCTCTGGAGCTCCTCGGGCACCGGCTCCATGACGCGGGCAAGATCGAGCTCCGGGACGTGGCGGCGAAGGTTGGAGAAGACGCGCGTCAGCGCAAGGTCCACGAGGTCACGCGCTCTAGACGCGTTATCCTCGTCCACCCGGGAGATGCCGATCTCCAGCGCCTCCACCACCTTGCCGAAGAACTTGAGGTAGCCCCCGTCGCCGTGTGCGCACGGCAGCACGGGGGCTTCCTCGACGAACCGGCTCACCGCGCCAACCGCGCGGCGGGCGATATCCAAATACTGCTTGGCGCGCTGCGCCTCCAGCATCTTCGCGTGGGCCGCCTCATCCTGCGCGTCCTGTACGGCATCGACGGCCCCCTTGATCTGGGTCTGGAGGGACGCCAGCTACGCCTGGGCCTCTGCCTCGCCCCTGAGCGCAGCCTGGAGGGCGGCCTCGGCGTCCACCAGCTGGGCCCTCAGTGCGTCCGTCTCCTCCTGGAGCTCGTCGAGCCTGCGCCTCTTGGGCGCAGGCGCCCTGGGAGGAGGCAACGGTCAGGACCGGCGCGATGGATGCGATTGCAAGAGAAGGGGGCGGGTGACGGAACACTTACTCATCGATGATGGCCCAGCGCCGGCGAGCTTGAGCCGGCCTCGAGGGTCCCCCGCCGCTGCCTCCGGGGACTGACGGTGGAGTCGGGGGCCCCGAGCGCTTCCCTGCACCCGCTGCACTTCCACCAGACGCCATGAAGGAGCAAAGGGAAGGAGGAGGACAAGGAGGATAACTTTGAGGGAAGGGAGGCAGGAGGGCGCGTCGAGATGGCAAGACCCCCTAGGCGGGTGGGTTTATAGGCCCAACCGCCGCCTGTGGGGCGTCATGTCGAGTGGATACGCCGCGCACCCCTCGGGCGTCGCGAACCGGGCTCGATCGGCGTGCTGCCCTGCCTCATGTCGTTTCATCTACTCCCGTCGGGTCACATCCGCGTGGCCCGAGGGGGGAGAGACCACGGGGAGACAGCCGCATTCAAGGAAGGCAATGATGGCCAGGGAGGCGCGCAGGCTTCGCGTCAGCTCAACTCAGGGCGGTTCCCACGTCTTCGGGGAGTCGAGACGCCCACGTCTCATTGTGCGCCACGTGTCAAGTTGGGCCCGCAGGCGGTTGTGGCCCGCGGCGCTTTGAGTCATCTTCTATGGCTTCGCCCAGAAGCCAACCCGAGCGCGCCTTGGGCCCGGGGGCTACTGTCGGCGTCCTGGGAACGGGGGTACCCAGACTTGCCTGCCTGCGGCCCAGGGCGTGGCCCACCTCGATGACCAAGTACGGCCCGGCGCGGCCTCACTCAGCACAAGGCCCTCACGAGACCTTGAGCTCGCAAGGGAAACGGCGCCAAGACCCGCGGGGGGTAGGCCTCCCCAGGCCTCCTCCCGAGCGACGGAGATCTCTATGCAGCGCTCGACCTCAGGAGGCCTAGGGTGACGCCAGCCAGGCCAGGCGGGCGCCAGCGCACCAGAGGGGACAGTTTCCTCGTTGGTGTAAAGGAGACAAGGACGAGCGCAGGTTCCCGAGGCGCCCCGCCAAAGGCTTCCATTCCGGTGCAACGAGACCAGGCCAGCGGGCGCGGCAGGACGGATGTCACCAGCGAGCCCACCACCGTGTCACCACCACCTACTTTGCAGGCGAAGACCACCTTTCGTTAGGATAAGATGTACCTCCTGTCCCCTTTCAAATGTGGCTGTTGTGGGATCCCTTCCCGCCATTGCAACAAGGGAGGAGGACCTGGGCCGCTATAAATAGAGGCTAGGCTGCTCGATAGAGGGAGAGACAACACACCACCCCGAACGCACCCGCGAGGCAACTCACCACTATACTAGTTCATCCGCAAACCTCCTCGTGAGGCAATCCACCAAAAGCAGGAGTAGGGTTTTACGCTTCGCATCGGCCCGAACCTGGGTAAACTCTCGTGTGCTATCTTCTTCCTCGCCATCGAGCGGGGTCGTCGCGTTGTGAGCTTGGAGGGGTGAAGCTGTTGGGGATCTTCGCACACGCCCCTGGGTTCGAACTTTGTAGGGTTTTGTGGAGCCCGAAATCCGACAATATTTGATTCACCAAATGAAGGGAGTGGAAGTTGCTTCATGGCTAAAGGCCCCAAGGTATCACACCCCGAATACATTGACTTCAATAGTGATGAGGATGATTTACTTGGAGATGATGACTTTCTATTTGATAAAACTACTGATATTAGTCAAAATGAGGTAGACAATGATCTTGCTACTCAAGATAAGTCGTGTGATGGTGATAAGAAGGAAATAGAACGACTAACTAAAGAATTAAACACTCTTAAGTTAGCTCATGAATCTACTTTAGAAGATCATAGAGACCTTGTGAGAACTCATGAGAAGCTACGCTTTGAGATGCTCAATTTAGAGCAAGAACATGAGTTTCTTAAAGCAATCAATGACGATCTCTGAAAGAAGACTTCTTCTTATCTAACCAAATGACTACTCTTGTCTACATTTATTCCACAAGTTAAGACTAAGCAATCTAGTAACAAAGGCAAGAAAGGTTCTTCATCTAGTAACAACAAAGCTAATGATAAATCAAATGATGTTGTTTCTAGTAGCTCTATTGATTCCACTAACGATTCTCTTAGCCAAGTTACACTTGAGCAAGAAAACAATTTATTGAAGGAATTATAGAGAAAGGTGTCTACAAAAGTCTTGCTGGATGTAAGCAATTCGAAGAGATTGTACGCAAGCATGGAGGATACCGGAAGAACCATGGCATTGGCTACTTCAACGCAAATGGAGTCGAATGGGAAGAAGGTCAATACCCCAAGCCTAAGTTTATTCATTATTGGCAAGAGCTATTTGCAATCAACTCCATCTCTATGCAATAGTTCAAGGAGTCACACATTCCCTCAAAGGTAAGCAAGAGACAAGGTAATGAAAGAGTCCATGGACATCATCATGTATACATTGCACTCCATGTCCATAGATATCCTTGTATGCGTCTCTTGTTTGGGACTAACCCATGTAGGTGAGAAGAGTAAGAAACAATGAGGATTGCTCCCAACTCAAGATGATCTTCATCAACTATGAGCATCCACCACTACATCACCCACATGAAGTCTTCTACGACAAAACCCAAGGTTAGTTTATCCCTCTTAGGGGGGATGTCACATCAAGGGGAAGCTTTACTCTAAGACTTGAGTTAAAAGCATCTCTTAAGAATGTGACAACATTAAATGATTTATATAAAAGTGGTAACCCCACTTGTGCTTAAACGATGAGTATGACCTCTGATCAAGTATTCTTACTTGACTCCTAAGTCAATATACTCATATATAGATGACTCCGTCATCAAAGTGATTGTTAGATGCTAGAGTGGTTTTGCATGTTTGCCATGATTTCATTGGACATCTTATTGTGTGAGCATGTTGGTATGCATATCCTTTCTCATTCGAGGACATCCAATTGTTGCTATTTGGTTCTTGTTTTTTATTTTGACCAATTGGATGTACAAGAATGCCTAGGACCCCTCTCTAGCTATCTATGCTTTCTTGTCTCAAGTTCTATTCTTGCTTCATCACAAAACTTGAACAAGCACTTCTCGAACCCTCTGTGTGAGGAGCACTCGGAGTTCCGTTTCTTCAAGAGCTAACCACCAAAACCTCTCAGGTGCAACTCGGTGGAACCAACACAAAATTCTCGGTCTCACCGATGCCTAGGGTTGATCTGATTTTCCCATGTCGGTAACACCAATTCCATATTTTCGGCTTCACCGAGTTTCCCTGTCATATGACTGTTGAGGAACTTGGTGGCACCGATAATTTTGAACCGGTGTCATCGACAGCGAAGGGTATATATTCTGGCGAACCCGACTTTTGAAATCAAACCTTCAAACGTCTGATTCCTCCAAACCCTAGCTGCCGCTCATGGACCCCTGGTCATCACCCTTGACTCCCCGTGCGCCCTTGCCGTTGGGATCTTCGCCGTCGACGAAATCTTCACCGCCATCGTCATCGTAGTGGAATCCTCGCCGAGTTAGGGTGAGATTCCGATCCCCTCTTGCGCTCCACCATCTAATTCTTGCGCATCAGGGTCGTTCCATCTATATGCCACTATCTGAGATTGATCCATCCTCGAACAATCTCCATTAGAACAGGAGAACGAAAATTTTTAGGGTTGAGTTTCCGCCAAGTGTGTCTCGGTGACACCGAGTTGGAAATATCGGTCGTACCGATATTTGGTTTAGGGCAACCGAGAACAGTCTCAGTGAAACCGAGTACCTCTTTTCGGTCCCACCGAAGAGGGTTGCCAAGTTTCTGTTACATGAGAGTGTCAGTCTCAGTGGCTCCGAATTTTATAACTCGGTGGTACCGAAACCCACTTAGCAGAAATTCTGAACTAAGAGTTTGAGTTCAAATTCTGAGAAAAAAACTCCAATGTTTTGTGATGCTCAACCTATCTTCTCTTCTATACTCTATTCACAGGGTCAGCATGTCTGGATCAGATGACAGTTAGAACAACTTCGGAGAAGAAGATGTGGACATTAGTGCAGGCACTAGCCCTGAAGAAAGTTCATCTTCTTATGATGATGTGCCTAGTTCTCTAGACCTGCCCAAGGCTGCCACCAGGGCAAGGAAGAAGTTGAACTCAGATGAGGAAGATGCTGATTTTGTGCCAGAAGAAATATTAGCCAAGAAGCAGAAAGAAAAAGCTGCCAAGAGCACAACGACAGAAGCTACTTCTACAAAGAGAGCTATAATAAAGGAATATGCTAGCAATGATGCTAGGAGAGCTCCTGAAAGTGCCAAGGCTAACACATCTATTTCTGCTGAACCATCAAAGAGCTCTATGCCTAAGAAGGCAGGTGACAAGAAGAAGAGGATCAGGAAGAGAATCATACATGTTGTTGGCAGACTTCAATGTATGAAGATCCAGCAGAAGCTGAGGAACAAGAGGAGGAGGAAGAACCAGCTGCCAAAGCCCCTCCAGCTAAGAATAAGAAATTGATGGCAGATGCTATGCCCAAGGATGTTCCAGCAAAGAACACCAAGTCTGCTCCCAAGAAGACTGCTACAGCATCCAAGTCAAAGAAGTCTACCAGAGACATTCCTAGTGCAGCTAAGAACAAGAAGTCCACCATGATAGAAGAAGAGGAGGACATATCTGTTTTGAGGAAGCTAAGGCCCCACTTGCCCATTCATAATGATGATCACCCAGTTGCAGAAGAGAAGAAGAGGAAAGACTCAGGGCTGAGGAAGTGGAGAGCTATTGATCCCTATGCCTCTAGGAGAAGGACTGCTGTGGATGCCAGATTTCACAACAAGAAACAGCAGGACTTTTATGAGACTGTCCTTTTGGACAAGACCCCAGCTATTAGTGACATGAGATATGTCGACTGGTACTACATCAAGGACAATGAAGATTTCTTTCCCAGTGTCAGAGACAACTTCCAGTGCATTGATCTTGCAAACTTTGTTGGCAGAGAGTTTTCAGCATGGAATGATGAGATGATCATGCAGTTTTATTCCACTGCACACTTTTATCCGGATGGCAGGATTGTTTGTATGACAGAAGGAGAGAGGTACCAATCAACTGTTGATGAGTGGGCTACCATATTAGGAGCTCTACAGGTACAAGAGGGAGTTTGGATGTCTACTCTGAATCCAAGATGAGCCACAACTCCATGGAAAATATGTACAAGGAAATCCCTGCTTCAAATGTGCATTCACATAAGTTTGGGTATGTCTATTTCCTGCAAGCAGGACTACCCACCATTAACACCATTTTGAGGCATACCTTGATGCCCAAATCTAGAGATGATAAGATGATAAGGGGGTACTCCATCAACATGCTGCATCACATAGACTCCCATACCAGGATAAGAGTGATGGACTTGATTGTAGAGACAATGAAGAGGACAGTTGCAGACCAGAAGAGATCTTGTGGATATGCACCATACATTCAGATGCTCATTAACTCTAAGTTAGAGAAGAATGTGTATGCACTTGATCGTCCCCATTTGCCACTCCAGCCAGAGTTAGAGGATAATGTCGTGATGATGGATGCTAGTCATCCCACTTCATATACTGCAGAGGCAGAGGCTGAAGCACCTAGAGCCACTAGTGCCCAGGCTCCTAGAACAAGGAATGAGCAAATGGATCTTCTTATTAGCACCATTCGGAGCATGCAGAAGGACATTAAGACCATTCAGCTCAATCAGGATAGTCTTGTGAGGATTGTGGAGGATAAGTTTTCCACGCTGAACAACAAAGTGGATGGGCTGACTAAGACTATAGATGAACTTAAGAAGGAAGTGGATGAAGCTCCCATTCCCCACTCCACAGATTCTGATGATGATGATAGTCCACCTCTCCGGACCAGCACTCATTACAAGACTCAAGCCAGAACTCCCACAGTGTTTGCTCCAGAGATGAGGCCATCTTCTTCAGCACCTACTACAGCTCCATCAGTTCTATCAGCTGCAGTGTCTACTCCACCACATCAAAGGACTTCAGCTGAAGACTTCGCGGATGCTCTTCTCTTGACTCCATCGACAACTACCAGAGACCATGCCCAGAGCAACGAGTAGCTCTATGGCTTTGAACTTTTTGGCAACTTGTTGCCTAAGGGGGAGAGGTCATAGATCATAGGGCTTCGAGAGAGAGAGAGAGAGAGAGTGTTGATCCCTCTATGTTTTTCAAAAACATTTGGTTTATCATTTGGTGTTGCAAACTTTTGTTGGTGTTTGATCATATACTCTCATGTGATGATACTACTTTACTATCTTTGAGATATATCTTGATGATCATTCACTTAATGTTTGGTGTGTTGTGCTTGTTATTCACTCTTATTAATTTTAGCGCACCACCAAGTTGTATGTGACATGAAAGAGTGACCCATGATCCTAATCGATTGTGCATTTGCATTCAAACGCAAATTTAAAATAATGCACAAATTTAGGGGGAGCTCTTGCTTATCACATACCTCACAAAGCGATGATGCTATTCATTAATTATATCTCTCATCGAAGCTTTGATCTATATGTTATCATCAATTACAAAAAGGGGGAGACTGAAAGCACAACTTCTCCCTAGGTGGTTTTGGTAATTAATAACAACATGCATTTCATTGGACTAAGGTTTCCACTAAGTATGTTTCAGGAAAAAGTTCAATGTTGTCGGATTTCGGGCTCCGGAAAACCCTAGGAAGTTTGAACCCAGGGGCGTGTGCGAAGGGTTCTCAATAGCTTCACCCCACCAAGCCCACAACGCGACGGCCTCGCTCGATGCCGAGGAAGAAGATAGCACACGGGAGTTTACCCTGGTTCGGGCCGCTGCGAAGCGTAAAACCCTACTCCTGCCTTTGGTGGATTGCCTCACGAGGAGGTTTGTGGATGAACTAGTACAATGGTGTGTTGCCTTGCGGGAGTGTTTGCGGGGTGGTTGTCCCGTGTCCCTCCGTCGAGGAGCCTAGCCTCTACTTATAGCGGCCCGGGTCCTCTTCCCTTATCGCAAGGGCGGGAAGGAATCCCACAACGGCCAAATTCGAAGGGAGACAGGAGGTACACCCTATCCTGACGAAAGGTGGTCTTCGCCTGCAAAGTAGTCGATGGTGATGCAGAGGCGGGCTCGGCGATGATGTCTGTCCTGCGGGGCTTGGGGTCTGGGTCTTGTTGCACCAGAAGGGAAACCTTTGGGGGGGCGCTTTGGGAACCTCCGCTCGTCCTTGTCTCCTTTGCACCAAAGAGGAAACTGTCCCCTCTGGCGCGCTAGCGCCCGCCTGGCCTGGCTGTCGTCACCCTTGGCCTCCTGAGGTCGTGCGTTGCATAGAAGTCTCCACCCTTGGGAGGCCTACCTCCCTGCGGGTCTTGGCGCTGTCTCCCCTGCGAGCCCGGGGCCTCGCGAGGGACTTGTGTTGAGTAGGGCCGCACCGGGCCGTACTTGGTTGGCGAGGTGGGCCACGCCTTGGGCCGCAGGCAGGCAAGTCTGGGTACCCCCGTTCCCAGGACGCCGACAGTAGCCCCCGGGCCCGAGGCGCGCCCGGGTTAGCTTCTGGGTGAAGCCACGGAGGATGACCCAAAGCGCCGTGGGCCCCAACGCCTCCCTGGAGACGTGGGCGTCACGACTCCCTGGAGACGTCGGGAACCGCCCTGAGCCGAGCTGACGCGAGGCCTGCGCGCCTTCCCGGCCATCATTGCCTTCCTTGAATGCGGCTGTCTCTTCGCGTCCTCCCCCCCTCGGGCCATGCGGACGTGACCCGACGGGAGTAGAGGAAGCGACGTGAGGCAGGGCATCACGCCGATCGAGCCTTGCACGCATCGCCCGAGGAGTGCATGGCGACTCCACTCCCCACAACGCCGCATGGGGAGCGGTTGCGCCTATAAACCCGCCCCGCCCGGGGGTCTTGCCTTCTTGACGCGTCCTCCCACCGTGGTCCCCGGAGGCAGCGGCGGGGGACCCTCTAGGCCAACTCAAGCTCGCCGACGCTGGGCCATTGTTGATGAGTAAGTGACTTGTCCCCCACCTCCTTTTCTTACGGTCGCATCTGCCGCGCCGGTCTTAATCGTTCCCTCCTCCCAGGGCACCCGCGCCCAAGAGGCGCAGGCTCGAGGAGCTCCAGGAGGAGATGGATGCGCTGAGGGTTCAGCTGGCGGACGCCGAGGCCGCCCTCCAGGCCGCGCTCAGGGGCCGAGGCGGAGTTGGCGTCGCTCCAGACCCAGGTCAAGGGGGCCGTCGACACCGTTCAGGCCGCCCATGACGAGGCGGCCCATGCGAAGATGCTGGAGGCGCAGCGCGCCAAGCAGTATCGGGACATCGCCCACCGCGCGGTCGGCGCGGTTAGCTGGTTCATCGGGGAGGCCCCTGCGCTGCCGTGCGCGCACGGCGATGGGGGCTACCTCAACTTCTTCGACAAGGAGGTGAGGCGCGGGAAACTGGCGTCTCCCGGGTGGACGAGGACAACGCGTCCAGCGCGCGCGACCTCCTAGACCTCGCGCTGACATGCGTTTTCTCCAACCTTCGCCGCCTCGTCCCGGAGCTTGATCTCCTCCGTGTCATGGAGCCGGTGCCCGAGGAGCTCCAGAGGCCGCTTAGGGATGAGGTGCACCCGCACGTGGAGTCCTTGGTGGAGCGGTTCGTCCAAGAGCCTCTCTCCGACAATGGTGACGACTCTGGCGCCGTGGCGGGCGACGGCCCGGACGGCGACTGCGGCTCCTCCGCCTAGGCCTCCCCTGTTTTTTATTCTTCCCAGTTCCTGTCATGTCAAGCAACACCTGGCCTCTGGGGGCGTTAACTTTTGCATTTTTACCTTCGTCTTTGTCACGCCCAAGATGCGATCCTATCCTTATTTTGGCGCGAGGGCCTCGACAAGGATAGAAGCGCATCTTGTCATTTCGCAAGAATGGATATCATTACAAGTACATGTAAAGAAGAGATGAGTATATGGAATTGGTTTACACTCACCACAAGCTACATCAATATCACATCAATACAACAACATATCCAAATATCATACATAAGAGCAGGGTCCGACTACGGGCAAAATCAAACGATAAAATGACATCCATCCTTGCTATCCAGGCTGCCGCCTGGAACCCATCCCAGATCGATGAAGAAGAAGAACTCGAAATCAAACAAGCATCGCTCTCACGTCAAATCATCGCATTACCTGTACCTGCAACTGTTGTTGTAGTAATCTATGAGCCACGGGGACTCAGCAATCTCATTTCCAGGGGTATAAGACTATTAAAGCTTAATGGGTGAGGTATGGGTAAGTGGTGAGGCTGCAACAAGCACTAAGCATTTATTTGAGTGGCTAACTTATGAGTACAAGAATAAAGGGGGATGATTGTCGTATAAACGGACGTGAACTAGCAATGATCTCTAAGAAATCCTGAACACCTACTTACGAACAAACATAACCCCACCGTGTTCTCTTTCGGAGCAGGCCTCGCGAAAAGAGACGGTCACGGTTACACACACGGTTGGTGTATTTTATTTGAGTTTACTTCAAGTTTGCTATGACCGGGTGTTAAACAAAGTTTCCAAGTTGCCACGTAACCACGGGCACGGCTTTCCGAAAGATTTAACCCAGTAGGGGTGCTCCAACTCATCCATCACAAACTAACCACACGCCGCGGGAATAACCTCGACCACGAATCTCATGATCTTCCTAGGCAATTCCACTGGAAAACCGCAACTTCGAGATAGCCCGAAGTATACTCGGAATTCCTCGCACAAGACGTTAGAGAAAGGTAAAACAAATACAGCAAGGCCGCCCCGGTGTGTCGACGATCCCGATAGGAGCCGCGTATCTCGTTCTCAGGACACGACGGATTGTCCAAACTTCTGGTAGGCCAATCACAGAGTTGCCCCTGGTGGCCACCGGCGGTTGACAGGTTGGACCAACACTCATGAGGAGCACTGGCCCGGGGGGTTGATTAAAGATCCGCGGGTGCCGACGGGTCCCTATGCATTTTATTAGTTGTTATTAGGCAAATGTAGTACCAATGTTGGGCCTTGCCAGACAAGTTTTATCCTAAAACGAAAATCAAGGGGGTCCCCTTAACAACCCCGAGCATGTTAGGAGCGCTCAATTATGGAACATAACACCGGTACACAAGTAACTAGGGCGGCAAGACTGGAACAAAACAGCGAGCAAAAGGCCAAGCCTTCCACCCTTTACCAAGTATATAAGTGCATTAAATTAAATAGCAATAATATTGTGATATATCAAAAATATCCATGTTGGCACATGGAACAATTTGCACCTGCAACTAGCAACACTATAAGAAGGCTGAGCCAGTAGTAACCTAGCCAAACAATGTTTGCTGGGATGTGGAGGGGTTAGAGGCTTTTCATCGCAATTTGGGAGGCTTAACATACAAGTGGTAGGTAGCGAGACAGCGATAGAAACGAGATATCTAGCATGGCAATGATAGTAATGGTATCCAGTAAAATGATCATCTTGCCTGAGATCCCGCTTGGAAGAAGAACGAATCCATGAAGAAGACGAACCAACGTAGTCGAACAAATCCTCACACTCAGAACGCTTTTGGAACTCTATCGAGAAGAAGCAATCCGGAAACAACAATCAACACATGATAAACACCACAACATATGCATGACATGATGCGCAAACCAACATGATGCATGTCCATTTTAGATGTGCAAGGCATGACATGGCATGGCACAACAATCAACTTCTACACATTAAGTGAAGCTCAATACGCAACGAGTTGCATATTGATGAAACTCCACATTCGAATATGTTGTTCACTCTCGTTTAGGTACTCATCAATATTAAATGTTGTTAAACATGGCAAGAGGTGAAGCATAAACAACTACAACATCTAGGCATATTGACAGAGCAGTTTCATCATGGAGGCATATTGGCAACAATAAAACTATATTGTATAGGTCATATCTTGGCATGAAACTTAATAGCATGGTAGTAGACATGATGCACTACATTTAATTCCATGGTGGCAAGGTCTAATTATGCGTAGAATCATGGCTAGCATCAACACAATATGGCATTATGAACAAAACAGATTCTCAGACTTGGTGAAAATTAGAGTAGACATGTGCAGCAGTTTTTAACAGATTGACATGTTGGACAATGAATTAATTGTGATGCTAAACCTATCCATGCAAACTATTGGCACAATATTATAGAGCATAACATTCTTAACAATACATCCCATTGTGGCAACATCAAAAGAGCTATAGATCAATAGCAAACCACATGGCAAGACAGCAACAAAATAACACAGATTTCAGACTTCGAAATATTTAGACCCCTCAAAACAGCAACATTATTAAGACATGATGGCAGCAAGAAAATAACATCTAAACATGGATTATCATGGCAAACAAAAAGACTAGGGGCTAGTGCACATGTCAAAGGGCATATCTCATGTTCAAAATTATTTCATATCATGCATGGATTAATTCACAAAATAAACAAAATGGCATCATAGCAAAATAATCATGCACACAAAAATGCTCAAATGCCAAAACTAATTGCACAGATAAATCCTTTGGATTTTCCTACCCCAAATCATATATAATATGTGTGTTTTTACTATAAAACAAATGACACCACATATATGCGAGATTAGGACATAAACCGTTTTTAGCAAGCCATGTATGCAAAATAAATGCAACCAACACATCAAATATTTTTAGCATGCATGGAAAATGCATATAACAATGCTACACATTTTACATATTAGGTTTGTTTAATTCGGATGCACGCTTAATTAATTATGCGCAATGCAAAAACATGACATTTATGCAACTTTAAACAAACAACAAGTTTAAACATTTTTAACATGGTTGACAGTTGGATATTGTGAATCTACACGAAATTCTACACGTTTTACATATATAAAATATTTGGACCCGATGCACGGTTAATTATATATAGACATTTTAAAAATAGGGCTTTTTCTGTAATTACAATGTCATGAATAATTTGGCAAAATCGCAGATCTAAAACAAAACGCTAACGGGCCAAATCCGGACTATTGAGCCTAACACACATGAGCGCGAGATATAACCTAGCATGTACTGAGCGTAACATAAGAAGGGACAGCGGAGAGCTCACCCGCGGGCTTCGGCCCAGCTTGGTGAGGAGGCTGAGGCAGGCCGGCTCGAGGGGAGCTAGGCCGAGGAGGCCTGGCGCGGTGCAGGCCCAGGCCAAGCGAGCGTGCGGACGGGCGAGCAGCTCGGTCAACGCGGTTGCTGTGCTCGAGCTGGGCATCGGCACGCATGGCGGCGGCCGACGGCTTCAAGGCAGGCGAGGACCAGAACCAGCGCGGAGACGGCAGGGATGGCCGGATCCGGTACCTGAGGTTCAATTCCCGGCGACGAGGGGTCTCACCGGCGCTTGGTTCGCGAGATCCGATGACGAGGAGCTCGGGTCCGGCCTCTTCCATGGCGGCTTCCTGGGCGGGGCGCGGTGGTCCGGCGGGGCGGCGGCTCGCCGGCGATGAGGCAGCTGGGGCGCGGGGCTGGCCTCCGGTGAGGGTCCGGCGGCGAGGTCACCGGGGACGGGCGACGACGGGGCTGACGCGGGGCGGCGGCTACAGGGCACCATGGGAGCTCGGGTAGCCAGGGACGAGCGGGGCTCGCTCGGGAGCAACGTTGCTCGCGGGGCGCGGGCGGCGGTGGCTCGGGCCCGGGCGGGCCTGCCTCGGGCCACAGCAGGCCGCGGTGGCTTGGTATGCGCCTGGGAGGAGGTGCAGGCGACGTGGCGGGACTGAGTAGGCCGAAAGGCGGGCCTCGGCGGCGCCAAGTGGCGGGCAGCGGCTGGCAGCGCCGGATCCGAGGAAGGAGGCTAGGGGCTAGGGTTTTACCATTTTAGGCAGGGTAGGCTGTCTATTTATAGACAGTGAGGGTTAGGAGAGGGGGTTTGAGGCCATTTTCGGACCCTCCGATCGCAATCGGACGGCTCCGGATGCGGGGTTAGGCTAGGTGGGTTTGATGGGCTGTGTAGGGGTGTTTGGGCTGAGGAGAGAGGGAACATGTGCGGCCCGGTGACAAGTTTTAAAACCGAAAACACCCGACAAATAAACCGATACGATGCCGCTATGGTCGACCGTTCGGGTATCAAACGAACTCTGATTGTGACGAAATTTGGCAGGCGGTCTAACTACAATAAAACAAGACCGCATGCCAACTTTCGACCCAATCCGAGAATATTTTTCGTGCAGCTTTAAAAGCATTTTTTTGAACGATGTCGCGGGCGCGTGCATGTGTGGTTGGTCTCGAAACAATCGACGACAAGAACGGAAAGAACCGGCGTCTACGAACGGATGCAAGTTTTCAAAAACGAGTGATGATGCTATGCAGATGATGCGAATGATGCGATGATGAATGCGACAACCGAACGAATCAGGCGACGAGAATGGAAATAAAACGGGAATCTTCTGGAGCATCGGTCCCGGGCTGTTACAACTCTCCTCCACTTACAAGAGATCTCGACCCGAGATCTTAGGATGAGAAGGGGAAGAGAAAGAGCAAGGGGAAGAGGAAGAGGTAAACTTAGTGGCTTCTTTGACAAACTAGTGAAACCATAGAAACATGAAGGTTGGAAAGAGATGAAGAATGACACGATGAGCAAGCAAGAATTCAAAAGAAATTTTTGGCAGCACTTCGGTAGGATAGAGACACAAAATTGATAAGAAGGGAGAACTTGAAAAGAGAACACAACACTCTGGTTAATTGAATAAGAAAGGAAAGAACAAGATCTTGACAAACAGAGATGATGGTTTGAAGAGAGCAACATCACAAAGCCTCCGGAACAAGAATAGAAGGTAGAACGATGGAGGGAAAAGAACAGAGAAGAAAATGACAACTTCTACCACCATTGAATTTGAAAAGCATCCTTGGAAAGAAGGATTGAACGAAGTTGTTGGAAAATCAACAACAAAAAGAAAAGCTTATAGTGGGCTTATGGAGAACATCCCAAAATTATGAGGTGACAACCCGCCACTAACGAAAACAATTGATTTGTTTGAGATCAATAAAGAAATGAAAACTTCTTTCACCGAGAGGATAAGAGAATACTTGAATCATTGATATGCACCACAAACAACACCAATCCTTAGGATAGGCTTTAGGTTACATCTAATCCAAGATAACTCCAAGGAAGAGAAATGGGTTTAAATATATCATTCTTTATAACTTCTCTTTGAGACTCCTCATAATCAAGAATGCTATAGCACCATCTCAAAAGATAAGGGAGAAAGAATTGCACTTTGAAATGCAAGAGAAGAATACTTGAGCTACTACAACAAGAATATTGAAGAACACTTCGAGAAGGAATTAAATACTTGAAGAACCACCATGAGGACCTCTGTATATGAAAGAATGATCAAAAGAAATGAAGGTACAAAAGGATAGATTATGACGTTGCAAAGATTTAGATGAAGCTTCGCGATGAGATACTTGAGAAAACTTGGAACTCCAGAAAAGAAAAGATGAAAGACTTAGAACCAAGAATTTGATATCATGAACAAACTTCGGAAGAAGGATTGAAACCATTTGATGAAACAAGAATAAGAATTATGTTATGCCTATCCTTCATCAAGTTAAATTGATGACAAGCAACGGATTTAACATACCACTTATTCTTCTTGAAAAAGATTGAAGAGAGATATTGCACACTTGAAGAAGTCTTGAACGAGAACACCGGTAAGAATTCACAAATGGATGAGGATACCAAGAATGAATGAAGATACATGAGAACGAAGAGACCATGATCCATCTAATAGAAAACTTGAATGAAGCACCGGAATAATTGAGATACGAACGAAGAGACAACAATTGAGAAGAATTTGAGAACGAAAACTGAAAGCTGAGAACGAAGAATTCTTCTAAAATGATGGCCTTCGGAGGATCGAGAAATGGAAACAACTCTGAAATGCTCCGGATAGATATGGAAAGAATTACTCATGATTGAAAACAATTTGAGAGGACAACACGAAGGTGAAATGACAATTCTTCGAAAGAACGGAGAAAGATTTAAGAGAAACTCTCCTTCGGTCTTCAATGATGAGAATGATGACGAGAAACACCACCAAGAATTACTGAGACACTCCGGAAGAATGAATAAGGAAAGGTTGAGCCAACGATGAAAATGATTTAGAAGCGATCTTTGAGAAGGAATATGACTGATGAAATAATTCTTACGTCAAATTGGAAAGAACTTGAGGACATCTCCGAAAAGATTAGAAGAGCCAGGTAAGATCCTGGGGAAAAACCTGTGGGTTATGAGCCCACTCAAGGAAAACTCCGTTGAAATGATAGGTTAGGAGAGAAATTACCTCGGTAAAAATTAAGAACTTGATGAGGTGAGAACCTCGAACTAATTGAAAGGACTTGAGTGAAAACACGAAACTTCTGAGATATCTTCAGCACTCCAGATAGAATAGAGAGAGGAATAAACAAGAGAGGTTTGGATAAGAACTTCCAACATGGGCAATCATGTAATGAATGACAAGGATATGATGAACACCGAGAGATTGAATTGAATCCACCGAGAAAGAAAATGAGAATGAAGAACGATGAACTTTGAATCACTTGAGCATTCCACATGAATCACCGGATACAATACGGAAGAAAAATAGCGGAAGCATCACATGAATAGAAAGGCACTTGAATGAGAATTTAATCTTTTGAAGAAAAGGGCGGGAGGGTGGGGAAAAACAAGGAACACTTGGGACGGATGAGGCAAACTCCGGAAAGAAACATGAGGATTGATCTTGCAAATATTGGAAATGATTGAATTTGCTTGATGAGAAACACACCGGTTAGGAAAGATATGAATTCACCAATTGACATCGAAGCAACTCGAATTACCATACTCCAAAACAACACAAAAGGTGAGGCTTGAGAATTAAGCTGGAAACAGATACATAACCCACCATGCATTTGTTGGGAGGATAATCCTAGGTAACTACTTGAATTCCCACCTATGAATTTCTGAAGTCTTTCTTGTTTATGCGATTTGGGTTGCAGACCCAGGAACGTACCCAAGGTAATCAGCTACAACTGCACCTGCAACCTTCCACACCATAATCCAAGAAACTCCGCAAACTCGTCTACCTCAGACACTCGTAATCACAACGATACTAAACATGGCAGTACCCTGGACGCTCTCCCCAGTACTGGGTGACTCCAAACTTATCTCGCCACGAAAAGTATTGAAGCAATTTCGAACATCCTCCGTCCTGAGATACTAAGGAAACCGAATGATAACGATGTGCAAAAATCCCTCGGAGCTCTACTCCTCGATAACAGGAGGCACCAAGACAGAATTCCTTCACATCGGCATCATATAGTTTCCAAAATACCCGCATGATCCTAAAAAAAAATTTGAGCGAGAAGAGGAGTAGAATTAAAATTCCTAAGTCGAATACCTCACCAGAGCATAGAAGAGGAGTAAAAGAAACCTACTCTCCGATATAACTAAACTCAAAATAGTTTTTTTTACTAGACTCGACTCGGCCAAGTTCGGTACAGGCTCTGATACCAACTTGTCACGCCCAAGATGAGATCCTATCCTTATTTTGGCACGAGGGCCTCGACAGGGATAGAAGCGCATCTCGTCGTTTCGCAAGAATGGATATCATTACAAGTACACGTAAAGAAGAGATGAGTATATGGAATTGGCTTACACTCGCCACAAGCTACATCAATATCACATCAATACAACAACATATCCAAACATCATACAGAAGAGCAGGGTCCAACTACGGACGAAATCAAACAATAAAATGACATCCATCCTTGCTATCCCAGGCTGCCGCCTGGAACCCATCCTAGATCGATGAAGAAGAAGAACTCCAAATCAAACAAGCATCGCTCTCACATCAAATCATCGCATTACCTGTACCTGCAACTGTTGTTGTAGTAATCTGTGAGCCACGGGGACTCATCAATCTCATTTCCAGGTGTATAAGACTATTAAAGCTTATTGGGTGAGGTATGGGTAAGTGGTGAGGCTGCAGCAAGCACTAAGCATTTATTTGAGTTGCTAACTTACGAGTACAAGAATAAAGGGGGATGATTGTCATATAAACGGACGTGAACTAGCAATCATCTCTAAGAGATCCTGAACACCTACTTACGAACAAACATAACCCCACTGTGTTCTCTTTTGGAGCAGGCCTCATGAAAAGAGACGGTCATGGTTACGCACACGGTTGATGTATTTTATTTGAGTTTACTTCAAGTTTGCTATGACCGGGTGTTAAACAAAGTTTCCAAGTTGCCACGTAACCGCGGGCACGGCTTTCCGAAAGATTTAACCCTGCATGGGTGCTCACACTCATCCATCACAAACTAACCACACGTCGCGGGAATAACCTCCACCACGAATCTCATGATCTTCCTAGGCAATTCCACTTGAAAACTGCAACCTCGAGATAGCCCAAAGTTTACTCGGAATTCCTCGCACAAGACATTCGAGAAAGGTAAAACAAATCCAGCAAGGCCGCCCGGCGTGTCGACGATCCCGATAGGAGCCGCGTATCTCGTTCTCAGGACACGACGGATAGTCCAAACTTCTGGTAGGCCAATCACAGAGTTGCCCCTGGTGGCCACCGGCGGTTGACAGGTTGGACCAACACTCATGAGGAGCACTGGCCCGGGGGGTTGATTAAAGATCCGCGGGTGCAGGCGGGTCCCTATGCATTTTATTAGTTGTTATTATGCAAATGTAGTACCAATGTTGGGCCTTGCCAGACAAGTTTTATCCTAAAACGAAAATCAAGGGGGTCCCCATAACAACCCCAAGCATGTTAGGAGTGCTCAATTATGGAACATAACACCGGTACACAAGTAACTAGGGCGGCAAGAGTGGAACAAAACACCGAGGAAAAGGCCAAGCCTTCCACCCTTTACCAAGTATATAAGTGCATTAAATTAAATAGCAATAATATTGTGATATATCAAAAATATCCATGTTGGCACATGGAACAATTTGCACCTGCAACTAGTAACGCTATAAGAAGGCTGAGCAAGCGGTTACATAGCCAAACAATGTTTGCTGGGATGTGGAGGGGTTAGAGGCTTTTCATGGCAATTTGGGAGGCTTAACATACAAGTGGTAGGTAGCGAGACAGCGATAGAAACGAGACATCTAGCATGGCAATGATAGTAATGGTATCCAGGGAAATGATCATCTTGCCTGAGATCCCTCTTGGAAGAAGAACGAATCCATGAAGAAGACGAGCCAACGTAGTCGAACGAATCCTCACACTCCGAACGCTTTCGGAACTCTATCGAGAAGAAGCAATCCGGAAACAACAATCAACACATGATAAACACCACAACATATGCATGACATGATGTGCAAACCAACATGATGCATGTCCATTTTAGATGTGCAAGGCATGACATGGCATGGCACAACAATCAACTTCTACACATTAAGTGAAGCTCAATACGCAACGAGTTGCATATTAACGAAACTCCACATTCGAATATGTAGTTCACTCTCGTTTAGGTACTCATCAATATTAAATGTTGTTAAACATGGCAAGAGGTGAAGGATAAACAACTACAACATCTAGGCATGTTAAATGCGGCCGGAAGCAACATATAGCATTTCCGAAACGACCCCATATGTTAATTTCAAAATTGGTCCAGATCTGAACTAATCAGGTTTTATATTTATTAAACAGAAAAATAAAGAGTACCATGTGATTCTACGCGTCATTCTAGTCGATTTACATATATAGATCATATAAAACGGAGTTACGGCCTAAAAGATATGATCATCACAAGATAATATGCCATGAATGCAAAATGCATGCAAACATCAACCACAACCATCTCAAATCATAAATGCAGCAAGATATTATGATACTACGTGAAAATCTAAGTAAGTTTCATATAAGGCATCTTCAAAACAGAGCTACGGTTCAACACTAACAAGCAACACAAGATTTAGTTCAAATCTGTCCAAAACA
This sequence comes from Elymus sibiricus, assembly GCA_039707655.1. Lineage (NCBI taxonomy): Eukaryota > Viridiplantae > Streptophyta > Magnoliopsida > Poales > Poaceae > Elymus > Elymus sibiricus. The sequence continues at coordinate 137,949,522 of CM077667.1, read as the reverse complement.
GCAACATAGCATATTGCACACATGAAAACAACAAGCTACAAGATTCTAAAATGCACAAACTAAGCATGGAGCTGTAGCATATAACACACACTTCATTTCATCTTCACATATCATACTCAAAATAGTTTTGGAACACATGGTAGGAAGCTCACAACATGGCAATAAAATATAGCAGATTAGGACTTAGTGAAAATAACAGTTTTGACAGAGCAGTTTTATCACGGAGGCATATTGGCAACAATAAAACTATATGCTACAGGTCATATCTTGGCATGAAACTTAACAGCATGGTAGTAGACATGATGCACTATATTTCATTCCATGGTGGCAAGGTCTAATTATGCGTAGAATCATGGCTAGCATCAACACAATATGGCATTATGAACAAAACAGATTCTCAGACTTAGTGAAAATTAGAGTAGACATGTCCAGCAGTTTTTAACAGATTGACATGTTGGACAATGAATTAATTGTGATGCTAAACCTATCCATGCAAACTATTGGCACAATATGATAGAGCATAACATTCTTAACAATACATCCCATTGTGGCAACATCAAAAGAGCTATAGATCAATAGCAAACCACATGGCAAGACAGCAACAAAATAACACAGATTTCAGACTTAGAAATATTTAGACCCCTCAAAACAGCAACATTTTTAAGACATGATGACAGCAAGAAAATAACATCTAAACATGGATTATCATGGCAAACAAAAAGACCAGGGGCTAGTGCACATGTCAAAGGGCATATCTCATGTTCACAATTATTTCATATCATGCATGGATTAATTCACACAAAATAAACAAAAGGGCATCATAGCAAAATAATCATGCACACAAAAATGCTCAAATACCAAAACTAATTGCACAGAAAAATCCTATGGATTTTCCTACCCCAAATCATATATAATATGTGTGTTTTTACTATAAAACAAATGACACAACATATATGCGAGATTAGGACATAAACCGTTTTTAGCAAGCCATGTATGCAAAATAAATGCAACCAACACATCAAATATTTTTAACATGCATAAAAAATGCATATAACAATGCTACACATTTTACATATTAGGTTTGTTTAATTCGGATGCACGCTTAATTAATTATTTGCAATGCAAAAACATGACATTTATGCAAATTTAAACAAACAGCAAGTTTAAACATTTTTAACATGGTTGACAGTTGGATATTGTGAATCTACACAAAATTCTACACGTTTTACATATATAAAATATTTGGACCCGATGCACGGTTAAGTATATATAGACATTTTAAAAATAGGGCTTTTTCTGTAATTATAATGTCATGAATAATTTGGCAAAATCGCAGATCTAAATCAAAACGCTAACGGGCCAAATCCGGACTATTGAGCCTAACACACATGAGCGCGAGATATAACCTAGCATGTACTGAGCGCAACATAAGAAGGGACAGTGGAGAGCTCACCCGCGGGCTTCGGCCCAGCTTGGTGAGGAGGCTGAGGCAGGCTGGCTCGAGGGGAGCTGGGCCGAGGAGGCCTGGCGCGGTGCAGGCCCATGCCAAGCGAGCGTGCGGACGGGCGAGCAGCTCGGTCAACGCGGTTGCCGTGCTCGAGCTGGGCAGCGGCAGGCATGGCGGCGGCCAACGGCTTCAAGGCGGGGGAGGACCAGAACCAGCGCGGAGACGGCGGGGATGGCCGGATCCGATACCGGTGGTTCAATTCCCGGCGACGAGGGGTCTCGCCGGTACTTGGTTCGCGAGATCCGATGACCAGGAGCTCGGGTCCGGCCTCTTCCATGGCGGCTTCCTGGGCGGGGCGCGGTGGTCCGGCGGGGCGGGGGCTCGCCGGCGACGGGGCAGTTGGGGCGCGGGGCTGGCTTCCGGTGAGGGTCCGACGGCGAGGTCGCCAGGGACGAGCGACGACGGGACTGACGCAGGGCGACGGCTACAGGGCGCCATGGGAGCTTGGGTAGCCAGGGACGAGCGGGGCTCGCTCGGGAGCGACGTTGCTCACGGGGCGCGGGCGGCGGTGGCTTGGGCCCGGGCGGGCCTGCCTCGGGCCACAGCGGGCCGCGGTGGCTTGGGATGCGCCTGGGAGGAGGTGCGGGCGACGTGGTGGGACTGGGTTGGCCGGAAGGCGGGCCGCGGTGGCGGCAAGTGGCGGGCAACGGCTGGCGGCGCAGGATCCGAGGAAGGAAGCTAGGGGCTAGGGTTTGACCATTTTAGGCAGGGTAGATTGTCTATTTATAGACAGTGGGGGTTAGGAGAGGGGGGTTTGAGGACATTTTTGGACCCTCCGATCGCTATCGAACGGCTTCGGACGCGGGGTTAGGCTAGGTGGGTTTGATGGGCTGTGTAGGGGTGTTTGGGCTGAGGAGAGAGGGAACATGTGGGGCCCGGCGACAAGTTTTAAAACCGAAAACGCCCGACAAATAAACCGATACGATGCCGCTATGGTCGACTGTTCGGGTATCAAATGAACTCTTATTGCGACGAAATTTGGCAGGCGGTCTAACTACAATAAAACAAGACCGCATGCCAACTTTCGACCCAATCCGAGAATATTTTTCGCGCACCTTTAAAAGCATTTTTTTGAACGATGTCGCGGGAGCGTGCATGTGTGGTTGGTCTCGAAACGATCGACGACAAGAACGGAAAGAACCGGCGTCTACGAACGGATGCAAGTTTTCAAAAACGAGCGATGATGCTATGCAGATGACGCGAATGATGCGATGATGAATGCAACAACCGAACGAATCAGGCGACGAGAATGGAAATAAAACGGGAATCTTCTGGAGCGTCGGTCCCGGGCTGTTACAGTCTTCCTCCTCCTTCTTTAAGCCGTCGATTGTTTGTTTGAAGTGGCGTGACCCTGCCTCTCCCGCAGGGCCTCGTGCTCTTGCCGATGCGCCCCTGCGCTCCTCGTGAGGTCCGCGAGGGTATCACGCCAAGACCGGCAACGGCGCCCGGTCGGGCCCTCGCGGGGCGGGCCCTCGTGCCACCCCTAAGGTCAGACTCTTAGCCATGTCGCCTAAAGTGGCCAGGCTCCTTCCCTCGCGCTGCCCTTCCTTGCTCCTGGAACCACAATAATCCAGATGGGGTTACGTAGCGGACCGTAGCGCCTGTATTTTTACGTTAGCGCTCATGCCTCTTGCCCGGCATTCGGGCTATCATCTGTTTAGAAGGTTCTGCCCTCATTTGGTAGGTGTACTTAGCTCATCGGGTCGTGGCGAGCTCGAGCGTCGCGAGGCGTAGGCGGAGCGTCCAGGGAGGTTGAGGATCCCATCGGGGAGGGCTCCTTCCTTGCTTGCGGGGTGGTCCGGGAGCCCTTTCGGCACTCTGCGTCGACAGGGCCCGATCTCGAGCAGACCTCGACCACCGTTGGGGCATCCGGATCACCAGGACGAGACCAAGGGGCGAGGCCTCGGCCGCAATTGGGGCGTCCGGATCACCAGGACGAGACCAAGGGGCGCGGAGCTACGCAATTGGTGAGGTTCCCGAGGCGCGTTACCTGGGAACCCCCCCTTGACGCTCAAGCGGCGCTCTGCGTCTGCGGAGCCCAATCCCGCGCATACCTCGACCGCCGTTGGGGCGTCCGGATCACCAGGACGAGACCAAGGGGCGAGGGGCTATGAGACCAGTGTGGCTCTTGAGGCGCGTTGCTCAGGAGTCCCCCTTGACGCTCAAGCGGCTCCCATACCTTTCCGTCGGTTGCTACCCTGGGAGGTGTCTGATCCTCCGGAGGTTCTGTGATACCGTGCTGGGCGACGGCCGGAGCCCCCGGGCGGGAGTCGACCGCCAAAAAGGCGTGCTTTCGAGCCAACAGGTCCTAGCCGGCCTGCTCTGGAAGGCCATGAGGTGATGCCAAGGTGCATGGGCCTTGGCAAGGTGCCAATCCAAAAGAAGAGGGACTTCAAGACCAGAAAGAGGAATCGCGAAGAGAGAAAAGTTCCCGCCCCTTTTCAAATAGAGTTATTAAATCTTCAACTTCATTTCGAAAAGTGGCAATACGAACACAAAAAGAAGCAAGCAATAGCCGCGTCCGGCACCTAGGCTAGTCTTCGTCTTCGTCTTCTCCCAAGCGCGGAGCGTAGGGATTCCACATTGCGTGGGCATAACCATTGGGGGGCAGTGCTGTCCGCCAGCGCGGAGCATAGGGCTTCCACTTGGGCGTGGGATGGAACCCCTCCGCGTCCTCGAGGGGCTCCGGGCGTATACAACCCACTCATTCTTACATGAGAGTGTCACGGGTTGGGCCTGGGGGTGCGTTGAGAGCTCCATGCCTCCCTGTCATGGAGCCCGCTCCCAGCCCCCAAGCATGATGCGGGGACGCGGGATGGGTCCCGAACAGGCCCTCGGGCATGGGGCGAGCCCCCCATGCCCTTCAAGAGAGAAGCCTCTAGTGAAACCTATGGCCCCCGGGTCTATTTTCCATATTATATTTTCAGATCTATAAACCAAAAATACCAAAAATACTTTGCTGCAATTTATTTACTTTTATTTTAGTTTTCGTTTTAGTAATCTTTTATATCTATCTCTATCAGATCTCATCCTTGCAAGTAACCGTGAAGGGATTGACAACCCCTTTATAGCGTTGGGTGCAAGTGTTTGATTGTTTGTGCAGGTGCATAGATTGGGGCCTTGCTTGTTCCTCCTACTAGATTGATACCTTGGTTCTCAACAACTGAGGGAAATACTTATCTACTTTGCTGCATCACCCTTTCCTCTTCAAGGGAAAACCAACGCAAGCTCAAGAAGTAGCAGCGACCCCCGGTCCGCGAACCCAAGCACTTGCCAAGGGTAGCCCCCTACCAGTGGGTGCGCCTCACGAGGCTGCCAGCGCCTGGCATCCTCATGAGGCCGGCCCCGCCAGCCGCCCTCGTGAGGATGTTCGCACCAGCCTCGACGAAAGCCGCTCGCGGAATCGCATACGCTCCTCATGTCGTCGTGGTAGCCGGCGCCGCTCCCATCGTGGCCCGGGCGCTCGTCGACACGGTCGTGGTAGAGTCGCGCAAGCCCCCAGGCGTTGGTGTAGACGAGTCGCCGGGCGCCCTGCCTTGATCCGCCGGGCGCGCTGGGAGGCGCGTCATGGCGCCTACCCCACGCGGCCGGCAGCTCCCGTCGGCCCCCTGCGCCAGGGGCCAACTCCTGGGTGCCCGACGAGCCGGGCCGCACTTCCGGCGGGTGCGGGCCGCGACGCACGTCCCAGGTGCGTCCGCACGCTCTCCGCGCCTCGGTGGCCGGTTGGGCGACTTCATGAGCGCGAGCCCCCTGGGCCGTCTGTCGGTGTAATGAACATGGGGTGTTCATTACCCCTGGACACGCACCAGCAAGTTGCAGCCTCCAGGCGGGAAGGACATGGCTGAGAAGAAATCCACTTATAGGACACATCTAGGACCCAGGCTTCCGGCAAGGATTACTTGCCAGGAACAGGCCTGCGCGTCACCGGCAAGCTCAAAGGCTGGCAAGATCAAGACAGAATTTCCGGGAAGCGAGTCTTCCTGGGAGAAGACCTCCACGCAGGTCACCGAGAAGACCCGATGTTGGACTCCCGGCAAGATGCTTGCCGGAGGACGACTGGGAACAAGCACAAGACTATCAAGAAGGCACTCAAGCCGATGATCAGAACACAGAAGACCGAAGGCTGGGATCCCGGCAACATGTTCGCCGGGATGGCTAGCGACGACCCGGCAAGATTCGCACCCAGCAAGATCCCGCCACCCTGCCACCGCTCCAGTTCAGCGACCAGCCTGTCAGACGGGGTTTGTCCTCCTGGACGCGTGTCATGGCATCAGCAGCGGATGGGGTTAAGCGGTGCTGATGGGACGGGCCCTTTTCCCGTCCCCAAGAAGCTAAGGGACACCTCAGCGGAGCATTAAATGTTCTTGTCCTAAACCGTCAGTGTTAGGTATGATAACACTGTAGCCACTTTTACACCTCATATATGCCCTGTACGCCACTGTTGGTGACCCCTTCGAACATATAAAAGGAGGCCCAAGGCATAGCTAAAGGGGGGAGCTTCTTCTGGCCGGTTCTGCATGTGTAGCTGCTGTGTACTGTTCATCACAAGCGCTCCTAGAACCAGGGCTTAAACACATCCAATATACTAAAGCAGGAGTAGGGTTTTACGCTTCCGAGCGGCCCGAACCTGGGTAAAAATCCCTCACGTTGATCGCTTGATCTGCTCTTTGTGCAAGCCATTATCCCTGCCGAACCGTAAAGGGATCCTCGCGATCCCATAGGTGTTGTTTCTCCGACATCTTTGGCGCGCCAGGTAGGGGGAAAGGTTGCGCGAACCTGATCTAGCGGTCAGCGCATCAGCTTCATCGTCCATGGCGACTTCGCTCTACTTACAGAAAGCTAAGGTCTAAAACTTTGATGTCTTTTTGTTGTGTAGCTTTATCCTTGATGGCAGTTTTGTATAACCTGTGCGCGAGGGAGCGCTCTGGAAACACCCTGCACTCCTGGTTGTTCTGGGTCCGCCCAACAACACAGATGCAGCTGCGGTTGTTTCTAGAGCATTAAGCTCCTAAAGAGGCGACGTTCTCGATAGGCTGCTAGACAGGACCCGATCCTAAGCGCCATCGACCAGAACGTGCGCATTCGGGAAGTATTCCAGCAAGCGTAGGGATTCATTGTACAAAACTGCAATTGTTCAAGGAAAAGGCTCGTTAAGTTTTATTTGCGGATTTCTGCGTAAACCCGTATGCTGAGGAGCCTCCCCGGGGCTAGTTGCGCTCCTAGTCGCCTCGAGTCCCCTCGGCGATGTGAGCAGCTACACTAAAACTGGGAAGGTAAACCTTTTCGGGAGGCGGCGTTCCCGGCAAGCTGCTAAGGACCGTTCCTCAAAGCGCTGCTGACTGGATCGTGCGCATCGGAAAGTGTTCCAGTAAGCAAGGGAACATTCGACAGAAGTCGAGATTTCAGCAGATTAATCGTAGACCAGGAGCTAATTAACTTGCTGCGCTAAAACGCTGTCGTGGCATTACATGTCCGATCAGTGTTGCAGGTATACGCATGGAAGGCGGGCTCGGGGGCTGGCGGCACCCTAGAGAGTAACCTTCTAGAGAGCTGCCGGTCATCACCTCGAGCGCGGCCTCGCTATGCGAGATGAACAGCAGGAAAAGCTAAGTTGCAAAACTTGTGACAATTGCATTTCTTTTGCTGTCCTCATTTGCTCCTTACACCTACATGCGAAGGAGCCTTCCCGGGGCCAATAGCGCCCCTAGTTGTCTTGAGTCCGCTCGACAACTTAGGTGGCTGCATGGATACCGGGAAGGTAAACATTTTCGGGAAGCGGCGTTCCCGGCAAACCGCTAAGGATCCGTTCCTCCCAGCGCTGCCGACTGGAGCGTGCGCACCGGAAAGCTTTCCGGCAAGCATGGGTCGTCTTGATTGATATTTCGTCCTTGTACATCAATCTGCACGCGAAGGAACCTTGTCGTGGTGAGTCCGCGCTCTAGTTTTGCCTCGAGTCCGCTCGGCAGGCTTAGCAGCTGCGTTCAGACCCGGCAAGTTGCCTTGCCGGCGGCGGCGTTTCCAGCAGGCTGCTAAAGTCCCGCACCTAGCGCTCGCGGCAAACGTGCGCACCGGCAAGGTTTCCAGACAGCGTAGGATATAAGATATATGCAAGGACGGAATTAATCAAGAGGGGAGCAAACATTCATTTAGCATAAAGAAACATGTCTTGCATGCATAAAGATTGGCCTGACTAAGATTAATTATTCCTTTGCATGCGCCATTGCAGCAACGGCCGCCGAGAAAGCCAAGGGCGCCGTGCTGGAGGCCGGCAAGACGGCGGCGACGGCAGGGATGACCGTATGAATCGAGCAGCGTACCCGCAGTACCCTTTGTGGGGAAGGCTTGGGGGCTGGCTCTTCATCGCATGGTCTGGCGCTCCCTTTCGGGCACACGACTCCTGCCGCCGTCCCGTTCTGTCTGCCCACGCTGCCGGCAAGCCCAAGGCCCGGCAAACCGCAAGCTCTTTGGCGTCGTCATCAGCGTGCAGTAAAAGTCATGAGTGACGGTTACTTCTCACCGCGCGTGTACCGGTGCATGTTTTTGGGCCTAGCCCAGAAAAACACTGTGCGCTCTTGTCCGGCCCAGGCCCGGGGGCTCCTGTCGGTGTAATGAACAGGGGGTGTTCGTTACCCCTGGACACGCACCGGCAAGTTGCAGCCTCCAGCCGGGAAGGACATGGCTGAGAAGGAATCCACTTACAGGACACATCCAGGACCCAGGCTTCCGGCAAGGATTACTTGCCGGGAACGGGCCTGTGCGTCACCGGCAAGCTCAAAGGCCGGCAAGATCAAGACAGAATTTCCGAGAAGCGAGTCTTCCTGGGAGAAGAACTCCACGCAGGTCACCGAGAAGACCCGATGTTGGACTCCCGGCAAGATGCTTGCCGGAGGACGACTGGGAACAAGCACAAGACTATCAAGAAGGCACTCAAGCCGATGATCAGAACACAGAAGAACGAAGGCTGGGATCCCGGCAACATGTTCGCCGGAATGGCTAGTGAAGACCCGGCAAGATTTGCACCCGGCAAGATCCCGCCACCCTGCCACCGCTCCAGTGCAGCGACCAGCCTGTCAGACGGGGTTTGTCCTCCTAGACGTGTGTCATGGCATCAACGGCGGATGGGGTTAAGCGGTGCTGATGGGACGGGCCCTTTAGCGGCTCGTGAACTGTGTGCCGTTGTTGGTGATGATCCTGTTTGTTACACCAAAGCGGCAAACTATTCCTTTGAAGAACTTGACGGCTGACTGTGCTGTCACCTTCCTCATTGCTTCCACTTCCGGCCACTTTGTAAACTTGTCGATTGCAATGTACAAGTACTCAAATCCCCCGGTAGCACGGGGAAAAGGGCCCAAGATGTCGAAACCCCAGACCGAAAATGGCCAGGAGAGAGGGATTGTTTGAAGAGCTTGAGCTGGTTGATGCAATTTCTTTGAATGAAACTGGCATGCTTCACACTTGGTTACTAGCGCAGTTGCATCCTGGAGAGCAGTGGGCCAAAAGAAACCTTGCCGGAATGCCTTACCGGCAAGTGCTCTTGAACCTATGTGGGAGCCACATATGCCTCCATGTATCTCTGCCAACAGCTCCAGTCCATCTTCCCGAGAAATGCACTTCAATTTCACACCGTTCGGCCTCTTTCTGTACAGGACATTGTCCACGAACTGGTACATGTTGGACCGCCGGGCTACTTTTTCTGCTTCTTCCTGTTCCTCAGGGAGTCCTCCTGTCTGAAGGAAATGGACGATGTGCTGTGCCCATGCTGGAGCCTGGGGCTCGACAGCAAGGACTAAAGGCATATCTTCTGCCACGGGAGCAATCGTCTCGACAGCAAGGGCCCGAGACCCTGCCGGAGCTTGCTGTTCCCCGGCAAGCTTGGCGGGAGTGTTTGTCTCGACGGCAAGAGCTTGAGGCTCTGCCGAAGCCTGTCGCTCTCCGGCATGCTTGGCGTCGTTCCCAGCAACTTCTTTGCCGGCGGCTCCTGGGAGCTTTGCCGGGAAGTACTTGCCGGAACTCAACTTTCTTCTCTTTTCTTGTCCCATTGATGGTGTCACGGATGGTTGAGTCAGTCGAAGCACAAAAGTCCCGGGTTCCACAGGTAACTTGAGAGCAGCGCATTTTGACAGGCCATCAGCAATGCTGTTTTCTGCACGAGGAACGTGCTCCATTTGCAGACCGTCAAAATGCTCTTCCAACATCCTTACTTCATCTACATAAGCTTCCATCAACGGGATCTGATAATCTTTATTGACTTGCTTGACGACAAGTTGAGAATCACCTCTGACAATAAGCTTTTGGATTCCAAGGTCTGCCGCGATCCTGAGACCGACAAGCAACCCTTCATACTCCGTAGTATTGTTCGTTGACCTCTCCCGGGGAAAATGCATCTGAATCACGTATTTGAGGTGCTCTCTGGTGGGTGCGACAAGTAGCACGCCAGCACCGGCGCCTTGCAGCGAGAAAGCCCCATCAAAATACATAATCCACTCTTGATTCGTTTCCTTGCCGGGGAGAGTTGACTCTGGAACCTCTTCATCTGGCGTTGGGGTCCATTCTGCAATGAACTCCGCCAAGGCTCTACTCTGGATGGTCGAAGTACTTTCGAACTTGAGACCAAAACTAGACAGCTCCAAAGCCCACTCGACAATCCTGCCGGTAGCATCTGGGTTCCGCAAAATCCACTTCAACGGAAAGCGAGTGACAACGGTGATCTTGTGTGCTTGGAAGTAATGGCGCAGCTTCCTCGAGGCCATGAGGAGGCCGAAGAGCAACTTCTGCACACCAGAATATCTTGACCTAGCACCCTGCAAAAGGGAGCTGACAAAATAGACCGGGCGCTGCACCATCTTCTTCTTCTGAATTGATTCATTTGGCTGCGCAGATCCTGCTTTGTCAGCACCAGACCCTGCCGGGGAGGATCCCGGCTTGTCGCTTGGTGGTCCTGCCGTTGCCGCTGCTTCTTCATCAACTTCTCTCTCTGCCACTAGCGCACCACTCACCACTTGATTTGTTGCCGCTAAATATAGCAGCAACGGCTCTTGTGGTTTTGGCACGACTAGGACTGGCGGAGAGGAGAGGTACTTCTTCAAATCCTGCAGCACTGCCTCCGCTTCCGGAGTCCACTTCATTGGACCTGCCTTCTTCAATATTTTGAAAAAGGACAGGGCGCGCTCAGCAGATTTTGAGATAAACCTACTCAGAGCCGCGACGCAGCCGGCAAGGCGACGCACATCCTTGACACGTCTTGGCGCTTCAATTTGCTCAATTGCTTTGATCTTGTCGGGATTTGCTTCAATTCCATGTTGAGATACAAAGAACCCGAGAAGCTTGCCGGACGGGACACCAAACACACACTTCTCAGGGTTGAGCTTTAAATTGATCTTGCGCAGATTGGCAAATGTTTCTTCTAAATCTGATATGAGCGTTGCCTTGTCCTTGGTTTTGACCACTATGTCATCCATATAAGCTTCCATATTTCTATGTAGCTGGGGCTCGAAACCAATCTGGACCGCTCTTGCAACTGTAGAACCAGCACTTTTCAGCCCGAAAGGCATATGCAAGAAGCAGTACGGACCACATGGGGTGATAAATGCAGTCTTTTCTTCGTCTTCCTTGCCCATGAAAATCTGATGATAGCCTGAATAGGCGTCAAGGAATGACAACAAGTCGCAGCCGGGAGTGGAGTCCACAATCTGGTCGATGCGCGGCAAGGGAAAAGGATCTTTTGGACATGCTTTATTGATATCTGTATAATCAATACACAGCCTCCATTTTCCATTCGCCTTGCGCACTACAACTGGATTGGCCAACCATGTTGGATGAAGTACTCCTCTAACCAAGCCTGCTGCTTCTAACTTCTTAATTTCTTCGGCAATAAACTGTTGCCGCTCCAAAGCTTGCTTCCTGACCTTCTGCTTGACGGGTCGCGCGTGTGGACAGACGGCAAGGTGGTGCTCAATCACCTCCCTGGGAACACCGGGGATATCAGATGGTTTCCATGCAAACACATCGACATTCGCCCGTAGGAAGGCAACGAGCGCGCTTTCCTATTTGATGTCGAGGGTGGAACTTATGATGAAAGTTCCTCCCGAGCCATCTTCCTTGGCGGGCACCTTCTTGGTCTCTGGCGGAGCAGCCTTGGACTTCTTGCTCTTGCCGATGGAACTCTCTGGCACATCCTCAACAGGAGCGCAGCACTCCGAGGAGGTGCGCTTGCCGGAGTGTGTGCGGGAGGTCTTGCCAGTCTTCTTCCCCCCGGGAGTTTCAGCGGCAGGAGCAAGTACCTTGGCAGCAGATGCTACAACTGCCTCCCGGTAGAGTTGATCGGTGCAGATAAGCGCGTCTTTCTTGTCGGAACTGACAGCGATAACGCTCATCGGCCCGGGCATCTTCAGCACATTGTAGGCGTAATGTGATGCCGCCATGAACTTGGCCAGTGCTGGACGGCCAAGGATCCCATTATATGGTAGTGGAATCTTGGCGACATCGAAAACAATCTTCTCCGTCCTGAAGTTCAGATCGCTACCAAATGTTACCGGAAGCGTGACCTTTCCCTTGGGCTGACTCCTTCCTGGATTGACCCCTTGAAACGAGCCCATCTCCTCAAGATCTCCATCAGGAATTTGCAATCTTTTGATCACCTCGGGTGAGATCAAGTTCAGACCGGCCCCACCGTCAACTAACATTTTCGTCACTTTGACGTTGCGTATCGTTGGTGAAACCAACAATGGCAAACACCCGACCGCGGTTATACGATCAGGGTGATCCTCAACGTCGAAAACGATAGGCGTGTTGGACCACTTCAAAGGCTTCCGGGCGTCGACAGATGGCTTAGTCGCATTAACCTCACGCGCCCACTGTTTAAGTTGGCGGTGGGAAGAATGCAACGAGGCACCTCCGTCAACGCACATGGTGTCTGTAGCTTTCTGGAACTCTTGCTCGCTGGACTCGTCGTCCTCCTCAATGTCATAATCACCCCCTCTTGCTTGTCGCGGCCTCAAGCGGGCCGGTCCTTCTGTTGCTTGGCCTTGCCGCGGCGACCTCCTCGGCCACCATGCTTCTTGCCGGACCCCTTCGCGCCATCCTGGGCCTTCTCCTTGTCTCGCCTCTCATACTCGGCTTTCTGCTTCTCGACAAGCTGCTCCACTTGCCGGCAGTCTTGGAGATCATGGCCATTGGTGCGATGGATCTTGCAGTACTGCTTGCCGGAACCGTCTGGCTTGTCGGCAGCCGCCAAGGCCTAGCAGGAAGCACACCCGGCAACATCCTTGCCGGGGTCATCAACCTTGGCCTTCTTGGCGGTGCCGGGGTTGCCGGATCCCTTAACGGCAAGCACGGCCTTGCCCTTGCGCTTCCTGTTACGCCGCCGGCCCTTCTTTGCCGGAGCGGCGGTGTCCTCATCTCCAGAGCCGACCCCTGCACCAGCATCTTTGCCGAGGAGTCTCCTGCCTTCTTCAGCTCGAGCACACTTATCTGCCAGAGCATAAAGCTTGGCAACATCCCTGATCTTGTTCATCGCCAGCTCTTCCCGCAACCTGCGGTTGCGCACGTTCTGATGGAATGCGCTGATAACAGCGGCAGGGTGAACGTCTGGAATGTTGTCATGTATGCGGCTGAACCTCTGGATGTACCTGCGCAAGGTCTCGCCCTCCTTCTGTGGGATGAGATGCAAATCGCTCTCCTGGCCAGGAGCTTGGTGGCCTCCGGTAAAGGCGCCAACAAACTCATGGCACAGGTCTGCCCAGGAAGAAATAGAATTCTCCGACAGATGCATCAACCATGACCTAACGTTGGGCTTAAGCACCAACGAGAAGTAGTTGGCAAGTATCTTGTCGTCGCGACCCCTGGCAGCCTGCACCGCAATGGTGTAGACGCTTAGGAACTGTGACGGGTGGGTCTTGCCGTCGTATTTCTCCGGGACCTCCGGCTTGAACGTGCGGGAATTGGGCCACTAGAATCGCCGCAGCTCACGGGTAAATGCTGGACAACCCACCTCGTAAGGTAGATCGACAGGATACCCTGGCGCTGGCTTGTCTATAGTAGGTCATGCGCGCTTGTCAGATTGATAGCGCGCTTCCCGCCACCGCTCAATGGTAGTTCGAGCGTCTTCCTTGCCTCGCTCCCGAAGAACTTGATGTTGATCGCAGTGAGTTCGCGGATCGGACAACGCCGTGGAATCGTCATCACGGGTGTCGACCCGTCAAGTCAGCGTCCGCTGCTGTCGCTGTGGAGGAGAGTACACTGTAGTTGTACCGCCCACAGTCTTCTCACCACCGACACGTGCCGGCTCGATGGACTGCCGCCGCGAGGGCTCCACCTGTTCCGGCTTATGTTCGTTGGCGAGGCCGACAAGGCTCTGAATGGCAGCTCTCCATTCGTCGAGCTTGTCCGCAGCAGGAGGGAAGTTCAGAAGCAGCTGTGGACATGCCAGCGCTTCTGCTCGTGAAGGCGGCGGCGACAGGTGCGAGGAACGTGAAGTGCTCTGACTCCCAACTATGTTGGAAGGAGCTAGATCACGGTCCCGCGACCGTACACCGCTTCCACCAGCATGTGGACGTGCATGCTGGTCTCACACATCCCGAGGTTGATGCTCAGGAGACTTTCCATGGGGACGCCCGGACCCACCAACATCACGGCGATGTTCATCGCGCGCGCCCTGAGAAGGTCGCGGCGCGTGCACCGGTGTGGGTGTCATAGAAGGCGCCCTTCCGTCTCTGGAGTTCGCTGCACCGCCTGCTGGCAGCACAGCTCCATCCCTAGATCTAGCGGCGCGAACGACGCCGCTCGCCTGGCTATGATCACCAGAGCGTCGTGGAAGCTCTGGATCTCTACCTCCTCCACCCGCGTCGACACCGTCGCCCGTGCGTGTAAGCACAGGCGCAGCGGACGTGGATGGTCTAACCGCTGTGAAACCCTTCCTTTTGGGGGCCATGGCGACAAAGATGATGAAGAACTGGCGCGCTAGTCACCAGATCAGGTCCGCACAACCTTCCTCCCCCTACCTGGCGTGCCAAAGATGTCGGAGAAACGACACCTATGGGATCGCGAGGATCCCTTTACGGTTCGGCAGGGAGAAAGGCTTGCACAAAGAACAGATCAAGCGATCAACGCGAGGGATTTTTACCCAGGTTCGGGCCGCTCGGAAGCATAAATCCCTACTCCTGCTTTAGTATATTGGATGTGTTTAAGCCCTGGTTCTAGGAGCGCTTGTGATGAACAGTACACAGTAGCTACCCATGCAGAACTGGCCAGAAGAAGCTCTCCCCTTTAGCTACGCCTTGGGCCTCCTTTTATACGTTCGAAGGGGTCACCAACAGTGGCGTACAGTGCATATATGAGGTGTAAAAGTGGCTACAGTGTTATCATACCTAACACTGACGGTTTAGGACAAGAACATTTAATGCTCCGCTGAGGTGTCCCTTAGCTTCTTGGGGACGGGAAAAGGGCCCATCCCATCAGCACCGCTTAACCCCATCCGCCGCTGATGCCATGACACGCGTACAGGAGGACAAACCCCGTCTGACAGGCTGGTCACTGCACTGGAGCGGTGGCAGGGTGGCGGGATCTTGCAAGGTGCGAATCTTGCAATGTCTTCGCTAGCCATCCCGGCGAACATCTTGCCGGGATCCCAGCCTTCGGTCTTCTGTGTTCTGATCATCGGCTTGAGTGCCTTCTTGATAGTCTTGTGCTTGTTCCCAGTCGTCCTCCGGCAAGCATCTTGCCGGGAGTCCAACATCGGGTCTTCTCGGTGACCTGTGTGGAGGTCTTCTCCCAGGAAGACTCGCTTCCCGGAAATTCTGTCTTGATCTTGCCAGCCTTTCAGCTTGCCGATGACGCGCAGGCCCGTTCCCGGCAAGTAATCCTTGCCGGAAACCTGGGTCCTGGATGTGTCATGTAAGTGGATTTCTTCTCAGCCATGTCCTTCCCGCCTGGAGGCTGCAACTTGCCGGTGCGTGTCCAGGGGTAACGAACACCCCATGTTCATTACACCGAAAGTAAGGATCCGTTCCTCCAAGCGCTGCCGACTGGAGCATGCGCACCGGAAAGCTTTCCGGCAAGCATGGGTCGTCTTGATTGATTTTTCGTCCTTGTACATTAATCTGCATGTGAAGGAACCTTGTCGTCGTGAGCCCGCGCTCTAGCTTCGCCTGGAGTCCGCTCGGCAAGCTTAGTAGCCGCGTTCTGACCCGGCAAGTCGCCTTGCCGGCGGCGGCGTTTCTAGTAGGCTGCTAAAGTCCCGCACCTAGCGCTCGTGGCAAACGTGCGCACCGGCAAGGTTTCTAGACAGCGTAGGATATAAGATATATGCAAGGACGGAATTAATCAAGAGGGGAGCAAACATTCATTTAGCATAAAGAAACATGTCTTGCATGCATAAAGATTTGCCTGACTAAGATTAATTATTCCTTTACATGCGCCATTGCAGCAAAGGCCGCCGAGAAAGCCAAGGGCGCCGTGCTGGAGGCCGGCAAGACGGCGGCGACGGCAGGGATGACCGCATGAATCGAGCACCGTACCCGCAGTACCCTTTGTGGGGAAGGCTTGGGGGCTGGCTCTTCATCGCATGGGGTGACGCTCCCTTTCAGGCACACGACTCCTGCCACCGTCCCGCTCTGTCTGCCCATGCTACCGGCAAGCCCAAGGCCTGGCAAACCGCAAGCTCTTTGGCGTCATCATCAGCGTGCAGTAAAAGTCATGAGTTACGGTTACTTCTCGCCACGCGTGTATCGGTGCATGTTTTTGGGCCTAGCCCAGACAAACACTGTGCGCGCTTGTCCGGCCCAGGCCCGGGGGCTCCTGTCGGTGTAATGAACAGGGGGTGTTCGTTACCCCTAGACACGCACCGGCAAGTTGCAGCCTCCAGGCGGGAAGGACATGGCTGAGAAGAAATCCACTTACAGGACACATCCAGGACCCAGGTTTCTGGCAAGGATTACTTGTCGGGAACGGGCCTGCGCGTCACCGGCAAGCTATAAGGCCGGCAAGATCAAGAGAGAATTTCCGGGAAGCGAGCCTTCCTGGGAGAAGACCTCCACGCAGGTCACCGAGAAGACCTGATGTTGGACTCTCGGCAAGATGCTTGCCGGAGGACGACTGGGAACAAGCACAAGAATATCAAGAAGGCACTCAAGCCGATGATCAGAACACAGAAGACCGAAGGCTGGGATCCCGGCAACATGTTCGCCGGGATGGCTAGCGAAGACCCAGCAAGATTCGCACCCAGCAAGATCCCGCCACCCTTCCACCGCTCCAGTGCAGCGACCAGCCTGTCAGACGGGGTTTGTCCTCCTGGACGCGTGTCATGGCATCAGTGGCGGATGGGGTTAAGCGGTGCTGATGGGACGAGCCCTTTTCCTGTCCCCAAGAAGCCAAGGGACACCTCAGCGGAGCATTAAATGTTCTTGTCCTAAACCGTCAGTGTTAGGTATGATAACACTGTAGCCACTTTTACACCTCATATATGCACTGTACGCCACTATTGGTGACCCCTTCGAACGTATAAAAGGAAGCCCAAGGCGTAGCTAAATGGGAGAGCTTCTTTTGGCCGGTTCTGCATGTGTAGCTGTTGTGTACTGTTCATCACAAGCGCTCCTAGAACTAGGGCTTAAACACATCAAATATACTAAAGCAGGAGTAGGGTTTTACACTTCCGAGCGGCCCGAACCTGGGTAAAAATCCCTCGCGTTGATCGCTTGATCTACTCTTTGTGCAAGCCTTTCTCCCTGCCGAACCGTAAAGGGATCCTCGCGATCCCATAGGTGTCGTTTCTCTGACACCGTCCCATGGGGAAGCACCTGGGCCTTGCCTGTCGGGGTGGCACGCATGGCCGCGCGGCATATCCAGCTGTCATAGCGTCCGCGAGCAGTGCGGAAAGGCTGCAGCTCACGGGCCACGAGGAATGCGATTCGCCCGCGAAGCGGGCCGCTGCGATCCCGAGGAGACGATGTCGCGACGTGGACGATGGGGAGGTCCAGGGCGGCAAGGGCGCGTTGCGCGGTTGACGGGGGCGATGCGCGGTTGATGGGGAGGTCCAGGGCGGCAAGGGCCTCTCATGCCTGTCCATGGCCGGGCTGGAGATGGCGCCTTCCGACGGGAGGGCGAGGCAGCGCGGGATGCCGAGGTCTGCCTGCGTCGCCCGCGCAACGCGCGCTGCCCGCCGTTCGGCGTGGGCCTGACGTCCCTTGGCCATGGAAGTACCAAGCGGTGGCGGGGCGAAGCTTGAGCGAGGATCCCGACACGCCCCCTACCTGGCGCGCCAAATGTCAAATTTCGGGCTCTGCAAAACCCTAGGAAGTTCGAACCCAGGGGCGTGTGCGAAGGGTTCTCAACAGCTTCACCCCACCAAGCCCACAACGCGACGGCCTTGCTCAATGGCGAGGAAGAAGATAGCACACGAGAGTTTACCCAGCTTCGGGCCACTGCGAAGCGTAAAACCCTACTCCTGCCTTTGGTGGATTGCCTCACGAGGAGGTTTGCGGGTGAACTAGTACAGTGGTGTGTTGCCTTGCGGGAGTGTTTGCGGGGTGGTTGTCTCGTGTCCCTCCACCGAGCAGCCTGGACTCTACTTATAGCGGCCCTGGTCCTCTTCCCTTATCGCAAGGGCGGGATGGAATCCCACAACGGCCAAATTCGAAGGGGGACAGGAGGTACACCCTATCCTGACGAAAGGTGGTCTTCGCCTGCAAAGTAGTCGACGGTGATGCAGAGGCGGGCTCGGTGATGACGTCCGTCCAGAGGGGCTCGGGGTCTTGGTCTTGTTGCACCAGAAGGGAAACCTTTGGGGGGCGCTTTGGGAACCTGCGCTCGTCCATGTCTCCTTTGTACCAAAGAGGAAACTGTCCCCTCTGGCGCGCTGGCGCCCGCCTGGCCTAGCTGTCGTCACCCTTGGCCTCCTGAGGTCGTGCGTTGCATAGAAGTCTCCACCGCTCGCGAGGGGGCCTGGGGAGGCCTACCTCCCTGCGGGTCTTGGCGCTGTCTCCTCCGCGAGCCCGGGGCATCACGAGGGCCTTGTGTTGAGTAGGGCCGCGCCGGGCCGTACTTGGTTGGCGAGGTGGGCCACGCCTTGGGCCGCAGGCAGGCAAGTCTGGGTACCCCCGTTCCCAGGACGCCGACAAATGTTTGATTGGCAAAGGATTCTGAGAAGACCCCAAGATGCAAGGAACATGATTGGCTAAGCTACAAGCATGAAGACTCTACATTTTACTTTGTGAGAAATCTCTTTGATTCCATAGGAAAACCAATACTATCAAAAGGGGGCGAGGTAATAATGGTGAATGAAATGCTCAAGTGATCAAGTGTTATTCACCAAAAACACCCACAAGCCCTCCCACAAATATTCTGTCATAGAGCCTACAACTCAAAATCGGTGTCACCAACATTTCCATATCGGCTACACCAAGTCTAAAATCTAGACAGAAACCCTAGCCAAGACCCACTACTCGGTACTACCAAAATTCCCCTTCGGTGCCACCGAAACCAGTGACCAACTTCCTGGTTAGCCATTTTCATGATTCGGTCCCACCGAGTTTTGCAAATCGGTCTCACCAAGAAGTTGGGCCAACTCTCTGTTAACCCATTTCTCCAAATCGGTCCCACCGAGTTTGAGAAATCGGTCTCACCGAGATTTGGTAACTGCCTAGGTCACTCACATCAGTACCACCAAGTATTCCATACCCTTCTCACCGAAAATCCTAAAGTTGCCACATTTTGAACAAGTAGGTGCCACCGAGTTTCACGTCGGTTCCACCGAGTTGGGCAATAATGTTGTAACGGTTGGATTTTTGGAGATGCCTATATATACCCCTCCACCACATCCCACTCGCAAGAGAAGCACTCAGAACACGCACCCACTTGCCATATCCAATTTTCTGAGAGAGAACCACCTATTCTTGTGTTGAGGTCAAGATCATCCACTCCAACCATATGGATCTTCACTTCTAGCCTCCCCACGTTGCTTTCCATCCAATCAATCTCTTCTACCCAAGCCAAATCTGTGAGAGGGTGATTGAGTGTTGAGGAGACAAAAATTTGAGACACAAGAGCAAGGAGTTCATCGTTACTATCGAGCCTACCTTTTGGAGGGTGGTGCCTCCTAGATTGGTTAGGTGTCGCTTGGGAGCCTCCTACTTCGTGTTGTGGAGTTGAACCAAGAAGTTTGTACGGGCAAGGAGATCGCCTACTTCGTGAAGATCTACCCATAGTGAGGCTAGTCCTTCATGGACGGAAGCCATTATGGAATAGTCAAGGTTGCTACTTTGTGGACCCTTATGGTTGGAGCCCTTTGTGGACTATCGCGACCGCTACCCTCCGTGGGTTGAAGACTCCATAAACGTGGATGTACGATAGAACCACCTATCGGAACAACGGGAAAAATCTTCGTGTCTTCAAATTG
This sequence comes from Elymus sibiricus, assembly GCA_039707655.1. Classification (NCBI taxonomy): domain Eukaryota; kingdom Viridiplantae; phylum Streptophyta; class Magnoliopsida; order Poales; family Poaceae; genus Elymus; species Elymus sibiricus. The sequence goes on along the minus strand of CM077667.1, from coordinate 137,929,627 downwards.
CGTTTGATCTTCCTACCCTTTTCCTTTTACATATGCTTGTCTTTACTTTCCGCTGCAATACTTGTAGACATGCATGTCTAGGGTGATCTTGACTTGTGCGAATTGCTAAAATCTGCCCACAACAAAAATTGGGAAAAGGATAGATTCTTATTTGGTCAAGTGATCTAATCACCCGCCTCAAGACATACTTTGAATCCTACAGTTGTTCCATGTGATAACATGGTTATCTAGGGATATCACAATATTCTTGCTATTTAATTTAATGCACCTATACACTTGGTAAAAGGTGGAAGGCTTGGCCTTTTGCTCGGTGTTTTGTTCCACCTTTGCCGCCCTAGTTTCCATTTACCGGTGTTATGTTCAATATTGAGCGCTCCTAACATGCTTGGGGTTGTTGTGGGGACCCCCTTGATTTTCGTTTTCTTCCGGCAAGGCCCAACATTGGTACCGCGTTTGCCTAGTAACTCATAAACCTGCATAGGGAGCAATTAACTCGTGGATAATTAATCAACAACCCAGGCCAGTGTTCCTTATGAGTGTTGGTCCAACCGGGCTGCCTGCGGGGTCGCCTCGAGGAAACTCAGGGATTGATTTTCCCCGTAGCCAGTCCCATCTGGTAGTGCCCTGAGAAAGAGATACGCATGTCTCCTATTGGGCTCTGGCCTACCGGGCGGTCTTGCTGGATTTGTTTTACCTTTGACAAACGTCTTGTGCACCGGGATTCCAAGGACACTTCGGGCTATCTCGAGGATGAGGTTTTCCACCGTAGCTTGTGGCTAGTTTGTGATGGATGAGTTGGAGCACCCCTCCAGGGTTAAATCTTTCAGAGATCCGTTCTCGCGGTTATGTGGCAACTTGGAAATTTTATAATACCCGGTAATAGAAAATTTGAAGTAAACTCAATTAAAATACACCAACCGTGTGTGTAAGCATGACCGTTTGTTCTTTTGAGGTTTGAACCAAGAAGGGAACACGGTGGGGTTATGATTGACTCGTAAGTAGGTGTTCAGGATCACTTCTTGATCATTACTAGTTCACGTACGTTTATGCGTAGATCACTCTTCTTATTCTTGTACTCGTAACTTAGCACATATTCAAATGCTTAGTGTTTGTTGCAGCCTCACCACTTAACCATACCTCACCCATTAAGCTTTTATAGTCTTGATACCCTTGGAAATGAGATTGTTGAGTCCCTATGGCTCACAGATTACTACAACAACAGATGCATGTATAGTTAAAATGATGCTTTGACGTGAGAGCAATGCTTATTCTATTTGGAGTTCTTCTTCTTATTTATCGATCATAGGATGGGTTCCAGGTCGGCAGCCTAGGATTAGCAAGGGTGGATGTCGTCCTCTTTTTCGTTTGATTTCATCCGTAGTCAGATCCTGCTCTTCTGTATGATGATTGTGATGTATTGATGTATTGATATCTTTATGTTGTAGCATGTGGCGAGTGTAAGCCAACTCCATATACTCATCTCTTCTTTGCATGTATTGTGACGATTTCCATTCTTCCGAAACGACGAGATGCGCTTCTATCCCCATCGAGGTCCTCGAGCCAGGATGAGGATAGTACCGCATCTCGGGCATTACATAGTGTAGGAATTCTCTCATAGTGGGCTACTACCCATCTCCTAGCCCAGCAAGGAGCAGACCAAAGGATGGAAAATTACCTAGTCCTACCGTCCCACCTCCTTACTTCAAGGTTTGCCTTGGTCATTTGTCAAGGACAAATTGAAAGGGCATTTCCCTCCCTATATTTTTTGGTGTTGAAGAGAATGCAATTTGCGAATTAACCATGTGCTTGAGCCACGTAGGCTTATCCAAATGGCACAGGATGGTCAGGTACCCCTCTAGAAGGAAAAGATCGAAGACGACGTTTCTGACCCGTCTATTTCTATGATCGAAGAAAATATGTACTGTTAAGAGGGGTCCACTTTGGAAGGTACATACGGAATCAAATTGCGCACATGAAGCATACATTGCACCCACATAGCCTTCCCACCCGTTTTCAAGGAGAGAAACCTATTTCTACCAAGTACTGAAAAAGTGCACCCGGTAGTACCACTGGGTCAAACAGTAATACCGCTTACATGTGGAGTGGTACCACTGCTTGGCACCCAACCAGTAGTACCGCCTGCTTGGGCGGTAGTAGCGCTCCCTTGTTGGAGCGACAATCCGCTCCAAGTACTGGTGTTACTACAGCACATATAGGTGTATTTCTGGGAACTCTGCATTATTAGAGCCTTAGTCCACCGAAAGTATCGACTATATGATTTTAGCTGATACTATCGGCCAGCCCAGTGGTAGTACCCCTCGGGTGGTAGCGGTTGCGCTATGGGGTAGCGGTAGCACCGCTCCCGGTAGCGGAACTACCGCCCTGTACTTTTCTGCACACATAACAGTTAGAAAATGGGTTGGACTATAAAAGGAGGAGGTTCTTACTCCTCCCACCCACCTCTTGACTCCCTCTATCCTCAATTAATGACCGAAGCTTTATCTTGCCCGATCTCTTTCTCTAGCCAGCTACACTTGTTGATTTTCTAGGGATTGAGGGAGGATACCTAGATCTACACTTTCACCAAAGGAAATTTGATTCCCCCATACTTACTCTTGTGGATCTTGTTATTCTTGGGTGTTTGGTCACCCTAGATGGAAGAGGTTGCCTCGGAGCCACATTCCATCTTGGTGAAGGTTTGTTGTTGTGTTGGGAGCCTCCAATTAATTTGTGGAGGTATCCCCAACCTTGTTTGTAAAGGTCACGATTGTCTCCTTCAAGGGCAACGCATAGTGGAATCATGGCACCTTCCATTGTGCAAGGGCATGATGAGAATAGAGTGAGCCATTCTGGTGCTTGGGGTGCATCGTGCGTCCACAACTCTCCAAGGAAGACACACTAGTGCAGAAAAGCCTAGCTATGGCGTGGCAAAAATAGCCTTGCTGGCATGGACACCCGACGCCACCAATATTGCGCTAGTGTTAGAAAATAGTGGTGGTGTTGGAGCCGACGCGAGCAGTATATTACATGTTGTTGGCGTTCGCGTGGCTAATGCTAGCTATACATCTATACTATCTGTGTCGTGCATTGTTGTCCAACACCAGCAAAAAAAATTGGATAATAGAAAAAAATACTACTTCGAAATCTAAGAGTTTAAACTTCACAAAAGGTACTGATCAACTAAACATACTCATAAACTTAAGAGTTTAAAACTTCACAAAAGGTATTGATCAACTAAACATACTCACAAACTTAACAAGAGTATAAAACTTCATAATTAAACTACTCTTCATCAAGGATTGTCCTCAGCTGGCGAATCTTTTTCCGATTGCTCTCTCCATCATTTTTGAAGTGAGCAACTTCTGTCTGTAGCTCAGTCCTCTATGTCCTGAGTAGTTTTCTCTCCGCCTTCAGTTTATCCCTCTCCCTCGTCAAGTTATCCCTCTGCTCCCTCAGATTGTTTGACTTAGCGAGGGCATTAGCACCCTTTGTGAGCAGACTATCCCTTTCATTCTTTACATTGACATTTCTTTCTTTCAGTTTTTTTATGAGCCACTGTGAATGTTGTAAGCGCTCCTTATTCCACTTGTCCACGGCGTACACCGATACATTGTTGCTTGTAGAATTGTCAATATCTCCTGTTTCAAATTATGTACACAAGCAAATTAAAACTTGTAGTAGCAATGATAAATCAACTACTACCTAAACATTGCAAGGTTGAGACATATGTTCTCAAATCCATCTAATATAAAGCACTGAAAACATATCTAGTACTAAGATCCCCATAAAACATAAACACTGAAAACATATGTTATCAAATCCATCTAATATAAATTTGTACTAGTAGCATTCTGCACTGATCGGATTCTATACTAATAAATTAATTTCTACTAGTAGCATTCTACACTAATCGGATTATACACTAATAGATTCCTACACTAATGCACCGACCCGACTCAAAACGAGTCAAGCCTCTGTGTGTCTGTGCCATCCCTGGATCAGTATGATGGCACACACAGTACATCAATGTATATATCAAAGCGCAATCACATGTAAATAACGTAAAACTAAAATATACCACAAGAGTCTCAACGAAAACTGTCAAACGGGAGTGGAGTCCCATCAACACCAACGGCATCGTTGACTGCAGACCGTAACCCTAAATCGTAACCCGTACTCATCATAGAAATATTCCTGCCACATGATACGTTGTAGCCGTGTAGGTCAGTACATTGGATGTACCGGCAAGATCACAATAAGAGAAAAGAGATGATAAGACTATTCTATATGCAAACAGGCTTTGTGGCTCTGTGTCTGATTTTTTTTACATAAAAGCTGGTTTTATTTTCTTTTTTCCTACAACAAAGGAATATCAGGAGTTTTCACTACAAAGATATCTAATATGACATGGTTCCGCCAACCGATGTCTCATAGCCCAAAATCAGTATAAGTGGCCCACAATTAATTAACAATCCGGTGTTGAGAGTTTAGATATAGATCCAAGTCTAGAGGCTCAAATTGTCCTTAACCGGAGACACGGTTAATCGATTAGGTTTAAAATCTTCCGAGTGTTGTGAACTTTACCCACAAGAATCGTTCCCTCCTTGTAAGTCCTCACACTGCCGGGTGTTTTAGAACAGGACAAATGAAACATGGTCTTTCAAAGAATTTCCCTGACCACTACCAGTGCCCATCCATCCTAACATAGTTCTACATCTCGTAGCACTGGTCCAGTTAGAGTCACTACGATGATCAACCAAGCCAGAGCCCATAATGACTTGTGGCTGCACAGGTAAGCTTCCGGGCATGAAGTATTCATCCGTCTCTTTGAGTCTGGGTGGAGCTTTCCGCATAAGTACTGGCCTACTCCAGCTCACAACACATCCACTAGGTTCTCCAGGGTGCCGCACAACCATTCTCCACCCAGTAGTGTGTATTGAAATCTTGTCTCGGGTCTTGAAATCTTGAGGTCGTGAAGATGCAAGCCTTGAAGTTGCCATCATGAAGTTGTCGTCATTGACGTAGAGTCCTCCTTCTCACATCACTCATGAACACTCATATCAACCCCGTCTACTTTAGCGTAGCATTAAAATAAATAACGTTCCCGGGGCTTTAGTAACAAGGGGTGGGTTCCTACCTCATGCATTATACTCAACTACAAGAACTCAATATCACTACCTCATGCTAGGCTCGTCAAGTTTAACCCGAGTGTTCCGCATGTGCAAAACTGGCTTGCACCCGTTGTATGTGAACGTAGAGTCTATCACACCCGATCATCACGTGGTGCTTCGAAACGACGAACTTTCGCAACGGTGCACACTCAGGGAGAACACAATTTTATCTTGAAATTTAGTGAGGGATCACCTTATAATCCTACCATCGTCCTTAGCAAAATAAGATGCATAAATGGGATTAACATCACATGCAAATCATAAGTGACATGATATGGCCATCAACTTGTGCTTTTGATCTCCATCTCCAAAGCACCGGCATGATCTCCATCGTCACCGGCATGACACCATGATCTCCATCATCATGATCTCCATCATCGTGTTGCCATCGGGGTTGTCGCGCCAACCATTCTTCTACTACTATTGCTACCATCTAGCGATAAAGTAAAGCATTGCATAGGGATTAAAGATTGACACGCAGGTCATAAAATAATTAAAGACAACCCTATGGCTCCTGCCGGTTGCCATATGCATCGACATGCAAGTCGATATAAACTATTACAAAACATGATCATCTCATACATCAAATATATTTCATCATGTCTTTGGCCATATCATATCACAACATACCCTGCAAAAACAAGTTAGACGTCCTCTAATTTGTTGTTGCATGTTTTACGTGGCTTCTATGTGAATCTAACAAGAACGATTCTTATCTATGCAAAACCACAACGGTGATATACAAGTTGCTATTTAACCTGTACAAGGACCGCCTTTGTCGAATCCGATTCAACTAAGGTGGGAGAGACAAACACCCACCAGCCAGCTTATGCAACAAAGTCACATGTCAGTCGATGGAACAGGTCTCATGTACGTGGACATGTAAAGTTGGTCCGGGCCGCTTCATCCCACAATACCGCTGAATCAAGAAAATACCAAGGAGGGAAGCAATCTGAATATCAACGCACACAAACTCCTTTGTGTTCTACTCGTGATGTCATCTACGCAAAGACCTAGCTCATGATGCCACTGTTGGGGATTTTTGCATGGGAAACAAAAAAATTCCTACGCTCACCAAGATCGATCTAGGAGATGAACATCTACAAGAGGAGAGATTGCATCTACATACCCTTGTAGGTCGCTAAGCCCAAGCGTTAAGAAACGCGGTTGATGTAGTCGAATGTCTTCGTGATCCAATCACGATCCGTCCCGCGAACTCCCGATCAAGTGCCGAACGGACGGCACATCCGTGTTCAACACACATATGGCTTGATGATGCCTTCACCTCCTCGATCTAGCGAGCGGGGGTGAAGTAGTACCTCGAGTCCTCCAGCAGCACGATGGCGTGGTGACGGTGGTGGTGGTGCGATCTCGGCAGAGCTTCGCTAGGTGATGTCGCGATGCTATGGAGGAGAAGGACTATGAGAGAGAGAGAGGGAGGGCACCACCAAGGCTTGGTGTGTCGACCGCCCCCCTCTCCTCTAGTATATATAGGGGGAGGGGTGGAGGCGCCCACCCCTAGTTTTCCCCCCTTGGGGCCGGGAGCCAAGGGTGCGGCCAGGGTTTGGGGTGCCCCCCCCCAAGGCGCCTTGCCTCCCAAGGAAAGGGGGTCGGCGACCCTAGGGGTGAGCCCCACCTCTTGGCCGACTCGGGCTAGGGTTTGTGCAGCGCCCAGCCCACTAGTGGGCAGGTGCACCCCTTCTCCTTGGCCCATGGGCCCCCCCAACACTTGCGGGGCCCCTCCGAAACCCCTTTCCGTACTCCGTCGAATCCCCGGTACACCCCAGAACACTTCCAGAGTCCGATACCCTTTGTCCTATATATCAATCTTCACCTCCGGACCATTCCGGAGTTACTCGTCACGTCCGGGATCTCATCCGGGACTCCTAACAACCTTCGGTCACCAACATAACAACTCGACTATACTTATATCGTCACCAAACGTTAAGTGTGTAGACCCTACGGGTTCGAGAACTATGCAAACATGACCGAGACACCTCTACGGTCAATAACCAATAGCGGGACCTGGATGTCCATATTGGTTCCTACATATTCTACAAAGATCTTTATCGATCGAACCTCGATCTCAAGGATTCAGTCAATCCCGAACGCAGTTCCCTTTGTCCATCGGTATGTTACTTGCCCGAGATTCGATCGTCGGTATCTCCATACCTAGTTCAATCTCGTTACCGGCAAGTCTATTTACTCGTTCCGTAACACAAGATCCCGTGGCCAACTTCTTAGTCACATTGCTTGCAAGCTCATTATGATGTTGTATTACCGAGTGGGCCCTGAGATACCTCTCCGTCACACGGAGTGACAAATCGCAGTATTGATCAATGCCAACTCAACAGACACCCTCGAAGATACCTATAGAGCATCTTTAAAGTCACCCAGTTACGTTGCGACGTTTGATACACACAAGGTACTCCTCCGGTGTCAGTGAGTTGCATGATCTCATGGTCATAGGAACAGATACTTGACATGCAGAAAACGATAGCAATAAACTTGACACGATCATATGCTACGTTCATAGTTTGGGTCTTGTCCAGCACATTATTCTCCTAATGATGTGATCCCGTTATAAAATGACAACTCATGTCTATGACCAGGAAACTATGGTCATCATTGATCAACGAGCTAGTCCAGTAGAGGATCACTAGGGACATGTTGTTGTCTATATATCCACACATGTATTTGAGTTTCCAATAAATACAATTATAGCATGGATAATAAACGATTATCATGGACAAGGAAATATGATAATAACCACTTTATTATTTCCTCTAGGGTATATTTCCAACACTGTATACTAGTCTAGGAATACTAGTAAAGGAATAATAAACTACAGTAGTATAAAAGAAAATACGAAGTGAATACCTTCTGAATGTAGAGAAGAGATAATTCCAAAGAGGAGACGACTTCCAGAAATCCCGCCGGAGAGAAGAATTTTTCTTATTAATAAACCTGGTCAAACCAAAAGATTGATTTAACCCGAATTGGATGATTTTTGGGTGCTCCTAAGGATCTATATTTATAGGCGGAAGGGAGGTCTAAAGGTCTAAGCCTAGGCGAGGTGGGACTAAATATATACGAAAAGAGAAGAAAAGAGCACCGCATGGGCCATAGGTTTTGGCCGGCGGCGCGCGCACAATGCCAGCGCTAGCGCTGCCACTGGTTGGGCCGGTTGGCATGGCAAGCGATTTTTTTCGGAATTGTTTTTTTAATAAAGACCGAAAAGAAAAGGTGAAAAATAAAAATATATACAAAAATTTTAGCAAACATGTTATATTTTAAAAAACTAGAATAAAATTTCCTACAACATGAACATATTTTCAAAACCAAATAAAATACTTTTAAAAAAAATCATTTTTTGCAATAACTTCAAAATGAAAAGGAATTTGGATTTAAAATAAATTGCGAATAAATTCTATTTTAAAATTTGAATCAAAACATTGTCTCTGATTTTGGAGTGTCGTTTTCCTCCTCTTATTTTATTTGTTTATCAGAGGGTTTTGAAAATATTCGAACTCAAAATTGAATTGGGATTCAAAATAGAAAATTTTGGGAAAGTCCTTTAATTCCCTCTCATTAAATTTTTCAAAAAAGTTTCAAATTCCATTCAGTTTCACAGAATCAATCAGACAACATTCAAGCAAACAATCCAAATTATTTATTTAATATAACATTCCAAAATTTAGAATTTTGGGATGTTACAAACTACCACCCTTAAAATGAATCTCGTCCTCGAGATTCAAAGAGGCTAGAAAGAAAATGTTAGGCTTTGGGATTTTCTTGAAAATCCATCTGTCATCACAAGGTCTGGGGTGCTACCACCCTTAGAAGCATGGTTACGATTACAACAAAATTCATGTACTCCATCCTTTGGGTTGGCAATGCCGGTCTTCTCACATCTTCGGCATGAATCCTTATGTGACGATCTTCCGGTATAGGCATACCGTTCTCCTCAAAATCTTGAGTCCTCTCGTCAGAATAAAGTTCTTCCGAGAATGGATCTTCTTACCTGACAGGGCTGCGCCAATACTAAATAACTTTCGAAATCTCATGGTGGTCAACAATTACTGGTTCCTCCTACAGGAACTGGGTCTAGATCGAATCTCACCGTAAAATTCCTACGTTTGGCAACAGCTGCCATGTACAACGGTTCATCATCATGCCACTATAAGGATTAACACAAGGGTTTCAACGATCGTCGTCACTTTACTATGGATAAGTCACTCAGAATTACCATTCCAAATAACAAGAGCGAATGATAAGAGTAAGTCGTCGTGGTGATCAATCCATTCCGCACCCAAATCATTACTCGATCTACATAAGGTTTAGCGAATCTCGTATTCTAACACTTGTGCATCCTCACAAGCATTGCATAATTTCTCTTGTCCACGAACGAAGTTTGGATAAATCAATTGATTCTGCAAGCTAAACAAAGCGTCTGTCGTTTCTTCACAACTCTCGGGTTTTCGTATCCTCCTAAGAAACGTCTGCTGATCCAATCACAACTTCTTCCAAATTTTCTTCATTCATCATGGCGGTGCTTGATCCTTATTAATTCCTAGGATATGTGGGTCATGGGCCCACTTCAACACGTGTATAGCTTTAACTCATCCTTGGAGTTACACTTGTTCCATATTCCAACAATACCAGTCAATAGTACTTCATTCCTTCATGCTCTTTGGGTAACCATCATATCGAAATAAACTCATACTTATTTTGTCCAAACTCCACTCTGCGGAATACATTTTCCTTTCCATTGGTCTAGTGTTCACACAGAGAAATATTACCACGGAATGCACAAATTCATCCATAGACTATATTTCTCATATCCTCGAAAATGGTCAAAATCTTTGTTTATAGAGTAACAACTCATACACTTCAACATATTAAATCATGACACATCAATTTTATTGATTCATGAATTCATTACAATATCTGAGACTTCCATTACATAATTTAAATCCATATCCTCTTGAAAATAAGAGTTCTTCCTACTACACTTATTACCAATATTAAAATCTCAACTACTCAGCTCCAGCTTTCTATGGGTCTGGACAATCAATGGCATAATTTCCTACTTCTTTGGAATGAAAACAAATGACTTCCAACAAGTCTCGGGGCTTCTTAGTGACTATGTAAGCACTGGGTGTTCTTGGCTTCTTTTCTAGGTAGTGATTGGAATAGTGACCTGAGTCCTTGCATCTGAAACACCTGATATGACTCAGGTTCTTCTTTGCAGAAATTGGGTTATTCTGAGGATGTCTTTGTTTACTCTTCCTGGACTTCTTCGTTCCGATCAAACCTTCTATTTCCTGTGGATCAAACTCCGCTTCTACTGTCGGGAAGTCTCCCAGATACTCTTTTCCTTTCTTCGTGCAAGACTGTGAAAAATGTCCGTCTTCTCCCCATGAATAGCAGGTACTGGAGTAAATCTTATTAGGCCTTCTTCATATGTATCTTTAACATCTTCCTTCATCACAAGTTCTTCGAAACTTTCCCTGAGGGCTTCCTTCATGGCTTCCTTCTGCTACTTGATGACTTCTTGTACCTTGGTGTACATTTGGCATTGAGCCGGGTAATGAGTAGTTCCTTCACACAAGAAACATGTCACCTTCCTAGTTGGGCATCCTTCATCTAGGTTATGTTCTTCACAATGGGGGCATCCATCCTTGTGTTCTTCCTGGGTGTGTCCTTTTTCTCCGCATATCTTGTAGGAACAAGGTTTCTTCATCGGGTTATCACAGTGCTTCCGGATAAGACGATATCTTAGCAGGGTCTTCTTGAATTCCTCCCAAGTTTTTGCTCTGTTACATCCTTGTATGGCTTGATGCATTTTCCACCAGGTTGCAGAACTTTCTGTAAAGTACTAAAGAGCATATTGAACCTCATACTTTCTTCCAACAACATTGTTTCGAAAGTGATTCTCCATGTTTTGGATCCATAGGTCCGCCTCCAGCTCAGTCATTAGTCCAGAGAATACAAGTCCATCTTCATTTATCATCTATTGGGTCCAAGGGTTTTGGGATGCTATACGAGAGAGATAGATAGATGGAGATACACACAATACAAACAATAGTTTTGAAAATAGGTTTTATCTGCGGCTGTCGAAAAAAAACATCACACCATGACAGCTCACAAATCATCATCTCTAACATGAGTATATAACATGGGTTTGGTCCTCTAAAGGTCATATAAATATTGGAATATTTTCAGGGTCTTCGAATTCTTCGGGTCCTCAAAGTGTTCAACTTGTGTAGCTTCAATTCTTCTAATGCATGGTGAAATCCTCTTTACTCCCTCCGTTTCTTTTTAGTCTGCATATAAGGTTTGGTCAAAGTCAAACTTCATAAACTTTGACTAACTTTATAGGACAAAATATCAACATTCACAATATGAAATCAATATTACTAGATTTGTCATGATGTTAATTTTCATAGCATATAGGTTTGGTATTATAGATGTTGATATCTTTTGATATAAATTTGGTCAAACTTTGCATTGCTTGACTTTTACCAAATTTTATATGCAGAATAAAAAGAAATGGAGGGAGTACTATATAGTGGCCATCAGTTGTTTCGATATCTTGTCCTTCTCAAAGTGGTCTCAGTTGATCCTTTGTGTGGTTAAAAGGGAAAGGGTATATTCTAACTATTAGAGGTAAGAGAAAACATCTAATGAAGCTCAGATAAGATGAGAAGTAAAGGATCTTTTTGAAAATAAAGTTTTAGAGATATCCTGTCCTCAGGCTTTCTAGTTTCTAAGGTCACGTCCTACAGTCAACATGTGCTCTAATACCATCTCTGTAGGGACCCGACTCAAAACGAGTGTCTGTGTGTCTGTGCCATCCCTGGATCAGTATGCTGGCACACACAGTACATCAATGTATATATCAAAGTGCAATCACATGTAAATAACGTAAAACAGAAATATACCTCATGAGTCTCAGCGGAAACTGTGAAACGGGAGTGGAGTCCCATCAACACCAACGGCATGGTTGAGTGCATACCGTAACCCTAAATCATAACTCGTACTCATCGTAGAAATATTCCTGCACATGATATGTTGCAGCCGTGTAGGTCAGTACATTGAATGTACCGGCAAGATCACAATAAGAGAAAAGAGATGATAAGACTATTCTATATGCAATAAGGCTTTGTGGCTCTGTGTCTGAGTTTTTTTTTTTTGCATAAAAGCTGGTTTTATTTTCTTTTTCCTACAACGAAGGAATATCAGGAGTTTTCACTATAGAGATATCTAATATGACATGGTTCCGCCAACCGATGTCTCATAGCCCAAAATCATTATAAGTGGCCCACAATTAATTAACAGTCCGGTGTTGAGAGTTCAGAGATAGATCCAAGTCCAGAGGTTCAAATTGTCTGTAATCGGGGACACGACTAATCGATTAGGTTTAAACTCTGCAGAGTGTTGTGCACTTTACCCACAAGAATCGTTCCCTCCTTGTAAGTCCTCGCGTTGTCGGGTGTTTGAGAACTGGACGAACGAAACATGGTCTTTCAAAGAATTTCCCTGACCACTATCAGTGCCCATCCATCCTAACATAGTTCTACATCTCGTAGCACTGGTCCAGTTAGAGTCACTATGATGATCAACCAAGCCAGAGCCCATAATGACTTGTGGCTGCACAGGTAAGCTTCTGGGCATGAAGTATCCATCCGTCTCTTTGAGTCTGGGTGGAGGTTTCCGCATGAGTACTGGCCTACTCCAGCTCACAACGCATCCACTGGGTTCTCTACGGTGACGCACAACCATTCTGCACCCAGTAGTGTGTATTGAAATCTTGTCTCGAGTCTTGAAATATTGAGGTCATAAAGATGCAGGCCTTGAAGTTGCCAGCATGAAGTGGAGCACTACATTCAATAAATAACCATGCCATATAGAAAATCCAAATAAACACAAGAACAAAATATGGCATAGTGCATCAGATGGACAACAAAAGAAAGTTTAATATATAAAATAGGTTCTTATGGTGTTGTAAGGTCATAGGTGAAGAAATCAACTCAAAAGAGTTACAGGATGATGAACTATTGGTATTTAAGCTTAGGTTGCATACACTATGGGAGATGATCAAAAATATAGGGAGAACAACATGAATGTTGTCTGACAAATAGCATAAGACATAAGAATTTATTTGTATAAAGAATTAATTGAAATGGAGCACTACAACAAAAGTTATAGCGAATTGACGCACGGATTGAATTTGAATTCAAAAAGGTCAAAAATATTTAAATTGGAGCATGGTGGTATGAACAGAAAGTACAAAAAAAAGTGTTTAGGTGCAAAATGAATCAATTGAAAATATGCTACGGTTTGCAAGATATGATCAAATGAAGGTTTGAATTCAAATTTGAATCGCCCAAATTTGAAAGGTTCAAAGGTGAAACTAATGAAATTACTGGACATAGGAAGACAATATGAACATGTAGGAAAAAAGAATTACTTGATTCGAAACAATGGATGAAAAGATAGAAGTAATTCAATATGGTATTGAAGTGTGTGGAGTAATCTGAACATGATCCAAATTATATATTGAAAAGATAACACTAATGGTACGAACAGAAAGATTAATTCGATACGAATCTGACGCAATTGGATTCATCGGAAACGGAGCTAGGGATACAAAGATATGATCAAAAAAGTTTAAACACCAATGTGAACAAATTTTGAAATTTTGAAATTTCAAAAAATTAATGTAATAGGATCACTGGATAGGTGGGATCAAGACGAAAATCTAGGCATTGGTTTCATCTAATTTTGATGAACGAGTAAAAAGTTATGCCTATTTTAAAAATCAGGGCCAAGTTGTTTTATGAAAGAAACAAACTATGACTAAAAGAATTTTAGGACTAATGTGTAAATATGGAGATTAATTGATAATTTTGTCTAGGAATACTAGTGTAGGAATAATAAACTACAGGAGTATAATAGAAAATACGAAGAGAATACCTTTAGAATTTTGAGAAGAGATAATTACAAAGAGGAGACGACTTCTAGAAATCCCGCGGGAGAGATTTTTTTTCTTTTTAATAAACCTAGTCGAACCAAAAGATTGATTTAACCCGAATTTGATGATTTTTAGGTGCTTCTAGGGATTTATATTTATAGACAGAAGGAAGGTCTCAAGATCCAACGCTAGGCGAGGTGGAACTAAACATATATGAAAAGAGAAAAAGAGCACTGCATGGGCCATAGGTTTCGGCCAACCGCGCGCGCACACTGCCAGCGCTAGCGCTGCCGCTGGTTGGGCCGGTTGGCCTGGCCAGCGATTCTTTTTCCCGGATTTGTTTTTTTAATAAAGAAAGAAAAGAAAAAGTGAAAAAGAAAAATAAATACGAAATTTTTAGTAAACATATTATATATCAAAAAAATTAAAATAAAATTTCCTACAACATGAACATATTTTCAGGACCAAATAAAATACGTTTCAAAAAATCATTTTTTGCAATAACTTCAAAATGAAAGGGAATTTGGATTTAAAATAAATTGCAAATAATTTCTATTTTAAAATTTGAATGAAAACATTGTCTTTGATTTTGGAGTGTCATTTTCCTCCTCTCATTTTATTTGTTTATCAGAGGGTTTTGAAAATATTTGAACTCAAAATTGAATAGGGATTCAAAATTGAAAATTTTGGAAAAGTTATTTTATTCCCTCTCATTAAATGTTTCAAAAAAGTTTCAAATTCCATTCAGTTTCACAGAATCAATCACACTATATTCAAGCAAACAATCCTAATTATTTATTTAATATAACATTCCAAAATTTGGAATTTCGGGATGTTACAACTAATCGGATTCTACACAAAACATATATGTACACATTTTTAGGGTTGGGATCCGCCACGGGATTGAGGGAGAAGCTCGGGGAGGGGAAGAAGATGCGCGAGGGGAGTGGTAGATCTCACCTGCTGGCCCGGAGGTGGCAGTGTCCGCGCTGGTCTGGCGGGGACGCGCAGTGGGTCGGAAGGTGGTGGCGGCCGCACTCGTCCGACGGCGACGCGTGGCGGGGCCGGGAGGTGGCGGCGGCCGCACCGGGTAAGAGAGAGGGGCCGGGGGGGGAGGAAGGTGAATAAGGCAAGTGAAATGTGACCTAAGGTTTTTTTTTTGACTCGGTAGGGCTGTTAAAATGGACTAGTGCTGGCATGGGCTTATAGGCCACGCCAACACAATCTGTACCAGAAAAAGAAAAAAATATGCAATTACCTATGGCTTGAGATAAAACCGTAACACCGGAACTAAGATTGTATTGCTGTCGTACAAATTTGTCCAACGCCAGTGCTATCTGAAAAATATAGTGTCGGCGTCGCTTAGAAACGACGTGCCACCAACATAAGTTGTGGCTAGCCGTTTGTCCATTAGTGACATACCTCCCCCAAAGGAGGGAACTTCGAAACAACATCATCGTCTCCACATGCGGTTACCTCTCTCATTTACTTACTTCGTGAAAGCTTGTATTATTGTGTTTCTCTTTAACTTGTACTTGTTGTTGAACATATCTCTACTCCTAAAGGGGAACCTGGTAGATTCCGTTTCAAAAAAATCGTCTTCACTCCCACCTTCGTCAGTTTTTTTCTGTTTTTTTAAGGGGAACGTTGCATGGGAAACAAAAAAATTCCTACGCACATGCAAGATCTATCCATGGTGATGAGCATCAACGAGAGGGAGAGTGGATCTACATACCCTTGTCGATCGCTAAGCGGGAAGCGTTAAGAAACGCGGTTGATGTAGTCGAACGTCTTCGCGATCCAAATCGCAAACCATCCCGCGATCCAATCACGATCTAGCACCGAACGGACGGCACCTCCGCGTTCAGCACATGTACAGCTCGATGACGATCTCTGCCTTCTTGATCCAGCAAGAGGGAGCGAAGAGGTAGTTGAGATCTCCAGCAGCACGACGGCGTGGTGGTGGTGGTGGAGTTATCCCGGCAGGGCTTCGCCTAAGCACCGTCGGAATCAATTTGGTGGAGGAACTAGGGAATAGAGCACTAGCACGTGGACTTGTGATTTGGGGCTCTATTCCTCTAGTATATATAGGAGGGAGGGGGAGGAGGCAGCCCTAGGGTTTCCCCCTAGGGGGTTCGGCCAAAGTGGAGGAGGTGGAGGCTTCCGCCAATACTACTCCAAGTAGGATTCCTTCTCCTACTTGGTTTTCCTTCCTCCCACCTTGGGGTTTCCTTCTCCCACTTCCTTAGCCGCATGGACCTTGGTGGGAGGGTCGGCCAGCCCACCAGGGGCTGGTCTGTCTCCTCCCACAGCCCATGGGGCCCTCTGGGGTGGGTGGGCCCACCCAGTGGACCCCCGGAACTCTTCCGGTAACCCCGGTAAATTCCGGAACTTTTCCGGAAGTCAAATACCAACTTCCTATATATAAATCTTTACCTTCGGAGCATTCCGGAGCTCCTCGTGACGTCCGGGACTCTGAACAACCTTCGGTCACCAACACATATATCTCAATACTACCGAAACGTCACCGAACGTTAAGTGTGCAGACCCTGCGAGTTCGAGAACTATTTAGACATGACCGAGACACCTCTACGGTCAATAACCAATAGCGGGACCTGGATACCCATATTGGCTCCTACATATTCTACGAAGATCTTTATCGGTTGAACCTCTATGTCAAGGATTCAGTTAATCCCATACGCTGTTCCCTTTATTCTTCCGTATGTTACTTGCCCGAGATTCGATCGTCGGTATCTCTATACCTAGTTCAATCTCGTAACCGGCAAGTCTCTTTACTCGTTCCGTAATACAAGATCCCGTGGCTAACTCTTTAGTCACATTGCTTGCAAGTCTTATTGTGATGTTGTATTACCGAGTGGGCCCTGAGATACGTCTCCATCATACGGAGTAACAAATCCCAGTCTCGATCCATGCCAGCTCAACAGACACCCTCGGAGATACCTGTAGAGCATCTTTATAGTCACCTAGTTACGTTGCGATGTTTGATACACACAAGCTATTCCTCCGGTGTCAGTGAGTTGCATGATCTCATGGTCATAGGAACAGATACTTGACATGCAGAAAACTATAGCAATAAACTGACACGATCATATGCTATGTTCATAGTTTGGGTCTTGTCCATCACATCATTCTCCTAATGATGTGATCCCGTTATCAAATGACATCTCATGTCTATGGCCAGGAAACCTTGACAATCTTTGATCAACAAGCTAGTCTAATAGAGGCATACTAGGGACACAGTGTTGTCTATGTATCCACACATGCAATTGAGTTTCCAATCAATACAATTATAGCATGGATAATAAACGATTATCATGAACAAGGAAATATAATAACAACCACTTTATTTTTGCCTCTAGGGCATATTTCCAACAGTCTCCCACTTGCACTAGAGTCAATAATCTAGATCACATCACTATGTGATTTACATTGTAATGAATCTAACACCCATACAGTTCTGGTGTTGATCATGTTTAGCCCTTGGAAGAGGTTTAGTCATCGGGTCTGCGACATTCAGATCCGTGTGCACTTTGCAAATATTTATGTCCTCCTCCTTGATGTAATCGCGGATGGAATTGAAACGTCGCTTTATGTGTCTGGTCCTCTTGTGAAACCTTGGTTCCTTGGCCAGAGCAATGGCACCAGTGTTGTCACATAACAAAGTCGTTGGGTTTAGTGCACTGGGCACTACTCCAAGATCTGTCATTGAAAGCACATTTGCTCCCTTGGTGGTTTTGGTAATTAATAACAACATATATGTCATTGAACTAATGTTTCCACTAAGCATATTTCAGGAAAAGTTCAATGATAGGGATGGCAAAAGGATTGTGGAAATACCCCAGGATGCAAGGAAATGGATTGGCAAAGCTTCAAGCAAGAGGACTCTACATTTTACTTTGTGAGAAATCACTTTGAGTCCATAGGAAAGCCAATACTATTAAAAGGGGGTAAGGTACTGTTGGTGAACAAGATGCTCCACGTGCACAAGTGATAGTCATCAAAAACACCCACAAGCTCTTCCACAAAAGTCTGTCCAAAGTCAAATATCCAAAATCGGTGCAACCAACACTTTCCACTCGGTGCCACCGATTCCCAAACTCAGACAGACCCATGCCAAACCCTAGCACATCGGTGCAACCGATTCCACTTCGGTGCCACCGAGTTTGGGTTGCCAACTTTCTGTTACCTCGATTCACAAAATCGGTACCACCGAGTTTTCTGGATCGGCGTCACCGAGTTGCGCAATCTGACCGTTGGTCACCTAATCGGTACCATCGAGAATTATATATCGGTCTCTCCGGGATTCAAAAGTTGTCACCTTTTGGTCACTTCGGTACCACCGAGATTCACACATCGGTGTCACTGAGTTGGTCACTTTAAGGTGTAACGGTTGGATTTTTGGGGATGCCTATATATACCCCTTCACCACCACCCACTCGAAAGAGAAGCACTTAGAACTATTCCATACTTGCCCCATCCTATTTTCTGAGAAAGAGCCACCTACTCATGTGTTGAGATCAAGCTATTCCACTCCATCCATATGAATCTTGATCTCTAGCCTCCCCAAGTTGCTTTCCACCAAATCAATCTCTTCCACCATAGCCAAATCTGTGAGAGAGTGATTGTGTGTTGAGGAGTCTATCATCTTGAAGCACAAGAGCAAGGAGTTCATCGACATTGCCGAGCCTATTACCTTTTGGAGGGTGGTGCCTCCTAGATTGGTTAGGTGTCGCTTGGGAGCCTCCTACTTCGTGTTGTGGAGTTGAACCAAGAAGTTTGTACGGGCAAGGAGATCGCCTACTTCGTGGACGGAAGCCGTTATGGAATAGTCTAGGTTGCTAGTTCGTGGACCCTTATGGGTGGAGCCCTCCGTGGACTCTCACGACCGTTACCCTCCATGGGTTGAAGACTCCATAAACGTGGACGTATGATAGCACCACCTATCGGAACCACGGGAAAAATCTTCGTGTCTACAAATGGCGTTTGATCTCCCTTCCTACCCTCTACTATACATGCTTGTTGTTACTTTCCGCTACTATACTCTTAGACATGCATGTGTAGGGTGTAGTTGACTTGCTATCATTGCTAAAATCTACCAACACTTAAAATTGGGAAAAGGTAGGATTTTTATTTGGTCAAGTAGTCTAATCACCCCCCCTCTAGACATAGTTTTGGTCCTACAAGTGGTATCAGAGCGAGGTTTCCATTGCATTGGTTTCACAACCTAGGAGAGTATGGCGTCTAGTGAGGGAAATTATCATCGTAGAGGTCCGTACTTTGATGGCACTAATTTTTCTAGTTGGAAGCACAAAATGAAAATGCATATTCTTGGTCATAACCCCGCCGCATGGGCTATTGTTCGTGTTGGCTTGCAAGGTGAATTCTTTGGTGATGGAAAGGAACCGGATCATGAAGCAACCGCAGATGAATTGAAGATGTTGCAATACAACGCTCAAGCATGCGACATTCTCTTCAACTGCCTATGCCCCGAAGAATTCAACAATATCAGCCGTCTTGAGAATGCAAAAGAGATTTGGGATACTTTGGTTGATATGCATGAAGGTACCGAGTCCGTGGGAGAATCCAAGTTGGATGTTCTTCAAAGTCAGCTTGACAAGTTCAAGATGAAGGATGGTGAAGGAGTCGCGGAGATGTACTCTAGGCTAGCTCTCATCACCAATGAGATTGCCGGCCTAGGAAGCGAAGAAATGACCGACAAATTCATCATCAAGAAGATGCTTAGAGCTTTGGATGAGAGATACGACACCATGTGCACATTGATCCAAATGATGCCCAACTACAAACATCTCAAGCCTACGGAAGTCATTGGAAGGATTGTTGCTCATGAGATGACACTCAAAGACAAAGAAGAGCTTCACAACAAGTCTAGCGGTGCTTACAAAGCCACAAGTGATGCTCCCGCAACTTCAAGCGACAACCTTGTCACCAATGAAGATATAAGCCTCATGGTCAAGAAATTCAACAAGTTCTACAAGAATAGAGGCAAAGAACGAAGCACCAACTCAAGATATGAAGAGAAGCATTCGTCAAGTCATGACCGCAACTGCTACAATTGTGGGAAGCCCGGACACTACTCCAATGAGTGCATGGCTCCCTACAAAACGAAGAGAAGAGTCACCTAGAATACGAAGCTCAAGGAATGAATCACCTCAAAGAGAGAGAAGGAGTAGAGATGATCGTTATGAACGAAGACCCTCAAGGAGAAGTAGGGATTCAGAGAAGAAGGACAAGTACACCAAGAGCTACACAAGAAGAAGACATCAAGCTCATGTTGGTGAATGGGTTTCCGGCTCCGACTCCGACAACAACTCCGAGAGAAGCTATCACTCCAACTCCGACTATAGTCAATATGAATGTGTCGCCGGACTTGCACTAGTGACTACCAACTCCTATGATCTATTTGATTCACCAAATGAAGGGAGTGGAAGTTGCTTCATGGCTAAAGGCCCCAAGGTATCACACCCCGATTATCTTGATTTCAATAGTGATGAAGATGATTTACTTTGTGATGATGACTTGCACTTTGATGAAACTAGTGATGTCAGTCAAAATGAACTTGATAATTCTCATGATAGTCAAGATAAGTCATTTGATGATGATAAGATGAAAATAGAACAACTAACTAAAGAATTAAACACTCTTAAGTTAGCTCATGAATCTACTCTTGAAGATCATAGAGAGCTTGTAAGGACTCATGAGAAGCTACGCTTCGAGAAGCTCACCTTGGAGCAAGAGCATGAGTTTCTTAAAGCTATCAATGACGATCTCCGAAAGGAGACCTCATCTTATCTAGCCAAATGACTACTCTTGTCTACATTCATGCTACAAGATAAATCTAGACAAACTAGTAAAAAAGGCAAGAAAGGTTCTTCATCTAGTAGCAACAATAAAAATGCTAAACCTAATGATGTTGCTTCTAGTAGTTCTATTGATTCCACTAATGATGATTCTCTTAGCCAAGTTGCACTTGAGCAAGAAAATGCTTTATTGAAAGGAATTATAGAGAAAGGTATCTACAAGAGTCTTGCCGGGTGTTAGCAATTTGAGGAAATTGTACGCAAGCACGGTGGATACCGGAAGAACCATGGCATTGGCTACTTCAACGCTAATGGAGTTGAATGGGAAGAAGGTCAATACCCCAAGCCCAAGTTTGTTCCTCAAAAGGAGAAATATGAGAATACTCCTCCCAAGGGAACAAACACTCAAGATGACCTTCCACCACAAGACCACAAGCTCAAGGGCAAGAACAAGCTTCAAGAGGACATTGACTCACATGAAGATGAATCCCAAGCTTTGGTGGAGTGGGTTCCCAAGGCTACTTCAAGCTCAACTTCTACAAGGGCTACTTCAACACCAAGGATCCCCATCAAGTTGATGTGGGTCCCCAAGAAGAAGAACTAGAGAGTTCTTGAGGGGTGAGTCCGCCAATGAAATTCACTCACATTCATTATTGGCAAGAACTAGATACAATCAACATCAACTCTATGCAATAGTTCAAGGAGTCACACATTCCCTCAAAGGTAAGCAAGGGACAAGGTAATCAACAAATCCATGGACATCATCACATATGCTTTGCACTCCATGTCCATAGATATCCTTGTATTTTTCTCTTGTGTGTTGGGACTAACCCATGTAGGTGAGAAGAGTAAGGAAACAACAAGGATGCTCCCAACTCATGGTGGTCTTCATCAATTTGAGCATCCACCACTACCTCACCAACATGAAGTCTTCATCGACAAAACCCAAGGATAGTTTATCCCTCCTATGGGGGGATGTCACATCAAGGGGGAGCTTTACTCTAAGACTTGAGTCAAAGCATCTCATGGTATGTCACAACATTAAATGCTTTATGTAAAAGTGGTAACCCCACTTGTGCTTAAACGATGAGTATGACCTATGATCAAGTATTCTTACTTGGCTCCTAAGTCAACATACTCATATATAGATGACTCCGTCATCGCCAAAATGCTTGATAGATGCTAGTATGTTTGTGCATGTTTGCCATGATTTCATTTGACATCTTATTGTGTGAGCATGTTGGTCTGCATTTATTTATCCATTCGAGGACATCCAATTGTTGCTATTTGGCTTTTGTTTTCTCTTTTGCCAATTGGATGGACAAGAATGCCTAGGACCACTCTCTAGCTATCTATGCTTTCTCACCTCATATTGTTTTCTTGCTGCATCACAAAATTTGAACAAGTACTTTTCGATCCCTCTGTGTGAGGAGCACTCAGAGTTCCGTATCGACAAAGGACTGACCATTAAAACCTCCCAAGTGCATCTCGGTGGAACCAACCAAAATTCTCGGTCTCACCGAATGCCTAGGGTTGATCTGGTTTTTCAATCTCAGTAACACCGATTCCTTATTCTCGGTTACACCGAGTTTCCTTGTCAGCTGACAGTTGAGAAACTCGGTGACACCAAAAATTTCGAACCGGTGTCACCGACAGCGAAGGGTATATATTCTGGCAGACATGACTTTTGAAATTCTATCTCAAGTGCCCGTTTTCCTCCAACCCTAAGCTGCCGCTCCGGACCCCTGGTCGTCGCCCTTGCCTCCCTGTGTGTCTCCGCCGTTGGGAATCGCCGCCGCCAACGGAATCTTCACCGCCGTTGTCGCCTTAGCGGATCCGTCACCAAGCTAGGGTATGGATCCGGCCTTCCTTGAGCTCCCCGTCCGATTCTTGCGCATTGAAGTTAATTTTATCGATAATCCATGGATTGCAAACCTCCCTTTCCTCTAGAAATTCCAGTAGAATAGCGAACGATCGATTTTTTAGGTTTTGCCGTCCGCCACATGAATCTCGGTAGAACCGATGCAAAAGAATCGATAGCACCGATTAGGTTTTTCTGGCCAGCTGAGAACACCTCGGTGGAACCGAGTACTAATTTTCGGTGTGACCGAAAATGGTGCCAAGTTTCTAGAAAGCAGGTTGTTTGTCTCGGTGGGTCCGAAATTGTTGCCTCGGCTGTACCGACATACATTTGGCAGAATGCAAAGTTTGAGAAATCTTAGTTCAATCTTTTGAAATGTCTGCATTTTGTGATGACTCATCTTCTCCACTCTTCTACACTCTATTCACAGGGTCAGAGATGTCTGCTTCAGATGACAGTGAGAATAACTTCAGAGAGGAGAATGTTGTCATGAGTTTAGGCACTAGCCCTGAAGAGAGTTTTGATGATGTGCCTAGTTCTCCTGACTTGCCCAAGGCTTCTACAAGGACTAGGAGGAAGCTCAATTCTGATGAGGAGGATGAGGACTTCATCCCTGAGGAGCTGCCTAAGAAAGATGATGCTGCCACTTCTTCCAAGAAGAAGAAATCTATCAGAAAGGAGTATGCTAGCTCTGAGACAGTGAGAGCACCTGAGAGCTCCCGAGCAACCATGACTGTTGTGCCTCCCAAGAAGTCTATGCCTAAGAAGGCAGGGGAGAAGAAGAAGAGCAGAAAGAGGATCATACGTGTTGTGGGCAGGCCAACCTCTATGTTTGAGGATCCAGAAGAAGCTGCTGCTGAAGAAGAGGAGGTAGAGCCAGCTGCAAAGGCCCCTCCTCAGAAGAAGAAGAAGCTTATGGCAGATGCTATGCCTAAGGCTACCACATCCAAGAGCACCAAGTCTGCTCCCAAGAAGGTTGCTGCTGCTGATAAGCCTAAGAGGTTCTCCAGAGAGATACCAGCTTCCAGCAAGAACAAGACCTCCACTTTCAGGGAAGCTGAGGATGATGATGACATGACTACTTTGATGAAGCTCAGACCACACCTTCCAGAGCACAATGCCAGCCACCTGCTTGCTGAAGATATGAAGAAGAGGAAGGATTC
The DNA here is from genome assembly GCA_039707655.1 of Elymus sibiricus. Lineage (NCBI taxonomy): Eukaryota > Viridiplantae > Streptophyta > Magnoliopsida > Poales > Poaceae > Elymus > Elymus sibiricus. Next base: position 137,905,613 of record CM077667.1, on the reverse strand, counting down.
TGGTTTGAGGGCATGGAGAGCAATTGATCCATATGCTCAGAGGAGAAAAACAGCTGTGGACTACAGGTTCTATACCAAGGAGCAACAAGATTTCTATGAGACTATCTTGCTTGATAAGAGCCCAGCTGTGAGTGACATGAGATACGTTGACCGGAAGTATATCAAGGCAAATGAAGATTACTTTTCAAATGTTCAAGACAATTTTCATTGCATTGGCTTAGATGAGTTTGTTGGCAAAGAATTCACTGCATGGAATGATGAGATGATCATGCAATTCTACTCCACTGCTCACTTCTATGGAGATGGTAGAATTGTGTGGATGATTGAAGGAGCAAGATATGAGTCTTCTATTGAGGAATGGGCTGCCATCTTAGGAGTCCCAAAGGTGGAAGATGGTGACTTGGATGTCTATTCTGAATCCAAGGAGAGCCACGATTCTATGAAGAACATGTATAATGAGATCCCTGCTGCTAACTTGAAATCTCACAAGTTAGGATCCATTTACTTCCTCCAGGGTGGCCTCCGCACCATGAACACTATCTTGAGGCACACCTTGATGCCTAAGTCTGGAGATGAGAAGATGATTCGAGGCTATTCCATCAACATGCTGATCCATCTTGATAGACACACCAGGATAAGAGTGATGGACTTGATAGTAGAGACTGTGAAGAGGGTTGCTGCTGATCAGAAGCGCTCATGTTGCAATGCACCCTACATTCAGATGTTCATCAACTCCAAGCTGGAGAAGCACATTTTTGCTCTTGACAGGCCCCACTTGCCCCTACAGCCGGATCTTGAGGACAATGTCGTGGTGATGAACCCAGATCATCCCACCTCAGCTGCAGCACAGGCAGAGGCAGAGGCAGCTAGATCCACTAGTGCTCAAGTCCCTAGATCCAGGAACGAGCAAATGGATCTCTTGATCACTACCGTTCAGGGCATGCAAAAGGACATCAAGGACATATTGGCAAATCAGCATAGTCTTGTGAGGATCATGGAAAATAGGATCAAAACTCTCAATGACAAGGTGGATGGGCTAACAAAGACCGTGAATGAGCTTAAGAAGGAAGTTCTTAGCGTGCCCAGTCCCGACACTTCAGATGATGAGGATGACTCTCCTCTCAGGCCATGCACTCACTTCACTACCCAGACCAGATTAGCCACAGTGCCAGCTCTAGATTTGAGGCCTTCTTCATCAGCACCTGCTATATCCTCCTCAGCTCCATCAGCTCCCGTACCTCCCGTTGCTACACCAACTCCGTCCATGACGTCTGCCGACATCTTCGCCGACGCAGTTCTCTCGACTCCGTCATCAACAACCGGAGGAGATCAGCCCAAGAACGATTAGCTATATCTCTTTGAACTTTTTGGTAACTTGTTGCCAAAGGGGGAGAAGTGTATATAGATCTTTAGGCTTCGAGTGAGAGAGCGTTTCGTTTTTTTATCGCTTTACAAAACATTTGAACTTTTGGTTTGGATGTGTTAAACTCTTGTGGTGTTTGATCATACACTTGATGTGTGTTGCTACTATTTCCTATCATTTTAATGCTTATGCGATGATCACTCACCTTTGCTTGATTGTGTTGTGCTATGATGTTCATTCTTATTATTCTCGCACACCACCAAGTTGTATGTGACATGAAAGAGTGCCCCATGTACCTAATCGATTGTGCATTTGCATTCAAACGCAAATTCAAATAATGTACAAATTTAGGGGGAGCTCTTGCTTATCACATACTTCTCAAAGCGACAATTATATTCTTTGATTATATCATATGTTGAAGCTTTGATCTATATGTTGTCATCAATTACCAAAAAGGGGGAGATTAAAAGCACATTTGCTCCCTTGGTGGTTTTGGTAATTAATAACAACATATATGTCATTGAACTAATGTTTCCACTAAGCATATTTCAGGAAAAGTTCAATGATAGGGATGGCAAAAGGATTGTGGAAATACCCCAAGATGCAAGGAAATGGATTGGCAAAGCTTCAAGCAAGAGGACTCTACATTTTACTTTGTGAGAAATCACTTAGAGTCCATAGGAAAGCCAATACTATTAAAAGGGGGTAAGGTACTGTTGGTGAACAAGATGCTCCACGTGCACAAGTGATAGTCACCAAAAACACCCACAAGCTCTTCCACAAAAGTCTGTCCAAAGTCAAATATCCAAAATCGGTGCAACCAACACTTTCCACTCGGTGCCACCGATTCCCAAACTCAGACAGACCCATGCCAAACCCTAGCACATCGGTGCAACCGATTCCACTTCGGTGCCACCGAGTTTGGGTTGCCAACTTTCTGTTACCTCGATTCTCAAAATCGGTACCACCGAGTTTGTTGGATCAGCGTCACCGAGTTGCGCAATCTGACCGTTGGTCACCTTATCGGTACCACCGAGATTCATATATCGGTCTCACCGAGATTCAAAAGTTGCTACCTTTGGAGCAACTCGGTACCACCGAGATTCACACATCGTTGTCACCGAGTTGGTCACTTTAGGTGTAACGGTTGGATTTTTGGGGATGCCTATATATACCCCTTCACCACCACCCACTCGAAAGAGAAGCACTCAGAACTATTCCATACTTGCCCCATCATATTTTCTGAGAGAGAGCCACCTACTCATGTGTTGAGATCATGCCATTCCATTCCAACCATATGAATCTTGATCTCTAGCCTCCCCAAGTTGCTTTCCACCAAATCAATCTCTTCCATCATAGCCAAATCTGTGAGAGAGTGATTGTGTGTTGAGGAGTCTATCATCTTGAAGCACAAGAGCAAGGAGTTCATCGACATTGCCGAGCCTATTACCTTTTGGAGGGTGGTGCCTCCTAGATTGGTTAGGTGTCGCTTGGGAGCCTCCTACTTCGTGTTGTGGAGTTGAACCAAGAAGTTTGTAAGGGCAAGGAGATCGCCTACTTCGTGAAGATCTACCCATAGTGAGGCTAGTCCTTCGTGGACGGAAGCCGTTATGGAATAGTCAAGGTTGCTACTTCGTGGACCCTTATGGGTGGAGCCCTCCGTGGACTCTCGCGACCGTTACCCTCCGTGGGTTGAAGACTCCATAAACGTGGACGTACGATAGCTCCACCTATCGGAACCATGGGAAAAATCTTCGTGTCTACAAATTGCGTTTGATCTTCCTTCCTACCCTTTACTACATATGCTTGTTGTTACTTTCCGCTGCTATACTCTTAGATATGCATGTGTAGGGTGTGCTTGACTTGCTATCAATGCTAAAATCTGTCAACACTTAAAATTGGGAAAAGGTAGGATTTTTATTTGGTCAAGTAGTCTAATCACCCCCCCTCTAGACATACTTCCGGTCCTACAAAGGAAGAAAAAAAAGAAGGGTGATCGAGGACATTAGATTGGGAATAGGCGAAAGCGAAACCAGGTTTAACCCTTAGTCGGGCAAAGAAGCAAACGGCACAGTGATAGATAAAGCAAACAGAACACCAGCGAGCAGCAAAACCACAGACAAAGCTGGAGGAACCAACCACGGGCTGCAAGAAGCACCTACCGTGTGCAGCGTGTGGCATGTGGTATGAAGCGACGAACATGAAGAATACACGGCGGGAGCAAGAAGAGGACATACGGCTGCTAGGTGCCACCCCATTGACACGCCCATTTTGCAGCAAAATTCCCTACCGTTATTTACTCTATTTTGAAGTTATGTTCCAGATTATGATGCAATTATAATACACTTTCTCTCTTAAAATGCAAGATACACCAAACGAGAGGGATTACCGGCAGCTGGAATTCTAGCCTGAAAAAGCTACAAAAGAGATAACAATTCCGTAGAGCTCAAAATGAAGTGAAATTTCACCGAGATTTATTTAAAAATATATAAAAAAATACTAGATCAAAAATATGCCAGAAGGAGCCCCACCAGCCAGCCACATGGGCAAGTGGCGCGGCCACCCCTGGTCACGCCACTTGGCCATGTGGGGCCCTGGTTGCTCTCCACCCGATGCCCTTTGGGTGTAAGGTACTCTTTGACCTTGAAAAAATCAGAAGAATACGTGAATTTCAGCCGCAGTCTCAATGCGGAACCAAAGGTGGAGAACTTTTGCTCTCCGGTGGAGCGATTTCATCAGGGAAACTTTCCTCCGGGAGGGGAAAATCAAAGCCATCATCATCACCAACGCTCCTCTCATCATGTGAGGCTTCATCTCCATTAACATAATCACCAACACCATCTCATCTCCAAACCCTAGTTCATCTCTTGTGCTCAATATTTATATCAAACCTCAGATTGGTACCTGGGGGTGCTAATAGTGTTGATTACATCTTGTAGTTAATGCTAATTAATTGGTTTACTTGGTGGGGTATTATTATGTTTGATTGTTGATTGCATACTTATACCTACTAAAAATGTTCGATATAATAAGTTTTGAGTAGTTCTATTTGTTCTTGAGGACATGGGATGGGTTTTGTTATTAGTAATCATGTGAAGTTGATGATCACCGTTCAATGTTTGATGATATGTTGTGTTGTTCTTCCTTTAGTGGTGTTATGTGAATGTCGACTACATGTAAGGATGGCGATGGGTAGGGTATGACGCGGGTATAATAATCCCAGACCCATACCCATGTTTCTCATGGACGTAAAATCATACCCATACCTAACCGATCGGGTAAATATTCATGCCCATGCCCATACCCTATGGGTACCCCTCGGGCAGGTCAACACAACATCGAAGGGTGGTGGCGTAATTGCTACTTCCATGTGTGGTGGCGATGCGATCCACCGCGAGGTTCTATTGTTGGGGAATAGGTTACATATCTTACATACAATGACTCGGTATCTTAGGGTTTATAACACATGCGACCCACCAGTAAGATAATCGGGTAGGGCTGAGCATACCCATGGGCATTAAATCATACCCATATAATTGGGTAGGGTTTGGGTACTGCCCATAGGCACAAAAATGTGCCCATACCCTACCCATGTGGGTCAGGTACCCACGGGTACCCATGCGCCATGCCCATGGGTAAAATTGTCATCCTTAACTACAAGACACTTCACCATCTTTGGGCCTAAGGGGAGGCATCGTGGAATTAGTTTACAGATGATCGGTTGCGGGATCAGTGATTGTAACCTAAACCCCAGTTTATGAATTGTTCAGTGAGGGGCTGTTTAGATCCACTTGTTTAATGTTACGGTTAGATTTAACTTAACTACTTATCTTGTATTTTGCGGATGCTTGCACGGAGGATATATTCATAAGTATGTATTTATTCAAGTAAGAAGAGTACATTAGCTCCGGTCCACCCACGTAACAACTTATCAAGGCAATGAGCGTAAGTCGATGATCGTGGTGAAAGTAACTAGACGATATTCCCATGTGTCCTCAAGAATGATTTAATCACTCTAAGAAGTATCACCGGCTTGTCATTACCACCATTAAGGATTATGCGACTTGCTGCACCGTGCTACTTTGTTACTTGTTATAAGTTATCTTTCTATTAAACTATCTATCAAAACTATCTTACAGTGCTTGCAGAGAATACCTTGATGAAAAGCGCCTATCAATTCATTCTGCTCCTCGTTGGGTTTGACACTCTTACTTATCAAAAAAACTATGTTTGATCCCCCTATACTTATGGGTCATAATCCATGCGCAGTGCAAATAAATTGCGGGAGAAGGGCGAGATAACGATAGTAAATACAAGTCACTAACCCACAGAATAGATAGCGAGAGAAGGGGTGAGATAACTATAGGAAATACAAGTCACTAACCCACGGACGAGAAACACACAGCCCAGGAATAGACACAGGGCCAAAGAGCACAGTCGCGCAACACAAACCCTGGCATAGTGAAAGCAATACAAAGAGAGCAAAAGCAACACAGAAAAGCGCGTATCGACACACAAAGAAAGAGAACATGACTACCACCCCCACCGACCGGGTCACCGACCGACATACAATAGCAACATGACGTTGCATGCTAAGAGGAGAAAAGGGAAAACAATAGCGCACACATCATCTTCATACATGATGTACTTAGGGCAAGTTCTTTTGGGCGGCTTAAAAATTAAGTTGCCTCTCCCTAGGTTAAAAAATAAGCCACCCTCTAAGTTTATTGTGACTTTTAAATTAATTATCTCATAACAAGCTTAGAAGCCCTAGGGCGGGAATACGTAGACGGGAACAATGCACTAACAGATGCAAACTGAAAAACCAAACAACGAAATCCATAAGGTCCTCTTTGATTCGCATGATTTTGAAAGTGCGGGAATAGGAAAAATATAGGATTGGAGTGGCGTGCCCACTTGAATCCTATAGAATTAGCAATGAGTGTTTGATGCCACAGGAAAAATAGAGAAATTGTAAAAATAGGTTGGAGTGAACGTTAGATTTTCTATGAAATATAGTACAATGAATTCCATAGGAAAAATCCTATGGGATCAAATCCTATAAATCAGATGACCAACATAGAAAAATTTCCTAAGGATTTTAATCCTATAGAGTTCCTTCGAATTGAAAGATTATAACCCATAAAAATCATACCATTAGCAACTTCAAGCGATATATTTGTCGTGACAAACAATTTTGATTACATTGGTGCATGCCGACTCAGGTAACACCAAACCAGAGGAACTGAGCACCACAACGTTGGCCCAAACAAACCAAGAAGCAGGCGTCCCAATGAACTCCTAACCAACACATATAGAGTGGCTAAAGCATAAAAATTGCACCATTAACAACTTCAAATGTTATATTTGTCATGACACAATTCGATTACATCAACGCATGTCGACACAGGCAATACCAAACCGGACGAACGGAACACCACGACGTCGACCCAAACAACCCAAGAAGTTGCATCCCCAAGGACCTCCTAACCGGCCACCGACAACACGCCAAAAGTGGCCTGCAAACTGGACCCGAAAAACAATGACTCTCCATCGACCCAACAACATTGCATGAGAGGTACTCGGCACAATCCAACCCAACGTAGGCCAACAACCGAATAAGTCGTGGCGAGGGTCACTCCGACAAATGCACCAAGCGGCACATGCAAGTGCAATGAAAAACACTACAAAATGTGGCCCCGAGTGCTCCCACGGCCCGCACGTCATGGACCTCGAGGCAGTTGGCGCGGTGAAGAACACCCCGACACGATTAGACGGGGGTAAAGTTGCCAGGCATGCAACGGCCTGAGGCCCGCACGGCATGGAGGGCATGCGCGACCGAGGATGCCTTAGGAGTTGGATACTTCAACATCTTGTAAATGGAGTAATGTGAACTTGAGTGTAATCCCTAAGTTTTGAGTAATATACAAGATTTATTTCGCAATAAAAAATATATACTTAACCACATGTCTAGTTGTTGGTATTTTTCGGAATAACCGCACGAGATCATGTGGCTAGTTTTGCAAGGTCAAATTTGTTTACAAACAAGGGTAAAAACTTTGCCACATTTCATTGATTAATATATGGTCTGACTATTCACCACTCGGGGTAAAGAATAGTTATATTCACTCCCCTCTAGTTACATCAATACACCATGGTTTTACGTCCCATAAACTGTGTGTTATGTCGAAAGTCAAAATAGAAGGTAAGAAAATGTATGTCCTTCGTAAAAAAATCGCATGACGTAAAATTATGAACGTAAAAATATAATATTTACAATCGTATCTTATTTTTCTTGTACCAATTTTTTTCTTGTACCAAAAAGTCTGTCCAAAGTCAAATATCCAAAATCGGTGCAACCAACACTTTCCACTCGGTGCCACCGATTCCCAAACTCAGACAGACCCATGCCAAACCCTAGCACATCGGTGCAACCGATTCCACTTCGGTCCCACCGAGTTTGGGTTGCCAACTTTCTGTTACCTCGATTCACAAAATCGGTACCACCGAGTTTTCTGGATCAGCGTCACCGAGTTGCGAAATCTAACCGTTGGTCACCTAATTGGTACCACCGAGAATTATATATCGGTCTCACCGAGATTCAAAAGTTGTCACCTTTTGGTCACTTCGGTACCACCGAGATGCACACATCGGTGTCACCGAGTTGTTCACTTTAAGGTGTAACGATTGGATTTTTGGAGATGCCTATATATACCTCTTCACCACCACCCACTCGAAAGACAAGCACTCAGAACTATTCCATACTTGCCCCATCCTATTTTCTGAGAGAGAGCCACCTACTCATGTGTTGAGATCAAGCTATTCCACTCCATCCATATGAATCTTGATCTCTAGCCTCCCCAGGTTGCTTTCCACCAAATCAATCTCTTCCACCATAGCCAAATCTGTGAGAGAGTGATTGTGTGTTGAGGAGTCTATCATCTTGAAGCACAAGAGAAAGGAGTTCATCGACATTGCCGAGCCTATTACCTTTTGGAGGGTGGTGCCTTCTAGATTGGTTAGGTGTCGCTTGGGAGCATCCTACTTCGTGTTGTGGACTTGAACCAAGAAGTTTGTACGGGCAAGGAGATCGCCTACTTCGTGAAGATCTACCCATAGTGAGGCTAGTCCTTCATGGACGGAAGCCGTTATGGAATAGTCAAGGTTGCTACTTCGTGGACCCTTATGGGTGGAGCCCTCCGTGGACTATCGTGACCGTTACCCTCCGTGGGTTGAAGACTCCATAAACGTGGACGTACGATAGCACCACCTATCGAAACCATGGGAAAAATCTTCGTGTCTACAAATTGCGTTTGATCTCCCTTCCTACCCTCTACTATACATGCTTGTTGTTACTTTTCGCTGCTATACTCTTAGACATGCATGTGTAGGGTGTACTTGACTTGCTATCATTTCTAAAATCTACCAACACTTCAAATTGGGAAAAGGTAGGATTTTTATTTGGTCAAGTAGTCTAATCACCCCCCCCATCTAGACATACTTTCGGTCCTACAGTCATGAACTCCTTCATCCACACACCTTCCTTCGCAGCCTCCGAGGCAGCGATGTACTCCGCTTCGCATGTAGAATCAGCTACCACGCTCTGCTTGGAACTGCACCAGCTTACCGCACCCCCATTGAGAAAAAATATGTATCCGGTTTGAGACTTAGAGTCATCCGGATCAGTGTCAAAGCTTGCATCGACGTAACCCTTTACGACGAGCTCTTGATCACCTCCATAAACGAGAAACATGTCCTTAGTCCTTTTCAGGTACTTAAGGATATTCTTGACCGCCTCCAGTGTTCCATTCCTGGATCACTTTGAAACCTTCCGGCCATAGTTATGGCAAGGCTAACATCGGGTCTTGTGCACAGCATTGCATACATGATAGAGCCTATGGCTGAAGCATAGGGGACGACACTCATCTTTTCTCTATCTTCTGCAGTCACTGGGCATTGAGTCTTACTCAACTTCACACCTTGCAATACAGGCATGAACCCCTTCTTGGACTGATCCATTTTCAACTTCTTCAAAACTTTGTCAAGGTATGTGCTCTGTGAAAGTCCTATTAAGCGTCTCGATCTATCTCTATAGATCTTGATGCCTAATATGAAAGCAGCTTCTCCCAGGTCCTTCACTGAAAAACTCTTGTTCAAATATTCCTTCACGCTTTCCAACATTTCTATATTATTTCCAATCAGCAATATGTCATCCACATATAATATTAGAAATACTATAGAGCTCCCACTCACTTTCTTGTAAATACAAGCTTCTCCGTAAACTTGTATAAACCCGAATGCTTTGATCACCTCATCAAAGCGAAGATTCCAGCTCCGAGATGCTTGCACCAGTCCATAAATGGATCACTGGAGTTTGCAAACTTTGTCAGCATTCTCTGGATCGACAACCTTCAGGTTGCATCATATACAACTCTTCCTTAAGGAAATCGTTAAGGAACGCTGTTTTGACATCCATCTGCCAAATTTCATAATCGAAAAATGCAGCTATTGCTAACATGATTCTGACGGACTTAAGCATCGCTACGGGTGAGAACGTCTCATCGTAGTCAACTCCTTGAACTTGTGAAAAACCCTTTGCCACAAGTCGAGCGTTATAGACGGTGATATTTCCGTCCACGTCTGTCTTCTTCTTAAAGATCCATTTGTTCTGAATGGCCTTTCACCCTTCAGGTAATACTTCCAAAGCCCATACTTTGTTTTCATACATGGATCCCATCTCGGATTTCATGGCCTCTAACCATTTCTCGGAATCCGGGCCCATCATCGGTTCTCCAAAGCTCGTAGGTTCATCGTTGTCCAACAACATGACCTCTAAGACAGGGTTACCGTACCACTCAGGAGCAGTACGTGTCCTTGTCGGCCTACGAGGTTCGATAGCAACTTGATCCGAAGCTTCATGATCATCATCATTAACTTCCTCTTCAACCGATGTAGGCTCTACAGAAACATCTTTTTGCCCTGCGCTACTCTCTGGTTGAAGTAAAGGTTCAACAACCTCATCAAGTTCTATCTTCCTCCCACTCAATTCTTTCGAGAGAAACTCTTTCTCAAGAAATCTTCCGTTTTTAGCGACAAACACTTTGCCTTCGGATCTGAGATAGAAGGTATACCCAACTGTCTCTTTTGGGTATCCTATGAAGACGCATTTCTTCGCTTTGGGTTCCAGCTTTTTAGGCTGAAGCTTTTTGACATAAGCATCACATCCCCAAACTTTAAGAAACGACAACTTTGGCTTCTTGCCAAACCACAGTTCATATGGCGTCATCTCAACGGATTTCGATGGTGCCCTATTTAAAGTGAATGCAGCTGTCTCTAATGCATAACCCCAAAATAATAGTGGCAAATCGGCAAGAGACATCATAGAACGCACCATATCTAATAAGGTTCGATTACGACGTTCGGACAGACCATTACGTTGTGGTGTTCCAGGCGGTGTCAATTGTGAAACAATTCCACATTGTCTTAAGTGACTGCCAAACTCATAACTCAGATATTCTCCTCCTCGATCAGATCGCAGGAATTTGATCTTCTTGTTACGATGATTCTCAACTTCACTCTGAAATTGCTTAAACTTTTCAAACGTTTTAGACTTGTGTTTCATTAAGTATATATACCCATATCTACTTAAGTCATCAGTGAAGGTGAGAAAATAACGATATCCACTGCGCGCCTCAATGCTCATCGGACCGCACACATCAGTATGTATGATTTCCAATAAATCACTTGCCCGTTCCATTGTTCCAGAGAACGGGGTCTTAGTCATCTTGCCCATGAGGCATGGTTCACATGTGTCAAGTGATTCAAAATCGAGTGACTCCAAAAGTCCATCCGCATGGAGCTTCTTCATGCGTTTTACACCAATATGACCTAAGCGGCAATGCCACAAGAAAGTGGTACTATCATTATCAATTCTACATCTTTTGGCATTAATGTTATGAACATGTGTATCATCACTATCGAGATTCAATAAGAATAAACCCCTCACATTGGGTGCATGACCATAAAAGATATTACTCATATAAATAGAACAACCATTATTCTCTGATTTAAATGAGTAACCGTCTCGCAATAAACAAGATCCAGATATAATGTTCATGCTTAACGCAGGCACTAAATAACAATTATTCAGGTTCATCACCAATCCCGATGGTAATCGAAGAGCGAGCGTGCCGACGGCGATCACATCAACCTTGGAACCATTTCCCACGCGCATCATCACTTCGTCCTTTGCCAGCCTTCGTCTATTCCGTAGTTCCTGTTTTGAGTTGCAAATGTGAGCAACCGAACCGGTATCAAATACCCAGGCACTACAACGAGAGTTGGTAAGGTACATATCAATAACATGTATATCATATATACCTTGTTTGGTGTTGGCCGCCTTCTTGTCAGCCAGATACTTGGGGCAGTTCCGCTTCCAGTGACCAGTTCCCTTGCAATGAAAGCACTCAGCTTCTGGCTTAGGTCCAGCCTTGGGTTTCTTCATGGGAGGGGCAACTGCTTTGCCACTCTTCTTGGAGTTACCCTTCTTACCCTTGCCATTCTTCTTGAAACTAGTGGTTTTATTGGCCATCAATACTTGATGCTCCTTCTGAATCTCAGACTCAGCGACTTTCAACATCGCAAACAGCTCGGCGACTGACTTGTTCATCCCGTGCATGTTATAGTTCAACATGAAGCTCTTGTAGCTAGGTGGCAATGATTGAAGAACTCTGTCAGTGATCGCCTCTGGCGGAAGGGGCATCCCCAATTCAGCCAGACGGGTGGAATACCCAGACATTTTGAGTATGTGTTCACTGACAGACCCGTTCTCCTCCATCTTGCAAGCATAGAACTTATCGGATGTCTCATACCTCTCGATCCGGGCATTCTTCTGAAAGATAAACTTCAACTCCTGGAACATATCATATGCTCCATGACGTTCAAAACGTCTTTGAAGTCCCGGTTCTAATCCATACAACATTGCACATTGAACTATTGAGTAATCATCAGAACGTGTCTGCCAGGCGTTCGCAACGTTTGCAGACTCTACTGGAGCGGGTGGTTAACCAAGCGGTGCATCAAGGACATAAGCCTTTTGGGAAGCCGTAAGGATAATCCTTAGATTACAGGCCCAGTCTACAAAGTTACTTCCATCATCTTTCAACTTAGCTTTCTCTAGGAATGCATTGAAATTCAGGGGTGCTACTGCGCGAGCCATTGATCTACAACATAAATTATGAAAAGACAACTTAGACTATTGTTCAAGATAATGAGTTTAGTTAATCATATTACTTAAAAACTCCCACTCAAATTGACATCCCTCTGGTCATTCGAGTGTTACATGATCCAAATTCACCAACTCAAGTCCGATCATCACGTGAGATGAGGTAGTTTTGAATGGTGAACATCTTCATGTTGATCATATCTACTATATGACTCATGTTCGACCTTTCGGTCTCTTGTGTTCTGAGGCCATGTCTATACATACTAGGCTCGTCAAGTTTAACCCGAGTGTTCCGCATGTGCAACACTGGCTTGCACCCGTTGTATGCGAACGTAGAGTCTATCACACCCGATCATCACGTGGTGTCTCGAAACGACGAACTTTCGCAACGGTGCACACTCGGGGAGAACACAATTTTATCTTGAAATTTTAGTGAGGGATCACCTTATAATGTTACCGTCGTCCTAAGCAAAATAAGATGCATAAAAGGATTAACTTCACATGCAAATCATAAGTGACATGATATGGCCATGAACTTGTGCTTTTGATCTCCATCTCCAAAGCACCGGCATGATCTCCATCGTCACCGGCATGACACCATGATCTCCATCATCTTGATCTCCATTAACCTGTCTCCATGAGGTTGTCGCGCAAACTGTTGCTTCTACGACTATTGCTAACTCATAGCGATAAAGTAAAGCAAAACGGCAAAAATAAATTAAGGACAACCCTATGTGTCGTGGTTTTGTCACGGCAGATGTCCGAAGACTTAGGTTCGAGGCCATCGCTAAGACGGTGGACTCAAAGGGGTTGGTCGAGACGAGGGACACAAGTTTACCCAGGTTCGGCCCCTCAAGAAGAGGTAAAAGCCTACGTCCTGCTTGTGCTGTATTGATTGGAGTATCGATTACAAGGGAGCGGATTCGCTTGACCTAGTTCTCGATTGATTGGTTTCTTGTCTAAGCCGCCCCGGGGTCTCGCCTTTATATAGGAGGTCGAGGCCCTGGGTTACACGAGTCCTAAACCGACTCATACAACGTAGTCAATTCTGTTTCTAAGTCGCCTTGCCTCCTTGAGCAAGCCGTCTCTGGGCGGCTTAACCGTCCGGGTCTCACACCATCTTCTGTCTCTGGGCCTTCGTCTTGGCCCGCCTGATAAGCCGCCATGCGGCCTGGCCTTCATCTTCCGGCCCACCTTAAGGGTCTTGCTTATGAGCCACCGGGTATGACCCGGCCCCTCCTCGGCGGGTCTTACCACGGGGTTATATCCCCAACATTAGGCCCCAGGTTGATTTGAGCCTGCTCATGTCAATCTTCAAACTCATTCGGCGGCGAGTCTCACCTTTTATCACCTGAAAAAGAAAACTCATAACCCGTCGTGACGTCACGTCGAATATGCTAAAAAGATTCTGTGACGTATGCAACAGATTCTCTCATTGAATGGTCGGTCTGAAAATCGAGGCGCCCTCTTTGGTCAATCATCACTGTGCTTCCTCGATTCTCGCGCGCACTGGTGCCATCCCATCTCATAAATAGGGACACGGGGGGCCCCTTTTTCCTTCTCTGCCGCCACGTCTTCTTCTTCCTCCTTCAAAACAACCGCACCTCCGGAGCTCCGCCGCACCTGACTGGACCTCGCCGTCGTCCCCAACGCCGGCTGCTGCATCGACCTGACTTGGACCAGATTTTCACCGGCCCGTCCGCATCCGCAAGGTATCGTTCTTGGCCCTTGTCTAATCTGCAGTTATCTCCATTAGGGTCTCCCGAGTTCATCGGGTTCCTCTAGTGTTCTTCGCGGTTCTTTGTAATGCTGACCATTAAGTATCCCCTTGAATCCCATAGCGCTGTCTATCCATTGCGGTCGTCCTTTTGATGTCAATACCCGCTTGTCTTAGATCTGTATAGCACTCTTCTCTGCGTGCTGAGCACATGTTCTTCCACTGTCGTTTTTAGGTCATGAATATATTTCATTTTATCTTCGCCCGTAGATCTTGCAGCTATAATGGTAATATGCGAAACCTGTTTATCCGCACTTAGCTGTATTTTTCAGTATCGCCTTGACCACCTAAGCCGCCATTGCATCGGCGGCTCTCTGATAAAATATTCCGGCGGCTTAACACCTCACCATTATGCTGACCATAGCTGCCTTAACTATTTAATGTTTTTCTAAGCTGCCATACTCTGCGCCTTTTCACAGTTTGACTCGCCATTATGTCGAGAGCACCAGCATCTTGTGATTGGGTTGGCTCCGGAGTTACTGAGCAGCTTCTGCTTGATTTCGTAGAGTCCGCATCTTGCCGGCTCAGGACGTTATACATTGGCGGGTGCCAGGGCCAGAAATAAGACCTACTCCTCAGGACGGAGAAGTTGTCGTGTTTACTGATCACCTCCTTCGTGTTTACTGAAGTTTTTCCGGGACGTTCTTCATTTCTACAAGCTTCACCCCCAAGACATAGGTCCAAACTCTGTCACCAACATGTGTCAGTTCCAGGTCTTATGTGAAGTTTACCTACAAGAAGAGCCGTCTGTTGACCTCTTCCGTGATTACCATTACGTCAACCGCCAAACTGAAGTGGCGGCTGGACCAAGTTTAGAGCTTGGCGGCGTCTCTATCCAGAGACGGAGAGATTTGCCTTACCCAGCAGCTATCTTGCCAAGTCACCCCAAGGATTGGAACAAGACTTGGTTTTACTGCAAGGACACTTCTCCCAAAGAAGAGAATCCGCTGCCGGGTTACCGTCCTACCCGGCTTTGCAACACCGGAGAACTCCCAGACCGGATGTCCACCGCAGAGCGAGCGAAATATGCTCCAGCTTTCGCGAAGATCAGGGCCTTAATGGCCAATGGCTTGATGGGCGTCGACTTAACCCGCTACTGGGTTAGCTGGAAGGTCTTGCCACTGAGCCGGCGTGCCCGACTCATGCACCAATTCACGGGTGAACCCAATGACACTCTTTGCTTCAACACCACCCCTCTGTCAGAACAAGACATCAACTCCTTCGTCAAAACACTTCTTGGTGAAAAGCAAGTAGTTTGCAACAAAGTTGGGCTGAAACCGTGCTGTGTCAAGAACCCGGCTCCAGCTGTAAGAAATCTTTTTCCATAAAATTGGTCATTCTTGTCTTGACCTTTTACCTTGCTCCTTTTAACCTTTTTGGCCGCTTATGCGCAGGCCAGCTCTTCTTTCTGGAAGAAGAAGTATAATCCTCCTGTGAGGAAGCCTAAGGTCGGTAAAACCCCCGTCCAGAAGAAGAAAACTGCCGCTCAGGAACCGCCTGAGCTTGACGACTCAGAGGTAGAACTTGACTCCCTTGGCCGTCTCTTTATGCAACTTATTGACAACAATTATTCACAGGAGGAAACGGAAACAAGCCATGCAGATGCCCCTGAGGTAACCTACATTTCCTCTGATTCAGAACACTTTCTACCAGAGAAAATACGGCGGGTCATCCGGAAAGTCCCATTTTCTCATCCTCTTGCTTATTTAGACCCCAATTTTCTTTTGAAAAAGCAATAGCACAACTCCCGACGTCAGACCCGGAGCGCCGGCTTTGAAGAGCTTTTGACCGGCTTATCAAATTCTCCGGCTCCGCGGAAACGGACGGTTGAGGTACTCTTTTACTAAGTCCAGTTTTTAGTTCTTTCATTGTAACCTTACTCAGCTTTCATCGTCTTAACCTTCTTTTAGGAGACGCCTCCTTCATCTGGCGACTCTACTGCAACCAAGCTGCCTCCTCTGAAGATCAACCCAGAGTGCGTACCTTTGTATTTGAACCATACCTTTTTACCATCCTTGTCCTCTATGTGACACTCTTTTTGTTTTCCAGGGCTCAAGCAAAACGAAGGAAGACCGGCGGGTCTACCGCTGCCCCTACTGCCCAAGAGCCGGAAACTGCTAAACCGTATTCCCCTGCACCTCATGTTGAGCCCACTGAGGCTAGGAAAAATGCATCTGCCGACATTCCTCAGCCCTCTGAGCCGGCTGATGATGACTTGGCCACTCCGGAGAGTCCTCCAATGGCTGATCCTAAGCCGCCCAGCCCTTCAACAGCCGTCGAAGACACAATTCTTCCAGACGTTATCATCACTGGGACGGGTTATCAATCTCCCGAACCTCATGTATTGACAAAACACACCGGCAAGGCTGAAGCTTCCTCGCCTGAGAAACTTGATTTTGAATTCCCCGTGTTGGAGAAGCTGACTGTAGATGAGTTACATGCGGGTTATCTGAACCACCTATCCACAAGCCATAACATGGAGCTGAAACTTGTTGGTCTAATGAAGAAAAAATATGAGGTACTCCTCCTGCTGTTGCTTTTCCTTGTACCCTTATGTAGCCCCCAAGAGCTGGTTTAGTATTGCAAATAGTAGACCGGGACTTGTCATAATTCAAATTGCCTAGCTTGTAGCCCGAAGTATCGGGTTAATATATATATCAAGCCGGTACTTAGTTGAAGAGTAGATCAAGGGTAGCCCCCAAGTCCGGGTCAGTATAAAAATGATGAGCCGGAACTTCACTGCAAACTTGGAAAGCGCCGTGTGTAGCCCCCAAGTGCCGGCTTATCGTTACGAAGATGAGCCGGAACTTCATTGTAGACTTGGAGAGCGCCGTGTAGCCCCCAAGTGCCGGCTTAACTTTACGAAGATGAGCCGAAACTATATTGTAGACTTGGAGAGAAAACACAGACATTAGCCCCCAAGTATCAAGTATATTGCTTGCAATCTGCTTGAGACTTGTAACCAAACAGCTTCATCAATCATCTATGAATATCTTATCCTGGCGACTTAAACCTCCTGAAATGTTTTGTTTTTGTACAATACAGGAAGCCTTGGACGCGGCCGAGTCTAATCTGACCGGCGTAAAAGAAAGCCTTGCTTCACAACAAACCGCCCGGTCTGAGGCGGAAGAGAAATGGCGGGTTGCCGTTAAGGAGCTTGAGAAGGTTCAAGCTGACTTTGATGCCTTCAAGAAGAGTGCCGAGTCTACACAAGCCGCCCTGACCAAACGCGCAGATGATGCCGACCAGCGGCTCAAGCTTGTGTCAGAAGAGCTACAGACCCTCAAGCGTCATATATCCCGGATGACGTCTGCTATCTTTGGTAACTACTGAATACTTATCAAATTTCCTTGCCCTGTTGAAAAAATTGTTCGGGCGGCTTATAATGCCTCACATCTTTGTAGGTCAAAGAAGCCGCCAATTATCTTCTAATAGCTTGCTTAAGCTGAAAGCAGTATACACCTTGACAGAACAGCTATACTGCAGGACCCTTTGCACCATCAAAGCGATGCTGAATGAAAAAAGCATCCCCAAATTCATGAAGGGAGTGATTGAGCTCTCGTCAACTCTGCCCAAGCAAATTGATGAGCTCAAACGATCAGCCGCCAGAAAGGGAGCAATGGCCGCGCTAAGACGGTCTCTGGCCTTTTCCCCTGAACTGACAGCAGAAGAAATGATGGATGGTTTTCCATCCAAGAAAGATGACGGCTCAGACTTTACCGAAGCTGACTATGCCAAGTGCATGAAGGCCTCTCGAGTACTCGCATCAACACTCGCCAATGAAATTGATCCGACCTCATACCAGGCGGCTTATGGCGAGGATAACAAACGAGTGCACTGCCCAATGTTTGAAGCTAGAAACTTGACTCCTGCACGTCGTAAGGCACTCTTTGCTCCTGAAATTGACCCATCTCCTCTCTTTGACGAGGCCCAGTTTGAAGCTTTAACAAACTGCAACTAGGATGTGGACAATCTTCAGATCGAAGAGGTCGAAGACCCGCCGCAGGATGACCCGCCATCGAGCTGAACACTTGCTTCTTAAGTTGATAACCCGGCTTTCTGAGCCGCCGAGACTGGAAGTGTATAGAAAACTTTAAGTCCGTTGCATTTTGGGCTCCCTGGAGAGCTTTGTAATAGGCGTAGAAAAACTTGATTGCCTGAGCCGTGCCATCGCGCACGTATGAATCTTTGCACAACTTGATGCACGTTTATCTGTCTTGTGTTGTGCTCACAACATCTTGTCATCATATTTCACGGCGGCTCATCTTAGGAGATAAACCCTGCAAAAACAAACAAGACAGAGTATGCTCTGTATTGCTGTGAGGGCAGCTTGAAAAAGCACAACCCAGAGATGTTAAATCTTTCACGACCTTGCTTTTTCGAAAACTCATATGCCGGCTCTTATGGCATGAACTTGTTGTTTGAAATCTTAGCAGTACAGGGTCTCTAGTGAGAGTGACCGTCAACTCTTTTGAACGGCTCAGGGTCTCTAGGCGAGATTAACTGGTAAGAGCAACAACAAACCATAAAGAGGCGCAGCAGGGTATGAGTACCCCGGGGCCCATAAGCTACTTCTCACGTGACATAAATCCGTCGTTTGAACCTTAAACAGTGCAGGGTCTTTAAAAGAGTAACTGTTTAAGAGTACGAACGGGCCACATAGCAGAGAGTATGCAGCAGACGGGTGAGTTTATCCTCGCTTTCCGTAAGCCGGCCCTCACGTGACAAGAGCCGCCGGTTGAACCTTGACCAGTACAGGGTCTCTAGTGAGAGTGACTGTCAAATACTTTGAGCAGCTCAGGGTCTCCAATCGAGATTAACTGGTAAGAGTTCGGCGGGTCACCTGGCGGAGAAGCAGCAGCATACAGGCAGGTTTAACTCAAACTTGCGGTGGCTGAAGAGCCGATCAAGAGGGTGTGTAAGCTAAACCCGGCGGGTTGGAAGCCCCCAAATGACCTTGTTCACGGAGTCAACTTTTGGGTATATAACCCGGCCTTACGGTGGCTGAAGAGCCGATCAAGAGGGTGTGTAAGCAGAACCCTGGCGGGTTAGAAGCCCCCAAGTGACCTTATGGTTGTATCCACTTTTGCGCAATATGAGATGCAGAAAACGGCAGAGGCCCCGGCTTGCAGGGATGCCAACTTTATTATATATATGTATAAGTGATATATACAATGGTGGGAGTCGATGACTCAAGTATAGTAAGGCCGCAGATGAGCGATATTCCACGGCCGGTGGGTCTCCTGCCCAGAAGTGCGTGACTCGTCTCGTACGTCAATGAGATAATATGACCCATTGTTGAGATTTCTGCTGATCACAAAGGGTCCTTCCCATGGAGGAGATAGCTTGTGCGCATCCGTCTGATCTTGAATCAGGCGCAACATCAAGTCGCCTTCCTGAAACATCCGGGTCTTAACTCTGCGGCTATGATAGCGACGCAGGTCTTGCTGATAAATCGCCGATCGAGCCGCCGCCAGATCACGCTCTTCATCCAAAGCATCTAACGCGTCCTGATGTGCTGTCTCATTATCTGTCTCAACGTAAGCCGCCACCCTCGGCGAGTCATGACGTATATCACTTGGTAACACGGCTTCTGCACCATAAACCATGAAGAAAGGCGTATAGCCTGTTGACCTGTTGGGAGTAGTTCAGATGCTCCATAAAACTGATGGTAACTCTTCTACCCAACAACCCGGCGTTCGCTGTAGAGGAACCATAAGCCGGGGCTTGATGCCTCTCAAGATCTCCTGGTTAGCACGCTCCACCTGACCATTGGATTGTGGATGAGCAATAGCAGAAACGTCCAGCCGGATGTGCTCACTTTCACAGAACGCCTGCATAGCCCCCTTGGATAGGTTTGTGCCATTGTCCGTGATGATACTGTGAGGGTAACCAAAACGGTAGATCAATTTTTTGACAAACTGAACCGCCGTAGCCGCGTCACACTTGCTGACCGGCTCAGCCTCAACCCACTTGGTAAACTTATCCACCGCCACCAAAAGGTGGGTCTTCTTGTCTTTAGATCTCTTGAAGGGCCCGACCATATCAAGCCCCCAAACTGCAAATGGCCAGGTAATTGGAATCATCCGCAATTCCTGAGCCGGCACGTGAACACGTCGCCCGAACTTCTGACATCCATCGCACTTGATGACCAAGTTTTCTGCGTCCTTATGAGCCGTCAGCCAGAAGAAACCATGCCGGAAAGCCTTAGCCACCAAAGATTTTGAGCCAGCGTGATGACCACAATCACCGACGTGAATTTTGTTGGGGAACGTCGCATGGGAAACAAAAAATTTCCTACGCACACGCAAGATCTATCCATGGTGATGAGCATCTACGAGAGGGAGAGTGAATCTACATACCCTTGTAGATCGCTAAGCGGAAGCGTTAAGAAACGCGGTTGATGTAGTCGAACATCTTCGCGATCCAAATCGCAAGTCGTCCCTCGATCCAAACACGATCTAGCGCCGAACGGACGGCACCTCCGCGTTCAACACACGTACGGCTTGATGACGCCTTCACCTCCTCGATCCAGCGAGCGATGGTGAAGTAGTGGATGAGTTCCGGCAGCATGACGGCGTGGTGATGGTGGTGAGGAACAATCTCTGCAGGGCTTCGCCAAGCACTACGGAGATTATGATGGGAGGAACTAGAGGGTTAGGGTCGCCGGCACACGGCTTGGGAAATCTTGATGTATCCCGTGTGCTAGCCCCGCCCCTCTATTTATATGTTGAGCCCTGGGGTCTAAACTTGGAGAGAAAGCCTCCACAAGGTCGGTTTTGCCCACACAAGGTCGGTTTGGCCCGCACGGAAAGAGTCCCACTCGGATTCCAGCAGTACCGCGTACAAGCGGTAGTACCGCTCATGAGCGGTAGTACCGCTTGAGCGGTAGTACCACTTCACACAAGTGGTAGTACCGCTTACGCGGTAGTACTACCTTACCAGGGGTAGTACCGCTTAAGGCAGCAGCAAAACTTCCTTTTGCACTTTCCAATACCTCGTGGGCTTTACCCCTTTGGCCCATATAAAGTGTTGCTGCACCCGAACACTTCGGTAAACATCCGGAACCCCTTCCGGTGAATTCCGGAACCCTTCCGGAGATCAAAACACTATTATCACATATATCAATCTTTACCTCCGGACTCTTCCGGAGATCCTCGTCATGTCCGGGATTTTATCCGGGACTCCGAACAACCTTAGGTCACCAACACAATAACTCAACTATACTAATCGTCACCAAACGTTAAGTGTGTAGACCTTGCGGGTTCGAGAACTATGTAGACATGACCGAGACACCTCTACGGTCAATAACCAATAGCGGGACATGGATGCCCATATTGGTTCCTACATATTCTACGAAGATCTATATCGGTCGAACCTCTATGTCAAGGATTCAGTTAATCACGTATGCTGTTCCCTTTGTTCTTCGGTATGTTACTTGCCCGAGATTCGATCGTCGGTATCTCTATACATAGTTCAATCTCGTTATCGGCAAGTCTCTTTACTAGGTCCGTAATACAAGATCTCGTGGCTAACACTTTAGTCACATTGCTTGCAAGGCTCATTGTGATGTTGTATTACCAAGTGGGCCCTGAGATACCTCTCCGTTACATGGAGTAACAAATCCCAGTCTTGATCCATGCCAACCCAATAGACACCCTCGGAGATACCTGTAGAGCATCTTTATAGTCACCCAGTTACATTGCGACGTTTGATACACACAAGGTATTCCTCCGGTGTCAGTGAGTTGCATGATCTCATGGTCATAGGAACAGATACTTGACATGCAGAAAACAATAGCAATAAACTGACACGATCATATGCTACGTTTATAGTTTGGGTCTTGTCCATCACATCATTCTCCTAATAATGTGATCCCGTTATCAAATGACATCTCATGTCCATGGCTAGGAAACCTTCACCATCTTTTGATCAACGAGCTAGTTAACTAGAGGCTTACTAGGGACAGAGTGTTGTCTATGTACCCACACATGTATTTGAGTTTCCAATCAATACAATTATAGCATGGATAATAAACGATTCTCATGAACAAGGAAATATAATAATAACCAATTTATTATTGCCTCTAGGTCATATTTCCAACAAATTTCATGTAAGATCTCCTTACCTCTTCAGGAGAAACGCAACGCTGGAAAACACCAGTGACACTGCGCTTGTGTAACTCGCCATTGATGATAGTCATGGATTTAGATCGCCTGATGATTTGTCTTGCCAAGGTCTCGTCCTCGGGTAACTCGCCACGAGTCAAGTACGCTAAGTAAGGCAGCGTCCAGTCAGGGATAGCATGCAGAGCCGCCACCAGCTGCCCCTCCGGGTCAGGTACAGCCAGATCCTGCTCTGAAAGTAGCTTAACAGACGGATGATATAACTAATCCAAGAAAACGTTAGGCGGCACCGGCTTACGCTGAGAGCCCAGCCTTGACAATGCATCAGCCGCCTCGTTCTTGCGACGGTCAATATGATCCACCTGATAACCCTTGAAGTGCCCAGCAATGATGTCCACCGCCTGACGATTAGCCGCCATCAGTGGGTCTTTGGAATCCCACGTGCCTGAAACTTGCTGAGCCACGAGGTCTGAGTCGCCGAGGCATCTAACCCGGCTCAGGTTCATTTCCTTAGCCACACGGAGGCCGTGAAGTAAAGCCTCATACTCAGCTGCATTGTAAGTACAGGGAAACATCAATCTTAACACATAACAAAACTTGTCACCTCTAGGGGAGGTTAAGACAACTCCAGCCCCTGACCCTTCCAATTGTCTGGATCCATCAAAGTGAATTGTCCAGTATGTGTTATCCGGCTTCTCCTCGGGCGACTGACACTCTGTCTAGTCATTTATAAAGTCCACCAAGGCTTGAGACTTGACAGCCGTGCGAGGCACATATTTCAGATTCAGAGGCCCAAGCTCCAATGCCCACTTAGCAATCCTGCCAGTGGCTTCTCTATTTTGAATTATGTCACCCAACGGGGCAGAGCTAACCACGGTGATCTGGTGTCCCAAGAAATAATGCTTCAACTTGCGATTTGCCATGAACACCCCATATATTAGCTTTTGCCAATGTGGGTACCTTTGCTTGGATTCGATCAAGACTTCGCTTACGTAGTAAACCGGCCTCTGAACCGGGTATTCCTTCCCTGCCTCCTTACGCTCCACAACAATCGCGGTGCTGACTGCCCTGTTGTTAGCCACCACATAGAGGAGCAAAGGTTCCTTCTCAGCCGGAGCGGCCAAGACCGGCGGCTCAACCAGCTGTTTCTTGAGCGCCTCAAACGCTTCACCCGCCGCCTTACTCCAGACAAAATTGTCTGTCTTCTTCATCATCTGGATACAGAAGAATAGCTTTCTCACCCAGGCGGCTTATGAACCGGCTTAACGCAGCGATTCAACCCGCCAGGCGCTGAACGTCGTTGATGCACGCCGGCTCAGACAGGGACGTAATAGCCTTTATCTTGTCCGGATTAGCTTCAATGCCACGCTCAGAAACTAGAAATCCCAAGAGGTTGCCTGCAGGAACTCCAAAGACACACTTAGCCGGGTTAAGCATCATCTTGTAGACCCGTAAATTATCAAAAGTTTCCTTCAGGTCAACAAGTAGAGTCTCCTTCTTTCTTGACTTGACCACAATATCATCCACATAAGCATGAACATTGCGCCCAATTTGACTATGAAGACAGTTCTGCACACAACGTTGGTAAGTCGCCTGGGCACTCTTGAGCCCAAAAGGCATAGACACATAGCAGAAAGCACCAAAAGGCGTAATGAAAGCCGTCTTCTCTTGGTCTTTAACTGCCATCTTGATCTGATGATACCCTGAGTAAGCGTCCAGGAAGCATAAACTCTCACAACCCGCCGTTGCATCAATAATCTGATCGATACGGGGTAGAGCAAATGGGTCAACTGGACAGGCCTTGTTAAGATCCGTGTAATCCACACACATACGCCATGTGCCGTTCTTCTTGAGTACTAACACCGGGTTGGCAAGCCACTCCGGGTGAAAAACTTCAACGATGAACCCTGCTGCCAAGAGCTGGGCCAGCTCTTCTCCAATAGCCTTACGCCTCTCCTCATTGAATCGCCAGAGGAACTGTTTGACCGGCTTAAACTTAGGATCCACATTAAGGTGGTGCTCAGCGAATTTTCTCGGTACACCCGGCATGTCAGAAGGCTTCCATGCAAAGATGTCCCGATTCTCACTAATGAATTCGATGAGCACGCTTTCCTATGCGGGATCCATGTTAGCCCCGATAGTGAACTGCTGTGATGAGTCGCCCGGCGTAAAGTCCACCAACTTGGTATCTTCTGCCACAAACTTCAGTGGCGGCTCAGATTCCGTGTTAGGCTTCTTCAGTGGAGTCATATCTTCCGGGTCAACATTTTCCTTATAAAACTTGAGCTCTACCTCAGCACAACTTGACTCTGCGTAAGCTGCGTCACCTTCCTCACACTCAAGAGCCGTCTTGCGATCACCATGCACGGTAATCGTCCCGTTCAACCCGGGCATCTTGAGCTGTAAGTAAACATAGCAAGGCCTAGCCATGAACTTGGCGTAAGCCGGCCGTCCAAACAGAGCGTGATATGGGATCTTGATTTTGACCACTTCAAACCACAAAGACTCCACCCTATAGTTGAATTCATCACCAAAAGCTACCTCCAAACAAATCTTTCCCACTGGATAAGCTGATTTTCCGGGCACCACACCGTGAAAAACTGTTGAAGAGGGCTTAAGATCCTTGTCAAGCAAACCCATCCGGCGGAAGGTGTCATAATACAGGATGTTGATGCTGCTGCCACCATCCATAAGTACTTTAGTGAACACGTATCCTCCCACTTGGGGGGCAACTACCAAAGCCAGCTGCCCCAGGTTATCAACACAAGGCGGGTGATCCTCCCGGCTCCAAGTTATGTCATACTCAGACCACTTCAAATACTGCGGGAGAGCCGGCATGACTGCATTAACCGCCCGCTTGCGCACCTTTCGGTCTCGCTTGTCAAGGCTGGTTGTAAAAACATGATACTGACCCCCGCTGAGCTGCTTCGGGTTACTCTGGTACCCCGAATGGTTATTCTGCTACTGGCCTCCACCGCCAGACTGTTGATTATGACCTCCATGGTTGCCTTGACCCTGGTAACCAGATCCTGAGCCGCCAGCACCAAAACCGGCTCCTGACCCGCCCGGCCCTGAGCCGCCTAACGGACCATTACCGTTATTACGATGCTGTTGAAGGCTGTAATCCCGAAACTGCCGCATAATACTGCAATCCCTCCATGTATGGCCTGCCGGCTTATCAGGCCGACTATGCTCTGGACAAGGTTTATTAAGCATCTCTTCCAGGTTGAAAGGAGCTTTACCTTTGTTAAAGGGTGGCCTGAAATTCCATTGCCCTTAGCACGATTGTTCCCAGCGCTGGTGTTCGCCACCAATTCTGACCCGCCGTCCGGGTTCTTCCGCTTGCCCGGGTTGCTATTTCCGACCGCATTTTGCTGTTGACCCTTGCCATTGTTGTTTTTCTTACCCTAACCCAATTTCTCATCATCGGAGCCAGGATCCTTCGTGTTATCGGAGTCTGCATACTTGGTGAGAGCCGCCATGAGCTCCCCCATATCCTGGCACGTGCGCTTGAGCCGCCCAAGCTTCTGCTTCAAAGGTGTGAAGTGGCAATTCTTCTCTAGAATCAAAACTGCTTGAGCCGCCGTAATCTGTTCAGAAGAGTGGATGATGCTTGAGACCCGCCGGACCCAGTGATGAGCCTACTCATCATCACGCTGCATGCAATGGTCCAGATCCACAATCGTCATGGGTTGCTTGCACGTTCCTTGGAAATTTTTGATGAATTTCGCCTTTAATTCAGACCAGGAATTAATGGTGTTGGGTGGCAAGCCCTTCAACCACGTGCGAGCCAGCCCTTCCAGCATCATGATAAAATATTTCGCACATACTGCGTCACTGACGTCTAACATCTCCATGGCCAGCTCATAGCTTTCGATCCAAGCCTCTGGAGGTAGGTCAGCAGTATAGTTGGTCACCTTGCGAGGACCCTTGAAATCCTTTGGCAGACGCTCGTTCCGTAGAGCCGGCGCTAAGCACGGCACTCCCACAGCCCTGGAGGTTACTCCTGCTCCTACTGAAACGGAAGGTGCAACTGTGGGTTCCTGATGAGCCGCCGCCGCCGCCGCTTCTCGCTGTGCCCTTGCCCGATCCACCAGCGCCTGAGCATCCAGAGCCGCCCGATCGACTCGCGGCGGGTTCTGATGTCATTCACTGCTAGAAACCGCCGGTGACTCATAGCGCCGGCTGTAGCTGTGGCTCGGGATGGGGGTTGAATGCACGCGACTCCGGCTATAAGTGTATTTCTCCTGCTGGGCCACCGCTGTCCGCAGGTATCCAATAGCGTTCCGCACCTCCTCTGCAAAAGGCGCCTCGTCGGGGATGGGAATTGTATCAAGCCTGGTGGCCGCCGCCACCATGTTCTCCGCCGGGTTAGAATAATGACCCGGTGGCGTCGGAAAAAACTCTGGCGGGTTTTGGTTCCGTCGGGGCGGGTCTGGCTGCTGATGCTGAACCGCCGCCTGGCTTCCAGGTACTTCCGCCGTCCGGGTTACGGTCAAAGGCACATTCCGTCCCGTCCCTGGCGTGTTAAAAAGATTTCTGGCTTCATATTGATCCGGCAGGCGGGATTGATGCCTCATCCGATGAACCGCCGCTGCAGACTGCTGCTCTAGCTCAAGGCGGAAAGCATCCGCCCTAATGCGCTTCGCCTCAGTATCCATCTGGGCCTTCAGCGCGTTGATTTCCTGTTGGACTCCGGCCATCTGGTTCTTCAACCTCGTGATCTCCGCGTTGCGGGCCGCTTGGTTTTCAGCAGTGACCTCGGTTTCCATCAGGGTTGTAAGCTCGTTCATCAGATCCAAGAGAACCTGAGCCGGCGGCCTGCCAGCTCCTGACCCGGTCGTGCCGGTGGCTGTGCTGCTAGGGGCCGGCGGAGAACCCGCCATGAATACGGCAGCGCGGCTCGGCGGCTCGTAATCCTCTAGCTCATGATACTCTGACTCAGGGTAAGGCTCGATGTAGCCCCCGAGCCCACCGTTATGAAGCTGATAGATCGATTCCGTCTCTCCTCTAGACGACCCATCCTCTGAGCAGATGAGAGTTTCTTCCCGAGACATAGAGCCTTCAAGCTCCACGCCCTGGGTGAAGCCGACGAAGACATGCTTCCTGCCCGGGTTAGCACGGGCGGGTCGAACGCGTCGAGCGAGTTGCTCGCGCCGGGCCGGCTCGACGATGTCGGTGCAGATGTCCGGCCCGAGTTCAGATCCGCCGATCTTGCCGATGAAGACGTGGATTCCGCCGAAGGGGACCCGGAACCCGTACTCAATTGAGTCGGCCTCGGGGCCCCAGCCGGCGTCGTCGATGTAGAGCCGGCCGCGGCGACTCTTGGTCATCCTGCCAACCGCGTACCCCTCGATCCCTGGGAGAGAACCCTTTGAGAACTCAACACCACCGAGCGCTAGCCCCAAGGTGGGCGCCAACTGTCGTGGTTTTGTCACGGCAGATGTCCGAAGACTTAGGTTCGAGGCCATCGCTAAGATGGTGGACTCAAAGGGGTTGGTCGAGACGAGGGACACGAGTTTACCCAGGTTCGGCCCCTCAAGAAGAGGTAAAAGCCAACGTCATGCTTGTGCTATATTGATTGGAGTATCGATTACAAGGGAGCGGATTCGCTTGACCTAGTTCTCGATTGATTGGTTTCTTGTCTAAGCCGCCCCGGGGTCTCGCCTTTATATTGGAGGTCGAGGCCCTGGGTTACACGAGTCCTAAACCGACTCATACAACGTAGTCAATTCTGTTTCTAAGTCGCCTTGCCTCCTTGAGCAAGCCGTCTCCGGGCGGCTTAACCTTCCGGGTCTCACACCATCTTCTGTCTCTGGGCCTTCGTCTTGGCCTGCCTGATAAGCCGCCATGCGGCCTGGCCTTCATCTTCCGGCCCACCTTAAGGGTCTTGCTTATGAGCCGCCGGGTATGACCCGGCCCCTCCTGGGCGGGTCTTACCACGGGGTTATATCCCCAACACTATGGCTCCTTCCGGTTGTCGTACTCATCGACATGCAAGTCGTGATATTCTATACAAAACATGATCATCTCATACATCACATATATCTCATCATGTAATTGGCCAGATCACATCAAAACATACCCTGCAAAAACAAGTTAGACGTCCTCTAATTGTTGTTGCATGTTTTACGTGGCTGGTACGGGTATCTAGCAAGAACGATTCTTACCTATGCAAAAACCACAATGGTGATACCCAAATTGCTATTCAACCTTCTCAAGGACCGCCTTTCTCGAATCCGATCCAACTAAAGTGGGAGAGACAGACACCCGCCAGCCATCTTTATGCAACAAAGTCACATGTCAGTTGATGGAACCGGTCTCTCGTAAGCGTACGAGTAAGGTTGGTCCAGGCCGCTTCATCCCACAATACCGCTGAATCAAGAAAAGACCAAGGTAGGAAGCAATCTGAGCATCAACGCCCACAAACTCCTTTGTGTTCTACTCGTGATCTCATCTACGCATAGACCTAGCTCATGAGGCCACTGAAGGGGAACGTTGCATGGGAAACAAAAAATTTCCTACGCACACGCAAGATCTATCTATGGTGATGATCATCTACGAGAAGGAGAGTGGATCTACATACCCTTGTAGATCGCTAAGCGGGAAGCATTAAGAAACGCGGTTGATGTAGTCGAACGTCTTCGCGATCCAAATCGCAAGCCGTCCCACGATCCAATCACGATCTAGCGCCGAACGGACGGCACCTCCGCGTTCAGCACACGTACAGCTCGATGATGATCTCTGCCTTATTGATCCAGCAAGAGGGAGTGAAGAGGTAGTTGAGATCTCCAGCAGCACGACGGCGTGGTGGTGGTGGTGGTGGAGTTATCCCGCCAGGGCTTCGCCTAAGCACCGTCGGAATCTATTTGGTGGAGGAACTAGGGAATAGAGAACGAGCACGTGGACTTGTGATTTGGGGCTCTATTCCTCTAGTATATATACAAGGGAGGGGGGAGGAGGCAGCGCTAGGGTTTCCCCCTAGGGGGTTCGGCCGAAGTGGAGGAGGTGGAGGCTTCCACCAATCCTACTCCAAGTAGGATTCCTTCTCCTACTTGGTTTTCCTTCCTCCCACCTTGGGGTTTCCTTCTCCCACTTCCTTAGCCACATGGGCCTTGGTGGGAGGGTCGGCCAGCCCACCAGGGGCTGGTTTGTCTCCTCCCACAGCCCATGGGGCCCTCTGGGGTGGGTGGGCCCACCCGGTGGACCGCCGGAACTCTTTCGGTAACCCTGGTAAATTCCGGAACTTTTTCGGAAGTCAAATACCAACTTCCTATATATAAATCTTTACCTCCGGAACATTCCGGAGCTCCTCGTGACGTCCGGGATCTAATCCGGGACTCCGAACAACCTTCGGTCACCAACACATATATCTCAATACTACCGAAACGTCACCGAACGTTAAGTGTGCAGACCCTGCGGGTTCGAGAACTATGTAGACATGACCGAGACACCTCTATGTTCAATAACCAAGAGCGGGACCTGGATGCCCATATTGGTTCCTACATATTCTTCAAAGATCTTTATCGGTTGAACCTCTATGTCAAGGATTCAGTTAATCCCGTACGCTGTTCCCTTTGTTCTTCGGTATGTTACTTGCCCGAGATTCGATCGTCGGTATCTCTATACCTAGTTCAATCTCGTTACCGGCAAGTCTCTTTACTCGTTCCGTAATACAAGATCCCGTGGCTAACTCTTTAGTCACATTGCTTGCAAGGCTTATTGTGATGTTGTATTATCGAGTGGGCCCTCAGATACCTCTCCATCATACAGAGAGTAACAAATCCCAGTCTCGATCCATGCCAGCTCAACAGACACCCTCGGAGATACCTGTAGAGCATCTTTATAGTCACCCAGTTATGTTGCGACGTTTGATTCACACAAGGTATTCCTCCGGTGTCAGTGAGTTGCATGATCTCATGGTCATAGGAACAGATACTTGACATGCAAAAAACTATAGCAATAACCTGACACGATCATATGCTATGTTCATAGTTTGGGTCTTGTCCATCACATCATTCTCCTAATGATGTGATCCCATTATCAAATGACATCTCATGTCTATGGCCAGGAAACCTTGACCATCTTTGATCAACAAGCTAGTCTACTAGAGGCATACTAGGGACACAGTGTTGTCTATGTATCCACACATGCAATTGAGTTTCCAATCAATACAATTATAGCATGGATAATAAACGATTATCATGAACAAGGAAATATAATAACAACCACTTTATTATTGCCTCTAGGGCATATTTCCAACAGTTTTCCCAGTACCGTCTACCCCTGGGTTCTATCTCGCACGACACGAAAGAAAATGATGCAACGACGCTCCCCTCTCACTAACAAAAAGAAAACCAGACGAAGTGGCTCCCCCTCGCATGTAACAAAGAAAAACAGGCGAAGCGGCCCCCTCGCACGTAGGAAATGTTCGAAGTTCAAAACGAGAGAGAGAAAATGAATACATTGTCACTTATTCCATTTACGATCACAATATATATACAAGGGAACAGACACAAACGAAGAGGTGTGTCCGTTCGTAGGGGCGTGATGGAGCATCGCGACAGTTGCCGAAATAACCGCATGAGATATTACAGGGGGAGGATTATCCCTTTAATTAAGAGAATTAATTAAATCCTAACACTCCCCATAATCCTTCCTTGTACTTGCGATCAACCGTGCTTGGAATAATCTCCTCCAAAAACCCTGTGGGAAAAATATGAGGAGTATATTGATTGATATGTTTCCAAAACTCCTTCAAACCTTGTGGGAAAAATAAGGAGAAAATGACGCGACATATAATGGTTATGTCTCTTTCAACTCAATATGAGGAAACCCCATAGAATTAAAAGGACAATAAATATGTCGTATGTACTTTCCTAAAACCACCGGTGGGGAAAACAAAAAGTATGACATATCATCCGGTGGGGAAAACAGAAAGTATGACATATCATCTTGTGTTGATATTACCTCATTAAAAACCTTGATGAGTGCTATAAGTAATGATAGTAGATACATTTGCAGCAAGATAATTCGTAACAAGTAACAAGTGACAATAGTAACAAGGGTGCAGCAAGGTAGACCAATCCTTTTTATAGCAAAGGACAGGCCTAGAAGTACTCTTATATTAAGCAAGCGCCCCCGAGGACACATAGGAATTTCTGTCTAGTCATATTCATCATGTTGAGTTGATTCACGTTCGCTACTTTGATAATTTGATATGTGGGGTGGACTGGTGCTAAGGTGATGTTCTTACTTGAACTGACAACCTACTTATGATTACCCCCTCTCGCAAGCATCCGCGACTATGAAAGAAGAATTAAGATAAATCTAACCATAGCATGAAACATGTGGATCCAAATCAGCCCCTTATGAAGCAACACATAAACTGGGGTTTAAGCTTCTGTCACTCTAGCAACCCATCATCTACTTGTTACTCCACAATAACTTCCCTTAGGCCCATAACATGGTGAAGTGTCATGTAGTCGACGTTCACATGACACCACTAAGAGAAATAACAACATACATATCATCAAAATATCGAACGAATACCAACTTCACATGATTACTTATAACAAGACTTCTCCCATGTCCTCAGGAACAATAGTAACTACTCACACCTCATCAACATGTTCAAGATCAGAGGTGTAATAATAATGATTAAGGATCTGAAAATAATATCTTCCACCAAGTAATCCAACAAGCATCAACTACAAGATGTAATCAACACAACTAGTAACCCACATGTACCAATCTGAGTGAGGGAGTCCGGGATTAAGGGGTCCTCGGGCCGCTGACTTATCTCTTATAGTTTGGCCCGATGGACCGCCTTATGGCATCTTCGGGAAGGCCGGACTGCGAAATGACCCTAGGCTTACGGGGAATCCCGAAGACTTGGTGTGTCCTCCAAGAAAGGATGGGCGTATCTATGCCCGGATGGAAACCAACCATTTGTAACCCTAGGGACCCCTGGTGTCTATATAAACCAGGGGTCTTAGTTCTTAGCGGGGGCAACTCAATTCATTAGGGTTTAGCTCTTTCGATCTCGAGGTAGATCAACTCTGTAACCATCTCATTCATCAATATAATCAAGCAGGACGTAGGGTTTTACCTCCTCACGAGGGCCCGAACCTGGGTAAACATTGTCCCTTTGTCCTTTGTTACCATCGTTCCTAGATTCACAGTTCGGGACCCCCTACCCGAGATCCGCCGGTTTCGACACCGACATTGGTGCTTTCATTGAGAGTTCCGCTGTGAGATCACTTGTGCACTACTAGAAAAACGGCTATAGCTAATATGGACATTAATGGCGCACCATGTATGTGGTGCGCCACTGCTATATAGCAGTGGCGCACCAGATATTGGTGCGCCATTAATGTCCATATTACTAATGGCGCACCTGGTGTGTGGTGCGCCACTGCTAAGTTTCTCCTGGGCACACCCCCCTCCCCAGACTTACCAGTGGCGCACCGGGGTGTGGTGCGCCATTACTAGTTTTAACTAATAATGGCGCACCACATCCACGGTGCGCCACTACTAACAATTTTTTTTCAATTTTTTTTCAAAACTAGTAATGGCGCACCGTGGGTGTGGTGCGCCATTACTAGTTTTCACTAGTAATGGCGCACCACACCCACGGTGCGCCATTACTATTTTCCCGCCTTCAAATTCAAAAAAATTCAAAAAAATTCAAAAAATAAAAAAAATAAAAAAAGGGTTAGCAATGGCGCACCAGTACAAGGTGCGCCACTGCTAAGCCATATATAAACCCGGTCGGCCTCCTTCTCCTCCTTACCTCTTCATTCTTCTCCTCCTCTCCTCCTCTCCTCCACTCCATCTCCTCCTCTCCTCCACCATACTCCCCTCCTCCTCTCCGGCGACCTCCTCTCCGGCGACATCCTCTCCGGCGACCTCCTCACGGTGCTCTCCGGCGACCTCCTCCTCCTCCTCTCCGGCCACCTAGGTGACCTCCTCCTCCTCCTCTTCGGCGACCTAGGCGACCTCCTCTCCGGTCCTCTCCGGCGACCTCCTCCTCCTCTCCGACGACCTAGGTGACCTCCACCTCCTCCTTTCCGGCGACCTAGGCGACCTCCTCTCCGGTCCTCTCCGGCGACCTCCTCCTCCTCTCCGGCGACCTAGGCGAGCTCCTCTCCGGCGACCTCCTCCTCCCTCCTCTCCTCCTCATGGTCTCTCCTCCCTCCTCTCCGGCGACCTCCTCTCCGGCCACATGTGGAGCTCCCCGGCACAAAGAACATAGCAGAATGAAATTTGAAAAAATATCACAAAAAAAATCGCAAAAAAAAATCGTGCCAGATCCGGATCTAGAATTCAAAAAAAAGTTAGCAATGGCGCACCAGTGCATGGTGCGCCACTACTATTTTCCCGCCTTCAAATTTCAAAAAAAAAATTCAAAAAAATTCAATAAAAAAAAAAGTTACCAGTGGCGCACCTGTAGCAATAGTAATGGCGCACCACATGGTGCGCCACTAGTATTTGGATTACTAATGGCGCACCAGAGGTGCGCCATTACTATTTGTTACTAATGGCGTGATAATAGTGGCGCACCTATAGTGCGCCATTAATAGCCAAAATAGGTGCGCCACTAACAGCCTTTTTTCTAGTAGTGGTGAATTGATGGCTCGCTTATCATCGGTGAACAGGCCCGGAACGAGGACATTTTTGTCCCCGGACAGGTCTTCGCGTTTGGCAGTGGCATGCTGCATGCTGACTCAACTGGCCATCTAGGCCGGATCGAAAATTTCTCCCACGGTCAGGAGATCAGATTCGGGAACCTAGAGTTCACCGCCGACTCCCGTGGGATTTGTTCCTCGCTGAACTCTCGGCTTCGTCCAACGGTGCCAGATACCCCGGAGCTTCAACTTCGGGCCACTATCCGGCTCGACCCTCAGGTCTACTGTAACGCCCAAGATGCGATCCTATCCTTATTTTGGCACGAGGGCCTCGACAGGGATAGAAGCGCATCTCATCGTTTCGCAAGATTGGATATCATTACAAGTACATGTAAAGAAGAGATGAGTATATGGAATGGGCTTACACTCGCCACAAGCTACATCAATATCACATCAATACAACAACATATCCAAACATCATACAAAAGAACAGGGTCCGACTACGGACGAAAACAAACGATAAAATGACATCCATCCTTGCTATCCCAGGCTGCCGCCTGTAACCCATCCTAGATCGATGAACAAGAAGAAGAACTCCAAATCAAACAAACATCGCTCTCACGTCATTTCATCGCATTACTGTACCTGCAACTGTTGTTGTAGTAATCTGTGAGCCACGGGGACTCAGCAATCTCATTTCCAAGGGTATCAAGACTATTAAAGCTTAATGGGTGAGGTATGGTTAAGTGGTGAGGCTGCAGCAAGCACTGAGCATTTATTTGAGTGGCTAACTTACGAGTACAAGAATAAAGGGGGGTGATTGTCGCATAAACAGACGTGATCTAGTAATGATCTCTAAGAGATCCTGAACACCTACTTACGTCAAACATAACCCCACCGTGTTCTCTCTCGGAAAAGGACTCACGAGAAGAGACAGTCATGATTACGCACACAGTTGGTGTATTTTATTTGAGTTTACTTCAAGTTTGCTAAGACCGGGTGTTAAGCAAAGTTTCCAAGTTGCCACGTAACCGCGGGCATGGCTTTCCGAAAGATTTAACCCTGCAGGGGTGCACCAACTCATCCATCACAAACTAACCACACGCCGCGTTGGAATTCGTCAACCGCGGAATCACCCGTAGTATTGCGGAATCCTGATAGAAAATCTCAACTTCAAGATAGCCCGAAGTGTCGTCGAAATCCCGCGCACAAGACGTTCGAGAAAGTTAAAACAAATCCAGCAAGGCCGCCCGACGTGTCGACGAACCCGATAGGAGCCGCGTATCTCATTCTCAGGACACGACCGGATGGGACTTGCTACGGGGAAAACCAACCCACGAGTTTCCTCGAGGCGGCCCCGCAGGCAGCCCGTTTGGGACCAACACCATCAGAACTGGCCCCCCCTGTATTATGTTAAATTAATCCACGGGTTCATGATGCCCTATGCATTACTAACGGTGTTCAATATTATTATGTTGAGCAAATGTAGTACCAATGTTGGGCCTTGCCACACAAGTTTTATCCTAAAACGAAAGTCGAGGGGGTCCCCATAACAACCCCGAGCATGTTAGGAGCGCTCAATTATGGAACATAACACTAGTACACAAGTAACTAGGGTAGCAAAAGTGGAACAAAGCACCAAGCAAAAGGCCGAGCCTTCCACCTTTTACCAAGTATATATGCGCATTAAATTAAATAGCAATAATATTGTGATAGCTCAAAACATCCATGTTGGCACTTGGAAACATTGCACCTGCAACTAGCAACGCTATAAGAAGGGCTGAGCAAGCGGTAACATAGCCAAATAATGTCTTGCTGGGATGTGGAGAGGTTAGAGGCTTTTCATGGCAATTTGGTAGGCTTGACATACAAGTGGTAGGTAGCGAGACAGCGATAAAACGAGACATCTAGCATGGCAATGATAGTAATGGTATCCAGGGAAATGATCATCTTGCCTTAGATCCCGCTTGGAAGAAGAACGAATCCATGAAGAAGACGAGCCAACGTGGTCGAACGAATCCTCACACTCCGAACGCTTTCGGAACTCTATCGAGAAGAAGCAATCCGGAAACAACAATCAACAAATGAAACACCACAACATATTCATGATATGATGCACAACAAGGATGATGCATGTTATGCATGACATGACAAAGCACAACACTCAATTCCTACACATTAAGTGAAGCTCAATATGCAACGAGTTGCATATTGACGAAACTCCACATTCGAATTATTTAGTTCACTCTCGTTAGGTACACAACAATATTAAATGTTATTACATGTGGCAAGAGGTGAAGCATAATCAAACTACACTATCTAGGCATCTTAAATGAGGTCGGAAACAACTTATAGTATTTCCGAAATGACCCCATATGTTAATTTCGAAATTGGTCCAGATCTGAACTAATCAGGTTTTATATTTATTAAACAGCAAAATAAATAGTACCATGTGATTCTACGCGTCATTCTAGTCGATTTACATATATAGATCATATAAAACGGAGTTACGGCCTAAAAGATATGATCATCACAAGATAATATGCCATGAATGCAAAATGCATGCAAACATCAACCACAACCATCTCAAACCATGGATGCAGCAAGATATTATGATACTACATGAAAATCTAAGCAAGTTTCATATATGGCATGACCAAAACGGAGCTACGGGACAACCACAACAACCAACACAAGTTTTAGTGCAAATCTGTCCAAAACAGCAACATGGCATATTGCACACATGAAAGCAACAAGCTCCAAGATTCTAATATGCACAAACTAAGCATGGGGCTGTAGCATATAACACACACTTTATATCATCTTCACATATCATACTCAAAATAGTCATGGATCACAAGGTAGGAACCTCACAACATGGAAACAAAATATAGCAGATTAGGACTTAGTGAAAATCACAGATTTTAGCATAGCAGATTTACATGGAGGCATATAGGCAGCAGTAAAACTATATGCTACAGGGCACATATTGGCATGAAACTTAACAGCATGGTAGTAGACATGATGCACTACAATTCATTCCATGGTGGCAAGGTCTAATTATGCATAGAATCATGGCTAGCATCAACACAATATGGCATTATGAAGAAAACAGATTCTCAGACTTAGTGAAAATTAGAGTAGGCATGTGCAACAGTTTTTAACAGATTGACATATTAAACAACAGAATTAATTATGATACTAAACGTATTCATGAAACTATTGGCACAACATGATAGGCAACAACATGCTTAACAAAAGACTCCTTGGTGGCAACCACAAAAGACTCCTAGATCAATAGCAAATCACATGGCAACATGGCAACAAAATAACAGTTTTCAGACTTGGTGGAATTTAGCTATCTCCCAAACCTGCAGTTTTGACTAGGCATGTTGACAGCAAGAAAATAACACCTAAACATGCATTTCTATAGCAACCAAAAATACCGGGGCCTAACACACATGTCCAAGGGCATATTTCATGTTTGCAACTATTCCAAAATATGCATGGATTAACTCACACAAAATAGACAAAAGAGCATCATAGCCAAAATGACATGCACACAAAGTTGCTCAAATGACAAAACTAAATGCACAGATAAATTCTATGGATTTCTCTACCCCGAAAACATATATAATATGTGGGTTCTTGTTAAAGAAACAATGACACAACAATTATGCGAGATTAGGACATAAACTGTTTTAGCAAGTTATTTATGCAAATAAAATGCAAACATCACATTACATATTTTTCTCATGCATGAAAATGCGATACAATTAATCTACACATTTTACATATATGGTTTTCTTAAATCCGATGCACGGGTAATAATTATGCGCAATGCTAAATCATGACATTTATGCAAAATAACAGAAAAATGGCATGTTAAACATTTTAAACATTTATGAAAGTGGGATATTGTTACCCTACACAAAATTCTAGTCATTTTCCGTATATAAAACATTTAGATCCGATTCACGGTTATTAAGTTATTGGCTTTTAAAAACACGACATTTACTGTAATAAAAAAACGCCAATGGGCCAAATCTAGCACACGGGCCAAAACATGCGGGCGTAACATAGCTAGACAGTGCATAATGCGAAGGATAGCAGGGCTGGGGGGTGCTCACCCATGGGCCAAGCCCGGTCGGTGGAGCTGTTGGGCCGCGGGGGGCGCATGGCCCACGCGGGCGTCGTGCGGTCGTGCTCCTCCTCCCGATCCGATCGGATCGAGGGAGGCAGAGGCGACGGACACCGACGGTGCAGAGGCCGGGCGCGCCGGTGCAGCGACGAGGATGGGGCGGAGGGCCTCGGGACGGCGGCGGGCAGCGGATCTGGCCGGAGGCCACTGGACTTGGCCGGAGCGGCGACAGATCGGGCCGGAGGCGGGCGAGGCGAGCTCGGGGCCGGCGCGACGGTTGGCACAGCAGGCGGCGAGGGGCGGTGGTCCGGCGGCTGCGGAGCGCACCGGCGAGGTGGCGAGGCTGGTGGCCAGCAGGAGGCCCAGCAGAGGCGCTCCGCTCCGGCAGGGCGCTAACTCCGGCGGCCCTCCGGTGGTCGCCGGAGCGGGGAGGCAAGTAGGCCAAGGCGGAGGCGAGGCGGGAGCCTCACCGAGCGGAGGCGCGGCGGCGCTCGGCTGCGGGCTGGCCGCGGGCGGCGGCGGTTGATCCCGGGCCCGGGTGGGCCCACGATGTGCCTGGCGGGCCGGCGGCGCATTGAGGAGAGAGGAGGCACGATGGAGGCTCGGTGGCACGGTTTTCGAGGCGAGGCTAGGATTTAGACCAAATTTGGCAGGGGAATGCTGCTATTTATAGCAAATGGGGCTAGGGTTGGGGTTTTAGTCCGTTTTCGGACCGTTTGATCATGATCAAACGGTCCGGGAGCAGAGGGGGTTGCTAGGTGGGTTGGTGGGCTGTGTAGATATGTTTGGGCTGAGAAGAGAGGGAGGTGGCGGCCCGTGACACGAGTTTGAAATACCAAAACGTGTGATATTTAACCGATGACGGCGTTGCTATGTTCGACCGCTCGGTTATCAAACGGACCCCGATTGCGACGAAATTCTAGAGGCGGTCTACCTACAATATAACAAGACCGCACGCCAAGTTTCGACCCAATCCGAGAATATTTTTCACGCACTTTTTAAAACATTTTTTTTAAACGAATGTCGCGGGCGCGTGCGAATGTGGTTGGTCTCGAAATGGTCGACGACACGAACAGAGAGAACCGGTAGCTACGAACGGATGCAAGTTTTCAAAAACGAGTGCCGATGCCATGTAGATGATCCGAATGATGCGATGATGAATGCGACAACCAGACGAAACACACGATGACAACTGAATAAAAGGGGAATCTTCTGGAGCGTCGGTCTCGGGCTGTTACAACTCACCTCCACTTACAAGAGATCTCGCCCCGAGATCTTAGAATGAGAAGGGGAAGAGTAAGAGCAAGAGGAAGAGGTAAAACTTAGTTGCTTCTCTGACAAACGAGTGAAACCAACGATTCTCGACGGTTGCAAAGAGATGAAGAATGACATGAGAAACAAGCAAGAATTCACAAGAAATTTCAGCGGCACTTCGGTAGGATAGAGGGACAAAATTTGATAAGATGGGAGAACTTGAAAGAGAACACACCACTCTGGTTAAATGGATAGGCAAGAAATAACATGATCTTGACAAACGAGATGATGAGTCGAAGAGAGCAACATCACAATGCCTCCGAAACAAAAGAATAAAAGCTAGATCATTGGAAGGAAAGTACGGAGAAGAAAATGATACTTCCACCACAATTGAATTTGAAAAGCATCTTTGCAAGAAGAGATTGAACAGAGTTGTTGTTAAGTCAACAACGGAAGAACAAGCTTGTTGTGGGCTTATGGAGAACATCTCAAAATTATGAGGTGACAACCGACCACAATGGAAAGCAATTGATAGATTGGGATCAATGAAGAGATGAAACTTCTTTCACCAAGAGGATACATTGAGAACTTGGATCATTGATAAGCACCATGATAGCAACAATCCATAGGAAAATCTTTAGGTGAAATCCAATCCAAGATAACTCCGAGAAAGAAAGATGGGTTTAAATATTTCATTCTTGACAATTCCCTTCAAGACTCCTCATGACTCAAGAATGTTATACCACCATCTCAAAAGATAAGGGAGAAAGAATTGCATTTTGAAATGCAAGATAAGAATACTTGAGGACCTCCAACAAAATCTTGAAGAACACTTGAGAATGAGAGAAATCTTGATGAACCACCATGAAGAGCCTCCGGAAATGAAGTATGATAGAAAAGAATTGAAGGTTGCAAAAAGAACAAGATTGAGGCATTGCCATGATTTAGATGGAGCTTCGTGAAGAGATACTTGAGACAACTTGGAACTCCGGAAACGAAACGAAGAGCACTTGGGATAAGGAATTGATATCATGACCAACCTCCAGAAGAAGGATTGAAATC
The DNA here is from genome assembly GCA_039707655.1 of Elymus sibiricus. Lineage (NCBI taxonomy): Eukaryota > Viridiplantae > Streptophyta > Magnoliopsida > Poales > Poaceae > Elymus > Elymus sibiricus. Next base: position 137,865,036 of record CM077667.1, on the reverse strand, counting down.
ACCTTGATAAACAAGAATAAGAATTATGTTATGCTTATCCTTCATCAAGTTAAATTGATGACAAGCAACGGATTTGGCATACTACTTATTCTTCTGAAAATATTGAAGAGAGATATAGCACGAACTTGACGAAGTCTTCAACGAAACACCGGTGAGAATTTGGAACGAATGAGAATTATTTAAATGACTTGAACAAAGCGCCAGAATAATTGAGATACGAACGAAGAGACAACAATTGGGAAGAATTTGCGAATGAAAGCTGAAAACTGAGAACGAAGAAATCTTCTGAAATGATGGCCTACGGAGGATCGAGAAATGAAAGTAACTCTGAAATACTCCGGATAGATAAGGAATGAATACTCATGACCGAAGACAATTTGAGAGGATAGCACGAAGCTGAGATGACAAATCTTCGAAAGAACGGAGAAAGATTTAAGAGAAACTCTTCTTGGTCTTCAAGGCAAAGAATGATGGCGAGAAACAGCACCAAGAATTACTGAGACACTCCGGGATGATGAATAAAGAAAGGTTGAGCCAACGATGAAAATGATTTAGAAGCGATTTTCGGGAAAGAATATGACTGCTGAAATTCATTCTTACGTCATATTGAAAAGAACTTGAGGACATCTCCGGAAAGATTAGAAGAGCCAGGTAAGATCCTGGGAACAAACCTGTGGGATATGGGCCCACTCAAAGAAAACGTCATTGAATTGAATGCTTAGAAAGAGAGCTTGCACCGGTACAAATGAAAACTTGATGAGGTGAGAATGTCGGAATACTTTGAAAAGATTGAATGAAAACACGAGCTTTTGAGATATCTTCAACACTCCAGATAGAATAGAGAGATGAATAAGCAAGGGAGGCTTGGATAAGAATTCCAACATGGGAACTCATTTAGCGAATGAAAGAATATGATGAACATGGAGGGGTTGAATCGAATCCACCGGAGAAGAAAACGAGAATGAAGAACTACTAACTTGAAACTCCTGAGAATCTTCACAATGAATCATCGGATACATCACAGAAGAAAAGATAGCGGAAGCGTCACATGAATAGAAAAGGCACTCGAATGAGAATTTAATCTTTGAAAGAAAAGGGCGGGAGGGTGGGGAAAAAACAAAGATGTCTTAGATAGATGAAAAGAACTCCGGAAAGAAATAAGAGGATTGATCTTGCAAATATTGGAGAGGGTTGAATTAGCTTGATGAGAAACACACCGGTTAGGAAAGATATGAATTCACCACTTGACATCGAAGCAACTCGAATTACCATACACCAAAACAACACAAAGGGTGAGGCTTGAGAATTAAGCCGGAAACAAATACATAACCCATTGCATTTTCTGGAAGGATAATCCTAGGTACCTAGTTGAATTCCCACCTAAGAATTTCCGAAGTCTTTCTTGTTTATGCGATTCGGGTTGCGGACCCAGGAACGTACCCAAGGTAATCAGCTACAACTGCACCCGCTACCATCCACACCATAATTCAAGAAACTCCGCAAACTCATCTACCTCAGACACTCGTAATCACAACGATACTAAACATGGCAGCACCCTGGACGCTCTCCCCAGTACTGGGTGACTCCAAACTTATCTCGCCACGAAAAGTGTTGAAGCAATTTCGAACGTCCTCCGTCCTGAGATACTAAGGAAACTGAATGATAACGTTGTGCAAAAATCCGTCGGAGCTCTACTCCTCGATAACAGGAGGCACCAAGACAGAATTCCTTCACATCGGCATCATATAGTTTCCAAAATACCCGCGTGATCCTAAAAAAATTTTGAGCGAGAAGAGGAGTAGAATCAAAATTCCTAAGTCGAATACCTCACCAGAGCATAGAAGAGGAGTAAAAAGAATCCTACTCTCCGATATAACTAGACTCAAAATAGTTTTTTTTTGCTAGACTCGACTCGGCCAAAGCTCGATCAATCAAGGGGGTTCCTAGGTCGGTACAGGCTCTGATACCAACTTGTAACGCCCAAGATGCGATCCTATCCTTATTTTGGCACGAGGGCCTCGACAGGGATAGAAGCGCATCTCATCGTTTCGCAAGAATGGATATCATTACAAGTACATGTAAAGAAGAGATGAGTATATGGAATTGGCTTACACTCGCCACAAGCTACATCAATATCACATCAATACAACAACATATCCAAACATCATACAAAAGAACAGGGTCCGACTACGAATGAAAACAAACGATAAAATGACATCCATCCTTGCTATCCCAGGCTGCCGCCTGGAACCCATCCTAGATCGATGAAGAAGAAGAAGAAGAACTCCAAATCAAACAAACATCGCGCTCACGTCATTTCATCGCATTACCTGTACCTGCAACTGTTGTTGTAGTAATCTGTGAGCCACGGGGACTCAGCAATCTCATTTCCAAGGGTATCAACACTATTAAAGCTTAATGGGTGAGGTATGGTTAAGTGGTGAGGCTGCAGCAAGCACTAAGCATTTATTTGAGTGGCTAACTTACGAGTACAAGAATAAAGGGGGATGATTGTCGCCTAAACGGACGTGATCTAGTAATGATCTCTAAGAGATCCTGAACACCTACTTACGTCAAACATAACCCCACCGTGTTCTCTCTCGGAAAAGGACTCACGAGAAGAGACAGTCACGGTTACGCACACAGTTGGTGTATTTTATTTGAGTTTACTTCAAGTTTGCGAAGACCGGGTGTTAAGCAAAGTTTCCAAGTTGCCACGTAACCGCGGGCACGGCTTTCCGAAAGATTTAACCCTGCAGGGGTGCTCCAACTCATCCATCACAAACTAACCACACGCCACGTTGGAATTCCTCAACCGCGGAATCACCCATAGTATTGCGGAATCCCGATGGAAAATCTCAACTTCGAGATAGCCCGAAGTGTCGTCGAAATACCGCGCACAAGACGTTCGAGAAAGGTAAAACAAATCCAAAAAGGCCGCCCGACATGTCCACAAACCCGATAGGAGCCGTGTATCTCGTTCTCAGGACACGACCGGATGGGACTAGGGGAAAACCAATCCCCGAGTTTCCTCGAGGCGGCCCCGCAGGCAGCCCATTTGGGACCAACACCATCAGCACTGGCCCCCCTGTATTATGTTAAATTAATCCACTGGTTCATGACGCCCTATGCATTACTAACGGTGTTCAATATTATTATGTTGAGCAAATGTAGTACCAATGTTGGGCCTTGCCACACAAGTTTTATCCTAAAACGAAAGTCGAGGGGGTCCCCATAACAACCCCGAGCATGTTAGGAGCGCTCAATTATGGAACATAACACCGGTACACAAGTAACTAGGGCGGCAAAAGTGGAACAAAACACCAAGCAAAAGGCCGAGCCTTCCACCTTTTACCAAGTATATATGTGCATTAAATTAAATAGCAATAATATTGTGATAGCTCAAAACATCCATGTTGGCACATGGAAACATTGCACCTGCAACTAGCAACGCTATAAGAAGGGCTGAGCAAGCGGTAACATAGCCAAATAATGTTTTGCTGGGATGTGGAGAGGTTAGAGGCTTTTCATGGCATATTGGTAGGCTTGACATACAAGTGGTAGGTAGCGAGACAGCGATAGAACGAGACATCTAGCATGACAATGATAGTAATGGTATCCAGGGACATGATCATCTTGCCTGAGATCCCACTTGGAAGAAGAACGAATCCATGAAGAAGACGAGCCAACGTAGTCGAACGAATCCTCACACTCCGAACGCTTTCGGAACTCAATCGAGAAGAAGCAATCCGGAAACAACAATCAACAAATGAAACACCACAACATATTCATGATATGATGCACAACAAGGATGATGCATGTTATGCATGACATGACAAAGCACAACACTCAATTCCTACACATTAAGTGAAGTTCAATATGCAACGAGTTGCATATTGACGAAACTCCACATTCGAATTATTTAGTTCACTCTCGTTAGGTACACAACAATAATAAATGCTATTACACATGGCAAGAGGTGAAGCATAATGAAACTACACTATCTAGGCATCTTAAATGAGGTCGGAAACAACTTATAGTATTTCCGAAATGACCCCATATGTTAATTTCGAAATTGGTTCAGATCTGAACTAATCAGGTTTTATATTTATTAAACATCAAAATAAAGAGGACCATGTGATTCTACGCGTCATTCTAGTCGATTTACATATATAGATCATATAAAACGGAGTTACGGCCTAAAAGATATGATCATCACAAGATAATATGCCATGAATGCAAAATGCATGCAAACATCAACCACAACCATCTCAAACCATGGATGCAGCAAGATATTATGATACTACATGAAAATCTAAGCAAGTTTCATATATGGCATTACCAAAACGGAGCTACGGGACAACCACAACAACCAACACAAGTTTTAGTGCAAATCTGTCCAAAACAGCAACATGGCATATTGCACACATGAAAGCAACAAGCTCCAAGATTCTAATATGCACAAACTAAGCATCGGGCTGTAGCATATAACACACACTTTATATCATCTTCACATATCATACTCAAAATAGTCATGGATCACAAGGTAGGAAGCTCACAACATTGAAACAAAATATATCAGATTAGGACTTAGTGAAAATCACAGTTTTTAGCATAGCAGATTTTCATGGAGGCATATTGGCAGCAGTAAAACTATATGCTACAGGGCACATATTGGCATGAAACTTAACAGCATGGTAGTAGACATGATGCACTACAATTCATTCCATGGTGGCAAGGTCTAATTATGCATAGAATCATGGCTAGCATCAACACAATATGGCATTATGAAGAAAACAGATTCTCAGACTTAGTGAAAATTAGAGTAGGCATGTGCAGCAGTTTTTAACAGATTGACATATTGAACAACAGAATTAATTATGATGCTAAACCTATTCATGAAAACTATTGGCACAACATGATAGGCAACAACATGCTTAACAAAAGACTCCTTGGTGGCAACCACAAAAGACTCCTAGATCAATAGCAAATCACATGGCAACATGGCAACAAAATAACAGTATTCAGACTTGGTGGAATTTAGCTATCTCCCAAAACTGCAGTTTTGACTAGGCATGTTGACAGCAAGAAAATAACACATAAACATGCATTTCTATAGCAACCAAAAATACCGGGGCCTAACACACATGTCCAAGGGCATATCTCATGTTTGCAACTATTCCAAAATATGCATGGATTAACTCACACAAAATAGACAAAAGAGCATCATAGCCAAAATGACATGCACACAAAGTTGCTCAAATGACAAAACTAAATGCACAGATAAATTCTATGGATTTCTCTACCCCGAAAACATATATAATATGTGGGTTCTAGTTAAAGAAACAATGACACAACAATTATGCGAGATTAGGACATAAACCGTTTTAGCAAGTTATTTATGCAAATAAAATGCAAACATCACATTACATATTTTTCTCATGCATGAAAATGCGATACAATTAATCTACACATTTTACATATATGGTTTTCTCAAATCCGATGCACGGGTAATAATTATGCGCAATGCTAAATCATGACATTTATGCAAAATAACAGAAAAATGGCATGTTAAACATTTTAAACATTTATGAAAGTGGGATATTGTTACTCTACACAAAATTCTAGTCATTTTCCGTATATAAAACATTTAGATCCGATTCACGGTTATTAAGTTATTGGCTTTTAAAAAAACACGACATTTACTGTAATAAAAAAACGCCAATGGGCCAAATCTAGCACACGGGCCAAAACATGCGGGCGTAACATAGCTAGACAGCGCATAATGCGAAGGATAGCAGGGCTGGGGGTGCTCACCCATGGGCCAAGCCCGGTCGGTGGAGCTGTTGGGCCGCGGGGGGCGCATGGCCCATGCGGGCGTCGTGCGGTCGTGCTCCTCCTCCCGATCCGATCGGATCGAGGGAGGCAGAGGCGACGGGCGCCGGCGGTGCAGAGGCCGGGCGTGCCGGTGCAGCGACGAGGACGGGGCGGAGGGCCTCGGGGCGGCGGCGGGCAGCGGATCTGACCGGAGGCCACCGGACCAGGCCGGAGCGGCGACAGATCGGGCCGGAGGCGGGCGAGGCGAGCTCGGGGCCGGCGCAACGGTTGGCGCAGCAGGCGGCGAGGGGCGGTGGTCCGGCGGCTGCGGAGCGCACCGGCGAGGCGGCGCGGCTGGTGGCCAGCGGGAGGCCCAGCGGAGGCGCTCCACTCCCGCAGGGCGCTAACTCCGGCGGCCCTCCGGTGGTCGCCGGAGCGGGGAGGCAAGTAGGCCAAGGCGGAGGCGAGGCGGGAGCCTCACCGAGCGGAGGCGCGGCGGCGCTCGGCTGCGGGCTGGCCGCGGGCGGCGGCGGTTGATCCCGGGCCCGGGTGGGCCCACGATGTGCCTGGCGGGCCGGCGGCGCATTGAGGAGAGAGGAGGCACGATGGAGGCTCGGTGGCACGGTTTTCGAGGCGAGGCTAGGATTTAGACCAAATTTGGCAGGGGAATGCTGCTATTTATAGCAAATGGGGCTAGGGTTGGGGTTTTAGTCCGTTTTCGGACCGTTTGATCATGATCAAACGGTCCGGGAGCAGAGGGGGTTGCTAGGTGGGTTGGTGGGCTGTGTAGATAGGTTTGGGCTGAGAAGAGAGGGAGGTGGCGGCCCGTGACACGAGTTTGAAATACCGAAACGCGTGATATTTAACCGATGACGGCGTTGCTACGTTCGACCGCTCAGGTATCAAACGGACCCCGATTGCGACGAAATTTGACAGGCGGTCTACCTACAATATAACAAGACCGCACGCCAAGTTTCGACCCAATCCGAGAATATTTTTTGTGCGCTTTTTAAAACATTTTTTTAAACGAATGCCGCGGGTGCGTGCGAGTGTGGTTGGTCTCGAAACGGTCGACCACACGAACGGAGAGAACCGGCAGCTACGAACGGATGCAAGTTTTCGAAAACGAGTGCCGATGCCATGCAGATGATGCGAATGATGCGATGATGAATGCGACAACCAGACGAAACACACGATGACAACGGAATAAAAGGGGAATCTTCTGGAGCGTCGGTCTCTGGATGTTACATCTACCTCCGTCGAAGGTCCGGTCTCGAGCCCGGACTCGGTAATGCTGCTTGAATATAAGGGTTCGGCCTTCGCCAAACATTCCCATCCCGAAGACGCCCTGGAGCTCAACTCCAAGGGCCCTCCGGAAACGGATCTGGTCGCCCTCTCGTGGTTGAACGAGGCTCTAGAACGGATCTAGTTGATGGCGATCGAGGACGATCTAACCTCGACCCACGTTCCGGTCGACCTAGAGGCCGGTTACGGAGAATTCTACGGCCCACCCATCGCCCATCTGGTAGCCATTGTCGAAGACTTAACCGACATGTTGGACTACGCCTCCGAAGAGACAGAACACGTGGATGAAAAGATCGGCGACCCCACCCCCGTAACCACTGGGAGGTGGATAGCCACCTCGACCTATGATGTCTATATGGTGGACACCGCTAACGATAGGGAGAACCACACCCCCAGGAAGAAAGGCGACAAATCCGGCGAAACGTCAAAACGCCGGAATCAATGCAAGCGATCCAAAACCAACAAGGGAAGGGAAGCCGTTACAGGCACCGAGGAAATAGATACCCCGGAGGACCTCGGCGACCCTGAAGCCCCCGCGGAGCCGCTGGAGGACCTGGAAAGGCTCATGAATCAGCAAGTCGCCAAGGACCTTAATGATTCCGAGGATGATGACTACTTCCCACATGCTGAAGAGGAAGAAAACCTCGAAGCCGAAAATTTCTCCATCCCCGAAAACCCCGAGGACCAAGAACGATTCAGGCAACAGCTCATAGCTACAGCTCGGACCTTAAAGGCAAAGCAAGAGCAGCTCAAAGCCGAAAAAGACACCATCAACAACAGATGGACAAAAGTTCTGGCGGCCGAAGAAGAGTTCGGTACTGAACGGCCAGACCAGAGGAGGAGTTACCCTCGCCAGCGTCTACTGCCGCAATTCGATGACGAGGCTCTTGAGCCCAAATCTCCCAGGCGCACGCAGTATGACCACCCGGACCGCCCCCTCAAGGACGGGACAGGGTGGCTCAAGACGCCGAGTACTGGCCCACATCACCCCGTAGGAGAGGAAAGGGAGCAGCACTATCTGAGGATCGATACGATCTTCGGCAGGACCTGGACTATAGGTCAGGTCACGCCAGATCCATTTACGGATCTAGGGGATGCTCCCCCGTTAGATCGGATGGTTACCGATCGTGGCTCGTTCGCAACCACAGAAACCGGGAACAATACCGTGCTCACCCAACAGCTGATTTCCGGCGTGACGTAGCCTGGATCAGAGGCGCTGCACACCCGCTGTGTTTTACAGACGAGGTCAAGCAGCACCAGTTCCCTGAAGGATTTAAACCCGTCAACATAGAATCATACGACGGAACGACGGACCCAACCGTCTGGATCGAGGACTTCCTCCTCTGCATCCATATGGCCAGAGGAGACGATCTCCATGTCATCAAATACCTACCACTCGAATTGAAGGGACCATCTCGGCACTGGATAAACAGTCTCCCCAAGAACTCCATTGGGAGCTGGGAGGAGCTCGAAGACACCTTCCGGTCTAACTTCCAAGGCACTTACGTCCGGCCCCCGGACTCTTCCGACCTAAGCAACGTCGTCCAGAAGACTGGTGAATCAGCCAGGCAATTCTGGAATCGGTTCTTCACTAAGAAGAACCAGATCGTCGACTGTCCGGACGCTGAGGCAATAGCCTCGTTCGGACACAACATCCAGGACGAATGGCTAGCTCACCAGCTCGGCCAGGATAAGCCGAGAACGATGTCTGCCCTCACCTCCCTTATGACCCGCTTTTGCGCGGGCGAAGACAATTGGCTAGCTTGCCGAAGCCTCAATCCCGATGACCCTGGCACCTCTGAAGCGCGGGACGGTAATGGAAAACCAAGGCGGAACAAAAATAAATGCCGCCATAGCAATGGCGACTCGGAAGACACGGCCATAAACGTTGGCTTCCTTAACTCAAAACCCGGACAGCGGAAGAAGCCCCCTAAAGGGAACAGGGATGGACCTACCGCTTTGGACAGAATCATGGATGGGCCCTGCCAAATCCACGGCACGCAAGAGAAGTTGGCCACCCACACCAACAGAAACTGTAGGGTGTTCAAGTAGGCAGGCAAGCTCGTAGCCGAGGAACAGAGCAAGAGCCCACGAAGCGAGGATGATGAAGAACCTCGCGGGCCGAACAATGGCGGGCAAAAGCAATTCCCTCCCGAGGTTAGAACTGTGAACATGATATATGTCACACACATACCCAAAAAGGAGAGGAAATGCGCACTTCGGGAGGTCTACGCCGTAGAACCCATAGCTCCAAAGTTCAACCCGTGGTCGGCTTGTCCGATCACCTTTGATCGAAGGGATCACCCTACCAGCATCTGTCATGGAGGCTCGGCTGCCCTCGTCCTGGACCCCATTATCGATGGGTTCCACCTCACTAGAGTCCTTATGGACGGAGAAAGCAGCCTTAATCTGATTTACTCAGATACAGTAAAAAAGATGGGTATCGACCCGTCAAGAATCAAACCCAGCAACACTACCTTCAAGGGAGTCATCCCCGGTGTCAAAGCACGGTGCTCGGGTACAGTGACACTGGAAGTAGTGTTCGGCTCGCCCGATAACTTCCGTAGCGAAGACTTGATCTTCGATATAGTGCCTTTTCGCAGTGGCTATCATGCACTGCTCAGCCGCACAGCGTTCGCTCGCTTTAACGTCGTTCCCCACTATGCATACCTGAAGCTCAAGATGCCCGGGCCAAAAGGGGTCATCACCGTCAACGGCAATACAAAGTGCTCACTCCGAATGGAAGAACACACAGCGGCTCTAGCGGCCGAATTCCAGTCTAGCATCGAGGCACCAGGACCCCAACCAGGTGACAAGCTGCGACAGGCGAACAAGCGGACCCTAGCACGACCCGATCTCCCGGAGCAGACTCCTATTCAGCACAATAGGGACGCGCCCCCCACGACACGGCCCCGCTACCCATCAGGTACATACCAAGACGGCACAATTTCGCACTTAAAATACCATGGGCAGCTACGGGGGGACACCTCATCACAACAGATTGGTCGGTTCGACCGAACTACTTTCAGCGCAGCAGGCGTCAAACTCATGCATGTCCCGGCGATTTAAACATGTACCTCCCCCAAAGGTCTGTTCGCCGATTATAACCACCTTTTAAGGAGCATACCACTCGTCAAGAGCAAAAGAATGGAGGTGCACAGGGACACATCAAGGACATCAAGCCGCAGAAGAAGAGCCCCGATCGATCCTCCCCTTTGTATACATTTGTTTCTAAACATACCTGTAACAGTTACGCCAGCAGTATGAATTGTAAAAATTTATAATAAATAGAGATCATCTTTTACGGTCCGATTATGGCATTTTATAATGCTTTCCAACTCCCCGCCTCTGGAAGCGAAACTATCCGGTACAATTTCGATGCACCCGGTTAGTAAACCGGGGGGCTTAGCTATAAAGCTCGTCCCAAGCATCGTCCCCGCATTATCCTTTATATGTCCGGTGTGTCAGATTTTTTTGCGTTATATGCATCGGTTCCGAATTGTGTCTTAGGTCAAAGGTTGGGTTGCCCTGCTCCTATGCTTACCCTCTTACGTTCGGCTAAAAGGGTAAAGGGAGAACCACTGCGATTGTATTTCCAGCTTGCCTGGTCAAGTACCTCAGTGGAGAAAGCCAAAAATCGACCGTCATAATAAGCGTGAACCGGTCCGCAATCCGAACACAAGTGTCGAACTAAAAATCAATAGACATTATTCCGTGTCATACAAGGGGTTTGCATTATGGCAAGCCACGTGGTAATGGTTTCTACCTCGGTTCACCCGAACACCACACAACACTGGGGGCTAGTAATCAGCCCCCGCAGTCAAGCTCCTTCGGCTAAGTGAAAGCAGTAAAGCCGCATAGTCTGATTGCCTCATTCCCACCTCTCGCACTACTGCCTCTGGGTTTCCATAATTCGGCTAAGGATAATACTGCGTATGATGGAACACCTCTTGTAATAATTACATGGGGGCTAAAGCCGACGACTAGCAACTTTCAGTTCCAAAAACGGCCTCATATGAGTCAAAATAATCAGAACGCCAAATCATGATAAACCATGCATACGTATTATCAAAATACAATATTCATCAGGCATACAATAACATGCTCACTAGAAAATTCCATCTTCAGGACACTGGGTCTCTACCGACTGAGCACCCTCCATTGCAGCAGCGAAATACAGCTCGGGGCGCCTATGCTCCTTCCCGGGCGGCGGGGGCGCTGTAGCCATCTCGAGTGGCTTCACCCCTGGCCAGTGCATCATCGTCCTTGCAAAAGCCATACGCGCTCCCTCAATACACGTAGAGCGCTTCACGGCCTCAATACGGGAGGAGCTTCTGCACCAGGCCGAAGTAGCTACTTGGCAGGGGCTCGGAAGGCCACAAGCAAATGTAGAGGTCCTTTAAGGGTGGCTCCGCCATTCGATGCAGCTCCATCAGCTGCTTCATCTACTGGCTAAGGACGGGACGGGGCTCGGGGTTCTGAAATTGTGCCCAGAACAGCCTCTGTTCGGCATCCCCGTCCCGAGCCGCAAAGTGCTTGGCCGCGTCCGCCGCACTCCTCGGAAGGTCCGTGAAGGCGCCTGAGGAACGCCATAGCCGTGTAAGACGAGCAAACCTATTACCACCAAAGGCGCATTGAAGTAAGTACGGCTTACCATCGACGATCATCCTGACTTGGCGGAGTTCTTCCTCATAAGACCGCCTATCCACATGCTCCGATTTAAGATCGGAGGACAATGTGGATAGTTCGGCCGCCTGATCCTTGGTCTTCTACTCAAGAACCTCGCACTTAGTGCTGGCATCTTGGAGCTCTTGCTGCACTTTGGCTACCCGAGCTTCGCGCTTTTCACTGATAGCCTTCAAGGAGCTCAGTTTGGCCGTCGCCTAGTCGGCCGCCACCTTATGATCGGCAGCCTCCCGCTTGGCCATCTCCAGCTCGGCCTTGAGGTTCTCGACCTCGGATGAAACCGCTGCAAATGCAAGGGAAGACCAACATTCAGGATTCAAAAACTCGAGAACCTCAATCAATGAGGATTCGACAAGGTCTCCAAAACTCTAACTCACCTTGCATTTCATCAAACCACTTGTTCAGATGGTCCAGCTCCTCGTCGGAGCTCTTGAGCTTCCGGTTGAGCTCGGCCAGCTCCATGTCATGGACAGCCGCCGCCGCCGACGAGACCTGCAAAGCAAAAATTATGTGAAACACACATCGGAACTGCTGGTCCTACATCCTCCTCTCCAGACCATCTCCGGAAACAGCCAAAATATCGATTTTGCTCGGAATCTGAGGTCCTTTGTGTTGGAAATATGCCCTAGAGGCAATAATAAATTGGTTATTATTATATTTCCTTGTTCATGATAACCGTTTATTATCCATGCTATAATTGTATTGATTGGAAACTCAAATACATGTGTGGGTACATAGACAACACTGTGTCCCTAGTAAGCCTCTAGTTGACTAGCTCGTTGATCAAAGATGGTTAAGGTTTCCTAGCCATTGACATGAGATGTTATTTGATAACGGGATCACATCATTAGGAGAATGATGTGATGGACAAGACCCAAACTAAGAACGTAGCATTTGATCGTGTCAGTTTATTGCTATTGTTTTCTGCATGTCAAGTATCTGTTCCTATGACCATGAGATCATGCAACTCCCTGACATCGGAGGAGTACCTTGTGTGTATCAAACGTCGCAACGTAACTGGGTGACTATAAAGGTGCTCTACAGGTATCTCCGAGGGTGTCTGTTGGGTTGGCATGGATCAAGACTGGGATTTGTTACTCCGTGTGACGGAGAGGTATCTCAGGGCCCACTCGGTAATACAACATCACAATAAGCCTTGCAAGCAATGTGACTAAAGTGTTATCCACGAGATCTTGTATTACGGAACGAGTAAAGAGACTTGCCGGTAACGAGATTGAACTAGGTATAGAGATACCGACGATCGAATCTCGGGCAAGTAACATACCGAAGAACAAAGGGAATAGCATACGGGATTAACTGAATCCTTGACATAGAGGTTCGACCGATAAAGATCTTCGTAGAATATGTAGGAGCCAATATGGGCATCCAGGTCCCGCTTTTGGTTATTGATCGTAGAGGTGTCTCGGTCATGTCTACATAGTTCTCGAACTCGCAGGGTCTACACACTTAACGTTTGGTGACGATTAGTATAATTGAGTTATTATGTTGGTGACCGAAAGTTGTTCGGAGTCTCGGATAAGATCCCGGACATGGCGAGGATCTCCGGAATAGTCTGGAGGTAAAGATTGATATATGTGATAATAGTGTTTTGATCTCCGGAAGAGTTACGGAGTTCACCGGAAGGGGTTCCGGATGTTTGCCGAAGTGTTCGGGTGCAGCAACACTTTATATGGGCCAAGGGATAAAAGCCCACGAGGTATTGGAAAGTGCAAAAGTAGTTTTGCTGCCGCGTAAGCGGTACTACCGCTTGGTGAAGCGGTACTACCGCCCGAGCGGTACTACCGCTTGTGTGAAGCGGTACTACCGCCCAAGCGGTACTACCGCTTGTGTGAAGCAGTACTACCGCTTGTGTGCGGCTGTGCACGGTTCGGCAGGGATCCGAGTTGGACTCTTTCCCTGCGGGCCAAACCGACCTTGTGCGGGCAAAACCGACCTGGAGGAGGCTTTTACTCCAAGTTTAGACCCCAAGGCTCAACATATAAATAGAGGGGCAGGGCTAGCACACGGGATACATCAAGATTTCCCCAAGCCGTGTGCGGCAACCCTAACCCTCTAGTTCCTCCGTCACAATCTCCGTAGCGCTTGGCGTAGCCCTGCAGAGATTGTTCCTCACCACCATCACCACGCCGTCGTGCTGCTGGAACTCAACCACTACTTCACCATCGCTCGCTGGATCGAGGAGGTGAAGGCGTCATCAAGCCGTACGTGTGTTGAACGCGGAGGTGCCGTCCATTCGGTGCTAGTTCGTGATCGGATCGAGGGACGACTTGCGATTTGGATCGCGGAGACGTTCGACTACATCAACCGCGTTTCTTAAACGCTTCCGCTTAGCGATCTACAAGGGTATGTAGATTCACTCTCCCTCTCGTAGATGCTCATCACCATGGATAGATCTTGTGTGTGCGTAGGAAAATTTTTGTTTCCCATGCTACGTTACCCATCAGTGGTATCAGAGCCAGGTCTATGCGTAGATGAGATCTCGAGTAAAACACAAACGAGTTGTGGGCGTGGGTGTATACATATTGCTTGCCGTTACTAGTTGATATTTGATTCGGCGGTACTGTGAGATGAAGCAGCCCGGACCGACATTACGCGTACACTTACGCGAGACAGGTTCCTTCAACTAACATGTAACTTCGTTGCATAAAGATGGCTAGCGGGTGTCTGTCTCTCTCACTTTTGTTGAATCGATTTCAATGAAGAGGGTTCTTTTAGAAGATCAAAAAGCAATCACTACACCACGTTGCGGTTTTGCGTAGGTAAGAACGGTTCTTGCAAACCCGTAGCAGCCACGTAAAATTTGCAACAACAATTAGAGGACGTCTAACTTGTTTTTGCAGGGTATGTTGTGATGTGATATGGCCAATTACATGATGAGATATATGTGATGTATGAGATGATCATGTGTTGTATAGAATATCACGACTTGCATGTCGATGAGTACGGCAACTGGCAGGAGCCATAGAGTTGTCTTTAATTATTGTATGACCTGCGTGTCAATCATTAAGCGCTATGTAATGCTTTACTTTATCGCTAAACGTTAGCAATAGTCGTGGAAGCAACAGTCGGCGCGACAACCTCATGGCGACACGTTGATGGAGATCAAGATGATGGAGATCATGGTGTCATGCCGGTGACGATGGAGATCATGCCGGTGCTTTGGAGATGGAGATCAAAAGCACAAGTTCATGGCCATATCATGTCACTTATGATTTGCATGTGATGTTAATCCTTTTATGCATCTTATTTTGCTTAGGACGACGGTAGCATTATAAGGTGATCCCTCACTTAAATTTCAAGATAAATTGTGTTCTCCCCGAGTGTGCACCGTTGCGAAAGTTCGTCGTTTCGAGACACGCCGTGATGATCGGGTGTGATACACTCCACGTTCACATACAACGGGTGCAAGCCATGTTGCACACGCGGAACACTCGGGTTAAACTTGACGAGCCTAGCATGTACAGACATGGCCTCGGAACACAAGAGACCGAAAGGTCGAACATGAGTCATATAGTAGATATGATCAACATGAAGATGTTCACCATTGAAACCACCTCAACTCACGTGATGATCGGACTTGAGTTGGTGGATTTGGATCATGTTACACTCGAATGATCGGAGGGATGTCAATTTGAGTGGGAGTTTTTAAAGTAATATGATTAACTAAACTCATTATCTAGAACAATAGTCTAAGTTGTCTTTGCTATATTTATGTTGTAGATCATGGCTCGCGCAGTAGCACCCCTGAATTTTAATGCGTTCCTAGAGAAAGCTAAGTTGAAAGATGATGGAAGTAACTTTGTGGACTGGGCTCGTAATCTAAGGATTATCCTTACGGCTTCCCAGAAGGCTTATGTCCTTGATGCACCGCTTGGTGATCCACCCGCTCCAGTTGAGTCTCTAGACGTTGTGAACGCCTGGCAGGCTCGTTCTGATGATTACTCAATAGTTCAATGTGCAATGTTGTATGGCTTAGAACCGGGACTTCAAAGACGTTTTGAACGTCATGGAGCATATGAGATGTTCCAGGAATTGAAGTTTATCTTTCAGAAGAATGCCCGGATCGAGAGATATGAGATCTCCGATAAGTTCTATGCTTGCAAGATGGAGGAGAACGGGTCTATCAGTGATCACGTACTCAGAATGTCTGGGTACTCCACCCGTCTGGCTGAATTGGGGATGCCCCTTCCGCCAGAGGCTATCACTGACAGAGTTCTTCAATCATTGCCACCTAGCTACAAGAGCTTCGTGTTGAACTATAACATGCACGGGATGAACAAGTCAGTCGCCGAGCTGTTTGCGATGCTGAAAGCCGCTGAGTCTGAAATTCAAAAGGAGCATCAAGTGTTGATGGTCAATAAAACCACTAGTTTCAAGAAAAATGGCAAGGGTAAGAAGGGTAACTCCAAGAAGAGTGGCAAAGCAGTTGCTCCTCTCGTGAAGAAACCCAAGGCTGGACCCAAACCAGAAACTGTGTGTTTTCATTGCAAGGGAACTAGACACTGGAAGCGGAATTGCCCCAAGTATTTGGCTGACAAGAAGGCGGCCAACAACAAACAAGGTATATATGATATACATGTTATTGATGTGTACCTTACCAACTCTCGTTGTAGTGCCTGGGTATTTGATACCGGTGCGGTTGCTCATATTTGCAACTCTAAACAGGAACTGCGGAATAGACGGAGGCTGGCAAAGGACGAAGTGACGATGCGCGTGGGAAATGGTTCCAAGGTTGATGTGATCGCCGTCGGCACGCTCGCTCTTCGATTACCGTCAGGATTAGTGATGAACCTAAATAAGTGTTATTTGGTGCCTGCGTTAAGCATGAACATTATATCTAGATCTTGTTTATTGCGAGACGGTTACTCATTTAAATCAGAGAATAATGGTTGTTCTATTTATATGAGTAATATCTTTTATGGTCATGCACCCAATGTGAGGGGTTTATTCTTATTGAATCTCGATAGTAATGATACACATGTTCATAACATTGATGCCAAAAGATGTAGAATTGATAATGATAATACCACTTTCTTGTGGCACTGCCGTTTAGGTCATATTGGCGTAAAACGCATGAGGAAGCTCCATGCTGATGGACTTTTGGAGTCACTTGATTTTGAATCACTTGACACATGTGAGCCATGCCTCATGGGCAAGATGACTAAAACACCGTTCTCTGGAACAATGGAACGGGCAAGTGACTTATTGGAAATCATACATACTGATGTATGCGGTCCGATGAGCATTGAGGCGCGCGGTGGTTATCGTTACTTTCTCACCTTCACTGATGACTTAAGTAGATATGGGTATATTTACTTAATGAAACACAAGTCTGAAACATTTGAAAAGTTCAAACAATTTCAGAGTGAAGTTGAGAATCATCGTAACAAGAAGATTAAATTCCTACGATCTGATCGAGGAGGAGAATATCTGAGTTATGAGTTTGGCAGTCACTTAAGACAGTGTGGAATTGTTTCACAATTGACACCGCCTGGAACACCACAGCGTAATGGTGTGTCCGAACGTCATAATCGAACTTTATTGGATATGGTGCGATCTATGATGTCCCTTGCCGATTTGCCACTATCGTTTTGGGGTTATGCATTAGAGACAGCTGCATTCACTTTAAATAGGGCACCATCGAAATCCGTTGAGACGACGCCATATGAACTTTGGTTTGGCAAGAAGCCAAAGCTGTCGTTTCTTAAAGTTTGGGGATGTGATGCTTATGTCAAAAAGCTTCAGCCTGAAAAGCTGGAACCCAAAGCGGAGAAATGCGTCTTCATAGGATACCCAAAAGAGACAGTTGGGTATACCTTCTACCTTAGATCCGAAGGCAAAGTGTTTGTCGCTAAAAACGGAACGTTTCTTGAGAAAGAGTTTCTCTCGAAACAATTGAGTGGGAGGAAGATAGAACTTGATGAGGTTGTTGAACCTTTACTTCAACCTGAGAGTAGCGCAGCGCAGAAAGTTGTTTCTGTGGAGCCTACATTAGCTGAAGAGGAAGTTAATGATGATGATCATGAAGCTTTGGATCAAGTTGCTATCGAACCTCGTAGGTCGACAAGGACGCGTACTACTCCTGAGTGGTATGGCAACCCTGTCTTAGAGGTCATGTTGTTGGACAACGATGAACCTACGAGCTATGGAGAAGCGATGATGGGCCCGGATTCCGAGAAGTGGTTAGAGGCCATGAAATCCGAGATGGGATCCATGTATGAAAACAAAGTATGGACTTTGGAAGTATTACCTGAAGGGCGTAAGGCCATTCAGAACAAATGGATCTTTAAGAGGAAGACGGACGCGGACGGTAATGTCACCGTCTATAAAGCTCGACTTGTGGCAAAGGGTTTTTCACAAGTTCAAGGAGTTGACTACGATGAGACCTTCTCACCCGTAGCGATGCTTAAGTCCGTCAGAATCATGTTAGCAATAGCTGCCTTTTTCGATTATGAAATTTGGCAGATGGATGTCAAAACAGCGTTCCTTAACGGTTTCCTTAAGGAAGAGTTGTATATGATGCAACCAGAAGGTTTTGTCGATCCAGAAAATGCTGACAAAGTTTGCAAACTCCAGCGATCCATTTATGGACTGGTGCAAGCATCTCGGAGTTGGAATCATCGTTTTGATGAGGTGATCAAAGCGTTCGAGTTTATACAAGTTTACGGAGAAGCTTGTATTTACAAGAAAGTGAGTGGGAGCTCTATAGCGTTTCTAATATTATATGTGGATGACATATTGCTGATTGGAAACAATATAGAAATGTTGGAAAGCGTGAAGGAATATTTGAACAAGAGTTTTTCAATGAAGGACCTAGGAGAAGCTGCTTTCATATTAGGCATCAAGATCTATAGAGATAGATCAAGACGCTTAATAGGACTTTCACAAAGCACATACCTTGATAAGATTTTGAAGAAGTTCAAAATGGATCAGTCCAAGAAGGGGTTCTTGCCTGTTTTGCAAGGTGTGAAGTTGAGTAAGACTCAATGCCCAGTGACTGCAGAAGATAGAGAAAAGATGAGTGTCATCCCCTATGCTTCAGCCATAGGCTCTATTATGTATGCAATGCTGTGCACAAGACCCGATGTCAGCCTTGCCATAAGTATGGTCGGAAGGTTTCAAAGTGATCCAGGAATGGAACACTGGACGGCGGTCAAGAATATCCTGAAGTACCTGAAAAGGACTAAGGACATGTTTCTCGTTTATGGAGGTGATCAAGAGCTCGTCGTAAAGGGTTACGTCGATGCAAGCTTTGACACTGATCCGGATGACTCTAAGTCTCAAACCGGATACGTATTTATTCTTAATGGGGGTGCGATTAGCTGGTGCAGTTCCAAGCAAAGCGTGGTAGCTGATTCTACATGCGAAGCGGAGTACATCGCAGCCTCGGAGGCGGCGAAGGAAGGTGTCTGGATGAAGGAGTTCATGACAGATCTTGGAGTAGTGCCTAGTGCGCTTAACCCAATGACTCTGTTTTGTGATAACACTGGTGCCATTGCTCTAGCCAAGGAACCAAGATTTCACAAGAGGACCAGACACATAAAGCGACGTTTCAATTCCATCCGCGATTACATCAAGGAGGACGACATAAATATTTGCAAAGTACACACGGATCTAAATGTTGCAGATCCGATGACTAAACCTCTTCCAAGGGCTAAACATGAACAACACCAGAACTGCATGGGTGTTCGATTCATTACAATGTAAATCACATAGTGATGTGAACTAGATTATTGACTCTAGTGCAAGTGGGAGACTGTTGGAAATATGCCCTAGAGGCAATAATAAATTGGTTATTATTATATTTCCTTGTTCATGATAACCGTTTATTATCCATGCTATAATTGTATTGATTGGAAACTCAAATACATGTGTGGGTACATAGACAACACTGTGTCCCTAGTAAGCCTCTAGTTGACTAGCTCGTTGATCAAAGATGGTTAAGGTTTCCTAGCCATTGACATGAGATGTCATTTGATAACGGGATCACATCATTAGGAGAATGATGTGATGGACAAGACCCAAACTAAGAACGTAGCATTTGATCGTGTCAGTTTATTGCTATTGTTTTCTGCAAGTCAAGTATCTGTTCCTATGACCATGAGATCATGCAACTCCCTGACATCGGAGGAGTACCTTGTGTGTATCAAACGTCGCAACGTAACTGGGTGACTATAAAGGTGCTCTACAGGTATCTCCGAGGGTGTCTGTTGGGTTGGCATGGATCAAGACTGGGATTTGTTACTCCGTGTGACGGAGAGGTATCTCAGGGCCCACTCGGTAATACAACATCACAATAAGCCTTGCAAGCAATGTGACTAAAGTGTTATCCACGAGATCTTGTATTACGGAACGAGTAAAGAGACTTGCCGGTAACGAGATTGAACTAGGTATAGAGATACCGACGATCGAATCTTGGGCAAGTAACATACCGAAGAACAAAGGGAATAGCATACGGGATTAACTGAATCCTTGACATAGAGGTTCGACCGATAAAGATCTTCGTAGAATATGTAGGAGCCAATATGGGCATCCAGGTCCCGCTATTGGTTATTGATCGTAGAGGTGTCTCGGTCATGTCTACATAGTTCTCGAACCCGCAGGGTCTACACACTTAACGTTTGGTGACGATTAGTATAATTGAGTTATTATGTTGGTGACCGAAAGTTGTTCGGAGTCTCGGATAAGATCCCGGACATGGCGAGGATCTCCGGAATAGTCTGGAGGTAAAGATTGATATATGTGATAATAGTGTTTTGATCTCCGGAACAGTTACGGAGTTCACCGGAAGGGGTTCCGGATGTTTGCCGAAGTGTTCGGGTGCAGCAACACTTTATATGGGCCAAGGGATAAAAGCCCACGAGGTATTGGAAAGTGCAAAAGTACTTTTGCTGCCGCGTAAGCGGTACTACCGCTTGGTGAAGCGGTACTACCGCCCGAGCGGTACTACCGCTTGTGTGAAGCGGTACTACCGCTTGTGTGCGGCTGTGCACGGTTCGGCAGGGATCCGAGTTGGACTCTTTCCCTGCGGGCCAAACCGACCTTGTGCGGGCAAAACCGACCTGGAGGAGGCTTTTACTCCAAGTTTAGACCCCAAGGCTCAACATATAAATAGAGGGGCAGGGCTAGCACACGGGATACATCAAGATTTCCCCAAGCCGTGTGCGGCAACCCTAACCCTCTAGTTCCTCCGTCACAATCTCCGTAGCGCTTGGCGTAGCCCTGCAGAGATTGTTCCTCACCACCATCACCACGCCGTCGTGCTGCTGGAACTCAACCACTACTTCACCATCGCTCGCTGGATCGAGGAGGTGAAGGCGTCATCAAGCCGTACGTGTGTTGAACGCGGAGGTGCCGTCCGTTCGGCGCTAGTTCGTGATCGGATCGAGGGACGACTTGCGATTTGGATCGCGGAGACGTTCGACTACATCAACCGCGTTTCTTAAACGCTTCCGCTTAGCGATCTACAAGGGTATGTAGATTCACTCTCCCTCTCGTAGATGCTCATCACCATGGATAGATCTTGTGTGTGCGTAGTAAAATTTTTGTTTCCCATGCTACGTTACCCATCACTTTGATCCCCGGGTAAGTTTCCTAAACTTACCCATGGCTCGGGGGCTACTACACCTATCCGTAATATATATACACCTCACGAACAAATTCCGCTTGGAGAGAGGTGCATTACATTACATACCTTGAAGCCCGTCAAGAGACCGCCGAAGGCCTCCTTCAGTCCGCTATCAACGGACTGAATGCCTTTCATGACCGCACCCATAAGGATGCGGTGGTCTTCGGCGATGACGGAGCCGCGCAAGGCCTCCTCCATCGCGGCTGACCACCCGGTTGTGGCATGCCCCGTCGCGAACGGCACCGGTGGTGGCACCACACCTCCCCCTTCTTGTGAAGGGAGAGTGGTCGATATCGGAGCCACGTCAGTCTCCGGAGCCATCTTCAGAGGGAGATCCAATGACTCACAGCCTCCCTCTTTTTTTACCAGGAGGGGGCCGGTCTCCTGGTCCTCGGCCGCCAAGGACTGAGCCTCAGCCATGACCTCCTCACCCTCAGTATTAGGGCGAGGGGGCGGGCGAGGGGACCTCATCGGCGGCCTGTTGAGGGGATGTGCGGGATGAAGTTCCGCTTTCCGCCAGCTTGGCTAGCGGGGGATCTCCTTCTGAGACCGGCTCGGTCGGGAGATCGGGAGCCGGGCTACAACATGAGAGGCATTAGTCCGGTTAATCACTGAAATCTTGCGTAGGCAATGTGTTCGGAATCATTACCTCTGTGCCATGGGTTTGGTCCTAAGGACCCTCCGTGGGACCCTCTCGAACGCGTCGGATTCCTCATCGGAATCCAGGCTGACGTCGGGCAAGGTCACCTTGACCCTGTAGGGCCTCTTCGGAGAAGGGGGAGCTAAGTCCTCCTCGGCATCCACAGATGCCGCCCTTTTCCTTGGCTGCGGGGAATCGATGTCCCCCCTTCCTCCGTCTGCTCCTCCTCGTGAGCGGAGGAGGCTTGGGTCTCCCCGGACTTAGCGTCCGAAGGGCCTCTTGAACAGAGACCAGTTCGGGTCTCCTTCTTCTCACCTTTCTTCAACTTATCCTTCTTCTCTGGTGCCGAATACGGCGCCTCGACCAGCATCGTCGTTAAGAGGGTCGATCTGGAGGCTTCGGGCAGCGGGGCAGGGCCGTTGATCCGCATGGCCTTAGCTAGCCAGCCCTAGAGAAACCAAGAAAGGAGAGTTTAGAGTCCTTGCTAAAAAGATCGAACCAGGAGATAAAAGATTGAAGATTTACCTTAAGCGGAGGGTGTTCGGCGTCCAGGCCAGTGTCTTCCTCTTTGGCCGGCCACTCCTCCTGGGGCTTGAACAGTGCCTTCCATAACTTCTCCCGAGTAGTGCGGTAAAGCTTGTGCACGGTGGGGGAGTCATCGGACTTATGGGCCCACATCGGTGTGGCCCGGAGTTGGCAGGGGAGGAGGCGGCGGCGAAGCATGACCTGGACCACATTGGTTAGGCCGATGTTTGCTTCCAGCATCTTTCCGATGCGTTCCTGCAGCGCCTTTACCTCAGTGGATGACTGATGACCCACAAGTATAGGGGACCTATCGTAGTCCTTTCGATAAGTAAGAGTGTCAAACCCAACGAGGAGCAGAAGGAAATGACAATCAGTTTTCATTAAGGTATTCTCTGCAAGCACTGAAATTATCGGTAACAGATAGTTTTGTGATAAGATAATTCGTAACGGGTAGCAAGTAACAAATGTAGCAAAGGTGCAGCAAGGTTGCCCAATCCTTTTTGTAGCAAAGGGCAAGCCTGGAAAAACTCTTATATAAAGCAAAGCGCTCCCGAGGACACATGGGAATTTCTGTCAAGCTAGTTTTCATCATGCTCATATGATTCGCGTTCGTTACTTTGATAATTTGATATATGGGTAGACCGGTGCTTGGGTGCTGCCCTTACTTGGACAAGCCTCCCACTTATGATTAACCTCTCTCGCAAGCATCCGCAACTACGAAAGAAGAATTAAGATAAATCTAACCATAGCATGAAACATATGGATCCAAATCAGCCCCTTACGAAGCAAAGCATAAACTAGGGTTTAAGATTCTGTCACTCTAGCAACCCATCATCTACTTATTACTTCCCAATGCCTTCCCCTAGGCCCAAATAATGGTGAAGTGTCATGTAGTCGACGTTCACATAACACCACTAGAGGAAAGACAACATACATCTTATCAAAATATCGAACGAATACCAAATTCACATGATTACTTATAACAAGACTTATCCCATGTCCTCAGGAACAAACGTAACTACTCACAAAGCATATTCATGTTCATAATCAGAGGAGTACTAATTATCATTAAGGATCTGAACATATGATCTTCCACCAAGTAAACCAACTAGCATCAACTACAAGGAGTAATCAACACTACTAGCAACCCACAGGTACCAATCTGAGGTTTTGAGACAAAGATCGGATACAAGAGATGAACTAGGGTTTGGAGAGGAGATGGTGCTGGTGAAGATGTTGATGGAGATTGACCCCCTCTCGATGAGAGGATCGTTGGTGATGACGATGGTTTCGATTTCCCCCTCCGGGAGGGAAGTTTGGAGAGGAGATTGCTTCTTCCCAGGTTCCGCCTCGAGACGGCGGCGCTTCGTCCCGAAAGCTCTCTTATGATTTTTTCCAGGTCAAAACCCTCCATATAGCAGAAAATGGGCACCGGAGGGCTGCCAGGGGGCCCACAAGCCACAGGGGCACGCCCTGGGGGGTAGGACGCGCCCCCCAGGCTTGTGGCCTCCTGGTGGGTCCCCTCTGGTATTTCTTTCGCCCAATATTTTTTATATATTCCAAAATAATTCTCCGTAACTTTTCAGGACTTTTGGAGTTGTGCAGAATAGGTCTCTCATATTTGCTCCTTTTCCAGTCCAGAATTCCAGCTGTCGGCATTCTCCCTCTTCATGTAAACCTTGTAAAATAAGAGAGAAAAGGCATAAGTATTGTACCATAATGTGTAATAACAGCCCATAATGCAATAAATATCAATATAAAAGCATGATGCAAAATGGACGTATCAACTCCCCCAAGCTTAGACCTCGCTTGTCCTCAAGCGAAAGCCGAAATCGATAAATATGTCCACATGTTTAGAGATAGAGGTGTCGATAAAATAAAATACGGACATGAGAGCATCATGATCATCTTTAGAACAGAAATACTTATTGATATATAATTTCTAATACTAGAGTAACACTTCATTCACAAGGTTAAGTATGAATCAAGAACTCTATTGAGAACCAACAAACTATGATCTCAGTCATTGAAGCAATTGCAATTTATCATAACATCGGAAAGAGTCAATATAAGAGCTTATAAAGCAAATCCACATACTCAATCATCTTTTAGTCTTTCATAATTGCTAACACTCACGCGGTACTTATGAGGTCAAAGCTTCAATTGGACACAGAGAAAGATAGGGGCTTATAGTTTTGCCTCCCAACTATTTACCTCAAGGGTAATGTCAACAGAAATAACTCATGATCACCCACATCCGAGTGGATATATGTGTCTAGATCATTCCCCAACACATGACGCTTGCCAAGAGAGAAAGGCGAAATATAGGAAGTGGTGAAGATCACCATGACTCTTGCATAAAGGTAAGTACTAGAAAGTAAAAGTAATAGATAGGCCCTTCGCAGAGGGAAGCAGATGTTGTCATGCTCTTTTATAGTTGGATGCGCAATCTCTTAATGCAAAAGAACGTCACTTTCTATTGCCGCTTGTGATAAAGAACTTTATTATGCAGTCTGTCGCTTTTATTTCTTCCATATCACAGGTTCATATAAAGTTTATTTTCCTCACACTAATAGATCATACATATTTTGAGAGCAATTTTTATTACTTGCACCGATGACAACTTACTTGAAGGATCTTACTCAATCCATAGGTAGGTATGGTGGACTCTCATGGCAAAACTGGGTTGAGGGTGTTTGGATGCACAAGTAGTATCTCTACTTGGTGCGGAAGTTTTGGATGATATGGGGTGGAAGCAAGCGTCACATGTTAAAGGATCTATAACCATATAACTTCTATTCGGAAATAAGCAAACATAACCCATTATGATGTCTTCCTTGTCCAACATCACCTTCTTAGCATATAATATTTTAATGAGTGCTCACAATCATAAAAGGTGTCCAAGATAATATATTTATATGTGAACCTCTCTTTCTTTATTACTACCTTTTTATTGCAGCAATGACCAACCGCTATGTTTGTCAACTCACAACAAATTTCAATCGACATACTTCTTATATGTGAAGTCATCACTCCCCATAAGATCATCATATATACTCTTTGCTTTTATTCTATTCTTCTTTCTATTTCTTTTTCTAAAGATCGTAGCAAGCAAGCAAAGCCCTCAACTCAAAACTACTTTTTATTATATAACTCTTGAACTCGCTTACATAGGGGGAACATAAAGCAAAACTCAAAACTAGATCACACAAAAAACTTTATTCTACTAGATCAAGATATAACCAAAAGGATCGAACTAAGAAAAATGATAAAAGTAAAAGATGTGATGGTGATACGATACCGGGGCACCTCCCCCAAGCTTGGCACAAGCCAAGGGGAGTGCCCATACCCATGTGTTTAGTTGTCTTTCTTCTGAGGTGGTGATGTTGGAGTTGTTGATGAGGTTGGAGGCTTGTCCTCCGTCTTCCAAGGCATAGGCTCACCATCGTAAAAGGATGAACGAGTCTCCGGGATCCTCAAATCTGCAGCCAAACTCATTCTCTTAAATCTGTACTCATACTCATAGTTTTGGTTTTGCAGGTCATAGATCTGGGCTTGGGGATGCTCAATTTTCTCGTAAAGTTTGAAGATGTCCTCCCCGATGTCCTTGGTGTCCATCTTGTGCTTATGGGTAAACTCAGCGATCATCATGTGATTGGCATTGAGTCCACATTCCACCATCCCTTGGCACTTGAAGACTTGTTGCTCCATTGCTTCGACCCTTGTCTCCATGCTTCTGGTCTTCTTTGGCCCCTCAACATCACGGATGTGCAGCACCCCCTCACTCATCTCAATGGTTTGAGGGTGTCGCAGCACCTCCGCAAGGTAGGGGTTGATGACCCTCTCGAAGAACTTGTCCTTCGAAGCACTTGGGGACGTCATGGCGATCTAAATCTGTCCGGAAAACAACTCGAAACAAAAACAGGAGATATTGTTGTGATACGAAGGTCAAAACCTTCGGGAGATTATATAATGAATTTTTACCGACCAACAGGAGTATTCTACAAGAAAACGGAGTCCGGAGGGTACACGGGGTGGCCACAAGCCACAGGGGCGCGCCCAGGGGGGTAGGGCGCGCCCCCCTGTCTTGTCGCCTCCTCGTGCACTTTTCGGACTACTTTAAATTTTCCTAATTTATTAAATATTCCAAACCAGGGAAAATTGCTATTGGAAAAGTTTTGGAGTCGGTTTGCTTACCGTACCACATACCTATTCCTTTTCGGAGTCTGAAACGTTCTGGTAGGTCTCCCTAATGTACTCCTCCGGAGTTATGGTATTGATAATATTGGTTTCAATATTTATGGGAGTACGTGAGATATAATGTTTGATTCTTTGCCCGTTTACCACCTTCGGATTTGTGCCTTCGGCGTTATTGATCTTGATGGCACCGGAACGATATACTTCCTCGATAATGTAAGGCCCTTCCCATTTAGAGAGAAGTTTTCCTGCAAAAAATCTTAAACGAGAATTGTATAGCAAGACATGGTCACCTACATTGAATTCACGCTTTTGTATCCTTTTATCATGCCATCTCTTAACCTTTTCTTTAAACAACTTAGCATTCTCATAGGCCTGGGTTCTCCATTCATCAAGTGAGCTAATGTCAAATAACCTCTTCTCACCAGCAAGTTTGAAATCATAGTTGAGCTCTTTGATTAACCAATAAGCTTTATGTTCTAGTTCTAGAGGTAAGTGACATGCTTTACCATAAACCATTTTATACGGAGACATACCCATAGGGTTTTTGTAAGCAGTTCTATAAGCCCATAATGCATCATCAAGTTTCTTAGACCAATTCTTTCTAGATCTATTAACAGTCTTTTGCAAGATCAATTTAATTTCTCTATTGCTTAATTCTACTTGACCACTAGACTAAGGATGATATGGAGATGCAATTATATGATTAACATCATACTTAGCAAGCAATTTACGGAAAGCGCCATGAATAAAGTGTGAACCACCATCAGTCATTAAATATCTAGGGACTCCAAATCTAGGGAAATTAACTTCTTTAAGAATTTTAATAGAAGTGTTATGATCAGCACTACTAGTTGGAATAGCTTCTACCCACTTACTAACATAATCAACAGCAACTAGAATATGAGTATACCCGTTGGACTTTGGAAAAGGTCCCATATAATCAAAACCCCAAACATCAAATGGTTCAATAACAAGTGAGTAATTCATAGGCATTTCCTGACGTCTACTAATATTACCAATTCTTTGACATTCATCACAAGACAAGACAAACTTACGAGCATCCTTGAAGAGAGTAGGCCAATAAAAACCAGATTGTAATACCTTGTGTGCAGTTCTATCTCCAGCGTGGTGTCCTCTGTAGGCCTCGGAGTGACACTTGTGTAGGATCTGTTCATGTTCATGCTCAGGTACACAACGTCTAATAACACCATCTACTCCTTCTTTATAAAGGTGTGGATCATCCCAAAAGTAATGTCTTAAATCATAGAAGAACTTTTTCTTTTGTTGGTAAGTGAGACTAGGCGGTATAAATTTAGCAACAATGTAATTAGCATAATCAGCATACCATGGAGCATTACGTGAAGCATTTATGACAGCTAATTGTTCATCAGGAAAGCTATCATCATTAGGTAGTGGGTCATCAAGAACATTTTCTAACCTAGACAAGTTGTCTGCTACGGGGTTCTCAACTCCCTTTCTATCAATAATATGCAAATCAAATTCTTGTAGCAAAAGAACCCATCTAATAAGTCTAGGTTTAGCATCTTTCTTTTCCATAAGATATTTAATAGCAGCATGATCAGTGTGAACAGTTACTTTGGAATCAACAATATAAGGTCTGAACTTGTCACATGCAAACACAACAGCTAAAAATCCCTTTTCAGTGGTAGCATAGTTTCTTCGAGCACTGTCTAGAGTTTTACTAGCATAATGGATAACATTCAATTTCTTATCAACTCTTTGTCCTAGAACAGCACCAACGGCATAATCACTAGCGTCACACATGATTTCAAAGGGTAGGTTCCAATCAGGTGGTTGAACAACAGGTGCAGAAATCAAGGCTTTCTTAAGGATTTCAAAGGCTTCTACACAATCATCATCAAAAACAAAAGGAATATCTTTTTGCAAGAGATTAGTGAGAGGCCGAGAAATTTTAGAGAAGTCTTTAATAAATCTCCTATAGAAACCAGCATGACCAAGGAAACTTCTTATACCTCTGATATTCGTAGGACACGGCATTTTTTCAATAGCATCAACTTTAGCTTTATCAACTTCAATACCTCTTTCGGAGATTTTGTGTCCCAAGACAATACCCTCATTAACCATAAAGTGGCACTTCTCCCAATTCAAGACAAGATTAGTTTCTTCACATGTCTGCAAAACTCGATCAAGGTTGCTCAAGAAATCATCAAAAGAAGTTCCGTAAACGGAGAAATCATCCATGAAAACCTCAACAATCTTTTCACAAAAGTCAGAGAATATAGCAGTCATACATCTTTGAAAGGTGGCAGGTGCATTGCATAAACCAAAAGGCATTCGTCTATAAGCAAAGGTACCGAAAGGACAAGTAAAAGTGGTCTTCTCTTGGTCCTCTTTTGACACGGGTATTTGAGAGAAACTAGAATAACCATCTAGAAAGCTAAAGTGTGTGTGTTTGGATAGTCTTTCTAGCATTTGATCAATAAAAGGTACAGGGTAATGATCTTTCCTAGTAGCTTTATTTAATTTCCTAAAATCAATTACCATTCTATATCCTGTAACAATTCTTTGAAGGATCAATTCATTTTTATCATTAGGAACAACGGTAATACCTCCCTTCTAAGGGACACAATGAACGGGACTAACCCATCTACTATCAGCAATAGGATAAATTATACCTGCCTCCAGAAGCTTTACTATTTCATTTCTTACCACTTCTTTCATTTTAGGATTTAACCGTCGTTGGTGATCAACAACTGGTTTAGCATCAGGCTCCATATTAATTTTATGCTGACATAGAGTGGGACTAATGCCCTTAAGATCATCAAGAGTATATCCAATAGCAGCATGGTGCTTCTTCAGAGTTTTCAATAATCTCTTTTCTTCATGCTCTGAAAGGTTAGCACTAATAATAACAGGATATATCTTCTTTTCATCAAGATAAGCATATTTCAGAGTATCCGGTAATTGTTTAAGCTCAAACACGGGATCACCCTTGGGTGGAGGAGGATCCCCAAGTATTTCAACAGGCAAGTTGTGTTTCAAAATAGGATGCTGATCAAAGAAAATCTTATCTATTTCATTCCTTTCATTCATATGCATATCGTTTTCATGGTCTAGCAAATATTGTTCTAAGGGATCAGTGGTAGGTACAGCAATAGAAGCAAGACCAATAATTTCATCCTTACTAGGCAATTCTTTATCATGGGGTTGTCTATGAAATTTAGAGAAATTAAACTCATGGGACACATCCCCAAAACTTATAGTAATAGTTTCTTTCTCGCAATCTATCTTAGCACTAACAGTATTCAAGAAAGGCCTACCAAATATAATGGGACAAAACTCATCTTGTCTGGAACCAAGAACAAGAAAATCAGTAGGATATTTTATTTTCCCACACAAGACTTCAACATCTCTAACAATCCAAACTGGTGTTATAGTATCTCTATTAGCAAGCTTAATAGTAACATCAATATCTTCTATTTCAGCAGGTGCAATATCATTCATAATTTCTTGGTATAAGGTAAAGGGAATTGCACTCACACTAGCACCCACATCACATAAGCCATGATAACAATGATCTCCTATTTTAACAGAAACAACAGGCATGCCAACAATAGGTCTATTTTTATCTTTAGTATCAGGTCTAGCAATTCTAGCAGCTTCATCACAGAAATGAATAACATGCCCATCAATATTATCAACCAAGAGATCTTTAACCATAGCCATACTAGGTTCAACTTTAATTTGTTCAGGGGTGTAGGTGTTCTAACATAGCTCTTACAAATCACAGTTGAAGCTTTAGCATGTTCCTTTATTCTTACAGGGAAAGGTGGTTTCTCAATATAAGCAGCAGGAATAACAGGATCAACATTATAAATAATAGTTTCTTCATCAACTTTAATAGGTTCAACTACTTTCACTTCAATGGGAGGATGATATTTAAACCACTTATCCTTAGGGAGATCAACATGAGCAGCAAATGATTCACAGAAAGAAGCTACTATCTCAGAGTCAAGTGCATATTTAGTGCTAAATTCATAAAAAGCATCGGTGTCTATAAAGGATTTAACACAATCAAACTTAAGGTTTATACCTGACTCCTTACCTTCGTCGAGTTCCCAATCTTCAGAGTTGCGTTTAATTCTTTCCAATAAATCCCATTTGAATTCAATATCTTTCTTCATAAAGGAACCAGTACAAGAAGTATCGAGCATGGATTGATCATTACGAGAAAGCCGAGCATAAAAATTCTGAATAATAATTTCTCTTGAGAGCTCATGATTGGGGCATGAATATAACATTGTCTTAAGCCTCCCCCAAGCTTGAGCGATACTTTCTCCTTCATGAGGCCAAAAATTATAAATATAATTCTGATCACGATGAACGAGATGCATAGGATAAAACTTCTGATGAAATTTCAATTTCAATCGGTTCTAGTTCCATGATCCAATATCATCACATAACCTATAACATGTCAATGCATTCTCCTTCAAAGATAAAGGAAAGACCTTCTTCTTTACATCATACTCAGGCAAACCTGCAAGCTTAAATAATCCACAAACTTCATCCACATAGATCAGGTGCAAATCAGGATGTAGTGTTCCATCTCCTGCATAAGGATTAGCAAGCAGTTTCTCTATCATACCCGAAGGAATTTCATAATAAATATTTTCAGTAGGTTCAGTAGGTTGAGGAGCAACTCTTTGTGCTTCCGATCGAGGTGAAGATACCCCGAACAAGCCCCTCAAAGGATTATTTTCCATAGTAACAAGTGACAGTAAATTTCAGCACACTATATAAATTTTTCCTTACCAAATTCCACTCACGAAAGACGCTTCACTCCCCGGCAACGGCGCCAGAAAAGAGTCTTGATGACCCACAAGTATAGGGGATCTATCGTAGTCCTTTCGATAAGTAAGAGTGTCGAACCCAACGAGGAGCAGACGGAAATGACAAGCAGTTTTCAGTAAGGTATTCTCTGCAAGCACTGAAATTATCGGTAACAGATAGTTTTGTGATAAGATAATTCGTAACGGGTAGCAAGTAAAAAATGTAGCAAAGGTGCAGCAAGGTTGCCCAATCCTTTTTGTAGCAAAGGTCAAGCCCGGACAAACTATTATATAAAGTAAAGCGCTCCCGAGGACACATGGGAATTTCTGTCAAGCTAGTTTTCATCATGCTCATATGATTCGCGTTCGTTACTTTGATAGTTTGATTTGTGGGTGGACCGGTGCTTGGGTGCTGCCCTTACTTGGACAAGCCTCCCACTTATGATTAACCTCTCTCGCAAGCATCCGCAACTACGAAAGAAGAATTAAGATAAATCTAACCATAGCATGAAACATATGGATCCAAATCAGCCCCTTACGAAGCAAAGCATAAACTAAGGTTTAAGCTTCTGTCACTCTAGCAACCCATCATCTACTTATTACTTCCCAATGCCTTCCCCTAGGCCCAAATAATGGTGAAGTGTCATGTAGTCGATGTTCACATAACACCACTAGAGGAAAGACAACATACATCTTATCAAAATATCGAACGAATACCAAATTCACATGATTACTTATAACAAGACTTATCCCATGTCCTCAGGAACAAACGTAACTACTCACAAAGCATATTCATGTTCATAATCAGAGGAGTACTAATTATCATTAAGGATCTGAACATATGATCTTCCACCAAGTAAACCAACTAGCATCAACTACAATTAGTAATCAACACTACTAGCAACCCACAGGTACCAATCTGAGGTTTTGAGACAAAGATCGGATACAAGAGATGAACTAGGATTTGGAGAGGAGATGGTGCTTGTGAAGATGTTGATGGAGATTGACCCCCTCTCGATGAGAGGATCGTTGGTGATGACGATGGCTTCGATTTCCCCCTCCGGGAGGGAAGTTTCCCCGGCAGAACAGCTCCGCCGGAGCCCTAGATTGCTTCTGCCCAGGTTCTGCCT
Organism: Elymus sibiricus; assembly: GCA_039707655.1. Taxonomy (NCBI): domain Eukaryota; kingdom Viridiplantae; phylum Streptophyta; class Magnoliopsida; order Poales; family Poaceae; genus Elymus; species Elymus sibiricus. The sequence continues at coordinate 137,832,273 of CM077667.1, read as the reverse complement.
CGAGACGGTGGCGCTTCGTCTCGAAATCTCTCTTATGATTGTTTTCCAGGTCAAAACCCTCCATATAGCAGAAGATGGGCACCGGAGGGCTGCCAGGGGGCCCACAAGCCACAGGGGCGTGCCTTGGGGGGTAGGGCGCGCCCCCCAGGCTTGTGGCCTCCTAGTGGGTCCCCTTTGGTATTTCTTTCGCCCAATATTTTTTATATATTCCAAAATAATTCTCCGTAACTTTTCAGGACTTTTGGAGTTGTGCAGAATAGGTCTCTCATATTTGCTCCTTTTCCAGTCCAGAATTCCAGCTGCCGGCATTCTCCCTCTTCATGTAAACCTTGTAAAATAAGAGAGAAAAGGCATAAGTATTGTACCATAATGTGTAATAACAGCCCATAATGCAATAAATATCAATATAAATGCATGATGCAAAATGGATGTATCACTGACCCCCAATCCAGCCCTTTCTTGATCGACGAGGTCAGCCTTGCAGGAGGACCAGATCTGAATTCGGGAGGGGCCGCCCAATTTACGGCGCGGTTCGGTAATATAGAACCACTCCTTTTGCCAGGTCTTGATGATGTCGATGAAGGTGCCATCCGGCAACTGCACCCGAGGGAGCTTGCTGATCACCGCTCCCCCACAGTCCGCGTGCTGGCTGCTCACGGTCTTCGGCTTGACGTTGAAGACCTTCAGGCACAAGCCAAAGTGCGGTTGGACCCGCAGAAAGCCCTCGCAGACGATGATGAAGGCCGATATGTGCATAATGGAGTTTGGGGGAAGGTCATGGAAGTCCAGCCCGTAGAAGAACATCAGGCCCCTTACAAAGGGGTGCAGCGGGAAGCCCAGTCCCCAGATGAAATGGGGGATGAACACTACCCGCTCCCCAGGCCGTGGCATGGGGATCACTTGGCCCTCTTCGGGGGCGTGGTGGGCGACGTCGACCGAGAGGTAACCGGTGCGCTTCAGCTCTTGGATGTCATCCTCGATGACGCACGACGCCTCCCACTTGCCTTGCGAGCCTGAACCAGCCATGGCCGTGCTCGGAGAAGAAGAAGGGGTGTTGGAGGAAGGGATGGAGAAAGATTAGATCTGCGCCCTCGGAGCGAGGAAGGTTGGAGAAAGCAAGTCTGGGGAGCGTGGAAGGACTGTGAAGGAGTTTTTCCCCTTTTATGGAAGGCCGTAACACCAAGCATGCCCTTACTGCGCCGTGAGCTGCGCCAGTTCCTCAAGCGACCGCCCAGTTATGCGCGCGTGGAATAGCCCAAATCATTGATCATATCCCGTAAAAAATGGAGCACGATCTTCACGTCGATTGAATGTGCCAATAAATAGGCGGCCTCAAACCGCAAATCGAGTTTTTGTGACTGGTTGAATGGCCACGACCCGTCTGAGCCTTTTGTCAGGAAAGTTGTCAGGAAGGGTACTATTCACACTCGGGCATTTGGCCTTCAAGGCTAAGCAGTGTATGTTCGGACAGAGAGGTGTCATCGGCGGCCGAGCTAAGGGTTGCCGAAGCATGGAAGGAAGAAATGAACTCGCCCCGCAAGCCGAACACTCTGGACGTGCGGAACAGTTGATGTCCTAAAGACCGGCGTTGGAGGCCAGTTCGGGGGCTACTGAGGGAGTCCGGGATTAAGGGGTCCTCGGGCCGCTGATTTATCTCTTATAGTTCGGTCCGATGGGCCGCCTTATGGCATCTTCGGGAAGGCCGGACTGCGAAATGACCCTAGGCTTATGGGGAATATCCGGAAGACTTGGTGTGTCCTCCAAGAAAGGATGGGCGTATATATGCCCGGATGGAAGCCAACCATTTGTAACCCTAGGGACCCCTGGTGTCTATATAAACCAGGGGTCTTAGTTCTTAGCGAGGGCAACTCAATTCATTAGGGTTTAGCTCTTTTGATCTCGAGGTAGATCAACTCTGTAACCATCTCATTCGTCAATATAATCAAGCAGGACGTAGGGTTTTACCTCCTCACGAGGGCCCAAACCTGGGTAAACACTGTCCCCTTTGTCCTTTGTTACCATCGTTCCTAGATTCATAGTTCGGGCCCCCCTACCCGAGATCCGCCGGTTTCGACACCGACACTGAGGTTTTGAGACAAAGATTGAATACAAGAGATGAACTAGGGTTGGAGATGAGATGGTGCTGGTGAAGATGTTGATGAGGATTGGTCCTCCCATAAAGGAGGAAGCATTGGTGATGACGATGGCTTCGATCTCCCCCTCCGAGAGAGGAATTTCCCCGGAAGAATTTGACTACCGGAGTGCATAAGGGCCTCTGCCCAAGTTTCCGCCTCGAGATGGCGGCGCTTTGTCCCGAAAGGTTTCTTATGATTTTTTCTAGGGTAAAACACACCATATAGGAGAAGAGGGACGTCGGGAGGCTAGCAGGAGCCCCACAAGCCATCAGTGCGTGGCCTGGGGGGCGCGCCCTGTTGGCTTGTGGCCAGCTGGTGGCCCCCCTCTGGTATATATTTGGCCCAAAAAATTCTTCAATATTCAATAAAAATTCTCTGTGAAGTTTCAGTTCATTTGGAGTCTGGTGATTTTTCTGCATTTTCCTCGGTTTTCAGTCCAGAATTCCAGTTTTTAGATATTTCCCTCTTTGTGATGTACCTTGCATATTTAGAGAGAAAGAGCATAAGAATTGTATGGTGATAGGTAATAATGGACAAGAATGGCATAAATATGAAAAAGAAATCATTATGCAGAATGGACGTATCAATGAGAACCTGTGAAGTAAACTCATAAAGGGAAAAAAGAGTATAATATGATGCATCGAACATGAGTAATTCACGAAGATACTGCTACTTCTTGCGCTTGTGTTGGTTTTCCCTTGAAGAGGAAAGGGTGATGCAACAAAGTAGATAAGTATTTCCCTCAGTTGTTGAGAACCAAGGTATCAATCTAGTAGGAGATACAAGCATGTCCCCAACCTTCGCACCTACACAAACAATCAAACTCTTGCACCCAACGCTATAAAGGGGTTGTCAATCCCTTCACAGTTATTTGCAAGGATGAGATCTGATAGAGATAGATATAAAATATTGCTAAAATGAAAAGTAAAACAAAAGTAAAAAAGATTGCAGCAAAGTATTTTTGGTATTTTTGGTTTATAGATCTGAAAATATAATATGGAAAATAGACCCGGGGGCCATAGGTTTCACTAGAGGCTTCTCTCATGAAGGAAAATAATGCGGTGGGTGAACAAATTACTGTCGAGCAATTGATAGAAAAGTGAATAGTTATGACGATATCCAAGGCAATGATTATGCATATAGGCATCACGTCCGTGTCAAGTAGACCGAAACGATTATGCATCTACTACTATTACTCCACACATCGACCGACTCCTGCCTGCATCTAGAGTATTAAGTTCATGAAGAACAGAGTAACGCATTAGGTAAGATGACATGATGTAGAGGGATAAACTCAAGCAATATGATGAAAACCCCATCTTTTTATCTTCGATGGCAACAATACAAATACGTTCCTCGCTACCCCTACTTTGTCACTGGGTGAGGACACCGCATGATTGAACCCAAAACTAAGCACTTCTCCCATTGCAAGAATTACCAATCTAGTTGGCCAAACCAAACCAATAACTCGAAGAGACTTGCAAAGATATGAAATCATGAATATAAGAATTCAGAGAAGATTCAAATAATATTCATAGATAATCTGATCATAAACCCACAATTCATCGGATCTCGACAAACACACCGCAAAAGAGTATTACATCGGATAGATCTCCATGAAGATCATGAAGAACATGGTATTGAAGAACAAAGAGAGAGAAGAAGCCATCTAGCTACTAGCTATGGACCCGAAGGTCTGCGGTGAACTACTCACGCATCATCGGAGGGGCAATGGAGTTGATGTAGATGCCCTCCGTGATCGAATCTCCCTCCGGCTGATTACCGGAAAAGGCTCCAAGATGGGATCTCACGGGAACAGAGGCTTTCGGCGGCGGAAAAGTATTTTCGTGACTCTCTTTGGTATTGGGGGAATATTTGGGAATTTATAGGCCGAAGAATAGGGTTAGAGGACTTACAGGGGGGCCACAAGCCAGGCCCCCCCCTAGGGCGCGCCCTGCAGGCTTGTGATCTCCCGGCAGGTATCCTGCCTTCATCTCCAAGTCGGGTAGATTTCTTCTGGTCCAAGAAAAATCATCGCGAGGATTTTATTCCGTTTGGACTCCGTTTAATATTCCTTATCTGCAATACTCAAAAACAAGGAAAAAACAGAAACTGGCACTAGGCTCTAGGTTAATATGTTAGTCCCAAAAATAATATAAAATAGCATATTAATGCATATAAAACATCCAAAACAGATAGTATAATAGCATGGAACAATCAAAAATTATAGATACGTTGGAGACGTATCAAGCATCCCCAAGCTTAATTCCTGCTCGTCCTCGAGTAGGTAAATGATAAAAATAGAATTTTTGATGTGGAATGCAACCTAACATATTTATCCATGTAATATTCTTTATTGTGGCATGCATATTCATATCCGCAAGATTCAAAACAAAAGTTTAATATTGACATAAAAACAATAATACTTCAAGCATACTAACAAGGCAATTGTGTCCTTTCGAAATAACATGGCCTCAGAAAGCTATCCCTACAAAATCATATGGTCTGGCTATGCTCCATCTTCCCCACACAAAGTATTTAAATCATGCACAACCCCGATGACAAGTCAAGCAATTGTTTCACACCTTTTATGTTCTCAAACCTTTTCAACTCTTACGCAATACATGAGCGTGAGCCATGGATATAGCACTATAGGTGGAATAGAATATGATGGAGGTTGTGAGGAAAAGGAGAAGATAGTCTCACATTAACTAGGCGTATCAACGGGCTATGGAGATGCCCATCAATAGATATCAATGTGAGTGAGTAGGGATTGCCATGCAACGGATGCACTAGAGCTATAAGTGTATGAAAGCTCAAAAAGAAACTAAGTGGTTGTGCATAATGATGAAAAATTCCACTAGTTATATGAAAGTGACAAAATAGGAGACTCTCTATCATGAAGATCATGGTGCTACTTTGAAGCACAAGTGTGGAAAAAGATAGTAGCATTGTCCCTTCTCTCTTTCTCTCATTTTTTTGGTGGGCATCTTTGGCCTCTTTTTTTTTATTTGGGCTTCAGTGGCCTCTTTTATTATTTGTAAAGTCCGGAGACTCATCCCAACTTGTGAGGGGATCATAGCTTCCATCATCCTTTTCTCTCACGGGACAATGCTCTAATGATGAAGATCATCACACTTTTATTTACTTACAACTCAAGAATTACAACTCGATACCTAGAACAAAATATCACTATATATGAATGCTTCCGGTGGTGTACTGGGATGTGCAACGATCTAGCCTAGCAAATGACATCAAAAAACGGACAAGCCATGAAAACATCATGCTAGCTATCTTACGATCATGCAAAGCAATATGAAAATGATGGTGCGTGTCATGAAAAACGGAACGGTGGGAGTTTCATGGCAATATATCTCGGAATGGCTATGGAAATGCCACAATAGGTAGGTATGGTGGCTGTTTTGAGGAAGGGTATATGGTGGGTTTAATGCACCGGCGAAAGTTGCGCGGTACTAGAGAGGCTAGCAAAGGTGGAAGGGTGAGAGTGCGTATAATCCATGGACTCAACATTAGTTATAAAGAACTCACATACTTATTGCAAAAGTCTATTAGTTATCGACGCAAAGTATTAGACGCATGCTCCTAGGGGAGAGGTTGGTAGGAGTTAACCATCGTGCGCTCCCGACCCTCACACAAAGGATGACAATCATTAAACAAATCATGATCCGACTTCGTTACATAACGGTTCACCATACGTGCATGCTACGGGAATCACAAACTTTAACACAAGTATTTCTACCAATCCACAATTACTCACTAGCATGACTCTCATATCACCATCTTTATATCTCAAAACTATATGCAAGGAATCAAACTTCTCATAGTATTCAATGCACTTTATATGAAAGTTTTTATTATATCCCTCTTGGATGACCATTATATTAGGACTAAATTCATAACCTAAACCAATTACCATGCTGTTTAAAGACTCTCAAAATAATGTAAGTGAGGTATGAGAGTTCAATTATTTCTATAAAATAAAACACCACCGTGCTCTAAAAAGATATAAGTGAAGCACTAGAGCAACATTGCCTAGCTCAAAAGATATAAGTGAAGCACATAAAGTATTCTAATAAATTCACGATTAATGCGTGTCCCCCTCAAAAGATGTGTGCAGCAAGGATGATTGTGGCAAACTAAAAAGCAAAGACTCATATCATACAAGACACTCCAAGCAAAACACATATCATGTGGTGAATAAAAATATAGCCTCAAGTAAATTTACCGATGGATTGAAGACGAAAGAGGGGATGCCTACGGGGCATCCCCAAGCTTAGGATCTTTGGTATCCTTGAATATGGCTTGGGGTGCCTTGGGCATCCCCAAGCTTAGGGTCTTGCCACTCCTTATTCCATAGTCCATCAAATCTTTACCCAAAACTTGAAAACTTCACAACACAAAACTCAACAGAAAACTCGTGAGATCCGTTAGTATAAGAAAAAAATAAATCACCACTTTTAGGTACTGTTGTGAACTCATTCTTTATTTATATTGGTGTAATATCTACTGTATTCCAACTTCTCCATGGTTCATACCGCCTGATACAACCCATAGATACATCAAAATAAGCAAACAACACAAAGAAAACAGAATCTGTCTAAAACAGAACAGTCTATAGCAATCTATAGACTTCGAATACTTCTGTAACTCTAAAAATTATGAAAAAGTAGGACAATCAGGGAAATTTGTATATCAATCCTGTGTAAAAATTTCAGACTCATTCCACGCTCTGGTGAATTTATTAAATTCCTGGACTGAGCGCAAAAGTTTCGGTTTTTCAGCAAAATCAAATCACAATCACCGTAGACCATCCCAAAGGTCTTACTTGGCTCAAACACTAATTAAAACAAGAAAACACAATTACTACAGAGTTAATAATGTGTAAATCACTCAAAAACAGAAGCAAAAACAAAAGCATAAAAATAAAATTGGGTTGCCTCCCAACAAGCGCTATTGTTTAACGCCCCTAGCTAGGCATAACGCAATAGATCTAGGTATTGTCATCTTTGGTTTTGGCAACTTTTGTGAGGACCTTCTCAAATCCGGGGGGCTCTTTCCTCTTCCACAGATTTGTAGGGGTAGAAACAATCTTAATATCCAAAATATCCAAACGCTTATTGCAAAGGGTAATCAAAGTATTCAAGCGATTGAGGTTCCCACTAATATGTTTAAGGGGTTCGTGATATTGTTGTAACTCGACCGAGTGCTTATGTAAGTCACTCAATTTGTCGAGAATTTAACTCCCTCTTGTGAGAAAGAAAACCCTTTTTTTGGTGGAGGAACCTCCAAAACTTCATAAGCAGCGTTCGTATCCAGCTCAATAAAATTCCCTTTTGAGGCGAAATCTAAAAGCTCTCTATGATGCAAAGCCAATCCAACGTAAAAATTTCTAAGCAAAACTTTTGCATCCCCTTTTAGATTGGAGATACGATAAGATTCCATTAGCCTATACCAGGCATCTTTCAAATTTTCCCTTTTTTTTGTTTGAAGTATAGAACTTCAAAATCTGGTGACAAAGGGGAAGTAGTAACGCTAGACATAGCAACAAGTAATAGATCCGGCAGGGAAGAGGCAAACGAAAAAGAGGGCGAATAAAAAGGCAAATCTTTTTGGTTTTTTCTGAAAATAATTTTAGAAGTGGGGGAGAGGAAAACGAGAGGCAAAAGGCAAATAATGTAAATGCAAGAGATGAGTTTGTGATGGGTACTTGGTAGGCTTGATGTAGATCTCCCCGGCAACAGTGCCAGAAATCCTTCTTGCTACTTCTTGAGCTTGCGTTGGTTTTCCCTTGAAGAGGAAAGGGTGATGCAGCAAAGTAGATAAGTATTTCCCTCAATTGTTGAGAACCAAGGTATCAAACCAGTAGGAGATACAAGCAAGTCCCCAATCTTCGCACCTACACAAACAATCAAACTCTTGCACCCAACGCTATAAAGGGGTTGTCAATCCCTTCACGGTTATTTGCAAGGATGAGATCTGATAGAGATAGATATAAAAGATTGCTAAAACGAAAAGTAAAACAAAAGTAAAATGATTGCAGCAAAGTATTTTTGGTATTTTTGGTTTATAGATCTGAAAATATAATATGGAAAATAGACCCGGGGGCCATAGGTTTCACTAGAGGCTTCTCTCATGAAGGAAAATAATGCGGTGGGTGAACAAATTACTGTCGAGCAATTGATAGAAAAGCGAATAGTTATGATGATATCCAAGGCAATGATTATGCATATAGGCATCACGTCCGTGTCAAGTAGACCGAAACGATTCTGCATCTACTACTATTACTCCACACATCGACCGACTCCTGTCTGCATCTAGAGTATTAGGTTCATGAAGAACAGAGTAACGCATTAGGTAAGATGACATGATGTAGAGGGATAAACTCAAGCAATATGATGAAAACCCCATCTTTTTATCCTCGATGGCAACAATACAAATACGTGCCTCGCTACCCCTACTTTGTCACTGGGTGAGGACACCGCAAGATTGAACCCAAAACTAAGCACTTCTCCCATTGCAAGAATTACCAATCTAGTTGGCCAAACCAAACCAATAACTCGAAGAGACTTGCAAAGATATGAAATCATGCATATAAGAATTCAGAGAAGATTCAAATAATATTCATAGATAATCTGATCATAAACCCACAATTCATCGGATCTCGACAAACAAACCGCAAAAGAGTATTACATCGGATAGATCTCCATGAAGATCATGAAGAACATGGTATTGATGAACAAAGAGAGAGAAGAAGCCATCTAGCTACTAGCTATGGACCCGAAGGTCTGTGGTGAACTACTCACGCATCATCGGAGGGGCAATGGAGTTGATGTAGATGCCCTCCGTGATCGAATCCCCCTCCGGCAGATTACCGGAAAAGGCTCCAAGATGGGATCTCATGGGAACAGAGGCTTCCGGCGGCGGAAAAATATTTTCGTGGCTCTCTTTGGTATTGGGGGAATATTTGGGAATTTATAGGCCGAAGAATAGGGTTAGAGGACCTGCAGGGGGGCCACAAGCCAGCCCCCCCCCCCTAGGGCGCGCCCTGCAGGCTTGTGATCTCCCGGCATGTCTCCTGCCTTCATCTCCAAGTCTGGTAGGTTTCTTCTGGTCCAAGAAAAATCATCGTGAAGATTTTATTCCGTTTGGACTCCGTTTAATATTCCTTATCTGCAATACTCAAAAACAAGAAAAAAACAGAAACTGGCACTAGGCTCTAAGTTAATAGGTTAGTCCCAAAAATAATATAAAATAACATATTAATGCATATAAAACATCCAAAACAGATAATATAATAGCATGGAACAATCAAAAATTATAGATACGTTGGAGACGTATCAGATACTCCCCCTAATTCTTGCATATATCAAAGCCGTCGAATACCAATTCCAGAAACATTTTCTGGATGTTGAAGTTGGTAGAGACTTTGTGAACAAACAAACAAGTTTGTTGCATGATTTGACTTGCAAGATGGGCAATATAGTGATATTGCTTACTACGTAACGTGTTTGCATCTGGGAAACAGAAGCAACATTATCTTTGAAATAATGGCTGGTGGATGTAGCCACTAAGGTCTGTTTCGAAGACTTCCATGATATGGTTACCACACCTAGTAGGAACACTAAGCTTGTCTACGATATGACATAGTGGGGATCTGATCGATGTATCCAATGATATCAGTGTTCACATTTCTGTGAAAGTGAAAAACCAGGACAAGATGTTTGATGCCCTGGAGATATCAAAAGATATTCTTGAGTACCAACCAATTGTGTTTGGTGGATCCAATGGCATTATGGAATGTTGAGTCCTAATATCTCATTTCCATCATCTCTTGGTCTAAATAGTTCTTTCTCTACGTCTAGATAATGAACTACCGTGAGAGTTATGAATGGATAAGATTTGTCCACAATGATTTTCTCTAATATATTTTGGATATAGACAACATAGTATACCATAATGTATGAATGAAGGTGCTCAAGTTGTAGTAACGAGCGGTATTTTGGTTTACCCAAATCATTCATTTTAAATTCCATCATTTAGATGATTACATGTGTCGTCATTGCAGACACACAAACATGGATAATCATCATTGGAGGAGTAATCCTTGTGTATAAGGAAATCACTACGTCGGATGTACCATATGTACCGACAACAATAAGTCGTATGGTGGCTTGCTGATTTTTACACAATGTATGTTGCATTTTGTTCTTCGATTCAGAATTGAGATTCCATCAGAAATCAATCACATATGTCTAAATCTAGTGATCCACATGGATATGTGATCACTACATCTATCAACTGCAGAGATAGATGATTTTGTACTGCCAATGATATAAATTATCGGAAAATGATTTCACCTCTAGAGAATAGTTGGGTATCTGCGTGAACCCTTGTGCTACAATACTTGCTCCTTGTTTCACCACCTTGTTGTTCTCAATTCTGTTTCCAGAAGAAAATTAGTGTAGGTATTTCAGATGAATACCTTCCCATTATTGAGCAAGATAATTTCTACCTATATTATACCCTTTGCTTGAGTTCAGTCCGAGTGTTGTTCACACTTTGCCATGGCCATGGTCTTTGGACCTGAATCATGTGAAAGGTTTTGCAATCTAGTTGAGAAATGTATGTCGACAAATTGTAGACTTCCAATTATATGATTCTCCAGGATCTATATATCAATATATAGTTGATGGAAATATCGTTACCTAGGGTGACTGCTCGCGATTTCCCAATGCGGCTGAGTCGGGTATTCCGATGTCCTGGTCGTTGTGTGCACTATGACCTGGGTTGGTGGAGGTGGCCCATCCACTAGGTGTATACTACCCATTAGGTGTCTATCAACATGAAGTTGACTTGCATTTACCAATTCATAGGCCTTGACATCCTTGCTTGCAAGAAGCTGAATCCTGATGTACTATTTTCATACTTCTCCCCCTGATGCTTTTGAACGGGGAGTTGAGTGGTTTTAGTTTGTACCTCCACTCTTTCTGACATATTTTTTCAAGATTGTAGGATTGCGTGACACCTTTATAGTCAGTAAATGATTCTGGCAGGTTATTTGCAATGAGTTGCAAATCTTCTGAACGCATGGTTCAGATCTTTGAGTACGTGGAATTGAAGCAGAAATGTGTTAAAAAATTCCACTAATTTCCTGACATTCTTTATGGTATTTGAAATCTCCCCCTAATGCCTGGAAATATTCCTCATGAATCAGCATACTGGACTTGAATAACTCCCCTTGCGAGGGGCTTGAGGTATTGACGGAAATACAGTTATTCCTCACATAGATCCCAACTATATGTTGAGGGGCCAATGATTTATGTCGGGCGGTGATATCGGTATGCAACCGAATTACCGCAGATGGGAAATACTTGGTAGATTTCCACGTATCAAAGATAAAGGGGGATAATATTATGCAGTTTGGTCACGAGCGTCTAAAACTGCATGAATCCAACGTAAAGTTGGTAAGTTGCAATTCCAAAGTAAAGATAATGCAATGAGCTTAACTCTTTGGATAAGATTCTACCAAACCATTTTGAGTCTAGACATTAGGACAAATTGCTAAACTTCAATCCAAGGGCCATAGAGAAGGCACTCAAGGAGAATTCTGCAATGTTATCCATTCGATTTGCTTGAAATCGATCTCAGGATAATGAGCCAATGGTTTCGTGTGAATAAAGCACATACTTAAGACCATCATGTAGATATGTCTTTTAGAACCATGGAATACCTGAATAGTCTACTCAATGGTTGGGAAGATCCACTTACCTCGACTTGAAGCATTCAAGGAGTCTGAGTGGTTCTGCGTAGACTTTAAGGTGCGCGAACATTAAAAATAGCTTCCCTGTGTCACATGTAGTGCACACAAAATCCAAATGCTGGTAGAATTTAGCATCATAATAATCATAAACTATTGGAATTGGTGATAGTTTCGGTTTCGACCCAATGTCTCGATGACCAAGGCGAGTATGCCAAGTTTGTCATGTATAAGACATTTTGGAAAACTATCTTGTATGCAACATGTGCTGCGGGTTGTGTAGTGCAATCCTGATGATATATAGAGAATGTGCTAGCCATATTCGTTGCATATGGTAAAGAGAATATATTCCTCTTTGTTGTCAACATAAGTTTCACTATATAAACTATATTGATGGATATCTCCATAGTTTAGTAGGATACGAGTTGAACCAAGACACAATTAAGCATCCTGATTCTACTCGAGTACCCATAGGGATAGTAAATATGACTCGAGTTGAGCGAACAAATACCTCATCGCGTTTAGCGATTGTTCAAATATCCCATTATCTCTTAAAAAGAGTGGAAACATTTTACTTCCCTAAGTATGGAGTTTGTGGTGCATATGTCCACAAGGCACATATCATCTTTCATTATATTGACCCCGTAGAAATCTATATATAGACTTGAAGATTCACAATTTGAAAATCACCGTCAAATATATAGAATGCATACAAATGTATTGTACCAAAGTGCTGACACAATATATTGTGATATACAATATATGATAGCAACAAAACTTATATTGTTATTACAACATCATAAATGGACATAAATTATATTGACCACACAGGAGACTGAGAAACTATTCATAGTATCCAAACATGTCGGTTGAGGCATATTCAACCATCACGTTCTCCGTGCCCATAGGGTCCCATCACCGTTGGTGATGTCGGGTTAAAGGTTGAAGTGAGCTTCATACATTTGCCCTTGAGGTTCATTGTGTCCCAGGAATTGTTGATACAGAATAACCAGATACAGAGATCTGAATCAATATAATGCCTTATGATGTATAAGACAACATTTTTTATGTTAGCGGTGCGATTCCGACCAGAGGTTAATCTCGCGGTCTTGGATTCCACACATTATCCCACGAGACACAAGAGTGATCATGATGTTCATGCCCAGGTAGGGTAGTGGTGGCCATTGAGGGCGAATGCCTCAAATTCTCTAACCACCAGTTACCAGAGATAATTAATTTACGGTCAGTAAATTAAAGACCATCATGGCGAGTGTTGTAATGAATTTGGCAAAATTAATGGGTATTTCAAGAAGTTAACTTCAAACCATTAATGTGAACTTCAAATTGCTAAGTATCACACCTTGAAGATAATCTCCAAAATGGAGTAGATCTTGCAGCATTAGGGAGTATAATCTGATGAAATCAGTAGATACTCACTCGTAATGCCTTGTCATGACTTGATAAAATGTGTGGGTGAGCACTTTGTAAAGCAATCATAATGTCAAATATGACAAAATGTAGGCTTATACAGTAGTGGTGATAATCTGCAGAGTAGTAGATCCAGGCACTACCTTGTGATCCCAGTACATCAATTTGAAGAAATTACTTTGAATTTTGCATTCTTGTTTGCAAGAAATTAAAAATCTCAATTGCAAATAGACGTATTAATCTCGACATGTAACGAACATGGAAATACATACGTCTTAGATAAAGTCTGGAATACATTGTACTCGAAAGAGAAACAGTACTGATGTACTGCAGTGAAAACGGGTCTAAAACAGACTAAATACTGCTAAAAACAATTGTTAAACGATTGATCTGCTAATATGCTAAAATAAAATACTCCCTCCGTTCCAAAATAACTATCTCAACTTTGTATTAGCTCTAGTATAAAGTTGTATAAAGTTTAAGACATGTATTTTGGGACGTAGGAAGTAGCAAATAAGCAAACATGCATGGAATCCTGGTGCCCAGTACACAGCAGATGGGCCAACAAAGGCAACCATCGCTAATCTAATTTGGTCAACCCGAGCGGATAAGGAGAGCGGCCAGGAAAGAAATCCCCGGCAGCTCATCCCCAACATCTCAACACGGCTGAGACGAAGACCACCACGGCAGCATCACAGGCGACGGGAGGAGTTTCCACCGCGCCCTTCCTCGTCGGAGGAGCTGCCAGGTCGGTGGGTGCCAGATGCGGTGTCGTTAGAGGCACCGTTTGTGAGCCCGAGCGTCGCGGTGCTCCGTGTGTCGGAGCAGCCGCTCGACGGTGACTCTTCCTGCGGTATGAAGATGCTGTGCAGGGGAGTCGCTGCAACCGCCGTTCTCTCTCAGTGGAGAGCAAACATGCTGATAACGTGTTCGAAGTTGAAAACAAGAAAGAGCAAATGAATCAACTATCACTTATTCCATTGACGATCATAGTATATATATACAGTACAAGGGAACAGACACGAACAAAAAGAGGTATATATGTCTGTTCACAGCGGCGTGATGGAGCATCGCGACGGTTGCCGAAACAACCGCATGAGATATTACATAGGAAGAATTATCCCTTTAATTAAGAGAATTAATTAAATCCTAACATGAAAAAATCGGGCAAAGTCGCTCCCCTCGAGCCGCCAGCGTGCAGCCCTTCGCCACCACCGAGGGCCGAGAGGAGCTGTTGCTGCCTTCATTGCGGAACTCCAGATCGATCGTCGGGACACACCACGCGATGGACGCAGCCGTGCCGCTGCCGCTTCCATCCTCTCTCTCCACCGCACGCCGTCGCCTCCATCCTCTCCCTCCACCGCACGCCGCCTGCTGGATCTCTCCATCGAGCACATCGGCTGCCCAGGCCACCAACCTCGCAATAGGTCATCTCGGTCACCATGCTATGCATCAACCAGGCCCTCGGGGCCACCGACCACGCTCAGACCCCTACTCTCTGCCATCTACGGCCTCCAACGACGAGGTTTCCCTCCCCTGCATCTACGGACATTCACCATTGGGTCTACTTCCTCCTCTGTTCCCATCTAATCACACAGCGTGACCACGGAAACATGACGAGGTGGCATAGGCGAGGGTGGAGAGGAGGCAGAACATGGGAGGTCCTTCCTCTCGATGGCAGGGAGGAACATAGAAGGAGTAGAGGTGCGTCATGTGCACAAGATGCCGCCGTGACATCCGGTATGTTTGCTTCAATGCGCTTTTTCTTTTAATATTAATCCCATGATGTGTCGATTCAATTGCTTAAACTCCACCGCGAAATAGGCCGTGAAGGTGCCCTTTAGAGGGATAAGGGATAGGGAGGACGTGCATATGAATATTGAAGCAACTCTGATTGAGAGGGTTAGTGAGCCTGCTAAGAAGCTACATACTGCTAAGAGCTGCAATGGCCAAATTGTCATGAATCTTAGACTGGTGTCAAGGTGCTATTGGCACAATTTTGATTTGCATCAAACGGTTTCAACTACACATGAATTTGTGTTAGATCAATTGCCATTTTAATTATTTTGGCCTGGTATACCACATCAACATTTGTGAAATTATTTGAAAATTTTAAGATATTCATTGTTATTTCTTCAGTAAGATATCCCCTTTTGTTAATACTGCCCTATTCCTTTTCCATCTTTCACGAAAGTGGAAGGAGTGATGAAGAACTGAAACATAGTTACAGTGGACGTTTTTTATAGGAACAAACTGAAGAATTTGACACTAACATAATTTTAGTACTAATTCAGGTGTCCCTTGTTTTGGTAGCATCAGAACATGTTGACCTAATTGTCCATGGTTACACTCATCTTCAAATGGCACAACTTGTTTTGCTGCCACATCTTCTCTAACCATACGATGAACAGGTATTCTATGTTCCATCCCTCTCTTATTTCACACTGCATTAACAATGATTTTTCAGTGTGTGGATTTGCCTAACTTTCCTCATTGATTACTGATTTTGTTACTAATGTGTACACAAACCCTGCCTAATTAATTTAGTCCACTATATCTAACCATCTGAAATGTGAAAGTTGATTCTGACTACTTGCCTGGTGGTGTGGTACATTACCTCTGTTTTTTTTAACTATGAGAGCGGAATAACGGCGCCTACGTGTGCGACTCGGAGCTCAACCTCGTCAAGGGTCGCGGGCAGCAGCAACTTTATTTTCCACGAGAAGATGACCAAGGGCGCCGTCGGCCACTTTGTTGTCATCGTCGTTGTCGAAGAGTTGAAGCTCGTCCCCGCATCGGTCACATTGGTGATGATCAGGTGCTAATCTGAGTCCTTGTCCAATTGCAAGTGGCCTATAAAAAACCCAGGGTTGAATTCACATTACCATCACACTGCCATGTAATTTTTGTTGGTACGCAATCATGTTGCTACAGTTGTATTTATAGCTTTTTTGGCCATTTTGTCTTTGTCTTCGTCCATGGTCACATCATGGTTTTTAGGCTTGATTGTTACTAGAAGGGTTAAGCACCCTTTGCTACGCCGTTGATGTTGTTGGGTTTGCTTTTTTTTACTTCCTTTGTTTTAAAATACATAGTGTATTTATTTTTGGAAAACTAAAAACTCTTTTAAGTTTGATTAAATATGTAGAGAAATATATCAATATTCATAATATCAACTTGGTATCATTGGATTCATCATGAAATAATTTTTCATATTTTATTTATTTAGTAGACCCTCCATAACTTGATATAAGATATTTTTTCACATTGTCTATGTCAAAAAGTCTTATATTAAGTTATAGAGATAATATTGTGAATGTTGATATTTTTTGCGCTAAACTTGGTCATAAGAAATTTGACTTTTCAAACACTTAACATTTTGAAATTGAGGGAATATTTGGTTTGGTGAGTGTGCGAGATGATGAAGTATTTTTTCTTTATTTAATGTGGTGTTTTGGCTGGTCTTCTGTGGTATGATTCTGTGTTATCTGCTAATCAATCCATATTTATGTGAGAAAAATTTCTGCATTATTAACTACATGTACTATATTGGTGCTACAGTATTGCATGTTGGCACTACTTTTCTCTAGGTGGTGAGAGGATGTACTGGGTTGATATGTTTTTACTGGTTCGTTGCTGCCGATTGATTTGAGTAATCGTCGATCCCGCCAAAATGTGAACCAAATTCAAAATTGTATATGTCAATCAAATGTGAGAGCTTCAAAATTAGGAAGTGTCAAAATTAAAATAATTGGGAGATTGTTGATCCGGTCAAAATCGAGTGACACAATTATAAATTTCAATTAATTGTGAAGATTTAAAAATTAAGAATCATAATGTATTGTATAAAAAATTAAATAAGAGAGTTTTGAGAAATTGTTGACCCGGTCAAAATTGGGTGACCAAATTCTAATTGGAGGCCTCAATTGATTGTGAGGCCTCCAATTCCAGGGAGATTAGTTATATAGTATATGAGTTAGTAAGGTGAGAATGAGCGGTAGTGGTTTAACTAATCATGCCATCATATTTTTAGTATCACTAATTTATTTATGCAAATTCTTTCAACGTTATTGTCGTTGTTGACGATTCTAAAAGGTAAAGAGAAATGTTAAAGAATTGATCTTCTGCAATGGCACGCGACCCCGCCGGCTCCGCGGATGTCTACGCGGTCGTCGTCCTTAACCACTTTCTAGCGTCACTGCCATGTAGCTTCTGTGACCTCTGTTGGCCTCCTCATGGCTCCTTCAGCCTCCAGCTGCTAGCATGCTTCTCTGTTTGTGCAGCGCAGGTACAGGTCTGCGCCGTTGGGGCGTCAATCACGTGTTCAGTGGCATGTCAGAGAAACTCTCTGGCCAGAACCCCGACTATGTGCGCTTCAGGTAATGCAATTCAGCAGATATGTATGTTCACGTTTGTCAGTTGGGTTACACTAGGAGCAGGGGTTGTGCACAAGAACTTTCCTACCCAGGTGGTTGCTGGTCTTCTTGATTGGTTTGGCAGCTGTAAAAAAAGTAGAACCAGTTCCACCAAAATTGATAGTTTATTTGTGTAATGCAATCTCTATTATGCTCAGAGTCTGATTGGCATTTGCGAAATCCCAGCTAAAGGAACGAAAACTAGCTGCCGTATTACTAACACTTTATAGGCATCCTAACCCTGGATTTATGAGTGACAATTGGTGGTCTTTCTCTTGCAGCATTAAATGGATGACTACTAGGAGTACCATTGTCTCTGTAAAAGTTGTACCTGGCATAGTAAGATGACCCCTATTCTTAAGAATACATACCTGAGAATATTGTAGTGTTAGGGGATTAGCTTTTACTTCTTTCCATTGATTGCTACAGATTTTGAGAGAACACTATTGTCCACATTATGAACTTATGAGGAAAAAAAGAGGTACAATAATGATTTCGCATATGCACTTTTCCTACAACCGATGTCTGTAACAATTTTGCATATGAACTTGATAAAGATAGTACTGCCACCTTGAGTTTGACAAAGAATAATGACACTAAATTGCCAGCCAGTCGTCTTTTTTCCCACTAGGGCGCTTCCTTCAAATTTATTAGTTTAGAGACATGGGGATCGTGAAGTTGACACACCTGATTCTTATTGCTGCCAATGCATCCATGAACTTCAGTTAAATGTATGATTACCTGGATATTCCCTATACTTTATCAAGTGTAGTGTTCTGAAAACAAGGACAGCCATTTGTTTCATCTTTTGTAGTTCATCGTAATAGCATATGATGTTAAAAAAATGACAAGTTGCCAAGTTCAGTACTGAAATATTTCCTTTTTTAGCATATATGCCAGCAAGATGATGAACTAGATTCAAATTCGACACTCCTCTTTTTCCGTGAAATATTTCCTCTGCATTTTTATTTGTCATTTATTTATGTTTCGATGCTCGTGTTGCAAGGTTCAGCGACTGCTTCAACATTGTAGGAAGTTTTTGTGGTCTAGAATGGGAAGCATCAGTAAAAACACTAATTTAAGTTTTGGAGCCAATGGATGAGGAAAAAGTGCTTCATAATGCCTGTGAGACGATATGTGGGAGAGTATATTGATTTATCTTTTAGAAACAATTGTTGGTTACTGTTGTTTGTGAATTCTATTTAATCCTTCACAATTTTTAAATAGTTTATCTTATGCTTGACTAACTGTCTGTCTGCATATATATACAATTCTTTTGAAATTTATTCTTAATAATTTCTCAGAATCCAAAATTTAAGGTCGCAGCTATGCTACAGACTAGGTGGTAATAGTGGCCATCATTTATATGTTTGGAAACTACAAATAATCGACTTGATCATCTCAAGTAACAAACTACTGACTAAAAGGCACACTACTAGGGAAAAGCTTATAGGTAGAATGTTACTAATAGAGCGGGTTATGAACCACGCGCTACTACTAATTACTAGTAGCGCGCACAAAATAGGGCGCTACTGGTAGAAATTAGCATTAGCGCCGTGTTTGTTAACAAACGCTACTGCTATGTGGGGCAAAGGGTGCCCCAGGGTTGCCATAAATTAGCAGCGATGGCCCGAAAACAAGCGCTACAGCTAAGATAATATATGTAGCGCGTTTACCCTAGGGAGCGCTACAGTTAAGTTTCTATGGGTAAGCCTGTGGGACCCTTATATCAGCAATGCGTGTCTGCCAAAAGCGCTACTGCTAGTTGAGATAGCAGTAGCGCCCTTCGTCAAAAGGGCGATACTGCTAATTTTCAACGGTTATGCTGGTGGGCCCCACTTAACAGCAGCGCGCTGGAAGAAAAGACGCTACTGCTAGTTTAGCTACTAGTAGCGCGCTTATCCCACCAGCGCTACTGCTATGGTCGCTAGCCACTAAATATTTGTCACCTTTTCCCCACCTCCTCTTGTTCTTCCCCCTCCTCCCTCTCTCTCTCTCTTCTTTGCCCCTCCATCACCTCCATTAATGCCCTCCCTCCCCCTCTCTCATTCTTTGCCCTCCACCACCACCTTCATTAATGCCCTCCACCCCCTCTCTCTTTCTTTGCCCTCCACCATCACCTCCATTAATTAATTACCTAACCACTAATATTTTATCCCTCCACTAGCTAGCTTGTTCTGTCTCTTCCTAGTTACCTTACTATCTAGATCTACTAGCTAATTAAGAAAGAGACTTGAATATATATCTTCGTACCGGCGGGCTTGATCTCTATCGACATAGGTGAGGAAAAAGAAGAGATAACATGCAATAATGGAAATATGTGTATGTGTTTGTGCGCGCGCGCGATAGGACCGAGCTATGTGATTGTATGTGTGGCATGTGTGAGTTGCCTATATTATGTATTTGTTGAAATGTGCGTGACATGAGTTGCCTATGTTTTGCCGAAATGTCAATTCATTTCCGTTTCGGCGAATTTCGGGAAAACTCGACATGTCCTATGTTTAGGGAAGGTCATGTCAAATTTTTGTATGAATTTGTTGCATGCATGTAAGTGGTTATAATTATTTCGCATCGCGCAGGCAATCATGAAGGTCCATGGAAGGAAGGTGGAAATATACTGGCAATCCGTGGTGGACGACATGTATGAAAAAAACGGAAGGAGGTTTTATGTCTGTGTCGTAAATGCAAATGAAGAGTATGGCTCGACCCCTTTAAGGCTGGAAAATTCAAGGCGCACCTGCTCATGCATGGTTTCATGGATGGCCATACTCGATGGATAAGTGAAGACGATGATGATGAGGACTTCGACGGGGCAAGCAATAACGACATGGGCCGAGACGAAGAGATGATCGAAAATGGGCCTGAAGAAGAGGGCGTCGGAAATGGCGCCGTACATGGCGCAGAAGAGGCCGGACCTGGCGGAGAAGACGCGGAGACACCGCAGTCTTCGTCCCTACTAACTTCAGCCATGGGGGACTCACATGTTCGAGAACTGCTTCGAAAGAGGACGACTAGCGACAGAGCTGCTTCTAGAGAGGAGGCCAAGTTGGCGCAACTGGAGCTAGACTCGAAGACTCCATTGTATGATGGTTGCGATCCCGAGGAGACCCGCTTGAGTTTCACACTAGAACTGCTCAAGACGAAGGCAAAAAACAAATTGACAGATGCAAGCCTGGATGACCTTTTGAAGTATCTAAAGAAAGTTCTTCCCGAGGGAAGCCTGTGTCCCACTAGTGTCGAGGAGGCCAAAAAAATCGTGTGCCCTCTTGATCTACCGCACATTAGATACCACACATGCATCAATGATTGCATCATATATCGGAACGAGCACGCGGAAAAAACCACCTGCCCAAAGTGCAATGCTTCACGATATAAGAAGGCCGGAAAGAAAAAATCCACAGAAAGTCGTGTGGTACTTTCCCATCACTCCCCGTCTACAGCGGTATTTCGTAGATCCTAAGGAAGCACTCATGCGATGGCACGCAGATAGGGTGAGGCCAGACAGTGGAGATAATCCGAAGTTGAGACACATTGCGGATGCTAGTTAGTGGAGACCATTAAACGCTGAATATAAATATTTCGCAAATGATCCAAGGAACATCGTGCTTGGCGCTAGTACTGATGGGATGAATCCATTTGGCAAGCAGAACACCAACCATAGCACATGGCCCGTGTTTGTATGGATGTACAACCTCCCCACTTGGAAGTGCATGAAGGCAAAATACATACACATGACTATGCTTATTCAAGGGCCAAGACAACCGGGAAATGATATTAATCTGTATCTCGGGTTACTGAAAGAGGAGCTAGACACGTTATGGAAAACGCCGGCCAAGACATGGGACGCCAACACAGGAGAGTATTTCGACATGAGAGCCGCGTTGATCACGACGGTGCACGACTATCTCGGTTACGGATATCTCGCAGGACAGGTGTGCCATGGATATTGCGGATGCACCAGGTGCATGGATGATACAACGTCTCAGCAGCTATCAAAAGATGGCGGTTCTTCAAAAATCATGTACATGGGGCATCGAAGATGGCTCGAGAAGGATGACCCGTGGAGAAAGCATGGAGATCTATTCAATGGTAAGGTCGAGCATCGAGGACCTCCACGTAAGCGGAGCGGCATAGAAATTGATGAGTTGTTGAAGAACTGGGAACAGTGCCCCTCGCCAGGAAAAACGAATAAGAAGCCGCCCGAGCCGCTGCTGAAGGTATGGCAAACGAGGTCTGTTTTCTGGGACTTGGAGTACTGGCCCAAACTAGACACGCCTCATAGCCTTGATCAAATGCATATCATGAAGAATATCCTTGAGAGTTTGCTTGGAACATTGATGAACATGCCGGACAAGACCAAAGATGGGTCGAAGGCAAGAAAAGACTTGGAAGTTTTGGATATCAGGAAAGATCTCCACATGCCCGGTAAAAAGTCATCGGAAGAGACGGAGACGGAGACGTAGACGGAAGATAGGGGCAAAAAAGCAAAAAAGAAGGGAGAAGAATATTGCCACCCCTCTTGCTTCACCTTAGATCCGAAGGAGGTCGATCAATTCTTCAAGTGCCTTGCTGGAATCAAAGTTAGTTCCGGATACTGTGGGAAGATAAGCAGATATTTGGACACCAAGAAAAAAGGTTCAGCGGGATGAAGTCTCACAACTTTCACGTGATGATGACGCAGTTACTCCCGGTTGCACTTAGAGGGATTTTGGACAAACACGTCTGTGATACACTTATTGATCTATGCCACTTTTTCGACACTATCTCTCGAAAGTCGACCAGTGTGAAGCAACTGAAAAGGCTACAGGAAGAGATCATTGTCATACTAAATGAGCTAGAGATGTACTTTCCGCCCGTGTTCTTCGACGTCATGGTGCATCTGTGTGTCCACATCGTGGACCACATCATACACCTAGGGCCGACATTCCTTCACAGCATGATGCCGTTCGAGAGGGTGAATGGGGTCATCAAAGGATTCGTTCGTAACATGTCCCGTCCGGATGGAAGCATCGCGCAGGGCTATCTGACCCAAGGGTGCATCTCCTTCTGCGAGAATTATCTAGGCGTCGGAGAACCTGCTGTTGGTTTGCCCGTCAACAAGCACTGTGGAAGGCTGGAAGGAGAAGGTCACATCAACGGCCGGAGGGAATTGAATGTGTACCGCTCGATCCGACAGGACGACTTTGACATAGCTAACTTAGTAGTGCTACAACACCTAAACGTGGTAGATCCTTTCGTGGCACTACACAAAGAGGCCATCGCAAAGAAGTACCGTGACTGTGGACTGCACAGGACGGACGCTGAAGTTATTAGAGAGCACAACTCCACTTTCTTGCGTTGGTTCAAAGAGCGAGTTGTGGCTAATCCCCCGGAACAGGGCTGTCCAGACGGAAAGTTGATATACGCCTTAGCACATGCCCTGGTGGTCAACCTCGCGACCTATCAGGCATACGATATCAACGGATACACATTCTACACGGAGGCCAAAGATATGAACAGTGAATACCAGAACTAAGGGGTGACAATGGAAGCCATGACCGGCGATGTAACTAAAAGATACTACAGAAGGGTTGAAGAGATCTGGGAGTTTGGATACTCTGGATTGCATAGCGCGACGATGTTCTGTGTCAGATGGGCTAAAAACGTACAAAGAGAAAGCCGACATTTCACTACCATGTGTATACCTGATGCCAATACCGTGAGCGCCACCGCCAAAAATGAGCCATGGGTACACGCAATGCTTATTCATAGAAGACCCTCTCAATTCCAACCGTGTTGTCGTGAGGAGAGGCAAAAGGAGCATCGTCGGAATGGATGGAGTCGCCAACGAGGAAGACTACGACCAGTACGGTGACCCGATGAGGGAAGATGATGATGACGATGAACCATACATCAAAAGAAGAAGCAGGACAACATTACCTAAGAAAGATCGTACTCCCTGGAAAAGGAAAAGTCACAACAAGGGGATCAATTATTCGACAACGAACAAAAGAGGAAAGAAGCAGATCAGTCTCAAGCATCGTCGCCCGCACGCTAATTAAGAAACGACCATAATTTGTGTGTACCTATTTTGTATGAGTACTTAACACCGTTATTTGTCAAATGATGTAATATATATATATATATATATATATATATATATATATATATATATATATTATGCACTAATTATATCGGTCAAATTATTATTAGCAATTAGGAAAAATAAAGAGAAAAAGGAAAAAAAAAAAGAACAAGGGAAAACAGTAACATATCTACATAATTTACAAAATAAACAAAATAGTTAGCAGTAGCGCATTTCTAAGAACCGCGCTATAGCTATCTTAGCTATAGCGTGTGTTGGGGATACACATAATAGGTAGGCCCACGAAGGGTCGAAATATCATAATAGCATGGGGTCCACACATCAGGTGGGCCCAAATAAATACATACATACTATCCACTCAGACAGGTACACTCCATCCACTCGGATGACAGTCAACCACTCGGCCATCCTCACTAACTCGGATATGCGATGACCAACAACCCATGAGGCAGTCGGAGCATCATCCTCATAGTGGAGGTTTCGTAGTGGGCTGACGTTATGGCATCAATGCCCCACCTTGTAACATAAGAGATGAGGGGGTGGCGCACTCTATATAAGCTACCCCCACCACATAGCTCGGGCTAGCTTCTTCTCCCCCTGGGGCTCATTCTTCCTCGCGGAGCTCTGGCTCTCTCTAGTCTCAGGACTTAGCTTGGAGACCCGTTCTCCCCCTTCTCTCTCTAATACACCATGTAACTTCGTGTTCATGATAGATAAGCAAAGCCTCTCCGGAGCACGAGACGTAGGGCTGTTATCTCCACCGCGAGAGGCCCGAAGTCGCTAAAACACTCGTGTCACCCGTTTGCATCTCGATAGATCATGCTCCATTACACTACCCCTTTCTATTGTCCCACAACAGCTGGCGCCCACCGTGGGGCATGGCATCTATCGAACCGTGATGCAAATGGTTTTTTCTTCAAATCTTCAGCTACGATCAACGACCATTCCCAGGAAAATTGGCCGCTGGAGTTCCTGCCGATGCACCATTCATACGAGCAAAAAGATCAGGAGAAGTATCCATTTGATCTAGCCTTTCTATGAACTAATTATCTAATGATGGTTCGATCTTTCTCCTGTAGGATCACATCACCCATGCGTGATCAGTCGAAATGGTGAAAAGGACATCTCGCTTTGTTCTGAATTCTGATCGATGGTTTTGCTCCGAGACACGAAGCGACGCCGTCTGTGCGTCGTCATCTCTAGCCTCGTCTGCAACGCCATCGCCGTGCCCCCATGCACGAAGCTCGACGCCGTCCGTCCGTCATCTCTGACTCCATCTACGACGCGGACGCCGCGCTTCCACTCGCCGACATCGATGTTGTCCGCCCGTCATAGTCTACGGCCTCGATGCCGTCATCAAACCCTGCACACACGACTCCAGCAGCTGCAACCTGACTTGGAACGCCATGGTCGGTTTCATCATGCCCGCCGGCGTCGTTGTGTCCGTCGACGCGGAGAGCGCTGCTCCGCGCCGAGCGTGCCTTCTGCGACCGCGACATCAACCTGATCCACATCATGCTCTCTGAGCTGTTGTCGGGTGCCCCCGATGGTCGTGTCCCGGACAACGTCGACGGCTTCCGGGGCTGCAAGATCGAGTCCGGCAAACCCCACGGCGCAGCAGTAAACTGCATGCAGTGAAACGGCCGTGGGAAGAGGAAACTTCCATATGCATGAACGGCTTTGACTATCGCTTAATTAGCACTAATTAACGCCTCTTGCATGCAGATTATGCGCGGACATGGGCAGTTCCAGTTGGGGAACGTTGCATGGGAAATAAAAAAAATTCCTACGCACACGCAAGATCTATCCATGGTGATGAGCATCTACGAGAGGGAGAGTGGATCAACATACCCTTGTAGATCGCTAAGCGGGAAGCGTTAAGAAACGCGGTTGATGTAGTCGAATGTCTTCGCGATCCAAATCGCCGAGCGTCCCACGATCCCATCATGATCCATCTTGCGATCCAATCACGATCCGTCCCGCGATCCCATCACGATCCGTCCCGTGATCCTGATCACGGTCCTTCCGATCTAGCGCCAAACGGACGGCACCTGCGCGTTCAGCACACGTACAGCTCGATGACGATCTCCACCTTCTTGATCCAGCAAGAGGGGGCGAAGAGGTAGATGAGTTCTCCGGCAGCGCGACGGCGCGGCGGCAGTGGTGGTAGAACTATTCCGGCAGGGCTTCGCCTAAGCACCGCCGAAACTAGACTAAAGGAGAAAATGATCTAGAGGAAGTAGAGGGAGCACGTGGCAATTAGGGTTAGCTCTCCCCTCTAAATCCTCTAGTATATATAGGAGGGAGGGAGGGGAGGAGGCAGCCTCAAACCCTCAAGGGTTGGCCGAAATTAGAGGTGGAGGAGTCCTACTCCAATCCTACTAGGAGTAGGATTCCTCCTCTCCACTTGGAAACCCTTTCCACCTTTCCACCTTTGGGTTTTCCCACCCCTAGCCCCATGGGCCTTAGTGGGGGGTTCGGCCAGCCCACTAGGGGCTGGTTTGACTCCTCCCACAGCCCATGAGGTCCTTTGGGTCGAGACACCCCTCCCGATGGCCCCCGGTACCCTCCCGGCACTCCCGGTACACTACCGAAGTACCCGAAACTTTTCCGGTGACCAAAACAGGACTTCCTATATATCAATCTTTACCTCCGGACCATTCCGGAGCTCCTTGTGACGTCCAGGATCTCATTCGGGACTCCGAACAACCTTCGGTCACCACCATACATAACTCTACTATACTGAAACGTCACCGAACCTTAAGTGTGCAGACCCTGCGGGTTCGAGAACTATGTAGACATGACCGAGACACCTCCACGGTCAATAACCAATAGCGGGACCTGGATGCCCATATTAGTTCCTACATATTCTATGAATATCTTTATCGGTTGAACCTCTATGTCAAGGATTCAGTTAATCCCGTACGCTGTTCCCTTTGTTCTTCGGTATGTTACTTGCCCGAGATTCGATCGTCGGTATCTCTATACCTAGTTCAATCTCGTTACCGGCAAGTCTCTTTACTCGTTCCATAATACAAGATCCAGTGGCTAACACTTTAGTCACATTTCTTGCAAGGCTTGTTGTGATATTGTATTACCGAGTGGGCCCTGAGATACCTCTCCGTCACACGGAGTAACAAATCCCAGTCTTGATCCATTCCAACTCAACAGACACCCTCGGAGATACCTGTAGAGCATCTTTATAGTCACCCAGTTACGTTGCGACGTTTGATACACACAAGGTATTCCTCCGGTGTCAGTGAGTTGCATGATCTCATGGTCATAGGAACAAATACTTGACATGCAGAAAACAATAGCAATAAACTGACACAATCATATGCTATGTTCATAGTTTGGGTCTTGTCCATCACATCATTCTCCTAATGATGTGATCCCATTATCAAATGACATCTCATGTCTATGGCTAGGAAACCTTGACCATCTTTGATCAACGAGCTAGTCTATTAGAGGCATACTAGGGACACAGTGTTGTCTATGTACCCACACATGTATTTGAGTTTCCAATCAATACAATTATAGCATGGATAATAAACGATTATCATGAACAAGGAAATATGATAATAACTAAATTATTATTGCCTCTAGGGCATATTTCCAACAGTTCCTTCCATGCATTGGTAGCCAAGCAATTACACCTAATTACTAGGGAATTATTACTCCGCTACCGACCGAGCTCAACACCAACGCCCATCGTCCAGCTCCAGCACGGTCACGCGTGGCTGCATCATCTGCATGGCGGCCATAAGGGACAAGCAAGTGTACTCGGATGGGACATCCACTCAGGACCGGATGACCATTTTACTCAGTCGCCTCGCGCGTCGCCGTTCCGTGATGCACATCTTCATCACCTGGCCGCCCCGCGCGTCGCCACTCGGTGAGACACACCTTCGTCATCCGTGATGCACGTCCTCATCACTCGGCCGCTCAGCGCGTCGCCGCTCCGTGATGCACGTCTTCATCACTAGACCGCTCCGCGCGTCGCCGCTCCGTGATGCACGTCTTCATCACTCGGCCGCTCTGCGCGTCGCGGCTCCGTGATGCATGTCTTCATCACTCGGCCGCCCACCGCGTCGCCACTCGGTGAGACACATCTTCATCACCTAGCCGCCCCGCGCGTCTCCACTCGGTGAGACACATCTTCATCACTCGGCCGCTCCGCGCGTCGCCGCTCCGTGATGCATGTCTTCATCACTCGGCCGCCCACCGCGTCGCCACTCGGTGAGACACATCTTCATCACCTGGCCGCCCCGCGCGTCGCCACTCGGTGAGACACACCTTCGTCATCCGTGATGCATGTCCTCATCACCTGGCCGCCCCGCGCGTCGCCACTCAGTGAGACACACCTTCGTCATCCGTGATGCACATCCTCATCACTCGGCCGCTCAGCGCGTCGCCGCTCCGTGATGCACGTCTTCATCACTAGGCCGCTCCGCGCGTCGCCGCTCCGTGATGCTTGATACGTCTCCAACGTATCTATAATTTTTGATTGTTCCATGCTATTATATTATCTGTTTTGGATGTTTTATATGCATTAATATGCTATTTTATATTATTTTTGGGACTAACCTATTAACCTATTGCCTAGTGCCAATTTCTGTTTTTTCCTTGTTTTTGAGTATTGTAGATAAGGAATATCAAACGGAGTCCAAACGGAATAAAATTCTACGATGATTTTTATTGGACCAGAAGGAACCCAGGAGACTTGGAGAAGAGGCCAGAAGACCCACGGGTGGGCCACAAGCCACCTGGGCGCGCCCCCTTGGCTTGTGGGCCCCTCGTGGCTCCTCCAACCCTAATTCTCCGCCTATAAATTTAGAAATTTCCCGCAATACCAAAGGGAGCCACGATAATACTTTTCCGCTGCCGGAAGCCTCTGTTCTCGTGAGATCCCATCTTGGGGCCTTTTCCGGTAATCTGCCGGAGGGGGATTCGATCACGGAGGGCATCTACTTTGAGAAGTTTTTGATTCCCAAAGATGCCCACTAAAAAAATGAGAGACAAGAGAGAAGGGACAATGTTACTATCTTTTTTTCCACACTTGTGCTTCAAAGTAGCACCATGATCTTCATGATAGAGAGTCTCCTATTTTGTCACTTTCATATAAGTAGTGGAATTTTTCATGCACACCCACTTAGTTTCTTTTTGAGCTTTCATACACTTATAGCTCTAGTGCATCCGTTGCATGGCAATCCCTACTCACTCACATTGATATCTATTGATGGGCATCTCCATAGCCCGTTGATACGCCTAGTTGATGTGAGACTATCTTCTCCTTTTTCCTCACAACCTCCACCATATTCTATTCCACCTATAGTGCTATATCCATGGCTCACGCTCATGTATTGCGTGACAGTTGAAAAGGTTTGAGAACATAAAAGGTGTGAAACAATTTCTTGGCTTGTCATCGGGGTTCTGCATGATTTAAATACTTTGTGTGGGGAAGATGGAGCATAGCCAGACCATATGATTTTGTAGGGATAACTTTCTTAGGCCATGTTATTTTGAAAGGACACAATTGCTTTGTTAGTATGCTTGAAGTATTATTGTTTTTATGTCAATATTAAGCTTTTGTTTTGAATCTTACGGATCTGAACATTCATGCCACAATAAAGAATATTACATGGATAAATATGTTAGGTAGCATTCCACATCAAAAATTCTGTTTTTATCATTTACCTACTCGAGGACGAGCAGGAATTAAGCTTGGGGATGCTTGATACGTCTCCAACGTATCTATAATTTTTGATTGTTCCATGCTATTATATTATCTGTTTTGGATGTTTTATATGCATTAATATGCTATTTTATATTATTTTTGGGACTAACCTATTAACCTAGTGCCCAGTGCTAGTTTCTGTTTTTTCCTTGTTTTTTAGTATTGCAGATACGGAATATCAAACGGAGTCCAAACGGAATAAAATTCTATGATGATTTTTCTTGGACCAGAAGGAACCCAAGAGACTTGGAGAACAGGCCAGAAGACCCACGGGAGGGCCACAAGACACCTGGGCGCGCCCCTGGGGGGGTGCTGGCTTGTGGGCCCCCCGTGGATCCTCCAACCCTAATTCTCCGCCTATAAATTCAGAAATATTCCCCCAATACCAAAGGGAGCCATGATAATACTTTTCCGCCGCCGGAAGCCTCTGTTCCCGTGAGATCCCATCTTGGGGCCTTTTCCGGTAATCTGCCGGAGGGGGATTCGATCACGGAGGGCATCTACATCAACTCCATTGCCCCTCCGATGATGCATGAGTAGTTCACCTGAGACCTTCGGGTCCATAGCTAGTAGCTAGATGGCTTCTTCTCTCTCTATGTTCTTCAGTACCATGTTCTTCATTATCTTCATGGAGATCTATCCGATGTAATACTCTTTTGCTGTGTGTTTGTCGAGATCCGATGAATTGTGGATTTATGATCAGATTATCTATGAATATTATTTGAATCTTCTCTGAATTCTGATATGCATGATTTCATATCTTTGCAAGTCTCTTCGAGTTATTGGTTTGGTTTGGCCAACTAGATTGGTAATTCTTGCAATGGGAGAAGTGCTTAGTTTTGGGTTCAATCTTGCGGTGTCCTCACCCAGTGACAAAGTAGGGGTAGCGAGGCACGTATTTGTATTGTTGCCATCAAGGATAAAAAGATGGGGTTTTCATCATATTGCTTGAGTTTATCCCTCTACATCATGTCATCTTACCTAATGTGTTACTCTGTTCTTCATGAACTTAATACTCTAGATGCAGGCAGGAGTCGGTCGATATGTGGAGTAATAGTAGTAGATGCAGAATCATTTCGGTCTACTTGACACGGACGTGATGCCTATATGCATAATCATTGCCTTGGATATCGTCATAACTATGCGCTTTTCTATCAATTGCTCGACAGTAATTTGTTCACCCACCGTATTATTTTCCTTCAAGAGAGAAGCCTCTAGTGAAACCTATGGCCCTCGGGTCTATTTTCCATATTATATTTTCAGATCTATAAACCAAAAATACTTTGCTGCAATCTTTTTACTTTTATTTTACTTTTCGTTTTAGTAATCTTTTATATCTATCTCTATCAGATCTCATCCTTGCAAGTAACCGTGAAGGGATTGACAACCCCTTTATAGCGTTGGGTGCAAGTGTTTGATTGTTTGTGTAGGTGCAAAGATTGGGGCCTTGCTTGTACCTCCTACTGGATTGATACCTTGGTTCTCAACAACTGAGGGAAATACTTATCTACTTTGCTCCATCACCCTTTCCTCTTCAAGGGAAAACCAACGCAAGCTCAAGAAGTAGCAATGCACGTCTTCATCACTCGGCCGCTCCGCGCGTCGCCGCTCCGTGATGCACGTCTTCATCACTCGGCCGCCCACCGCATCGCCACTCGGTGAGACACATCTTCATCACCTGGCCACCCCTCGCGTCGCCACTCGGTGAGACACATCTTCATCACTCGGCCGCTCCGCGCGTCGCCGCTCCGTGATGCATGTCTTCATCACTCGGCCGCCCACCGCGTCGCCACTCGATGAGACACATCTTCATCACCTGGCCGCCCCGCGCGTCTCCACTCGGTGAGACACACCTTCGTCATCCGTGATGCACGTCCTCATCACCTGGCTGCCCCACGCGTCGCCACTCGGTGAGACACACCTTCGTCATCCGTGATGCACGTCCTCATCACCTGGCCGCCCCGTGCGTCGCCACTCGGTTAGACACACCTTCGTCATCCGTGATGCACGTCCTCATCACTCGGCCGCTCTGCGCGTCGCCGCTCCGTGATGCACGTCTTCATCACTCGGCCGCTCCACGCGTCGCCGCTCCGTGATGCACGTCATCATCACTCGGCCGATCCGCGCGTTGCCGCTCCGTGAGGCACGTCTTCATCGCCTGGCCGCCCCGCGCACCGTCACTCTGCTGGACGATCCGTCGTCACCCGGCCGCCCCGCGCGCCGTCACTCTCCTGGACGCTTCGTCGTCACTCGGTTGCCCTGCGCGCCGTCACGCTGCTGGACACACCTTCATCACTCGGCCGCTGCGCGCGTCCCCTTTCCGTGATGCACGTCTTCATCTCTAGGCCGCTCCGCGCGTCGCCGCTCCGTGAAGCACGTCTTCATCACTAGGCCGCTCCGCGCATCGCCGCTCCATGATGCACGTCTTCATCACCCGTCCGCCCCGTGCGTCGCCACTTGGTGAGACACGCCTTCATCACCCGGCCGCCCCGCGCGCCGCCACTCGGTGAGACACACCTTCATCACCCGGCCGCCCGGCGCGTCGCCACTCAGTGAGGCGCGTCTTCATCACTCAGCCACCCTGCGTATCGCCATCGATTGAACACGTTTTCGCCACTTGGCCGCTCGTGCGCCGTCGGACAGCTAAGTCATTCTTCATACGCTGCATTCAATTAAATAGTTATTTTCGCATTATCGAGTGTCAAGTAAGACGCACATGACGTTCACTCGGAGGCCACGCCACCGAGTGTACCTCTGCGCTCGGTTGTTTATCTTCATGTCGGAACACTTCACTTGCGCTTCATTTGGGTCCAGTACTCAAACGAGTTCAGTCGGATCTCACTCTTTTAGACTCTTGCTGGTTCCGGACCAGCAAGAACCTGGCACACCCAGCGGGTGTCTAGGGGTGTAATTTACACAAATCATTTTAGCAAACATCAAATTACTTCGAGAATTTTTTATGTTAGCTTGTGCTATTTTTCATACACAGGTTACACGATCACTGGACGCCTCTGTGCGCCATTCTCGACGACATGCTCGACTCGGCCGCCACGCGCGCCGTCACTTGTTCGGACGCCTCCTCGACGACACGCTGGACTCGGCCGCCCCGCGCGCCGTCACTTGTTCGGACGTCTCCGCGACAACACGCTCGACTCGGCCGCCACACACGCCGTCACTTGTTCGGACGCCTCCTCGACGACATGCTGGACTCGGCCGCCCCGCGCGCCGTCACTTGTTCGGACGTCTCCGCGACAACATGCTCGACTCGTCCGCCACACGCGCCGTCACTTGTTCGGACGCCTCCTCGACGACATGCTGGACTCGGCCGCCCCGCGCGCCGTCACTTGTTCGGACGTCTCCACAACAACACGCTTGACTCGGCCGCCCCGCGCGCCGTCACTTGGTCGGACATCTCCTCGACGACATGCTCGACTTGGCCGCCCCGTGCGTCGCCACTCCGTTAGATGCCTCTTCATCACTTGGTCGCCCCGCGCGTCGCCACTCCGACGGATGCATCTACAGCACTTGGCCGCCCCGCGCGTCGCCACTCCGCTAGATGCGTCTACAACACTTGGCCGCCCCGCGCGTCGCCATGGCACCGGATGCGTCTACATCACTCGGACGTACCGCGTGTCGCCACTCAGCTGGGCACGCCTTCGTCATTCGGCCGCCCCACGCGTCGCCACTCCGACGGGTGCGTCTACAGCACTCGGCCGCCCCACGCGTCGCCACTCCGCTGGATGCGTCTTCATCGCTTGGTCGCTCCGCGCCTCGCCACTCCGACGGATGCATCTACAACACTTGGCCGCCCCGCGCGCCGTCACTTGTTTGGACGTCTCCGCGACAACACGCTCGAGTCGGTCACCCCGCGCG
This sequence comes from Elymus sibiricus, assembly GCA_039707655.1. Taxonomy (NCBI): domain Eukaryota; kingdom Viridiplantae; phylum Streptophyta; class Magnoliopsida; order Poales; family Poaceae; genus Elymus; species Elymus sibiricus. The sequence continues at coordinate 137,798,822 of CM077667.1, read as the reverse complement.
CCGTCACTTGGTCGGACATCTCCTCGACGACATGCTCGATTTGGCCGCCCCACGCGTCGCCACTCCGCTGGATGCGTCTTCATCACTCGGTCATCCCGCGCGTCGCCTCTCTGACGGATGCGTCTACAGCACTTGGTCACCCCGCGCGTCACCACTCCGCTGGATGCGTCTACAACACTTGGCCGCCCCGCGCGTCGCCACTCCGACGGATGCGTCTACAGCACTCGGCCGCCCCGCGCATCGCCACTCCGTTGGATCCTTCTTCATCACTTGGCCGCCCCGCACGTCGCCAAGGCACCAGATGCGTCTACATCACTCGGACGCCCCGCGCGTCGCCACGGCACCGGATGCGTCTACATCACTCGGACGCCCCGCGCGTCGCCACTCAGGTGGGCGCGCCTTCGTCATTCGGCCGCCCCACGCGTCGCCACTCCGACGGGTGCGTCTACAACATTTGGCCGCCCCACGCGTCGCCACTCCCCTGGATGCGTCTTCATCACTTGGCCGCTCCGCGCGTCACCACTCCACTGGATGTGTCTACAACATTTGGCCGCCCCACGCGTCGCCACTCTGCTGGATGCGTCTTCATCACTCGGTCATCCCGCACGTCGCCACTCCGACGGATGCATCTACAGCACTTGGCCGCCCCGCGTGTCGCCGCTGTGCTAGATGCGTCTACAGCACTCGGCCGCGCCGCGCGTCGCCACTCCATTGGATCCTTCTTCATCACTTGGCCGCCCCGCGCGTTGCCACTCTGACGGATGCGTCTACAGCACTTGGCCGCCCCGCGCGTCGCCGCTGTGCTGCATGCGTCTACACCACTGGGCCGCCCCGCGCGTCGCCACTCCGACGGATGCGTCTACAGCACTTGGCCGCCCCGCGCGTCGCCGATGTGCTAGATGCGTCTACACCACTCGGCCGCCCCGCGCATCGCCACTCCGACGAATGCGTCTACAGCACTTGGCCGCCCCACGCGTCGCCGCTCTGCTGGATGCGTCTGCACCACTCGGCCGCCCCGCGCGTCGCCACTCTGACGGATGCGTCTACAGCACTTGGCCGCCCCGCGCGTCGCCACTCCGCTGGATGCGTCTACAACACTTGGCCACCCCGCACGTTGCCACTCCACGAGATACGTCCACATCATTTGGACGCTCCGCGCGTCGCCACTCCGCGCGGCACGTCCTCTTCACTAGGGCGTCCCACGCGCCATCGCTCAGCTAAACACATCTACACCACAACCCCGAGTCAGTGAACGACTTAGCTGCGAACCTGATTTCGCCTAAGTTAAAAACTACTCCGAGTGAGGACATCATCCACACTCGGGGGGCTTAGCTGCGACCCCGTATCGCCTAAGTTAAAAATAAATCCGAGTGAGGACATCATCCACACTCGGGGGCTTAGCTGCGAGTCTGTATCGCCTAAGTTAAAAACTACTCCGAGTGCGGACATCCTCCACACTCGGGGGCTTAGCTGCGATCTGATGTCTACTACGCAACCTTCTTCTTGTAGACTCGTGTTGGGCCTCCAAGCGCAGAGTTTTGTAGGACAGTAGCAAATTTCCCTCAAGTGGATGACCTAAGGTTTATCAATCCATGGGAGGCATAGGATGAAGATGGTCTCTCTCAAACAACCCTGCAACCAAATAACAAAGAGTCTCTTGTGTTCCCAACACACCCAATACAATGGTAAATTGTATAGGTGCACTAGTTCGGCGAAGAGATGGTGATACAAGTGTAATATGGATGGTAGATATAGGTTTTTGTAATCTGAAAATATAAAAACAGCAAGGTAACTAATGATAAAAGTGAGCAAACACGGTATTGCAATGCTTGAAAACAAGGCCTAGGGTTCATACTTTCACTAGTGCAAGTTCTCTCAACAATACTGACATAGTTGAATCATATGTAAATCCCTCACGTGCGACAAAGAGTTCACTCCAAAGTCACAAATAGCAGAGAACAAACGAAGAAATTATTGTAGGGTACGAAACCACCTCAAAGTTATCTTTTACGATCAATCTTATGAGCTATCCCTATAAGTGTCACGAACAGCCCTAGAGTTCGTACTAAAATAACACCTTAAGATACACATCAACCAAAACCCTAATGTCACCTAGATACTCCAATGTCACTACGAGTACCCATGGGCTTGATTATACGATATGCATCACACAATTTCAGATTCATCCTGTTCAATCCAACACAAAGAACTTCAAAGAGTGCCCCAAAGTTTCTACCGGAGAGTCAAGACGAAAACATGTGCCAACCAATATGCATAGATTCCCAAGGTCATGGAACCCGCAAGTTGATCACCAAAACATACATCAAGTGGATCAATAGAACATCCAATTGTCACCACGGATATCCCATCGCAAGACATATATCAAGTGTTCTCAAATCCTTAAAGACTCAATCCGATAAGAAAACTTCAAAGGGAAAACTCAATTGATCACAAGAAGATAGAGAGGGGAAAACTCCATATGATTCATCTATATTAATAAAGCTCGCGGTACATCAAGATCGTGTCATCTCAAGAACACGAGAGAGAGAGAGAGAGATCAAACACATGGCTACTGGTACATACCCTCAGCCCCGAGGGTGAACTACTCCCTCCTCGTCATGGAGACCGCCGGGATGATGAAGATGGCCTCTGGTGATGGTTTCCCCCTCCGGCAGGGTGCCGGAACGGGCTCCCGATTGGTTTTTCGTGGCTACAGAGGCTTGCGGCGGCGGAACTCCCGATCTAGGTTTCTTTTCGGAAGTTTATGTATTTATAAGAATATTTGGCGTTGGAATCACGTCAAGGGGGTGCTCGAGGCGGCGACAAGCCAGGGGGGCACGCTCCCCAGGCTTGTGGCCTCCTCGATCACTTCCTGGCCCAGCTCCGGTGCTTCGGGAGTCTCTTTTGGTCCATAAAAAATCACCGTAAATTTTCAGCCCATTCCGAGAACTTTTATTTCTGCACAAAAAACGACACCATGGTAGTTCTGCTGAAAACAGCGTCAGTCCGGGTTAGTTCTAATAAAATCATACCAAAATCATATAGAATTATTGTAAACATGTCATGAATACTTCATAAATTATAGATACGTTGGAGACGTATCAGCATCCCCAAGCTTAATTCCTGCTCGTCCTCGAGTAGGTAAATGATAAAAGAAATAATTTATGAAGTGTGAATGCTACCTAACATATTCATCATATTCTTTTCATCTTTGTATAGCATGGACATTTGGACTTGTAAATGGTTCAAAGCAATAGTCTAGTTTTAACATAATGACTTCAATACTCAAGCATATCAACAAGCAACCATGTCTTTCAAAATATCAACACTAAAGAAAGTTATCCCTAGCCCATCATGCTCAATCATTGATCCATTCATGAAACACACTCAAATATTAGCTATGCCCAATGCTCAAGTACGATCATAGTGCCCCCTAGTTGGTGCTTATAAGAGAAGATGGAGACTCAAAACAAAAATAAAAATTGCATAAAGTAAATAGATAGGCCCTTCGCAGAGGGAAGTAGGGATTTGTAGGGGTGCCAGAGCTCAAAGTTTTAAATTGAGAGAGAGAAAATATTTTGGGTGGCATGCTTTTCCTGTCAACGAAAACGACAAAGTAGCTCACAATACTTTCCTTGCTAGATATATCATAGGCGGTTCCCAAATAGAAAATAAAGTTTATTCCTTTTTCCACCAAACTTTCACTTTCCATGGTGGGCCGTATCCACGGTTGCCTTCCATACCAACACTTTCCAAGGAATTTATTATTTGACAACATAAAGTAAATATTTTTTTTTCTTTTTCATTTCGGGAATGGGCATCCCTATACCGCCGCACTCTCGTGCAATGACAAGTGAATAAACACTCATCTTGAGAATAACACATCTAGCATGGAGAAAATATTGGATACTCCCCACCGTTTCATGAGCGGTACGGGCACACAAAAGAGAAAATTTATTTTGAAGATTTAGAGATGGCACATACAAGTTTGCTTGGAACGGCATGGAAATACCGCATATAGGTAGGTATGGTGGACTCATAAGGCAAAACTTGGTTTAAGGATTTTGGATGCACAAGTAGTATTTCTACTTAGTACAAATGAAGGCTAGCAAATAGATTGGGAAGCAACCAAACCAAGAAACGAAAAATCACATAAGTGAGCATTGAACATAACTAATGCCGAATAATGCACCACAAGTAGGATGTAACTTCATTGCATAACTATTGACTTTCGTGCATGCATAGGGGATCACAAACCTTAACACCAATATTCCTACTAAGCATAATTACTCACTAACATGACTCACATATTACTATCATCATGTTTCAAAACTATTACAAGGAATCAAGTTTAATTTGTCCAATGATCTTCATGAAATTTTTATTATATCCTCCTTGGATATCTATCACTTTGGGACTAGTTTCATATGTTGCCATTGCTTTTTGGCAAGCTCAAACAAATTTAAGTGAAGTACAAGAGCATAAAAATTTCATCTCTCAAAAAGATATAAGTGAAGATCAATGAGTAGTCAAACAATTAAGTAGCTATGTGAGGACTCTCTCTCTCAATAAAGGTTTTCAGATCTAAGTATTTTATTAAACAGCAAGCAAAAGAAAAATATCATTCCAAGAATAGCACGCATCATGTGAACGAATAAAAATTTAGGCTCGACATAGGCTAACCGATAATTGTTGATGAAGAGAGGTGGGATGCGTAGCATCCCCAAGCTTAGATGCTTGAGACTTCTTGAAATATTTACTTGGGGTGCCTTGGGCATCCCCAAGCTTGAGCTTTTGTATCTCGTTCCATCCTCTCATATCATGGTTTCACCTATTCTCAAAAACTTCATCCACACAAAACTCAAAAAGAACTCGTGAGATACGTTAGTACACATAATAATAAATCAACTCTTTATGTACTGCTAAGAAAAGTTGCGCCCCCAGGCATGTGGCCTCCTCGATCACTTCCTGGCCCAGCTCCGGTGCTTTGGGGGTCTCTTTTGGTCCATAAAAAATCACCGTAAATTTTCAGCCCATTCCGAGAACTTTTATTTCTGCACAAAAAACGACACCATGGTAGTTCTGCTGAAAACAGCGTCATTCCGGGTTAGTTCTAATAAAATCATACCAAAATCATATAAAATTATTGTAAACATGGCATGAATACTTCATAAATTATAGATACGTTGGGGACGTATCACGATCCCGTATCGCCTAAGTTAAAAACTACTCCGAGTGAGGACATCCTCCACACTCGGGGGCTTAGCAGCGATACCGTATCGCCTAAGTTAAAAACTACTCCGAGTGAGGACATGCTCCACACTCGGGGGCTTAGCTGCGATCCCGTGTCACCTAAGTTAAAAACTATTCCGAGTGAGGACATCTTCCACGCTCGGGGACTTAGCTGCGACCCCGTATCGCCTAAGTTAAAAACTACTCCGAGTGCGGACATCCTCCATACTCGGGGGCTTAGCTGCGATCCCGTATCGCCTAAGTTAAAAACTACTCCGAGTGAGGACATCCTCCACACTCGGGGGCTTAGCTGCGATCCTGTATCGCCTAAGTTAAAAACTACTCCGAGTGAGGACAAGCTCCAAACTCGGGGGCTTAGCTGCGATCCCGTGTCGCCTAAGTTAAAAACTACTCCGAGTGAGGACATCTTCCACGCTCGGGGACTTAGCTGCGACCCCGTATCGCCTAAGTTAAAAACTACTACGAGTGAGGACATCCTCCACACTCGGGGGCTTAGCTGCGATCCCGTATCGCCTAAGTTAAAAACTACTCCGAGTGAGGACATCATCCACTCTCGGGGACTTAGCTGCGACCCCGTATCGCCTAAGTTAAAAACTACTCCGAGTGAGGACATGCTCCACACTCGTGGGCTTAGCTGCGATCCCGTGTCGCCTAAGTTAAAAACTACTCCGAGTGAGGACATCCTCCACGCTCGGGGACTTAGCTGCGACCCCGTATCGCCTAAGTTAAAAACTACTCCGAGTGAGGACATGCTCCACACTCGGGGGCTTAGCTGCGATCCCGTGTCGCCTAAGTTAAAATTACTCCGAGTGAGGACATGCTCCACACTCGGGGGCTTAGCTGCGATCCCGTGTCGCCTAAGTTAAAAACTACTCTGAGTGAGGACATGCTCCACACTCGGGGACTTAGCTGCGATCCCGTGTCGCCTAAGTTAAAAACTACTCCGAGTGAGGACATCCTCCACGCTCGGGGACTTAGCTGCGACCCCGTATCGCCTAAGTTAAAAACTACTCCGAGTGAGGACATCCTCCACACTCGGGGTCTTAGCTGCGATCCCGTATCGCCTAAGTTAAACAACTCTGAGTGAGGACATCATCCACACTCGGGGGCTTAGCTGCGACCCCGTATCGCCTAAGTTTAAAACAAATCCGAGTGAGGACATCATCCGCACTCGGGGGCTTAGATGCGGTGCAGCATCTGCCTAAGTTAAGAAATACACTCGGGGACTCAGCCTTGATCTAGAAATCATATAAGGCAGACTCAACAAGCATTCAGTATGCCGAGCACACAAAGATTTACCTGACTGACCCAGTTCCAGGCTAAATTTATTTACCGTGCCCAGCGCACAAAGATCAGTCCGACTAATTCAGCTCCAGATTGCAGAAATTTACGACGCCAAGCACATGATAGTTCACCTGTTCAGTTCGGTTTCACACTAGAAGACTTAAACCCTCTGCCGGACTCATCTAGTTCGACAGAGGCTCGGCAACTACACCCAGTGGGTGCACTCAGCGTGCCCCCACTGGAAGAAAGAAAAAAGAAACATTCTGCTCGGTCAGGTCTAGCTACAACATTCAAGTTCAACAAACTCTGCAGACTCCAACAGACTACCAGCAATCAGTCAGAGTCTCAGGGGCTACTGTTGGGGATACACATAATAGGTAGGCCCACGAAGGGTCGAAATATCATAATAGCATGGGGTCCACACATTAGGTGGGTCCAGATAAATACATACATACTATCCACTCAGACAGGTACACTCCATCCACTCGGATGACAGTCAACCACTCGGCCATCCTCACTCACTCGGATATGCGATGACCAACAACCCATGAGGCAGTCGGAGCATCATCCTCATAGTGGAGGTTTCGTAGTGGGCTGACGTTATGGCATCAATGCCCCACCTTGTAACATAAGAGATGAGGGAGTGGCGCACTCTATATAAGCCACCCCCACCACATAGCTCGGGCTAGCTTCTTCTCCCCTCGGGGCTCATTCTTCCTCGCGGAGCTCTGGCTCTCTCTAGTCTCGGGACTTAGCTTGGAGACCCGTTCTCCCCCCTCTATTTCTAATACACAATGTAACTCCGTGTTCATGATAGATAAGCAAAGCCTCTCCGAAGCACGAGACGTAGGGCTGTTATCTCCACCGCGAGAGGCCCGAACTCGCTAAAACACTTGTGTCACCCGTTTGCATCTCGATAGATCATGCTCCATTACACTCGCTAAAATGCGCTATAGCTAAGTTAGCTATAGACCGGCCGTTCGAACCCTATCTCATCCCCACCCCCACTCGATCTCTCCCTCTCACTCTGCTGCCCCGGCCGTCGATCCCGCGCGATCTCTGTTGCCCCGGCCGGCGACCCCGCGCGATCTCTGTTGCCCCGGCCGGCGACCCCGCGCGATCTCTGCTGCCCCGACCGGCGACCCCGCGCGCGGCGACCTCGACCCCGACGCCTCCTCCGCCCTCGTTGCGACCTCGACCTCGCTGTGCCTCTGCTGCCCCGCGCGCGGCGACCTCGACCTCGCTGCGCCTCTCCTTCTCCTCCGGCCGCCGTGCTCGCATCCCCACGCCTCCTCTGCCTGTCTCCGTCTCAGGTGAGCACGCTCTCGATCCCTTCCCTGGGTTGCTTATTTTGTAGGGTTGAAATTATTTGGTGGGGCTGATTAGGGTTCTTGTAAAAATTATTTAGTAGGCCTAATTATTTGGTAGGGCTGATTAGATAGTAAAACAGAAAAAGTTACGATTAAGAAAAAATTTAGTTAATTAGATTGTAAAACAAAACATTAGGGTTCTTGTAGGGTAGAAAATATTTTATATATGTTTCTGAAAATGGAATTCTTGCTGTCCATTTGAAGTTGTTGTCCAAATTGGACCAGATACAATGTGTTGTGTGGGCCTGAGGCCGTTCTTGTTTGCAGGGAAACTTATTCTGTGTGGCCTACGTTTTGCCGGAATGTTGATTCATTTCCGTTCCGGCAAATTTTAGGCGCTCGATATGTGCCATTTTTAGCATAGGTCATGCCGAAATTTACCGTGAATTTCGACATTACGTGTGCTTCAAAGTAGACATATCGAGTGCCCGAGATTTGCCGGGACGGGAATGAAATGACAGCTAGGCAAAACATAGGCCATTTTTCCAAGAGTCATTATTCATTTTATTATATAAAGCTCGAGAAATTAAACGACTAGATTGAACCCTAGGAAACAAGGCCGACAACGATGAAGCCGGAGATGAAGCAGCACACGTTTACTTCAACTATCTGGCTAGACAGGAGATGGGGACGGCCATTGATGCCAACGCCGATGGCGCAAACGGCACCGACACTGATGCCACACACACCGGCACTGAGGCGGAGATGGTCACCGATGGTACCTCCCAAGCTAGTGATGGAAAGAAGGGAAAGAGGACACGACGCCCAAATCAGGTTGGCATCGGAAGACTGGTGATCACGGAGGTGTCAGAAGGCGATTTTGAGCCAATCGAGCTACGGGATGTGGCAGTGACGTACGGCAACCAACTAGCATGCATCCTATGGGATACCGCTAACATCAATGACGCAAAAATACGGCAGAATGAACCTTTGCAACACCTGCTCCTAACTAGGTTGCACGCAAGATTCTTGTTCCCCGGACGGGATGAAAAGATCAATGACCCGTGGAAAGATCCTGCCATGAAGAAAATAAACAACAAAGCCCTAGGAAAGTTCAGCAACGCATTGAGCGCCTGGAAAACAAGGGTGAAAAGGGTGATTGAAGTAGAGCATCAAACCTACGCCCAGATAAAAGAAGACAATCCGAAAATTTCGGAAGAGGACTTTGAAAAGTTCAAGGCGACTTGCGCTGAAGAAGCTGCCAAGGCCAGATCGGAGAAAGGCAAGGAGCTTCAGGCAAGGAACATGGGAAACCACCACCGCGGAAGTCGTGGTTACACGGGCAAGAGGCCCGTGTGGGCTAAGGAGGACGTGGAACGTGAACGTCTGGGGCTCCCAGACCCCTTGGCTGAGTTCACCGGCCAGCAGGAGCATGAATTCATCAGGGCCCGGTTCAAGTGGTACCCAATAAAAAAGGAATTTTACACGGACGGGCCTATGAGGGAATTCATGAGATTATTGGTAATTATCATTTTACCACCTTATATTAGCTTCTGATCAAGTCGACGATGTTCTAGTCAACATTCGTAATTGATTCACGCTCATTTTGCAGAGAGAGCAACACAAGCTTGCAGCCGAAAGCGACTCGTCGACTCAGTCGTCGGCGCCGAAGTACAAGTGGGACACCCCTTTCAACCGGGCACTCAACATAATGTACGGAAAACCGCTGGATAAGTGTAACACCCCAAAAATCGGGTTATCGATTTTTGTGCTGTTATTCCTTCCTAGCTTTTCTCTCCCGAATTTTTTTCCTCTGGAATCTGGTGAATGACCAGGTGAATCCAGCTAACCCTCAACCTCTCAGTGCCTTTCCCATGCTCATGTGCCAGCCAAGCTCTTGTCCGAACCTCATTCAAACCCTAGTTCCAAAATATTGGAACTGGAAATCCTGCCTTTGTGTTTACAAAGGAGCTATCATTTTCCTTGCTCTGTTAATCCTCCCAAACTTTCCAAAGATCCTCCTTCAATCATAAACCCTAGATGTGCAAAAATATTGCCCAGTCATATGCAATATTTCTCATCTAGAATTAATTCCTTTTTCTGACTTTCTGAGGAATTAAATCCAAGAAAATATCTATCCATCTCTAGAGGTCATGAAAACTTGTGGATATATTCTTTCTGATCATATTAAGCTCTCATAAAAATATTGGCCATAATTAAATGAGGGAAATTGCTTTTTCCTATTTAAAGCGAATATTTCAATTTGGGGCCTTTCCAAAGGAACTACCATTTTGGTAGCTAGGAAAAATCCGAAATAATTTGTGGAGCTTCTAATATCCATATCTTTATCATTTCCATCAAAATATCAAGTTCCTCAATTCAAATTTTGAGCACCACATCCCTTTGCAAATTCTGTCCAGATTTCCTGTTTGCAAAGAAAGTGCTTGATTCCTTGATCTCCTTGGGCTGAAATTTTGCAGGGTGATTGATTATGATATATTACCCATGGAAACCAAAAATCCGCCCATTCCATCTAGCCAATCTCCCTCAGAAAATTATCCAAGTTTCTGTCCAGATTGGAGCACTGTGAAGGAAGTACCATTTCTACTTATGCAAATGGTATGAAACTTTTACAGTGACTCCATATGCCTAAATTATTGATCTCCTCCAAAAATAATCCAAATCCATGTAGCCATTTTACCCCAGCATCCTCATCTTCATTTCTGTCCAGTCTGGCACTTTGCAAAGGAGGTACTATCTAGAGTGGTCTAGGGGAGCTGAAACTTTGCCAAGATGATGACCTTAGTAGATGATTGATCCTTGCCCAAGATCAGGCCAAGAGGTGCACTGTGGTGGCCACTGCACAGCACAAACACATGGCTGCCAACTGGTGTTTGACCTTGGAGCAGTCACCTCAGACCTCTCTGGAGCTAGTCAGCCGCATAGGTCAAGTCAGCGAAGCATGGAGAAGCCCCCAGACATGGTTTGGCTTCTTATAAGGCGTGTCAACGTCGTGGCCACGCGGTGACCACGTGCAGAGCACGCCAAAACCGCGCTCTGTGCATTGGCGTCGTCGGTAGCGCATCTCCAGTGAGCTCCAGCATGTCCGGGAGTGTCGTAGAACTCCCTATCGCGCGCGTGAACCCTCCAGAGCCCTCTCCCCCTCGCCCCGAAGCTCCTAGCCGCCTCTGTCAACTGCCGGAGCGCCGTCGTCTCTGGAAGCTCCGACTACCGTCGAGAAAGCCCCTCACCTCTGCTATAAATAGCATGCCCCGAGCCCCCTGAGCAGCAGCAAGTCCCAAGCCCCTTCCCTTGAGCTCTAGGAGCTCCAGCCCCCTCCAATGGCCGAGGCCTCGCCGTCGATCCCCTCGGCCACCGCAGCAAGCGCCCGGCCCTCCCCTCCTCTGAGCCGCGGCCGCCGCCTTCCCCATGGCTCGCAGGACCGCCGCCGCCCTCAGCTTCTCCGGGGAAGCCCTGCTGCAGCGGCACCACGAGCGCCCGTCGGCCACCGCGCCCCGGCCTATGGCGACGACGTTGTAGCCCGCTTCCGGTGGCCTCGTGACCACCCTCGGGCGCGTTGTGGCACGCCGGTGCCAGAGAGCTCGCCGGCCGGCCTCCTAGTGCGGCGAGGCGACCGCGATGCCGGCGACCGGCTGCCCTTGCCCTTGTCTCCGGCCGGGAGGAATGGGATGAATGACCGGGAGGAGAGAGAGAGATAGGGTGGGCCCCGCCCGTAAGTGAGACAGCGGCTGGGCCCAGCCGGTTAAGTGGAGGCGGTATTTTGAAAGTACGCTTTCCCTTATCGAAAGCGTAATCTGAAAAATACGCTTTCATTTTTAACCAGCCGGCCGAATCTGCTATATTATGAACGTTCACTGGTTAAGAGCAGAAATAAATAGTTTTTATTTATTTCCTGCCTAACGAATGAACGTCCGTATCTTTGCGACCGTAGCTCCGATCGAGGTAAAACCAGCGCCCACGTCTTCGTCTCGTCGAGCCCGTTCCGATAGCACCATTTTCATAATGTGTTCACACAGTAGAAACGACCATTTTGCCCTTGCCCTATATCTGTCCCCTCGGTGAGGGAACCCTTTCCGGCGAATTCTTCCACGAGGTGATTGCACTTCTTCTCGGCGTATTAATCGACCCCCAGGCAAGCCAACCTCTTATCATGAGCTCCGGACTTGCGTGATGACTTTGCTTGCACCCTGTGTGTTTACTCTATTACATTTGTATCACCTGTTAGTCCGCATTTGCATACACTAGTTGTGCCACCCGTATTAGCTGATAGCACTACCTTTCATCTAAGGTTATGACTTGTTCTCATACTCTGCTATGCTAGTAATAATATTGCTAGTGACGTAGTCATGTTAGTACTATGGTTGATCTCATGCCATGACTATCAGTACTATGATCTTGCTATGTCAGCACTTACAGTTGTCAGTGAAATGCTACGATGATGAATATGTTGAGTTCGATTAATAAACTAAACTTAGTTGGTTGATCTTGAGTCACCTGTCCGGGCTTATCCGTGCAACCACATTTGCCGGTATGGGACGGTCTTGACTTGGTCTGATCGCGTGCTCTTTTATCGGTACCACCAAAGAGGGAAGGTTATGCGCGCGTGCTGCCCTGGCCCGGTAGGCGGCGATAACCTTGTGAGCCTAGTTGAGTTATGTGGTTATGTGCGCACGTCCCCGTTTGGGACAGTTTAGTACGTCCCCGTTTGGGACAGTTTAGTTTGGCCACGACGGTGGCAGGTGTCATGAGGACACAGGGGCCACCCAAGGCAGGCCTCCAGGGGAGGATGAATGCCGGTGGTACGATGGGAGAGTCACGGGTCAGACAAATTTCGTTGGAGCAACGTTGGTCCACCCGAATGGTATTACGAGGCTAGGTGCTCCATGGTGTGGGTAAAGTGCGCAACCTCTGCAGAGTGTAAAATCTATTCGAATAGCAGCGCCCACAGTATTGGACAGCCCGCCCAGACCTCAGTAGGTGGTCAACCGTAACCGTGTCAGTAATGATGGAAGAACTCATCTTGGGTAGACATCAGGTGATGTTAGGAATATGATATGTTAGCCAAGGAATGGTTATATGATGAGTGGCCGGATGACCACATGATTTGGATTGGACTTGGATCCGGTTCAGGTTGGATCATGAGTTTGTCGAGGGTTGTGGGACAACCCCAAAGAGAGTAAGTTGGTATTCGGTAACAGCAAGTACTTTAAGCACCGAGTGTGATTAATTCCATGCTATGTTATGTAGATTACATGCCTGATCCATGTTATGCCATGTTTTCCTGTTAATTCCATGCCATGTTTAGGATTAATTCATGCATAGCATAGGGCTTGCTTTGTCATCTGCTTGTTTGGTTGCTATGTATTTGGTTGTCTTGCGAGTACATTCAAAGTACTCACCTGGCCTTGCACGTGGCCAGTTACAGGAGAAGAATCCGTCGTGCTAGATCGTAACCTAGCCAGTCCTGTGAGTTATGGAGCCCAGCCAGAGACGTCGTTGCTGCTAAACCAAGACCTCTGTTGCCACTTAGTTAGCCTTGGAGTTATGTAATATTGTTGTAAGCAACAGTATTGTAATACTCCATTATATTAATAAAGCCATTTTTGTGCCTGGAATTGCTGTATCATGTCTTTGGCGTGCGCCAGGTCTTATCACGGGGCTGGCGTGCGTCGGCCCTCTATCGGGGTGCCACAAGACTTGGTATCAGAGCTAGGCTGTCTGTAGGTTACCCTAGCACTGAACCACTCCTAGGTTTAACCGGTTGTGAGCCCAATAGAGTTGACCCGTCTCTGGCATCCGACATGGCCACTGTTGACCAACAGGCGGCGCAGTCGGAATGGACGCGACCCTACCCAGCTGTCCGCCCACCCAGCCACTCTAGATTGGACCGTGACCCCACTTGGTTGTCGGCCGTACCGGCGTATCTTCTACCCGGCACGAGAAGGATCCACGCCAAGCTGGTGTGTTCCAGCCGACTGCCTATTTAACCCCTCCCACCTGCGAGCCGTAGCCATCCCCATTCAGTAAGCCAGATCCCTGCAAGAGAACCCAGGCTAGTATCCCAAACCAGCAGCCATGGCCAGTTCTTCCAAAACGCACAACACACCCACTTTCCATAGCCGAACCTTGGTGGATGGTTGTCCTGGCTTTCCGCCCCTCCTTTCGAGGATGCTTACTCAAGCCTTTGGCTGTAGTACTCCTCCAGTGTATCTGGTGTTCCAATCAGAACCCGTTCCCCGCCTTTGCCGATTTTATGCGAAGACGTATATCAACTCAGGTCCAACAGCGGATGGGAAGCCCATGAGTTTTCAGGGCAAACCCATGCCCACCCCCGCGTTGGCTGTCCAGATGGTTGCCGCAGGAGCCATCACCCGTCTTCGTATCCAGTTTCCGCAAGTAGCGGAGATGCAAGAGTTCCGCTATTTTTCCTCTCCGTCCGACGCAGGTGGCAAGTTCGCCAGCATAGTTGGAGATGCTGACCCAGCAATAGCTCGCCTAGTCCAGTATATTGATGCCCAGGGACTTCTGCTCTCCGGCATCCTTAGAGAGTTCCAAGCCATTGACCAAGACACCACACGGGTTGTTACGAGAGCATACCATGCGGCCCGTGAAATTGCATTCCAGACCACCCGTTCCCTGTTGCCAAACCCAGTGCCACCTTCGCAACTAGTACCACCCTCGCAACCCGTGAACCTCTATCGACCAGGCATCATCCACCCAAATTCCATTCAAGGAGCTATCCGGCGGCTTCGTCGTCGGGATGTGTTCCGTCAAGATTCCCCTGCAGCTCCAGCAGTTGCGCCCCAACCCATAGAGATGTCCGATGCTGAAGATGGAAGTTGCCTTAGCCTTCGTCCCCCAGGAGAGCCCCAGCAAGAGTAGGCCCATTTGTGGCTCCGGCAGTGACCGAAGCCAGAAGATACCGCGAGTATGCGCGTTGCAAAGACTGTTTCTTCGCCTGCGTTCAGGATTAGGACTCTGTAGTTCGGAGTGAGTGTTGCTATTAGCTGCCTAGTAATGCTGCGTGTTGTTGCATGATTGTACTGCGTGTACTGTTTGTGCTTGTGTGCTGTTCTAATGTTATGTATGCCTGTTTGCTCTGTGTGCCTAGTTCATCTGTCACTCTGTTAAGCAGAAATGTTTAACAGAGCTGGCAGTGGACTCTTAACAAGATTTTAGTCAGTAGAGCACTTACACCTAATAACATTGGACTCGCCCAGAGTCTCTAATAAAATGCGAGCTGGTGTAGGTGTATGTATACTAGGAGTACATACACCCACTAGCATTAAATCACCTTAGTGTAATTTGCACGATATGTTTCCTTCTTCTGCCTGCATTTTGCTATCATGTGCATTCTGCATCTACCTGCATATTAGTCTAGATTGCATGTGTATCGTGTGAGCAATGTCTGCACGCCAAGTTCTTTCTCCTGAGTACAATCGCAGCAGTACTCGGGCAGAATGCAAAGTCCCCTATCCATGCCTATCCGTGCTTGCCCCATTTGCCAGTTTTCCTGAACCCAGCGTTCTGGAAAACCAGCCCTGCCCAGTAATGCCCCGGTCCCAAAATCTTTTCTCAGAACCCGGTTGCAATATCGGAGAAATTCTGAGGAAATTTTATTGCAGCATAGACCGGTACAACCCTTCTAGTCCAAGACCTAAACCCTGATGCTACCCCAACCCCCCACCTATTGTGGATGCTGTTCAGCGAGGAGCAACTAGCAGCGTGGCCTCCACGCTGGTAGAGCTCTGCTGACCGCACCGCACTAACCCTAGACCCAGCGGTGCCTCTGTCATCGTCTTGTTGACAGGCCGCCCCCTCGCCGCCGTAGCCCGCGTTTACTCCGCTGGCCTGAGACGGCGTAGTTGACCTCCAGCCACCCCTCTGGCAGCGGCATCACGGCGATCATCGAGGATCATCGCGCATAGCAGCAGCGAGCCGCCCACCAATGCCGCCAGCATGCCAGCCACGAGGATCGTGATCAGCTCCGAGCCCACGCCCGCCATTAACGCCTTGCCTCGCGCTCCTGCAATCAGAAAGAGAAGGAAAAAGAGGAAGAAGAAGTGAGGTAGAGTGCGAGGTGGTAGAAAGGAGAAGAACCCCGCGGTCGTTTTTATAGCCCAAGTCCGGTGTACGGTGAGCGAGGTCCAGGGGACCGCGCGTCGCTCGATCACCAGCGTCCAGGAGGTGAATCCGCGAGCAGTGCCGACCGGCGTTGGCCCGCGATGGGAGTGCTCTCTGCGTTGGCCTCGTGCACGCCACGCACTACGTTGTAGGGTGCTTTGCGCCCTAGGAGCTAGGCGTGCGCAGTGCCCAGCCGCACTCGGGACAGCGCAAGAGCGAGAGAGAGAGCCGTTGGCCGGATGAAGAAGAAGGCTGCTAGTGGGCCCTAGGCCCACCTGACAGCGAGAGAGGCCACTGTTCATTAGGGTACCCTGAGCATTTTTGGAAAAGGGAAATATTACTTTTTTTAAAAATGTCAGAGCTACCCAGCGGCCCCTACCTGTGGAGTAGATCCCGCGATATCCGTATTTCGATCTGGGTGTACCAGTTTTCGGTACTCTTAACTCGGTTGTTTTCAACCACAGGGTTAAGACCCAACCCAGAGGTTTTTCCGACAGGCGTAGTGTTTGTCTAAGCTAACCCTAGGAATCTCGAGGACGAGATTCTTTTAAGGGGGGAAGGTTTGTAACACCCCAAAAATCGGGTTATCGATTTTTGTGCTGTTATTCCTTCCTAGCTTTTCTCTCCCGAATTTTTTTCCTCTGGAATATGGTGAATGACCAGGTGAATCCAGCTAACCCTCAACCTCGCAGTGCCTTTCCCATGCTCATGTGCCAGCCAAGCTCTTGTCCGAACCTCATTCAAACCCTAGTTCCAAAATATTGGAACTGGAAATCCTGCCTTTGTGTTTACAAAGGAGCTATCATTTTCCTTGCTCTGTTAATCCTCCCAAAATTTCCAGAGATCCTCCTTCAGTCATAAACCCTAGATGTGCAAAAATATTACCCAGTCATATGCAATATTTCTCATCTAGAATTAATTCCTTTTTCTGACTTTCTAAGGAATTAAATCCAGGAAAATATCTATCCATCTCCAGAGGTCATGAAAACTTGTGGATATATTCTTTGTGATCATATTAAGCTCTCATAAAAATATTGGCCATAATTAAATGAGGGAAATTGCTTTTTCCTATTTAAAGCCAATATTTCAATTTGTGGCCTTTCCAAAGGAACTACCATTTTGGTAGCTAGGAAAAATCCCAAATAATTTGTGGAGCTTCTAATATCCATATCTTTATCATTTCCATCAAAATATCAAGTTCCTCAATTCAAATTTTGAGCACCACATCCCTTTGCAAATTCTGTCCAAAATTCCTGTTTGCAAAGGAAGTGCTTGATTCCTTGATCTCCTTGGGCTGAAATTTTGCAGGGTGATTCATTATGATATATTACATATGGAAACCAAAAATCAGCCCATTCCATCTGGCCAATCTCCCTCAGCAAATTATCCAAGTTTCTGTCCACATTGGAGCACTGTGAAGGAAGTACCATTTCTACTTATGCAAATGGTATGAAACTTTTATAGTGACTCCATATGCCTAAATTATTGATCTCCTCCAAAAATAATCCAAATCCATGTAGCCATTTTTCCCCAGCATCCTCATCTTCATTTCTGTCCAGTCTGGCACTTTGCAAAGGAGGTACTATCTAGAGTGGTCTAGGGGAGCTGAAACTTTGCCAAGATGATGACCTTAGTAGATGATTGATCCTTGCCCAAGATCAGGCCAAGAGGTGCACTGTGGTGGCCACTGCACAGCACAAACACATGGTTGCCAGCTGGTGTTTGACCTTGGAGCAGTCACCTCAGACCTCTCTGGAGCTAGTCAGCCGCATAGGTCAAGTCAGCGAAGCATGGAGAAGCCCCCAGACATGGTTTGGCTTCTTATAGGGCGTGTCAACGCCGTGGCCACGCGGTGACCACGTGCAGAGCACGCCAAAACTGCGCTCTGTGCATTGGCGTCGTCGGTAGCGCATCTCCAGTGAGCTCCAGCCTGTCCGGGAGTGTCGTAGAGCTCCCTATCGCGCGCGTGAACCCTCAGAGCCCTCTCCCCCTCGTCCCGAAGCTCCTAGCCGCCTCTGTCAACCGCCGGAGCGCCGCCGTCTCTGGAAGCTCCGTCTACCGTCGAGAGAGCCCCTTCCCTCTACTATAAATAGCATGCCCCGAGCCCCCTGAGCAGCAGCAAGTCCCAAGCCCCTTCCCTTGAGCTCTAGGAGCTCCAGGCCCCTCCAATGGCCGAGGCCTCGCCGTCGATCCCCTCGGCCACCGCAGCAAGCGCCCGGCCTCCCCTCCTCTGAGCCGCGGCCGCCGCCTTCCCCATATCTCGTAGGGCCGCCGCCGCCCTCAGCTTCTCCGGGGAAGCCCTGCTACAGCGGCACCACGAGCGCCCGTTGGCCACCGCGCCCCGGCCAGTGGTGACGACGCTGTAGCCCGCCTCCGCTGGCCTCGTGACCACCCTCGGGCGCGGCGTGGCACGCCGGTGCCAGAGAGCTCGCCGGCCGGCCTCCTAGTGCGGCGAGGCGACCGCGACGCCGGCGGCCGGCTGCCCTTGTCCCTGTCTCCGGTCGGGAGGAAGGGGATGAACGACCAGGAGGAGAGAGAGAGATAGGGTGGGCCCCGCCCGTAAGTGAGACAGCGGCTGGGCTCAGCCGGTTAAGTGGAGGCGGTATTTTGAAAGTACGCTTTCCCTTGTCGAAAGCGTAATCTAAAAAATACGCTTTCATTTTTAACCAGCCGGCCGAATCTGCTATATTATCAACGTTCACTGGTTAAGAGCAGAAATAAATAGTTGTTATTTATTTCCTGCCAAACGAATGAACGTCCGTATCTTTGCGACCGTAGCTCCGATCGAGGTAAAACCAGCGCCCACGTCTTCGTCTCGTCGAGCCCGTTCCGATAGCACCATTTTCATAATGTGTTCACATAGTAGAAATAACCATTTTTCCCTTGCCCTATATCTGTCCCCTCGGTGAGGGAACCCTTTCCGGCGAATTCTTCCGTGAGGTGATCGCACTTCTTCTCGGCGTATTCCTCGACCCCCAGGCAAGCCAACCTCTTATCATGAGCTCCGGACTTGCGTGATGACTTTGCTTGCACCCTGTGTGTTTACTCTATTACATTTGTATCAACTGTTAGTTCGCATTTGCATACACTAGTTGTGTCACCCGTATTAGCTGATAGCACTACCTTTCATCTAAGGTTATGACTTGTTCTCATACTCTGCTATGCTAGTAATAATATTGCTAATGACATAGTCATGTTAGTACTATGGTTGATCTCATGCCATGACTATCAGTACTATGATCTTGCTATGTCAGCACTTACAGTTGTCAGTGAAATGGTACGATGATGAATATGTTGAGTTGGATTAATAAACTAAACTTAGTTGGTTGATCTTGAGTCACCTGTCCGGGCTTATCCGTGCAACCACATTTGCCGGTATGGGACGGTCTTGACTTGGTCTGATCGCGTGCTCTTCTATCGGTACCACCAAAGAGGGAAGGTTATGCGCGCATGCTGCCCTGGCCCGGTAGGCGGCGATAACCTTGTGAGCCTAGTTGAGTTATGTGGTTATGTGCGCACGTCCCCATTTGGGACAGTTTAGTACGTCCCCGTTTGGGACAGTTTAGTTTGGCCACGACGGTGGCAGGTGTCATGAGGACACAGGGGCCACCCAAGGCAGGCCTCCGGGGGAGGATGAATGCCGGTGGTACGATGGGAGAGTCACGGGTCAGACAAGTTTCGTTGGAGCAACGCTGGTCCACCTGAATGGGATTACGAGGCTAGGTGCTCCACGGTGTGGGTAAAGTGCGCAACCTCTGCAGAGTGTAAAATCTATTCGAATAGCCGCGTCCATGGTATTGGACAGCCCGCCCAGACCTCAGTAGGTGGTCAACCGTAACCGTGTCAGTAATGATGGAAGAACTCATCTTGGGTAGACATCAAGTGATGTTAGGAATATGATATGTTAGCCAAGGAATGGTTATATGATGAGTGGCTGGATGACCACATGATTTGGATTGGACTTGGATCCGGTTCAGGTTGGATCATGAGTATGTTGAGGGTTGTGGGACAACCCCAAAGAGAGTAAGTTGGTATTCGGTAACATCAAGTACTTTAAGCACCGAGTGTGATTAATTCCATGCTATGTTATGTAGATTACATGCCTGATCCATGTTATGCCATGTTTTCCTGTTAATTCCATGCCATGTTTAGGATTAATTCATGCATAGCATAGGGCTTGCTTTGTCATCTGCTTGTTTGGTTGCTATGTATTTGGTTGTCTTGCGAGTACATTCAAAGTACTCACCTGGCCTTGCACGTGGCCAGTTGCAGGAGAAGAATCCTTCGTGCTAGATCGTAACCCAGCCAGTCCTGTGAGTTATGGAGCCCAGCCAGAGACGTCGTTGCTGCTAAACCAAGACCTCTATTGCCACTTAGTTAGCCTTGGAGTTATGTAATATTGTTGTAAGCAACAGTATTGTAATACTGCATTATATTAATAAAGCCATTTTTGTGCCTGGAATTGTTGTATCATGTCTTTGGCGTGCGCCAGGTCTTATCATGGGTCTGGCATGCGTCGGCCCTCTATCGGGGTGCCATAATAAGCCGCCTTCGTATGGACGTGTGCACGCCGTCAGAGACGGCGCCACATGAAAGTACTACTATAGGGAGGACCCCGAGGCCAAAAAGCAGAGAAAGAAGTTTAGTCAAGTGACTATCGACGAGAAGGTGGCACTGGCGTTGGAGAAAAACAAGGCTGAGGCAAGAAGGGCAGCGGTAGATGCCTGCAGAAATGATGTGGCAGCTGCATTGACAAGCTTGATGCCATCTATGGTCAGTTGGGTGCAACACAATCCACA
Source organism: Elymus sibiricus (assembly GCA_039707655.1). Lineage (NCBI taxonomy): Eukaryota > Viridiplantae > Streptophyta > Magnoliopsida > Poales > Poaceae > Elymus > Elymus sibiricus. Next base: position 137,778,031 of record CM077667.1, on the reverse strand, counting down.
CCGCCCCGCAAATGAATTTCCCATGCCCAGCTTCACCGGGAGCAACTCGTTAAACTTCACACCCGCACCCTTACCTGCTATGGCGACCGCACATGCACCTATTCCAGCAGCACCAGCTCCCGCACCTGCACCCTCTGACAGCAGCCCATGCTCCGTCTCTGGCTTAAATGTCGGGCCATCGACATTGGCCGAGCTCGATGCCCTCACGGTAAATACGCATCGCACGCTCATCAACATATGTAACCAATCTTTAGTTCCCGTTGCCTTTCGGATCTCTGACGCCGCACACATGTCTTTGCAGGCCGACTCCATTCCGTGCACCTTCCTCTACCACATGAACGGCGGGTTGGTGGTTGTGGGGAAGGCTACTATAATGAAGCCCAAGGATCGCTCGTTCCATGGCCGGCAGATGCCCGATAACGCCTTAAGGGTCTCTGTAGCGAGTGTGGAACATGGCTACGGGGGTTTATGTCTTCCCGTACCAATAGGTGGAGAGGATGACGAGACACCGACGCAACTTGGCGAATCGAAAAATTGGCCTATCCTATGCCGAAGAATCTTATTCGTTTGGAGGTGGTTGGGAGCAATCCAAAGGGACCTGAGCAAGGTATGACCACAACCCCACCTACGCAATTATGACTACCGTCTGCGCTGCTGGGTGAGGGTGAGCGACACGAGGAAGGGGGTCCAACCGTTCCGGCCCCGGCTGATGATGTCGTCCACATGGATGAGGATATGGATCATGACATTGAAGATGAGGACCCTCTCCATTGGCTCAATACCGGCGCTGACACCTACTATGAAGACGTAGTGATGAATCAGCCATATGAGGAACAGCCGGAGCAGGAACGTCCTCGGGAGTGCAAGAACTCTTTGTTCATGCAAGCCTCACAGGACACCCCTCCAGATGTCGCCTCAACCCAAGCTCAACTATTAAGACAAGATCGTGCAATGCTTAGCCCAACGACACTGGGGACGGTGGTCAGACAGGGTCTGACAGACCCACCAGCACCTGATCGCACCAAGAAGAAGCAGAGGAAGAGACCGGCGAGGAAAGACCCGGTTGCCGCCAAAGCTGCGAAAGTGGCTTCTTGCAGCCAGCCGCCTCCGCATACACGGGTTGCGGACAGTGTACCGATCAAAGGTGCGCCGTCTATCCATATCGCGGGAAAGCCAATGTTACCGGAGGATGCGCTAGCCGCCATAACAGGGGATCTCAAGAGACTGCATGACCATGTGTTGTCGACGGAGAGAAGCCTTCTCTCCTCAAATGATCTAGGATACCCGCTTTATACGGTCCATGTGTCGTGTATTGACAAGGAGTACGTACACGCCTGCCCTGCGGACCTGTTCTTCCTGCGATTTGACTACATCTTCGAGTTGTTCCTAATGAGGCGGCTAGATTTGTCGTTCATCCGTCTTTATGCACTTCATATGAACTACATCGTCAGGAAAGAACAAATCAGTGGTCTTGCGGTCACGGACCCGTACTACATGCGTGAGGGCTACTTGTTAGTCGACGAAGCCAACCGCAAATATGCGACGGAGTACATGGAAGAGTTCATGGTCAACCATAAGGACAAGAAAGCGATTATCGTACCTTATCATCCCAGGTAAGTCATCCACGGATAACCACTATAGCACATACATCCTTTCGTGCATTTCAATCGTTACTTTTGCACGCATGAACACTAAGTTGATCGTGTATTTATTTTGCGCAGCCACGAGAGCGCCATTCTCATCGTTCTTTACCCGTGTTACTCCCGTGCACTGTATTTGGACCCGTCCATGAACATACAGAAGAAAGATTACACAGACATCAAATATGTTCTGGACAAAGCTCTCCTGGGCTTCAGCATGCGGGGTGGCTACATCCAATTGAAGAAGACATTTAGGGGCACGGTGTGTTTCGCCCACAAGACTAACTTCTATTGCGTCCAGTGACCGGCAAAAAGTAATAAGGATGGATTCTACGTCATCCATCTAATGCTGGAGTACAGAAGGGATCAACAGTCACTTCGCATGACATCTACATCTGATACCCATATCTAGAGATGGGTCGAAGCCTTAGAAACCGTACCAGATCATCTACTACGAAATGAATTCTACCGCATCCAACAGGAAATTGCGTCGATCATCTACTACAAATTTTTGACCTGTAAATTAAACTTATAGGAAATATGCCGGTAACACTAACATTATTACCATTTCTAAACCAGGTGTGCAGAATATGTAGTAACCTCGGATATTATTCTTTGGAAAAAGAAGTACACACACCTGCATATGGCATTAGATCAAAGGAGGTAGCAAGAAGACTAATACTGATTTATGAAAAGAAGTAGCAACACAAGTTGCCCGCTGAGAACAGTTACCAAAATAGCAAGCCGACGTGGTTCTTCTTTAGCTTCTTTTTTCACCTGAAAAAATGTTATAAGCCCACACCAAAACGAAGCATGTGAATCATAATGACACTTGCTGCTAATTCCATAATTACTCCATCGAGCAATATATGTATTGTCAGAAAACAATCTACGTATTTGATAATATTTTCCTGTTATGTCAAGAACGAAGCAATAGGACTACTTGCAATCCATTTATTTGTGCTTCCATCACAGCACTTCCGGTAATGGATTTTTTTTATCAGGATAAACATCGATCACAAATTGTCAAAACACTCCATCCAGCATGTATCTATATATGTAACCTGTAGATTGGAAGGGACTGGGATGTGGCATTACTGAGTGGTAGACGTGCTTGGCAGGGGCGTGGGCGCGTGGCGATGCATCCGTCATCTTCTTCCTCGTCCTCCTCTCAGTCCAGCACTTGGTGATGGCGCTGGTGCTGCTACTTTGGCGGGCGCTTGTCATCTTCGTGGACAACCTTGGTGGATTCAAAGCCCTTCGCATCCTTCGTCTGACTGGTTGTCGCCGTCGGCACCGCTGGGCTGCCGCCCACGCTCGACGGAAAGACCAGGAGCACGGACTGGAAGGAATCGGGAAAGATAAGGGCGCCGAAGGGATTAGGACCGGTGGTCCGGAGCAGCGAACGCCATCCCTCCTCCACCATCAGGTGGTCTCCGCTGGCCGCTGCAGACGACTTCGGCCTATGGTTTGTGGCTGTGACCACTCGTGATGTGGACATAGCTACCTCAAATACGGCCAAAACTATTGCACCCATTCATATTTTACAGGTGAATTCTAGTAGTAATTATAAAATATATTATTTAGTTATTAAAGACAAAATTACTACATCTCCATTTATTTCATGCAGGGTTATCGGAGATTTATTCAAACCACGTGTTAAGATACGGTTGCTTGTGTATATACAAATACATGCTTGTGTGTTCACACATCCGTATGATACGGCTGACTTGGTGCAGCCATGCAGTGATGCAACGTGCATGCAAAGAGGAGGAGGGTCAGGCCCATATGTGATGCATGTCACACGATGCATGCATGCGTGCAATTCAGCCCACACACACATGGGCTTGATTAGGCCACGTGCAACGCCGGCCACGCGAGCGCCCAACTACATCCGTACAACGCCCGAGTGCTTCGTCGAACAACAGAATCAAGGCGGCGGCTCCTCTTCATACTACTATAAATAATTAGTCTGCCTCTAGGGTTAGACTCGGGTTTTATTGTATTGTTTAGCTACTGCTACAAATCGCATCTACGCGACGTGTAGGACTACCGCCTTGTCAGATCAACAGTGGAACCCCAACTTTTCATCTAGTTCGTGTGTTCAGTTTATTATCCGCAATTTCAGATTACAATTACCATTGTTCTTGCCGGTTCTTCGGTTGCTTGCAGGAACTCGAACCTCGTTGTTCAGGTTGATCGTGCCTACGGCAAGGTCAATAACCATCGGAGATTGGTTTAGCGATTGTCAAGGCGTATCGTCGGGTACGGTATAGCCGGATCGTCAAGGTCAAAATCCACCAAATCGATATTTATCCCTACTCTCATCGAAAGATCGGGGCGCCGTCACATCAAGTGGTATCAGTTTTCAGGTTTATCGGTGAGAGATTTACAGTTTTCATAGATTAGTTTGTTTTTTGTCCTATAACCCACGAAAAAGCCAAAAAAAATATACATTAGTTCATCCTTTACGCCTACCTTTTTAGCCTTTAGCAATTTTTGCATCTAGTATTTGTTTAGTTGAATTGTTGATTGCATTCATCCTAGAATTAGTGCTGGTTTAGATTAGTTCGAGACAAATTGTCTACTAGATCGAACATTATTTTTGTCCACCATCTTTTCCGCCACAAGTTTGTCGGTAATCTGGAAAGAAAAGAAAAGGGCAAGGTTGCGTCGTTTTACACGCATATAGGCGCTGCCCCGCGACAGTATTTCGGACAGAGTCCAGACTAGCGTCTACACCTCTGCGTCGCTATCCACACGCAGACGCGCGTCACCAGACATCTTTGCCATCTGTGTCTGCCTCCTCGCGCGGCACAGTTCTGATCACACCACGCGCACCACCCACTCCACCAACTGATCCTGTGTGAAAGTAGTACTCATCTCTAATCACAACAGCCATTAATATCTAGGTAGCTTTCATAGCCTTGTTTACTTGCTGTAGCACTTCGTCAACGCGCTGTTATTTCTTCCTTTGGCCCTAACTTGTGTACGTGCCATCTTTGTGAATTTTCTGGTAGTAACCGGCCAGTGAAAAAAAAAAAAAAAAAAAAAAAGCAAAAAAAAGAGATTTTGCAACGTACAGGCTCCGCTCTTTTGGACAATCTTTACTGTTCTGTAATATTTGCTGGACATTTTCTGTTCTTGGTTGCAACTATTCTGCGTTTATACCTCACTTATATCTAGCTATTTTGAGCTATCATATTTTTATCGGATTCCACTCCCTTGATCCATCGGTTTCCACTTACTTGATCCAGTATCTAGGCTTAGATTGTTTTATCTCTTACTAGTCGACTGCCAGCACTAGTTAGGAGTTTGAGCAATTATTCAGCTTGCATTACTTTTTGCTTGATTGTGCCATATATTGTGAGTTGAGGAAACCTTCACCAAACTCCACTTCCTATATTGTATCTTGTCCGGACACTTGGTAATCGCTATATCAATCTATTGATAACTTTTGACTTCGCCAACGGCCGACAACCACTGCAGCACAGTAAGGACGGGTAAGAGCTTGGTAATTGCTAGAGAGTTGAGAGACATTTTTTTTACCACCTCCGAGTAGTACTATAGGAACATTATACTTGTGATTTTTTTCTTGTTTGGTACTAAACATGACAGGTTCTCGAGTGACCAATAGTTGGGCTACATCTATTGTCGGGGATGACTTGCCATATATTGACGCGAGTCATTATCACCCACCACAGCATGTACGACTACCGTCACAAGATGTATATGAAGGTAGAAGCGCACATGACCAGGTTATTTCTTTGCCACAATTCGAGGGTAAATATGATCCCGATTCGTATATTGATTGGGAAATGGAGGTAGGCAAAATATTTTCCAGCCATAATGTTTCTGAATGAAATAAAATAAATGATGTCACTAAAAGCTTTTCCAGTTTTGCTTTAGTTTGGTGGAGAAATTATTGCAGGGATAATATTTTTAATCTACCTACTACTTGGAAAGCTTTAAAACTTGTTATGCGAAACCGATTTGTTCCTTCATACCATGCCAGTGATTTGCTTAGAAAATTGCATGGTTTAGCACAAGGCAATGACACTGTTGAAGAATATTATGATAATTTGTGCACTGCTTTATTTCGTTGTGACTTAGAAGAATGTGAAGAAGCTACCATGAATAGATTTTTGAGGATATTGAACCGTGATATTTATGATATACTTGTGCATAAAGAATATTATTCCATGAATGGTTTGTTTCATCTTGCTTGTAAAGTTGAACAGAAAATTAATAGACCCATACATGAGACATACAAACACATGGTACAACCCCATACACGAAGTTTTGTTTCAGTTACTTCTTCTCGTGCAAAAACTACTATGGTTGTTGGACCCAATACATCGAGAGACACACCACTCCCGTCTTGTGAAATGATGTCGGCATCTTCCGAGTTGGCTATACAAGGTATTGAATCTACCCTTCCAGATGAGATTATTCCATGTCGTGCTGAATTAAAAGCTTCATTAGTTGAGTTGACGGAAATGCCATCTGTTTTGATCAAACCAATTATTACACATAATTATGTTGCTACCTTGGATAAATTGTGTGGTCAAACAACTGAAACACCTATTGTTATGCGTGCACCAGCTGCTAAAATTGATTCCCTCGTTGATACAAGTGCACCCAATGAATTAAAGGCAACTAAAATTGACCCATGTGACTTGATTGTACAATTTGGTTTGGATCACATTCAATTGGTTAAACATGATGAAGTATTAGCTAGAATATCTCATGTTAATTCTTTGTATTCTATTTTGATGGATCCACCTATGCCTTTTTCACATGCGAGAAACAAAATAGCTGAAATCACATGTTTGAGTTTCGTGAAAAGTGTTTATGCGCCTAATATTACCTTTATCTTGATTGGAGAGGACTGCGTAGATAGTGAATTTTTGGCGCATAGAATTTGCATCACATGTGATGATCTTACTAGATTGAAAGAGAATATTAATATGACAATGCTTGATCATTTTGATATGACCTCCAACATTGGTGTTGATTATATGCGCAATAGTATTTTTCATGATTCTGCATTTAAGCATTTTACATCCTATAGTTTGGATGCGGATTATGTTTATTCACCTATGGTGGGATGGTTTAATGATAAGCATTACAAATCAGATTATATGAATATACCCTTCACTTATATATATGCTAGTCACACCTTCGTAAAGATATTAATTGTGCAACAACGGGGAAGAGTTAAAACAGATGACCTATACATATACCATGTACACACCTTATCTCTTTGTTTAGTCTTTTTTCAGATTATCCAAAGCCGAGGACGGCTTTGTTTTCAAGAAAGGAAGGATGATGTGAACATAGCTACCTCAAATACGGCCAAAACTATTGCACCCATTCATATTTTACAGGTGAATTCTAGTAGTAATTATAAAATATATTATTTAGTTATTAAAGACAAAATTACTACATCTCCATTTATTTCATGCAGGGTTATCGGAGATTTATTCAAACCACGTGTTAAGATACGGTTGCTTGTGTATATACAAATACATGCTTGTGTGTTCACACATCCGTATGATACGGCTGACTTGGTGCAGCCATGCAATGGTGCAACGTGCATGCCAAGAGGAGGAGGGTCAGGCCCATATGTGATGCATGTCACACGATGCATGCATGCGTGCAATTCAGCCCACATACACATGGGCTTGATTAGGCCACGTGCAACGCCGGCCACGCGAGCGCCCAACTACATCCGTACAACGCACGACTGCTTCGTCGAACAACAGAATCAAGGCGGCGGCTCCTCTTCATACTACTATAAATAATTAGTCTGCCTCTAGGGTTAGACTCGGGTTTTATTGTATTGTTTAGCTACTGCTACAAATCGCATCTACGAGACGTGTAGGACTACCGCCTTGTCAGATCCACAGTGGAACCCCAACTTTTCATCTAGTTCGTGTGTTCAGTTTATTATCTGCAATTTCAGATTGCAATTACCATTGTTCTTGCCGGTTCTTCGGTTGCTTGCAGGAACTCGAACCTCGTTGTTCAGGTTGATCGTGCCTACGGCAAGGTCAATAACCATCGGAGATTGGTTTAGCGATTGTCAAGGCATATCGTCGGGTACGGTATAGCCGGATCGTCAAGGTCAAAATCCACCAAATCGATATTTATCCCTACTCTCATCGAAAGATCGGGGTGTCGTCACATCAACTCGTGGGCACCACACACCAAGGTGGGGGAGGAGTAGGGGAGGGAAGCGGCAGAGGATGAGGGAGTTGCCGCGGCGGCGGCAGGGCACACGGACAGCCGACGACGACGTGGGTGCGGGGCGGCGAGGGAGGGACTTGTGTCGCGGCTGCATCTGCTCCCCATTCTGTCCCTCTCTCTCTCTCTCTCTAGAAGAACGGAAAAGGAAGGATCGAGAGATTTGTGGTGGATAGTTGTCCCCTACATATTTAGGTACACTATAGTAGAAAACAGGCCATTGGTCCCGGTTGGGAAGGGCCTTTAGTCCCGGTTCCCCAACCGGGACTAAAGTATCTTTATCTTTACCTAATAATAAAGCGCTTAACCCTTCTGGTCGTAAGTCATCTAAATTACCCTGAAAGTTGATAGAAATTACCCACCAATGCCACCCGTAAGTGAAAAAATGATTGGTTTCTTTTCCTTTATAAATCAGCCGTACGCACTCATTCAATAAGAAGCTATGCTCTTTTATATCGCATGTACACACACGACCCACTGGCTAGGCGCTGGCTCTTCCCCCTGATCGACCCAGGTTCGATCCCACCATCTCCCCCTTTTTCATCCCTTTTAGCTCTTATTATTGACAGTTGCCCGAATGGGCCGGCCCAACATGGCCTTCATTATTTTTGTCCTTTCTTACACTCAGTTTTTCTTTCTTTTGAATTTATTTCGAAAATACTCTGAATATTTCTATAACAAAAATCATTTATATGCAAAATTCGAAAAAACTGTTAATCATGCATTAAAGAAATGTTAAATTTCTCTAGGAAAAATATTTCCCTTGTTATACAAACAAATGAGTTGTGTGTATGGAAAAAAATTAGGAAATAATAATATAAGTTTCTGTTTTTTTTTTGAAAAAAAGTTAAGCATGCATTTAAAAAATGTTAAATGTGTATAAAAATGTTTCTAATGTATACAAAAAATATACAATGTTTATCGAACAATGTAGACATAAACAATTATAAGTTTTCAAAAATATTAATTGTGTATTTGAACAATGTTAAACATGTATATCGAAAATGATCATGATGTATACTAAAAAAGTAGAATGCATATAGAAAAATTAGACATAAAAAAACTATATGTTTAAAAAATGTTGAACATAAAACTGGAATATGTTAATGTGTATATCTAAATGTTTGTGATGTATACAAAAGTGTACAATGTTAATGGAGAATGTAGACATCAAAAATATTTTACCAAATGTTAATTATGTATTTTCAAAATGTTAATCATGTATTTTCCAATTGTAAACGTTTTTATAAAAAAAAACTTTCGGATGTATACAAAAAATGTACAATGTATATGAGAAAAGTAGACATAAAAATATAAGTGGTCAAAATTGTTAATTATATATTTGAAAGATCTTAAACATGTATATAAAAATTATACTTGGTGTATAAAAAATGTAGAAAGAAAACGAACAAAAAATATAAAATTGAAAAAGAAAGAAAGAAAGAAAAAACAAGAACGATAAAAACATGCTCACATTAATTATTAAAGTGTACTTTGTTATTTTCATCGTACTGCAAGTATTTGTTGGGCATCACCGAGGAGTAGCAGCAACAAATGTGTAATGAGATACCTCCAAGTAGCTAGATATTTTTGTTGTCTAATAAGTTAAAAACATCTTGAATACACTTTAACAATCATCCCATTTTTATTGTTTCTATGCAACACCACTTAATTGTGACATTGTAAAATATTTCAAGGGATTTACTAATGTCTTGAGAATGTGCATGAGGGGTGACTTTTTCTTCCCCGTTGCAACGCACGGGCAGGTTTGCTAGTAGAGACTAAAGGGTCCAAGCCTTTAGTCCCGGTTGGCTACGAACCGGGACTAAACCCTGGCCACGTGGTCGGCAGCGCGCGCCAGGGCATGGGGACCTTTGGTCCCGGTTGGTAACACCAACCGGGACTAAAGATTTAGGGGTTTAGGGGTTTAGGTGTTTAGGGGTTTAGTGTTTATTGTTTATTTTTCATTTTCATTTTGTGTTTTCCATTTAATTCTTTTTCATTTCAAACATATTTTACGTTACTACATAATGTATATGTTATGCATATATAATAGAATTTCTCGTAGAACCGATCATATATCATAAAATTTCTCGTACAAGCAATCATATATCGTAGAATTTCTCGTACGACCACATGCATACATATATATATATATATATATATATATATATATATATATATATATATATATATATATATATATATATAATTTGGTATATACAATTTCTCGTACAATTTGCAGATCCTTTGCGGATCGGGTAATGGTATTCTCCGTCGGGAGATATGACCTGCTGAAGCAAAAATCCCGCAATTTCCTCTTGAATTGCTCGTATGCGCTCCGTTGGTAGGAGCTATCCCGCATCTGCGTCATCTATATATAAAGAAGGAGATCAATATGAATATGCATGTTAGTTGTGTGTATATGTATTAGATCATGATAAAAAAATATGAATGGTGTTTACGTACCCAAAGATCTCTTGCACTCTTGCTGCTTTCGGTCATAAAGCGAATGTTCTCGCAAACGTAATATGCACATAGTTCAGTCCCCGGTGCGTGCCTCATGCACTTTACGAGAATAGAATTCAATCAGATAATAATGAAGCATGGCAATGGTATTGAAACTAGAATTAAAGAGATGCGCTGACGTAGCTAGTACTACTTAATTACCCTGGGCTTTCGCCATCTCAACTCTGGTTTCCATTCACCGGTGACCTCTTTGATGAAACGTTTCCAAACCCTGCCCGGCAAACAAAATGAATAAAGGAGTTATTAATTACTTGATATTAGGAAATGAACTAATAAAGAAGCCGACATAGTGCGTCAATGATTGAAATTACCTTTCGAGCAACGAATGCAAGCTTATGTAATCTTCAGGGTCTTTACTTAGCGAGTCCAGTACTTCAATAGTTACATCGTCAACTCTAATGATTAGAAGGATCCAGTGGTAGCTGCGCATACGATTTGTATAAGCGGGCATGCATAACTCATCAACTACACTTAACATCGAGTATATATATATAAGCAAAAATAGAATTTGTAGTACAAGACAGTAACACTCACTGGAAGTTCCAAGGTAAAAGTATTTCTGGTTTGGTATTTAGGGCCTTCAAAAACCTTAGAAGCATTTTCTCCGTGTCTTTAGGGTTCCTTCTCAACACTTCTTCATTAACGGTATTTGGGTCAATGAACCCAATGCCATAGACTCCAGCTCTTTTCAATTCAAAAATCTTCATTCTGCATAATACCACACAAAAGAATATAGTGAGTATAATAACAGGCAATGAACGAGCTGAGCTAGAGACTTAAATTACAGAAAGAAATCACTTACAGACAATAGCAACTGACGATAGATTTGTCGAGTGCTTTTTGATTGAATAACTGAAAAAATTCTTCATTTTCAATCCACAAATCTTTTTCATGGATGTAATGCTCTTTCTCGACTTTCACCATGAGGCTCTCTCGCCCGTCCTTTACTTCTCTCATGTACCAGTCATGCAATTTGTACATTTGCGTTGTTAGAAGCTTCTCGTCGTCATGACCGACCAGAGGTTTCCCGGGGACATATTGCCATGCTATTTCCTTCGGATCCAACGGTGGAAATTCCTCGATCTCTAGGAGTTGTTCAACGGTGATATCGAGTAATCTAGCATTCTCGCTGTCAGCGTCGGTTATTACCACATTATTGGCACTCACCTTGAGCGGGCTGATCGATTGGACTGTCTGTTCTCCGAGCTGGGGAACATTTTTCCCGCATTTACTGCTATCGCTCGACTTCTGTCTTTTGTGGGATTCATAGGACTTGGTAATACAGCGTTCATAGTCTGATACCGACCTTTTCTCCGCCGGTTTAGCTGCATCAATAAAGTGTTGTACGACCTCGTTGGGTACTTTCTCCTTTGGCGGCGGGGGCGGTTTCGGTCCAAAATGGGCCCGCAGAGCGAGATTCACTGATTCATCGAGTTCCTCGTCAGTCATACCGTAAGCTAACTTCTTTTTGGCAGGAGGATCGGGTTTCTTCTTTTGTGTTCTCTTCCGCTTTGGAGACGGCGGATATCGATATCGCGGACGTCTCGCGCTACGCTCCGTCTCGGGGTGGGATGGACTCTGCTGACGTGGCGGAGCTTGATATCGCGGACTCGCCATGCGCTCCGTCTCGGGGTGGGATGGATTCGGCTGGCGCGACGGAGATGGATATGGCGAACTCACCCTGCGCTCCGTCTCGGGGAGGGTTGGAGTCTGCTGACGCGGCGGACTTGGAGGAGGAGTCGGTGGCCTTGGCACCGAGTTTGGAAACACGATGCATTCCTTTTTCCATAAAATGACACAACGCCTGGCTTCTCCCAGTGTCCGCTCCCCTTCACCTCCAAGGTAGTCAAGATCTAGTGATTCATATGCCGACACAACTTGATCCACCCCGACACGAGCATAGTCAGGTGGAATCGGATTGCCGTGGAAAGTTGCTTCAGGCCCACTCGGTAAAGCAAAGCCGTCCGCCGCCTTCATGGATATGTTCTTCAGTTTCACGTATAACTCACAAAGTGTCGACTCTAGGATATCATCCACGGGGTAGCGAGCCAGGAGTGCATCATCGGCCGGGACCCCCGTGGAACCCACGCTGCTTTTCGGCATAGATGATGGAATGGTACCATCCAATGCTGGATCTGGCTGCTGCTGCTGCTGAGACGCGCCTTGCTGGCTAAGTTTGTTGATTTGCTCCTGCTGCATGTTATATTTGCGTTCCAAGTCCTGAATCCGATCTACTTCATGCTTCTTCTTTCCGTCACGACTTCTGTAGCTGTCGTTCCAATCCGCAAACCCCAGAAACCACGGAACCATGCCTTTGCCTCGTGTTCGTCCCGGGTGTTCAGGATTCTTGAGGGCGCGCGAAAGCTCATCCTTCTCTCTCTCGGGCTCGTACACATCCGCTCGAGCTTCTGCTATTGCTTTAAGTAACTCGTCCATGGCTTCTTTAAGACTTGCCTGTTCAAGAACCTCCCCTGTCTTTGGGTCCAACTTTCCCCCATGTGCATAAAACCAAGTCCTGCACCTCTCGGGCCAAGTCTCTGTTACTGGAGTGACCCCTGCAGCCTTCATGTTTCTCTCAGATTCATCCCACTTAGGCAACCCATACTTGTAGCCGCCTGGCCCCAGACGATGGTGCCACGTTTTTTTTGTCGGCATTTATCTTGTTTATTCTCGACCGTTCCTTAGCTACTTGTGATTCCTTGAACTTCACAAATTCGTCCCAATCATCTGCTAACTTCACATATTCTCCTTTGAATTTTGGAGTCTTCCTTCCGTTTTCCACGTAACTTTTCCATAATCTTTTCTTCCAAGACTGGAATTGTGTGGCCATCTTCTTAAGAGCACACTTCTTGACTTTCTCCCGTTGGAGATCTGTGAGACCCTCTGGTAGGGTGAAATGTTTCATGAGCTCCTCCCAAAGCAGATCTTTTGCTCTTTGGCTGACAAAAGAAACTGCTTGGGTATCTTTTGGCTGATTCCATTCTTGAACGGTGATCGGGATTTGGTCCCTAACGATAACTCCGCATTGACGTATAAATTTGTTCGCATTCTCTTTAGGAGCAATCGGTTCGCCATCTACTCTGATTTGATCGATGTTAAACTTTACGCCTTGTTTCAACTATTTTGTCGGGCCACGTTTAACCCTTGTAGAAGATTTGCTCGATCCGGAGGGATAAAAGGAAGAAAGATTCGTTAATATATACAAATCACTCAATACATCTGATGATCACCAGAGGGCAAATTAATACCTCGCCGGACTCTGTTAAATGGACAAAAATTTCTTCGCCATCGTCATTGTCAGCTGGTTCGCCTTCGTCTCTTGGTTGTTCTTCCTCAATTCCCTCACTGGATGGGTTAAGGTATTGTGAGCCATCATCTACTTCATTCTCTTCGTTTTCGGAGCGTATCAGGTCGTACATGGCATTCTCTTGATCATGGTCTCTGTCTCTACCGTCCATAGCTTAACTAATCCAGAACAAATATAAAACAATTAGAATGCATTCAATAAGCAGAACCGGAGATATGCAAATCAATACAAGGCAATGCAACAATACGATCATATAATATCACTAATACATCATCGAATAGTATCACTAATACATCATCGAATATAATATCACTAATACAGATCTAGTTGACGTCTCGCGGCGCAGGCGGTGGACACCCAAAGATAGGAACTATGACAGGATCATAGCTCGGGTGCGATCCCTGAAGAACCTGCCAGGTATTGGAGAACCTGGCGTCCAACGCAGCCATGTAGCGTCAGACGTGCTCGTCCTCCTCCCTGACACGATGACGTACCACCTCCGCGGGGGGCGGCTCCCTCTGCACCGACAGTGGTCCACGCGACCGCCACCAAATAACCTCCGGGTCGACGAGGGGACCATCATTCCTCACCAAGCTCCGCGCCCCGGAAGGCAGCACCTCCCAGTGCCAGCCCGGCGGAGCCCAGTCCCGGACATGGCGCCTCTCAAGCAAGCTATTGCCACCGAGTCGACGACGAGGATGCTGGCCGGGCATCGTTGACTCAACGGCTACGCTATGCAACTAAACATTTAAACATGTAAACATCATATATCTGCCTAATATAAAATCGTCGATATCGTCGGGGACTCTCCCTCACCAACGATCGTCGGGGGGTACTCTCCCTCACCGACGATCGTCGGGGACTCCTCAATATCGCGTCACCGACGACCGACGATACTACATTAAAAACAACTAAACAATAAAAACAACTAAAACAACTAAATTAACTACCACTTAATCCTAAAGTCAAATTCTAAGCATCTACATCTACATACTAAGCATCTACATACATAGTACATATATACATACATTCATTAAGCATCTAAAAATGAAAAAAAATGAACACAAAAATTATAAGGGAGAGGAGGAGAGCTCACCGGCCGGGAATCATCGGGGCGGAGGGAGGCGAGGAGGATGCCGGAGACGGAGGAGCGGCGCCGGAGTTAGAGGAGGATGCCGGAGACGGAGGAGCAGTGCCGGAGATGGAGGAGGACGCCGGATGAGGGGAGGAGCGGCGCCGACGTGGGCTCGGGCGGCCGCGGCAGCGCGTGGAGGAGCAGTGGCGGCGCGTGGAGGAGCAGAGCGGCGGCGGTGCGTGGAGGAGGAGAGCGGCGGCGGCGCGTGGGCAGAGCAGCCGGACGGCGACGTCGATCGAGGGCGCGGGTGGGGCAGCCTGGCGGCGTCGTCGAAGCGGGTGAAGACGGAGTGATTTGGGGGAGTAAGAAACCGTTGTTATATTGGAAGGACCTTTAGTCCCGGTTGGTGATACCAACCGGGCCTAAAGAGGCCTTTTCGGCGGCCCAAATTCGCGCGGGAAGGGACCTTTAGTCCCGGTTAGTGATACCAACCGGTACTAAAGGTCTATTTTCTCTTTTTTTTGTTTTTCTATTTTTATATTTAATCCCGGTTGTGGTGGGAGTTGGAAGGACGTGGATGTCGCCTAGAGGTGGGGGTGAATAGGCACTTTAAAATAATTACAGTTTAGGCTTGAACAAATGCGGAATAAAACTAACGTTTAATATGTCAAGCACAAAACCTAAAACAACTAGGCTCACCTATGTGCACCAACAACTTATGCTACGCAAGATAAACAACTAAGTGATAGCAAGATATAAAGCATGAAACAATATGGCTATCACAAAGTAAAGTGCATAAGTAAAGGGCTCGGGTAAGAGATAACCGAGGCACGCGGAGGCGACGATGTATCCCGAAGTTCACACCCTTGCAGATGCTAATATCCGTTCGGAGCGGTGTGGAGGCACAATGCTCCCCAAGATGCCACTAAGGCCACCGTAATCTCCTCACGCCCTCGCACAATGCAAGATGCCGTGATTCCACTAAGGGACCCTTGAGGGCGGTCACCGAACCCTTACAAATGGCAACCCTTGGGGGCGGTCACCGGTACCCGTACACTTTGGCAACCCTTGGGGGCAGTCACCGGTACCCGTACAAATTGCTCGGGG
This sequence comes from Elymus sibiricus, assembly GCA_039707655.1. Classification (NCBI taxonomy): domain Eukaryota; kingdom Viridiplantae; phylum Streptophyta; class Magnoliopsida; order Poales; family Poaceae; genus Elymus; species Elymus sibiricus. Next base: position 137,762,124 of record CM077667.1, on the reverse strand, counting down.
CAATCTCCACAACCTAATTGGAGACCCCGACGCTTGCCCGGAGCTTTACACCACAATGATTGAGCTCCGAGACACCACCAACCGTCTAGGGAGCCAAGGCACCCAAGAGGAACAAGCTCTAGGGTGCTCAAACACCCAAGAGTAATAAGCTTCTCAAATTCACTTCCACGTATCACCGTGGAGAACTCAAACCTATGCACCAAATGCAGTGGCAAGGGCACACGGAGGTCTAGGGTGCTCAAACCTATGCACCCAAGAGTAATAAGCTTCTCTCCCAAATCCCACCAAAGCAACTAATGCTAGGGAGGAAAATGAGAGGAAGAACAAAGAAGAACACGAAGAACTCCAAGATCTAGATCCAAGGGGTTCCCCTCGCATAGAGGAGAAAGTGATTGGTGTAAATGTGGATCTAGATCTCCTCTCCCTTTTCCCTCAAGAACTAGCAAGAATCATTGGAGGGATTGAGAGATAGCAAGCTCGAAGAAGGTCAACAATGGGGGGCAAACTCGAGCTTAAGAGATGAGATCCATTGGGGAAGAAGGCCCCCTTAAATAGGTGGGGGAAAATCCAACCGTTACCCCCACAGCCCGCACACAAGTGGTAGTACCGCCCCAGGGAGCGGTACTACCGCCCACCAGCAGAACTGAGCAGCAGTAGAAGGGGCGGCGGTAGTACCGCTTGGTACTACCGCCACTACTACCGCTGCGGCTGGAGGGCTGGCGCGGGACACCAGACAAGTGTCTGGAGCTGTCTAGTGCCTCGCGCGAGTTCCCCGAGCCACCCCACTTCCCCCCAGCGGTACTACTGCTGGTCAGGGCGGTAGTACCGGCTATAAGCGGTACTACCGTGCTGGCCAGAGCGGTACTACCGCGGGAGAGAAACAAAGAACCCAAGCAACCAGATGGATACAGTAAAACCAGAACTACCATAACCTTCGCATATGAGCTCCGAATTGAGCAAACTCAAGCTTGTTGGATTCAGGACGACAAGAGCTATCCAACAGCGATACGTTATCTTAAGAAGAGGCAGTATGAGAATGCCAATGATATAGAGATGTGAGACCTCTATGAATGAAGACCGGCAAAAACTCCAACATCGAAAACATCATAGAAGATGCATATGGACTCCGTTTTCGATGAACTTGAGCTTGTCATGAAGCTGACCATAAGCTCAAGAACCCACATAGAGAAAAGCCAACCAAGAACCAAGAAAGATGATGATGCCAAGAGTGCAATGGTTTGAGCTCTCAACGAACGATACGATCAAGCTACTCACTTGAGAGCCCCCCTTGATAGTACGGCTATCGATCCTGTAACCCGGTCTCCCAACTACCACCATGAGACCGGTAAAATAGAAAACCCTATCAAGGTCAAACCTTTGCCTTGCGCATAGTCCACTTGAGCTAGATGATGACGATCTTGTCCTTCTCAAGATGGACCACCTTTCTTGATTGTGTTGGCTCGATGAAGACTAGTTGATTGCTCCCCCATACTCCACTATGGGTGAGCCACTCTTCGACACATCTTCACAAGTCCATTGCCACCACAATGGACGGCAAGCTTCAAGCATGATCTTTTCGTGATGCTCCACTTGAACTTGCACACCGCAATCTTGATGACGATCACCACTTGATGTCATCCTCCATGGGTTGTATGAGATCTTCCACTTGACGCAAGCCCATGGAAACATACCTAACCCCACATAGAACTCTCACGTAGACCATGGGTTAGTACACAAAGCATAATGGACAATACTTACCGTACCATGAGATCACCTGATCCCTCTTGGTACATCTTGTACACTTTGTGTGTTGATCAGCTTGATTCACTCTTTGACTTAGTCTTGATCAACCTTGTATCATATCTTCTCTCTTCATAAAGATGATGTCTTGAAGGTAAACATGAATGCTCACACAATCTTATTCTTCAAGACATGCTTGCGATAAGCACAACTCTCACATGACCAATATTTGGATAAAACCTTGAATACCACCTTGGTCACCATATACACTCCTTGAAACCAACAGATGGACTTCAAGAAGTACCTATGGACAAATCCTTCGAATATAACTCAGGGCAACCATTAGTCCATAGGGATTGTCATCAATTACCAAAACCACACAAGGATAAATGTGCTCTTACAGGAGTTTAGTCCCACCTCGCTAGTTGAGGAGCACGACGACCAGCTTATAAGCCCCGCTGTGAGAGAGGCAGCACGAGCCTCTCTCAAACCGAACATGTGCCTACTATGTCGCGGTTACTAAAGTGAAAATAGATGCTCTTATAGAGAAAATTCAACCTAAATTCAAAGTGCTAGTTAACTAGTTAACTAGCACTTTGAATTTAGGTTGAATTTTCTCTATAAGTGCATCTATTTTCATTTTTGCTATTTTTTTATGTTAAAAAGTGTTAAGCTGATGTTGGCCACGTAAAGCTTTGCATGCAACGCGCCGATCGAGCATGTCCACGTCCATCGACTGTCTACGGTCAGGCATCAGCGGTGCCGAGCACAGATGCACGCAACGAGATAGAAGAGCGTGACAACACAGCATGCAATCGCCACGTAGCCCACGATAGCTCCGGTGGCCATCCCGTTTTCTGCCCAAGCCCGCCCTCTCGAGGCTTCTGAGTGCTTGCGACATGACAACACCTCCGATGTGATTAATTTCCCTCTGACCTCTTCTCATGGCGGCGACCACCAGTGTACGTGTCACTCTTTTGCTCTGCTCTCCATCTCATCTACACTGATCCACTTGATCCAGCGATTAATTTCTCTCTCAGGACTAATTTACTGGGAGCAACCGAGCAGGTGAGCTTGTTACGTACTGCCGCCCCTATCTCAGCTACTCCGCTCTATAAAGATCTCCAACTCGTGCTCCAGCCCACCCATTTTCTCGGTGCAATGTAGTCTTGTCCTCAAGGCTTGAAGCTAACTAGCTAAGCAAGGTGCAGGTGAGCACCTGCGCCTCTCCGTCAGCGCTCTTCATCTCTGCACTCAGTCCTGGGACACTTGTCTTTATTTCTTGTGCCTAATCAGTTATAAGACCTTTCCTTGCCGTTGATGAGTTCTATAGCTCTTCCTACCTACAGTTTATCTGCTCGTGGATTCTTGCATATACATCGTTGTTTCTTTGCCAGTTCCTCGTAGGAACATAAAATGAGGAGCACGACGTTGTTTCTTTGCCGTTGTTTCTTTGCCGGTACTAAAGGTCTATTTTCTCTTTTTTTTTGTTTTTCTGTTTTTATATTTAGTCCCGGCTGTGGTGGGAGTTTAGTCCCACCTTGCTAGTTGAGGAGCACGACGACCAGCTTATAAGCCCCACTCTGAGAGAGGCAGCATGAGCCTCTCTCAAACCGAACATGTGCCTACTATGTCGTTGTTACTAAAGTGAAAATAGATGCTCTTATAGAGAAAATTCAACCTAAATTCAAAGTGCTAGTAAATTCAAAGTTCTAGAACTAGAACTTTGAATTTAGGTTGAATTTTCTCTATAAGCGCTTCTGTTTTCATTTTTGCTATTTTTTTATGTTATTTTTTTGCATATTAAAAGTTCTTAACAACAAATACTGTATGAATATTCTTTTTGCTATTAAAGTTTTTAACAAAAATAACTTTGATAATTTTAGTTGCATAAATTTTATATAATATTAATTTAAATAACTTTGATCGGACGAAAACACGTCTATTACAAAGGGACTAAAGGTCTATTACAAAGGCATTTCATTTTTTTAAACTTATTTCAACCCCAGACTTTTTGTGCATTCAATATGAACCATTCTAAGCCACGTCCTCAAATTTCAACCCTTTCTAACTTCATTTTCTATTTTTCATCCATTTAATGAATTGTTTTGAGCTAAATGACCATGAAATTTAAAAGCACCACAAATGAACTTTGAAAAGGTTGAAACTTGGCATGGTATCATCATTTCACCCACATAGCATGTGCTAAAAAGTAGAGAGGGTTACGGAAAAAACTGGATGCACTTCGTGTACAAACTGGACCATCTCCTTCGAAGTATGAGGGTTTCGGACGAAAACTCATCTGTTACAAAGGCATTTCATTTTTTTTAACTTATTTCAACTCCAGACTTTTTGTGCATTCAATATGAACCATTCTAAGCCACATCCTAAAATTTCAACCCTTTCTAACTTCATTTGCTATTTTTCATCCATTTAATGAATTGTTTTGAGCTAAATGACCCTGAAATTAAAAAGCACCACAAATGAACTCTGAAAAGGTTGAAACTTGGCATGGTATCAACATTTCACCCACATAGCATGTGCTAAAAAGTTGAGAGGGGTACGGAAAAAACTGGATGCACTTCGTGTACAAACTGGACCATCTCCTTCGAAGTATGAGGGTTTCGGACGAAAACTCATCTGTTACAAAGGCATTTCATTTTTTTAACTTATTTCAACTCCAGAATTTTTGTGCATTCAATATGAACCATTCTAAGCCACATCCTCAAATTTCAACCCTTTCTAACTTCATTTGCTATTTTTCATGCATTTAATGAATTGTTTTGAGCTAAATGACCCTGAAATTAAAAAGCACCACAAATGAACTCTGAAAAGGTTGAAACTTGGCATGGTATCATCATTTCACCCACATAGCACGTGCTAAAAAGTTGAGAGGGATACGGAAAAAACTGGATGCACTTCGTGTACAAACTGGGCCATCTCCTTCGAAGTATGAGGGTTTCGGACGAAAACTCATCTGTTACAAAGGCATTTCATTTTTTTAACTTATTTCAACTCCAGACTTTTTGTGCATTTAATATGAACCATTCTAAGCCACAACCTTAAATTTCAACCCTTTCTAACTTCATTTGCTATTTTTCATGCATTTAATGAATTGTTTTGAGCCAAATGACCCTGAAATTAAAAAGCGCCACAAATGAACTCTGAAAAGGTTGAAACTTGGCATGGTATCATCATTTCACCCACATAGCATGTGCTAAAAAGTTGAGAGGGTTACAGAAAAAACTGGATGCACTTCGTGTACAAACTAGACCATCTCCTTTGAAGTATGAGGGTTTCGGATGAAAACTCATCTGTTACAAAGGCATTTCTTTTTTTAACTTATTTCAACTCCAGACTTTTTGTGCATTCAATGTGCACCATTCTAAGACACATCCTCAAATTTCAACCCTTTCTAACTTCATTTGCTATTTTTCATCCATTTAATGAATTGTTTTGAGCTAAATGACCCTGAAATTAAAAAGCACCACAAATGAACTCTGAAAAGGTTGAAACTTGGCATGGTATCATCATTTCACCCGCATAGCATGTGCTAAAAAGTTGAGAGGGTTACGGAAAAAACTGGATGCACTTCGTGTACAAACTGGACCATCTCCTTCGAAGTATGAGGGTTTCGGACGAAAACTCATCTATTACAAAGGCATTTCATTTTTTTAACTTATTTCAACTCCAGACTTTTTGTGCATTCAATATGAACCATTCTAAGCGACATCCTCAAATTTCAACCCTTTCTAACTTCATTTGCTATTTTTCATGCATTTAATGAATTGTTTTGAGCTAAATGACCCTAAAACTAAAAAGCACCACAAATGAACTCTGAAAAGGTTGAAACTTGGCATGGTATCATCATTTCACCCACATAGCACGTGCTAAAAAGTTGAGAGGGTTACGGAAAAAACTGGATGCACTTCGTGTACAAACTGGACCATCTCCTTCGAAGTATGAGGGTTTCGGACGAAAACTCATCTGTTACAAAGGCATTTCATTTTTTTAACTTATTTGAACTCCAGACTTTTTGTGCATTCAATATGAACCATTCTAAGCCACATCCTCAAATTTCAACCCTTTCTAACTTCATTTGTTATTTTTCATGCATTTAATGAATTGTTTTGAGCTAAATGACCCTAAAACTAAAAAGCGCCACAAATGAACTCTGAAAAGGTTGAAACTTGGCATGGTATCATCATTTCACCCACATAGCATGTGCTAAAAAGTTGAGAGGTGTACGGAAAAAGTTGGATGCACTTCGTGTACAAACTGGACCATCTCCTTCGAAGTATGAGGGTTTCGGACGAAAACTCATCTGTTACAAAGGCATTTCATTTTTTTAACTTATTTCAACTCCAGACTTTTTGTGCATTCAATATGAACCATTCTAAGCGACATCCTCAAATTTCAACCCTTTCTAACTTCACTTGCTATTTTTCATGCATTTAATGAATTGTTTTGAGCTAAATGACCCTGAAATTAAAAAGCGCCTCAAATGAACTCTGAAAAGGTTGCAACTTGGCATGGTATCATCATTTCACCCACATAGCATGTGCTAAAAAGTTGAGAGGGTTACAGAAAAAGCTGCATGCACTTCGTGTACAAACTGGACCATCTCCTTCGAAGTATCATGGTTTCGGACGAAAACTCATCTGTTACAAAGGCATTTCATTTTTTAACTTATTTAAACTCCAGACTTTTTGTGCACCATTCTAAGACACATCCTCAAATTTCAACCCTTTCTAACTTCATTTGCTATTTTTCATCCATTTAATGAATTGTTTTGAGCTAAATGACCCTGGAATTAAAAAGCACCACAAATGAACTCTGAAAAGGTTGAAACTTGGCATGGTATCATCATTTCACCCACATAGCATGTGCTAAAAAGTTGAGATGGTTACTGGAAAAACTGGATGCACTTCGTGTACAAACTGGACAATCTCCTTCGAAGTATGAGGGTTTTGGACGAAAACTCATGTGTTTCAAAGGCATTTCATTTTTTTAACTTATTTGAACTCCAGACTTTTTATGCATTCAATATGAACCATTCTAAGCCACATCCTCAAATTTCAACCCTTTCTAACTTCATTTGCTATTTTTCATCCATTTAATGAATTGTTTTGAGCTAAATGACCCTGAAATTAAAAAGCACCACAAATGAACTCTGAAAAGGTTGAAACTTGGCATGGTATCATAATTTCACCCACATAGCATGTGCTAAAAAGTTGAGAGGGGTACGGAAAAAACTGGATGCACTTCGTGTACAAACTGGACCATCTCCTTCGAAGTATGAGGGTTTCGGACGAAAACTCATCTGTTACAAAAGGCGTTTTATTTTTTTAACTTATTTCAACTCCAGACTTTTTGTGCATTCAATATGAACCATTCTAAGCCACATCCTCGAATTTCAACCCTTTCTAACTTCATTTGCTATTTTTCATGCATTTAATGAATTGTTTTGAGCTAAATGACCCTGAAATTAAAAAGCGCCACAAATGAACTCTGAAAAGGTTGAAACTTGGCATGGTATCATCATTTCACCCACATAGCATGTGCTAAAAAGTTGAGAGGGTTACAGAAAAAACTGGATGCACTTCGTGTACAAACTGGACCATCTCCTTCGAAGTATCATGGTTTCGGACGAAAACTCATCTGTTACAAAGGCATTTCATTTTTTAACTTATTTAAACTCCAGACTTTTTGTGCACCATTCTAAGACACATCCTCAAATTTCAACCCTTTCTAACTTCATTTGCTATTTTTCATCCATTTAATGAATTGTTTTGAGCTAAATGACCCTAAAATTAAAAAGCACCACAAATGAACTCTGAAAAGGTTGAAACTTGGCATGGTATGATCATTTCACCCACATAGCATGTGCTAAAAAGTTGAGAGGGTTACGGAAAAAACTGGATGCACTTCATGTACAAACTGGACCATCTCCTTCGAAGTATGAGGGTTTCGGACGAAAACTCATCTATTACAAAGGCATTTCATTTTTTAAAACTTATTTCAACCCCAGACTTTTTGTGCATTCAATATGAAGCATTCTAAGCCACATCCTCAAATTTCAACCCTTTCTAACTTCATTTTCTATTTTTCATCCATTTAATGAATTGTTTTGAGCTAAATGACCCTGAAATTAAAAAGCACCACAAATGAACTCTGAAAAGGTTGAAACTTGGCATGGTATCATAGTTTCACCCACATAGCATGTGATAAAAAGTTGAGAGGGATACGGAAAAAACTGGATGCACTTCGTGTACAAACTGGACCATCTCCTTCGAAGTATGAGGGTTTCAGACGAAAACTCATCTGTTACAAAGGCATTTTATTTTTTTAACTTATTTCAACTCCAGACTTTTTGTGCATTCAATATGAACCATTCTAAGCCACATCCTCAAATTTCAACCCTTTCTAACTTCATTTGCTATTTTTCATGCATTTAATGAATTGTTTTGAGCCAAATGACCCTGAAATTAAAAAGCGCCACAAATGAACTCTGAAAAGGTTGAAACTTGGCATGGTATCATCATTTCACCCACATAGCATGTGCTAAAAAGTTGAGAGGGTTACAGAAAAAACTGGATGCACTTCGTGTACAAACTGGACCATCTCCTTTGAAGTATGAGGGTTTTGGACGAAAACTCATCTGTTACAAAGGCATTTCATTTTTTTAACTTATTTCAACTCCAGACTTTTTGTGCATTCAATGTGCACCATTCTAAGACACATCCTCAAATTTCAACCCTTTCTAACTTCATTTGCTATTTTTTTATCCATTTAATGAATTGTTTTGAGCTAAATGACCCTGAAATTAAAAAGCACCACAAATGAACTCTGAAAATGTTGAAACTTGGCATGGTATCATCATTTCACCCACATAGCATGTGCTAAAAAGTTGAGAGGGTTACAACAAAAACTGGATGCACTTCGTGTACAAAACTGGACCATCCCGGCTACTCACTAGAGAAGAAAAGTGATGACGGTGCAACCAATCACATCCCAGAGTGGGATCTTGGGGTATAAAACTTTTTCTTCGCGTGTGTCCCTTGATTATTGCGCCGTAACCATGGACAATCTTCATCATTTAACAGGATGCTTGCGTTAGTCTTCACTGCGAAAGGAGGAATTTCATCAAACTTTTCATAATCTTTTGACATGTCTGTCTTGTCCTCCACTCCCACGATGTTTCTTTTCCCAGAAAGAACTATGTGGCGCTTTGGCTCATCGTATGATGTATCCGCTTTCTTATCTTTCCTTTTTCTCGGTTTGGTAGACATGTCCTTCACATAGAAAACTTGCGCCACATCATTGGCTAGGACGAATGGTTCGTCTGTGTGACCAAGATTGTTGAGATCCACTGTTGTCATTCCGTACTGCAGGTCTACCATTACCCCTCCTCCAGTCAGATTGGCCCATTTGCACCGGAACAAAGGGACCTTCAAATCACCTCCATAGTCAAGTTCCCATATCTCCTCTATGTAACCATAATATGTGTCCTTTTCCTTGGTGTTTGTCGCATCGTCAAAGCGGACACCACTGTTTTGGTTGGTGCTCTTTTTATCTTGGGCGATCGTGTAAAATGTATTCCCATTTATCTCGTACCCTTGGAAAGTCAATATAGTCGAAGATGGTCTCTTGGCCAACAAGTACAAGTCATCTTCAACATTGTCGTCATTCATGAGATGTGTTCGCAACCAACCGCCGAAAGCCTCAATGTGTGTACGTTGAATCCAGGGGTCAGACTTCTTCGGGTTCTTCGAGCGTATAATATCCATGTGTTTCTCGATATACGGGGTGACCAAGGTAGAATTCTGTAGAACTGTGTAGTGTGCTTGCGCCCAAGAATGCCCGTCCCTACATATTATTGATTTTGGTCCAAGCGTGCCTTTTCCACGTAGTCTCCCCTCATGCCGCGATTGAGGAACACCAATCGGCTTAATGTCAGGAATAAAGTCAACACAAAACTCAGTAACCTCCTCTGTTTCATGGCCCTTGGAGATGCTTCCTTCTGGCCTAGCACGGTTACGAACATATTTCTTTAAGACTCCCATGAACCTCTCAAAGGGGAACATATTGTGTAGAAATACAGGACCCAGAATGGCAATCTCTTCGACTAGGTAAACTAGGACGTGCGTCATAATATTGAAGAAGGATGGTGGGAACACCAACTCGAAACTGACAAGACATTGGACCAAATCATTCTGTAAGCTTGGTAGGATTTCCGGATCGATTACCTTCTGAGAAATTGCATTGAGGAATGAACATAGCTTCACAATGGCTAATCGAACATTTTTTGGTAGAAGCCCCCTCAACGCAACCGAAAGCAATTGCGTCATGATCACGTGGCAGTCATGAGACTTTAGGTTCTGGAATTTTTTCTTTGCCATATTTATTATTCCCTTTATATTCGACGAGAAGCCAGACGGGACCTTCATACTGAGCAGGCATTCAAAGAAGATTTCCTTCTCTGCTTTGGTAAGAGCGTAGCTGGCAAGACCTTGATACTGCTTTGGATGCATGTCGTCGTTTTCGTGCACACGTTGCTGGTCCTCTCGTGCCTACGGTGTATCTTTTGTCTTCCCATACACGCCCAGGAAGTCTAACAGGTTCACGCAAAGATTCTTCGTCACGTGCATCACGTCGATTGCAGAGCGGACCTCTAGGACTTTCCAACATTCTAGCTCCCAAAATATAGATTTCTTCTTCCACATGGGTGCGCGTCCCTCAGCGTCAGTCGGAACAGATTGTCCGCCAGGACCCTTTCCAAATATTACTTGTAAATCCTTGACCATATCAAGTATGTCATCACCAGTACGGAGGACGGGCTTCTTCCGTTGATCTGCCTCACCTTTGAAATGCTTGCCTTTATTTCTTAAGGCATGCTTGGCCGGAAGAAATCGACGATGTCCGAGGTACACATTCTTCTTGCATTTGTCCAAATATATACTTTGGGTATCATCTAAATAGTGCGTGCATGCATGGTATCCCTTGTTTGTCTGTCCTGAAAGGTTACTAAGAGCAGGCCAATCATTGATGGTGTTGGAAATATGCCCTAGAGGCAATAATAAATTGGTTATTATTATATTTCCTTATTCATGATAATCGTTTATTATCCATGCTATAATTGTATTGATTGGAAACTCAAATACATGTGTGGGTACATAGACAACACTGTGTCCCTAGTAAGCCTCTAGTTGACTAGCTCGTTGATCAAAGATGGTTAAGGTTTCCTAGCCATTGACATGAGATGTCATTTGATAACGGGATCACATCATAGGAGAATGATGTGATGGACAAGACCCAAACTACGAACGTAGCATATGATCGTGTCAGTTTATTGCTATTGTTTTCTGCATGTCAAGTATCTTTTCCTTTGACCATGAGATCATGCAACTCCCTGACATCGGAGGAATACCTTGTGTGTATCAAACGTCGCAACGTAACTGGGTGACTATAAAGGTGCTCTACAGGTATCTCCGAGGGTGTCTGTTGGGTTGGCATGGATCAAGACTGGGATTTGTTACTCCGTGTGACGGAGAGGTATCTCACGGCCCACTCGGTAATACAACATCACAATGAGCCTTGCAAGCAATGTGACTAAAGTATTAGCCACGAGATCTTGTATTACGGAACGAGTAAAGAGACTTGCCGGTAACGAGATTGAACTAGGTATAGAGATACCGACGATCGAATCTCGGACAAGTAACATACCGAAGAACAAAGGGAACAGTATACGGGATTAACTGAATCCTTGACATAGAGGTTCGACCGATAAAGATCTTCGTAGAATATGTAGGAGCCAATATGGGCATCCAGGTCCCGCTATTGGTTATTGATCGTAGAGGTGTCTCGGTCATGTCTACATAGTTCTCGAACCCGCAGGGTCTACACACTTAACGTTTGGTGACGATTAGTATAGTTGAGTTATTTTGTTGGTGACCGAAGGTTGTTCGGAGTCCCGGATAAGATCCCGGATATGACGAGGATCTCCGGAATAGTCCGGAGGTAAAGATTGATATATGTGATAATAGTGTTTTGGTTTCCGGAAGGGTTCCGGAATTCACCGGAAGAGGTTCCGGATGTTTCCCGAAATGTTCGGATACGAGAACACTTTATTTGGGCCAAGGGGTAAAGCCCACGAGGCTTAGGCAAGGTGCGAAAGGAAGTTTTGCTGGCGTCTGGGGCGGTACTACCGCTTATCGTAAGCGGTACTACCGCTACGGGCGGTACTACCGCTTATTGTAAGCGGTACTACCGCTACGGGCGGTACTACCGCTTATCGTAAGCGGTACTACCGCTTGTACGCGATACTGCAGAGATCCGAGTTGGACTCTTTCCCTGCGGGCCAAACCGACCTTGTGCGGGCAAAACCGACCTGGAGGAGGCTTTTACTCCAAGTTTAGACCCCAAGGCTCAACATATAAATAGAGGGGCAGGGCTAGCACACGGGATACATCAAGATTTCCCAAGCCATGTGTCGGCAACCCTAACCCTCTAGTTCTCCCGTCATAATCTCCGTAGTGCTTGGCGAAGCCCTGCAGAGATTGTTCCTCACCACCATCACCACGCCGTCGTGCTGCCGGAACTCATCTACTACTTCATCATCGCTCGCTGGATCGAGGAGGTGAAGGCGTCATCAAGCCGTACGTGTGTTGAACGCGGAGATGCCGTCCGTTCGGCACTAGTTCGTGATCGGATAGAGGGACGACTTGCGATTTGGATCGCGGAGACGTTCGACTACATCAACCGCGTTTCTTAACGCTTCCGCTTAGCAATCTACAAGGGTATGTAGATTCACTCTCCCTCTCGTAGATGCTCATCACCATGGATAGATCTTGTGTGTGAGTAGAAATTTTTTTGTTTCCCATGCAACGTTCTCCAACAGATGGTTACAAATAGCAACGCTCGCAGGTCAAATTCCTGCTGTTTGTGCTCATCCCACACACGTACACCTTTTTTATTCCACAGCTGTAAAAGCTCATCAACTAATGGCCTTAGGTACACATCAATGTCGTTGCCGGGTTGCTTAGGGCCTTGGATGAGCACTGGCATCATAATGAACTTCCGCTTCATGCACAACCAAGGAGGAAGGTTATAGATACATAGAGTCGCATGCCATGTGCTATGCTTGCTGCTCTGCTCCCCAAATGGATTAATGCCATCTGCACTTAAACCAAACCATAAGTTCCTTGGATCATCTGCAAAGTCCGGCCACTCTCTCTCGATTTTTCTCCACTGCGACCCATCAGCGGGTACTCTCAACTTCCCATCTTTCTTACGGTCTTCTTTGTGCCATCGCAACGACTTGGCATGCTCTTTGTTTTGGAACAAATGTTTCAACCGTGGTATTATAGGAGCATACCACATCACCTTGGCAGGAATCCTCTTCCTGGGGCGCTCGCCCTGAACATCATCACCAGGGTCATCGCGACCGATCTTATATCGCAATGCATTGCATACTGGGCATGCATTCAAATTCTCGTACTCACCGCGGTAGAGGATGCAGTCATTAGGGCATGCATGTATCTTCCGCACCTCCAATCCTAGAGGGCAGACAACCTTCTTTGCTTCGTATGTACTGTCGGGCAATTCGTTGTCCTTTGGAAGCTTATTCTTCATTATTTTCAGCAACTTTTCAAATGCCTTGTCAGATACACCATTCTCTGCCTTCCATTGCAGCAATTCCAGTGTGGTACCGAGCTTTGTGTTGTCATCTTCGCAATTTGGGTACAACCCTTTTTTGTGATCCTCTAACATGCGCTGCAACTTCAACTTCTCCTTTTCACTTTCGCAGTTTCTCTTTGCATCAGCAATGGCCCGACCAAGATCATCAGCGGGCTCATCTGATGCCTCAGCTTCTTCTTCTTCATTCTCTTCCCCCATTGTAGTACCATCATATTCAGGACACCCAGGATAGTTGTCGTCATCCTCTTCTTCTTCATTCTCTTCCATTAGAACCCCTCTTTCTCCGTGCTTGGTCCAACAATTATAGCCGGACATGAAACCGGACGTAAACAGGTGGACGTGAATCTGTTTTGAGCTAGAGTAAGTCTTATCATTCTTACACACACCACATGGACAACACATAAAACCATCCCGCTTGTTTGCCTCAGCCGCACGCAAAAAACTCTGCACGCCATTAATGAACTGGGGAGAGCGTCGGTCATCGTACATCCATTGCCGGTTCATCTTCATTACACAACACCGAAAAGACCAAATTAATACAAGTTCATACATAAAGTTCATACACACTTATTTTCTCATAAAACAACATACAACTATCTAGATAAAACATTTAAATGCAACAACAAATGCGATCAAAATCGCAACTAAGGTAGCAGTTGATCCAACGGCATAATGATACCAAGCCTCTTTATTAATGGCATATTTTCTAATCTTTCTAATCTTCAAGCGCATTGCATCCATCTTGATCTTGTGATCATCGACGACATCGGCAACGTACAACTCCAATTTTATCTTCTCTTCTTCAACTCTTTTCAATTTTCCTTTCAAATCCTCATTTTCTTTTTCAACTAAATTTAACTTCTCGACAATAGGGTCGGTTGGCATTTCCGGTTCAACTACCTCCTAGATAAAAATATCTATGTCAACTTGATGGGCATAATTGTCATTAACACGAAATGCAACAAATAGTTATAAAAGAGAATATACCACATCCGAATCGTAAACCGGACGAGGGCCGACGGGCACGGATATCATAACCATGGCACTATATATAACAACAATCATACAAGTAAGAAAATTATGCAAATAACTATCTAAATCATACAAATACGATTTTTTTAATAAAAATGATAAGAACACAAGAAGAGGCTCACCAAGGTGGTGCCGGCGACGGGACGGTGCGGGCGATCGACGGTGGTTAGGACGGGGACGGGAAGGCACACTAAGTAAACCACACCTACACATATGCAAACTAAGGAGTTAATTTGAGCTCAAATTGCATATAAATCAAAAAAACTACCACATAATTACACCCAAACTAAAACCCACAAATCACTATACTTATAAAGCATTGCACGAGCTGATCTAGCAATAAGAGATGAAAGGACAAAGTTGCTAACCTTTGTGGACACTTGGATGGATTGGGGTGCCTCAAATCTTGACAAATCTTGGCAAAAATGGAGGGAGGAGCTCGAGCTAGGGGAAGAACAGAGAGGGGAATTCGAATGGAGAAAACAGAGAAATGGAGTCGGGCTGGACGAAGGGTTTATATAGGTAAAGCTTTAGTCCCGGTTCGTTATACAAACCGGGACTAAAGGTCCACCTATTGTCCCGGTTTGTATCACAAACCGGGACTAAAAGGGCTCGTGGGGGCCCCAGGCTGACACCAGCCTGCCACCACCCCTTTAGTCCCGGTTTGTGATACAAACCGGGACTATAGGTCTAGAATGAACCGGGACTAATGGGGCCCATACACCCCGACCGCTCTTAGCCGTTGGAACCGGGACTAATGGACACATTAGTCCCGGTCCAAAGCCAAACCGGGACTAAAGGTTGAAACGGAAGGCCTGTTTTCTACTAGTGGTAACCTTCAGCGATAAATCCCGGAAGCTGTAAAAAAAGTAAAAAAAACAGGAAAAATCAAAACCTTCCCGGTTTAGTATTGTTACTGATAAAGCTTTCCATGGGCATGTAGCGCACTCACCCTCACTTAAATACACTCTAGTGGAGGGTCACTTTGCACTTCCAAGCCCCATCTAGAGAGCAAATGAAGGTCGAGAGCCCGGAGTCCAAGGGACATACTAAGACTCGAACTAATCGAGAGTCGTGGGACTCCGGAAATGGCCGCAATCCAAGTGCCTCGTGCCCCGGACACTATCGGCAACCCGCACATAGGACGTAGGTCGTGCTCCCACGAGGAGGCCGAACCTATTTAAAATAACATTATTGTGCCCCTTGTCGAGTGTGCGATGACTTTTGACACCAGATTGTCGTACACGCTCATGCTAATCTCTCACCATGCCACCAAGGATACCCCCTAGTCGAAGTTGACTCTTCAACGTCAACAAAATCATATTTCACTTCAAATGGAGAGAAGCTCTGTGTCGGCCGATAACTCTCATGACACATGCTTGATGAACGTTGTTGCATCATCCTCGGATAACTATAGTCTACGTTTAACTCCACATTTTTTGAATATACACACCCAAAGGGATCTTAGATCTGATTAACGTCAAGGAAAGCATTAACCCGTACAATGGACAAACAACTCAACATAGAAGGATCAGTAAAACATTAAATTATACGGAATATCATACTAGCCTTCTTCTTCCTTCGATTGTAAGCCATCCGCTGGAGATTGAAAATAGCAAAGACTGCTAGGAGGTTTGCCTAGAAGCAATCACCTTTAAAGAGTGTGTAATTACTAACTAATTGAGCATAGCGAACCAATAGTAAAGGAAAGGGACACCTGCAAACTCTCTCGCCATACCAGGCTTTAAAGACCACAATAGCCACTCACCCCTTGAGATGAGATCTAGAAATTGTTGAAGCAAAACCACTTGGACATTACCCCACGCAGTGCATGCTTACAATATATGGTCATCGGTTCAAAGATTTGAAGAAACCAGACCATGCCACAGACAAGTCAAGCACCAATACCGAGCCAGAACTCTCCTTGAAAGACACACCAACTGTTAAGATTTGAAGGAAACCAACAGATCCGGGGACACAAACTCTCGCAGGCCCTTCATCGACGTCAGACCGAACGTTGGTAAGTTAGTGAGAGACCAAAGAGACCTTATTCCAACACACCAAGTCGCCACCATCTCGTCGATGTCACCATGGAAATAAAAACCTAAGAAAAAAAGCAGACGGGTCCGCAGTCCTCTTGCCGCCAAGAGACTGGCTGACGAGAAGGAGCGAGGCGACGATGCCTATGTAAGTTGTGGCGGCGGCTAGGTATAGAAATTACCGGTGTTGACGGATGCATTGGTTATGCAACTCCACATTCTTAAAACTGTTAGAAATGTCACAACACCCCATTTATTGACCATGCATTTAGCACAATCCATAATGAAAAGAAACAAAGGTGGAGGGAGCGAGCCGATAGACCTATCTTAGACCGCATGCATGCCGAATTTTTTGTATCCTCTTAACCAGGAAACGTTCGGTGGAAGGCAGAACAACTGCAAACGATATACTACATGGCAATTTTTATTGTACGTGGATAACAAGTTTAGTTGGCAAGCATAGCAAATCCGCATAGTTTATATTTTACCTTGCTTGCTAACTAAGCTTGCAATCCTCGCAGAAACTACCATAAAAACATTTCTCATTGCCATGTCTTCTTAGAGAACGTCATCGGAATAACATTCCCCAATTCTTTTTCCGGGTTGCCATTGATTAAGACTCTTGTACTGGCCGATAGCAACCTTCTTCCAAACCCACGTTTCCTCATGATATGCAACATAAAAGGCCACGAGACTGTCAAAGGCTCTCGCAATGCGGTGCAACTCAAACTAGTCAAGAACTATATCATGTCAGTTATAACAAGAAAGATAAGCCGATTTCCACATAATTTCACGAGGTAATATCAGTAGTGGTCATAGAACTTGCATATGATGTTCAGTTTAGTGCTAAAAGTTGCAAAATACGTCATGGCAGTCACATAACTTGCATATGCGTACAGATACGGTCACTTCTTCCGTATCCAACTGTATGACGAGCTCGGGCGTGGCGTGTTAGCATAAATGCGGCCCACATGTCATTGGCTGGGAATGATGAGGCGATGGGTAAGCCACGCATTATATTTTTTCTTTTAGAAAACACCCTCAGCTTTTATTAATTATGCACCTGTCAGCACATAGTTGCTTGCGAAAAACAGGAATAAAAAAATAGCGCCAAGGGGATTCGATGGACGTCCTCCGCTCCATTAACTAGCTGAACTATCCACTCGATCAGGAATAATTTGATACAAGAAAAACATACGTTGTTTTCTTTAATACAGTGTTCACTCAGCCGAACAAAGGAATAAACAAAAACTAAAAACCTCTCGT
The DNA here is from genome assembly GCA_039707655.1 of Elymus sibiricus. Taxonomy (NCBI): domain Eukaryota; kingdom Viridiplantae; phylum Streptophyta; class Magnoliopsida; order Poales; family Poaceae; genus Elymus; species Elymus sibiricus. Next base: position 137,744,347 of record CM077667.1, on the reverse strand, counting down.
GTTATTCCCCACAGGAATATATTGATGTAAGGAAACAACTTATATTCTGTTGTATGTTACACTAAAAAATATCATGTGTTACAAAAAAAAGTACATGACATTTCAAAAATTGTTTAAACATTGTAAAAATATCTGTGTAACTAGAAATGTTCATGTGTACCAAAAAAAATGTTCATGCACGGAATAGAAATGTTCGTGTGTATGTTGTTAATTTTTGCGGCATGTGTATGTTTTTATTTATCTTGTTCTATTTAAGAAAACCATGCAAGGAAAAGAAATTCTTCATGACATGTCCATATTGTCACGGGGGGAGTCGGATCATTCTGATTGAGCGGTCTAAGTATTAAAAGAAAATCAATTTTTAAATTTCTTTCGAACAAATCAGTTGAACTATATTCTCTTTTACCTAGCTTTTCAAATTTAAAATTATTCGTATTCAAACAAAATTTCCATTGATTTGTCTGAAAGAAATTTATGTACATCCAATCTGCACTATATCATCTTTTATCTAGATTTTTAAAGTTAAAACTATTCAAGTTTAAAACAAATAGTTAATTTTTCTGAAATATTTATATGCCTGCATTCTGATCTATATTTTCCTTTATCGATATTTAAAATTTTCAAATTATTCGAATTCAAACAAAAAAATTCGTTGCTTTGTCCAAAACTATTACGTACATTCATTCTTACATATATTTTATTCTATCTAGATTTTCAAATTTGAAATTATTCGAATTCGAACAAAACATTCGTTGATTTATTTCAGCGAATTTATGTCCATTCATTCTGCACTAAATTTTATGAAGATTTCTAGTTACACAAATATTTTTACAATGTTTAAACAATTTTTAAAATGTCATGTACTTTTTTTGTAACGCATGATATTTTTTAGTGTCACATACAACAGAATATAAGTTGTTTCCTTACATCAATATATTCCTGTGGGGAATAACACGAGAGGTTTTTAGTTTTTGTTTATTCCTTCTTTCGGCTGAGTGAACACTATATTAAAGAAAACAACGTATGTTTTTCTTGTATCAAATTATTGCTGGTCGAGTGGATAGTTCAGTTAGTTAATGGAGTGGAGGACGTCCATCGAATCCCCTTGGCGCTATTCTTTTATTCCTGTTTTTCGCAAGCAACTATGTGCTGACAGGTGCATAATTAAATAAAAGTTGAGGGTGTTTTCTAAAAGAAAAAATATAATGCGTGGCTCACCCATTGCCTTATCATTCCCAGCCAATGACATGTGGCCCACATTTATGCTAACACGCCACGCGAGCTCGTGATACAGCTAGATACGGAAGAAGTGATCGTATCTGTACGCATATGCAAGTTATGTGACTACAATAACGTATTTTACAACTTTTAGCACTAAACTGAATATCCTATGCAAGTTCTATGACTACCACTGGTATTACCTCTAATTTCACCGTCCTCTACAGCGCCCGCACGCACAAACACAAACAAAAAGACAAAAGCTGAACTGTGATTCTGTGAAGGGAAGTGATTGAAGGTGACATGGCCGAGTGCAGGACTGGAGGTGATATTTTCACCGCAAACCAATGAGCCAACCTGAAGTGCAAACCTTGAACTTCTGAAGCTTGCTGAACTGGAGTAAGCTTGAGAGTTGAGAGCAAGACGAGCCAGCGGCGCGCCAATGGCGGCGGTGACGGGCGTTCACCGTCACCACTGGTCGGGCTGGAGGATTGGGGGAAGTTCCCGGTTCGTCCCTCTGAAAGTTATGCACACCAGTGGTGGCGGCCCAGTGCGCTCGCTCAGCCCCAGCCTCTCCCCACACAAACTGGCGCCGCTGGTATTTCTCTTCCTCCTGCTCATTGACGGCGCCCTCTTGGCCGCGTCTGCCACCACGGACACCATCCTCCCTGGCGAGGGCATCTCCGGGAACGAGACCCTGGTCTCCAAGACCGGCGGCTTCGAGCTGGGCTTCTTTTCCCCAGGCCCCGGCATCCACTACTTCTTGGGTGTCCGGCTCAGAAACATGGGCCACAGCCCTACCTTCTGGCTCGGGAACAGGGTCGTCATCACCGACCTGCCCGGCGCGTCGCTGGAGATCTTCGGCGACAGTCTCTACATCAAGCAGAATGGAGCCAGCCTCTGGTGGACACCGGCGCCGGGCGGGAATGTGTCGTCCGCCGCCGTGGCGGTCCTCCTCGACAACGGCAACCTGGTGGTGAGGGACCAGGGGAACTCCTCCCTGGTCCTATGGCAGAGCTTCGACTACCCCGGCGACGCGCTGCTCCCCGGAGCGAGGCTTGGGGTCGACAGGGACGGGCACGCCAACCGCAGGAATGGGTTCGTGCTCACCACCGACGGGCACGGCAACCGCGGTACCTTCCCGGACTGGATGGTGTCCTCTCAAGACAATGGCAGCTCGCTGCGGCTGAGTCACATGGAGGGCCCGAACAGTACCGAGTTCTTGCAGTTCCATCTCGGGCAAGTCAGCCTAATGCGGTACTCGGAGCCGGATCCCGCCGCAAACAGCACCGGTGGTTGGGCCGCTCGCTGGTCCTTCCCTTCCGATTGCAAATCCGGCGGGTTCTTCTGCGGCGACTTCGGCGCCTGCACGAGCAGCGGGAAGTGCGGCTGCGTGGACGGGTTCACACCGTCGTTCCCGATTGAGTGGGGACTAGGGTACTTCGTCACCGGCTGCTCGAGGTCTGTCCCACTGAGCTGCGAGTCCGACGGCCAGACGGAGCACGATGACACCTTCGCGCCGTTGGACAAGCTGCAAGGGCTTCCTTACAACGCCCAGGAAGAGATGGCCGGAACCGATGAGGTCTGCAGAGCGGCTTGCCGGAGCAAATGCTACTGCATCGCCTACTCGTATTGCCATGGATGCAAGCTGTGGTACCACAAACTGTACAATCTGAGATTGGCTTCTAGGCCGCCGTACAGCAAGATCTACCTCCGATTGGGCACCAAGCTCAGGAACAAGACAGGCTTGCAAACAAGAGGAATTGCATTACTGGTCACTGGATTGATATGCTTTGCTTCTTTGATACTGATATCAGTGCTGCTATGGAGATTCAGGAGGAATTCGTTTGCCGCCAGGAAGTTTGAAGTAGAAGGCCCTCTTGTGGCCTACACTTATGCACAGATCAAGAAAGCCACGATGAACTTCTCTGATAAAATCGGCCAGGGGGGATTCGGAAGTGTTTTCAGGGGAACACTGCCGGGATCAACAGACATCGCTGTGAAGAATCTCAGAGTCCTCGGGGAAGCAGAGAAGCAATTCAGAACAGAAGTGCAGACACTTGGAGCGATCCAACATAATAAGCTGGTCCGTCTGTTGGGATTCTGTGTCAAGGGGGACAGAAGGTTGCTGGTCTATGAGTACATGCCAAATGGCTCCTTGGATGTTCATCTCTTTAGAGAGAAATCTGGTCTGTTGAGCTGGAATGTTCGGTACCAGATTGCACTAGGCATCGCCAAGGGTCTCGCCTACCTGCACGAAGAATGCGAGGACTGCATCATACACTGCGACATCAAGCCTGAGAACATACTGCTTGATGCAGAATTCTGCCCCAAGATTGCGGATTTCGGCATGGCGAAGCTGCTTGGACGAGAATTCAACTCGGCGCTGACCACCATGCGAGGAACCATGGGATACCTCGCACCAGAGTGGCTATCCGGGCTGCCCATCACCAAGAAGGCCGACGTGTACAGCTTCGGCATTGTGCTCTTCGAGATCATCTCGGGGAGAAGGAGCACCAAGATGATGCAGTTTGGGAGCCATCGGTATTTTCCTCTCCACGCGGCTGCTCAGGTGAACGAAGGGGAGGTTATGTGCCTGCTGGATGCTAGGCTGGAAGGCGATGCTAACGTGAGGGAGCTGGATGTCCTCTGTAGGGTCGCCTGCTGGTGCATCCAGGATCAGGAAGACAATAGGCCATCAATGGGGCAAATTGTTCGCATGTTGGAAGGTGTCGTAGACGTTGATATGCCTCCAATACCAACTTCGCTTCAGGACCTTATGGATGGGGATGAAAGTGATATATATTCTGGTTCCTGAAGGGGGTTGCTAGAAAATTCCAATTCCAGATTTGTTGAGACTGAATCTGTATTTCGATTTGTTTCCAACTAGAAGGTTTGGGCGCGCTTTGCTGCGCTGCTGATGTTTTTAGATTTTCATTTGTACTCAATCTATCTTAAAATATAAGGTCTATTAGTTTTTGAAAGTCAAACCTCTTTAAACTTGACCATTTTTTTGTAGAAACATATCAGTATACATAATATCAAATTGGATTCTTAGATTCACCATGAAATGAATTTTCATATTTTATTATTTAGTATTGTGAATGTCGATACTTTTGCGTCTGAACTTGATCAAAGTTAAAAAAAAAGTTGTTTTTAAATGAACTAATACGCCTTATATTCTAGAACGGAGTGAGTATTACGTTTGGTTAGTGGCGAAGATGATGGAGTGTCTTTTCTTTTTTATTCATATAATGTGGTGTTCTGGTGGGCTTTCGCGGTGTGATTTTGTGATCTACTAATCAACTCATACTTATGTGTGAAAAATTTCTGCGTCGGTGACTGCATGTACTATATTGGTGCCACAGTATCACATGTTGACGCTATTTTTTTAGGGGATGAGAGGGTGCCTAGGATTGGTAAGTTGTTATAGGCCAGTTGCTTTCAATTGATTTTAAAAATTGTTGACCCAGTCAAAATCATGAACGAAATCTAATATTTAATTTCTCAATGAAATAAAAGAGCATAGTTAACTAAAATAATTGAGTAAGAGATTGCTTGATGAAATAAAGGAGCATAGTTAACTAAAATAATTGAGTGGAAGATTGTTGACCCGGTCAAAATCGATGACCCAATTTCAAATTGGTGACCTCAATTGAATGAGAGGCCTCTAATTCTAGGGAGATTAGTGATATAGTATATTCTAGACTACAAGCCCTCTACTAGAAAAACTTGAAAACTCATTTGTACAACGTACAAATTCCCTTTGTAGATTGTTGTAGGGATTCAGCAAAGTTTTTTTCGCGAAATAATCCAAGTATTACTCAACCAAGGGTACAATCACGCATGACCGCGTCCAAAATGTCCTTTGGTCCAGAACCAAGCCATACTATAGTTCGGCCATGAATTCTACCAAAGTTTGCCAAAGCGTGACTAGAGAAATTACAATGGTGACGAATTTGAGTAATACTAGAACTATGTTCCGACATATTAGCTTTAATCTCCTGAATAAGAAAAGCATATCTTGACAGGTTTGTATCTCCACTTCTCACCATGTTGCCTGCCTCCAGATTATCCGATTTGATGCGAACTGGAAGGTTACTCCATTGCAGTGCTAACATGAGGCCCTCCCGAATAGCAAGAATTTCACACTCTAAAACATCATCACATGAAGGAAGGAACCTGCATGAGCTGAAGATTATATCTCCTGCATGATCTCGAAGTAACATGCCCGTGCCGCCAACACCATCATGGATAGAACCATCTGTGTTGAGTTTTACTCTTCCCTCGGCTGAAGGGCACCAAGTAGTGCGCACCTCTATATCAATATTGCAAGTATTATCAGTGTAGAGGAAGCAATACTGAATAGGATTTTTTCCTTTGGCATGATCAGCAGTAGGTTGAACCTTAATGGACTCTAAAGAGGCCAAGTAACTTGACAAGAATCTGACTGAAACTTCGGTCGGAGGTGTCAGTTTGTTGTGGTAGTCGTCACTGTCGCGCTTGTTGCGCCCCCCGACGCCATCCGCCATGAAGAAGACCTCCGTCGCCACCTCTCGGCCCGCGACGGTCGGCGCTCCCCGGCCCGCTCCAGCTCCCGCCGCTCGCCGGCCCACTCGGGACCGCTGTGGTCGGTCCCGCTCCCCTGCGCCCCGGGACGACTGGCGGACTCCGCGCTGTCGGTCCCTATCGCCTGTGTGCCGGAGGGACCGGAGCCTTTCTCTTGGTCGGGCGGCCGGACCCTGCCCCCGCGCTCCCACCAGCTCCCCCCTCCAGCGCCGGCCATGACGGGCCGGTACCAGTCCCCCCCTTCTCGCTCCAATCCGCAGCTACCTCCGGCGCCGGGTCCGGGCAATGGCGCTGGAGCTCCGAGGGGACGCCAAGGACCTAGAAAGAAGAAGAAGAGAAGGGGCCAAGGACGCGCTGCCGGGGCTGGTTCCACGCCAGGCGCTTCTGCCGAGGCCCGGGGTGCTCTGGCTACGGGAGTGCGGGACTCCACGGTTGACCGCGTCTAGTGCTTCAATTGTGGTATCCTCGGTCAGGATCAAAACGCCTGCACCAACCCGCCTAGTTGCTACATCTGCAAGGACCCCCGACCATCCCGCACTTCTATGCCCGGATCGTCCGGTGACTGATGGGGCCACCTACTAGTGGTAGGGTCGTGGACCAGACATCCAGGGCCCACCTAGGGCCCCACACAGCCATTAAAGTCTCAGGACTACATATGCATTTGGATGCATACACCATGCCCACTCGAATCCATGGAGTCACTCAGACGTCTTCCAGTCAGTCGGCCAGACACCAGCACTCGGATAGAGAAGAGGCGTGTACGACGTGGGAGTTACAACGGCCGAGGGACTTAACACCACACATGAAGTGCAGTCATGGCTACCGTTACCTGTAATAGCTGTAGTTTGGCTGTCGTTTCTAGTAACTCCCGTAGTTACTCACATTAATTACCCTTGTAATGACGCACGGCAGGTCCTAGCGAACTCCATATAAGCCACCCCCGAGCTTTGTGACAAGGGTTCAGCATCCATTGTAATCATACACCACCAGAGAAAACACAAGCCTCCGGGCACGAGACATAGGGCCTTTACCTCTCCGAGAAGGGCCCGAACTCGCTAAATCCGAGTGATACACATGTGCCGTAGCTAGGCTCCGCCCTCATTCGTACCCCCAGTACTATTGTCAGGATCGTTCCCTCGATAGTTGGCGCCCATCGTGGGGCAGAGCGTCTAGCGATTTTCGACGCAGGTGGAGATTAACCAGTCATCATGATGACTCTCGACGGAGAGATCTTGTTCGGTTCCCTCAGCTTCATCACCGATGACTCGGCGTGGCTGGAGGAAGCTCCGCTGGACACGGATACGCTGCCTACCCGCGGCGTGGTGCATTTTTGTGCATCTTTGTTCGGGGTCCTTCTCCGACAGCCGTCGGTCCCGTACCGTGCGGCACCGCTTCTTTCGGCTGGACGCCATCGCAAGCGCTCCGGGCGCTCACGGCTTCAGCGCTGGATCAAGCACGTTGTGGCTCTTCAGTCCACAGTCGAGCAGGTGGCTACGCTCGACTCCGACGAGCCCACCCTCGACTTATTTTCCTCCTTGTACAGCGACTCCTCCGACGAGTCCGAGTGCGAGAGCAGCTAACCTGTTGCACAGATTCTGATGGCAGGGCCTGACGGAGGCCCTCCTGGGTTCGGCGACATAACCTCTCGCGGGCGCAGCGGGAATGGCCACGACGACTGTGACGCCCCCAGTTTTGACCGTACACTAATCAAACACGCAATGCGTACGACCAAGATTAGGGACTCACTGATTGATATCACAACACAACACTATACACAAATTAAAGTCATACAGCTTCATATTACAAGCCAGGGGCCTCGAGGGCTCGAATACAAAACTCGACAAACAGGAGTCAGCAGAAGCAAATAATATCTGAGTACAGACATAAGTTAAACAAGTTTTGCCTTAAGAAGGCTAGCACAAACATAAGAAGCGGATCGAAAGAGGCGAGGCCTCCTGCCTGGGAACCAACCTAACTACTCCTGAGCATCGGCACTCTCCACGTAGTAGTAGGCTCCAGCGGTGGTGCAGTAGTCGTCTCCGGCGTACTCCATCTCCTCGGCTCCATCGTCTGAACGCGGAATCGTATCGAGGGGGAAAGAGAAAGCAAAGAAGCGGTGAGTACTCATCCAAAGTACTCGCAAGACTGACATCAGAACTATGCTAAGTATGCATCATTATCAAGGAATGGGGTTATATCTGGGCTGACCGCAGAAAGCAAGAATAGGGGGAAGGCCTAGTCCTATCGAAGACTTGCATCTTCAGCATCTTGTAGCATTAGAAGAGAGTAGACTGGTATCTCATATATAGTCATATTATTGTAGCAATTTTATTAAGTAACCACGCCCAGAGATTCTTCCTCGACTCCCTGCGAGGAAGCAATCTCGGAGCCAACATTCATTTCAATTTAAAGTCACAATTATAGTTGTATAAGGTCAAGGTACAACTCCAAGTCGTCCTGTTACCGTGGAGACGACTATTCGAATAGATTATTCATCCCTGCAGGGGTGCACCGCATTTCCAACACGCCTGATCACCTCCGGCCGGACACACTTTCCTGGGTCATGCCCGGCCTCAGGATAGCAGCACGTCGTTGCCCCACCTAGGCTCAATGAAGAGGCCAGCCCGCCGGTCTAAATCCTAAGCACACAGGGGTCGTGGGCCCACTTGCCCTAGGCGCTCCTACACGATACGAACGCGGCCGGAAGCAGACCTAGCATACTCTCCAGTCCAAGAGCTGTACCGTCCAGTCCAATCCGGCGCGCGCCGCTCCATTGCTGACGTCCGAAGAGCTTCGGCTGATACAACGATGCTGAGTACCCATAACTTCTCCCACGCGATGGTTTGGTGCGTAAAAAGGCCAACGACCCAACTCAGATCAAATACCCAACCCATTAGCATTTTATTAATGCGGGGCAAGCGCGACCCATAAGGTGCGGTCCCGTCACCCCGACTCGAGGATGTGTGGCAAGGGCCTCTCCTGCCCGTCCACGCCTCAACATAACCCTTTGGATGCCTTACCGGCGCATCCCACCACATCTCACACACGGGTACCCTTGGGGCCGACCCGTCTCAAGACTGTCGGGAACTCAGGTCCACCTCAACCAGGGTGGTACCGCCTGTCCCTCCAGTCCCGTCTTTCACATGTAAACAAAGTCAAGTTGAAGTAACTGTGTGTTTATACACCAAGTGGATATCCGAGGAATCACCCTCGATGGATCCCACTCGAGGTATGTGTATGACAAGAGTCGCTATCGATAAATGGGAAGGAGGAATCACCCTCGATACCCATGACCGATTAGCTACGCTACAGAATTAACACCGGGAGTGCTAAGTGAGGTATCCCCCTCGGCACTCGATAGTAGCTCTGCAGTGCCATACTTAAGGGGTGTGCGGTGATGTGAGGGGCCTGGCTCGTCGGTCGGTTGACCGAGTCTTTGGGTCTTCGAGTCGTCGAGTCGTCGATAAAGAAGCAGGGTCAACTGGGACTAAGGGGTCACTTGGGATTCATTGATCAACCTATTCTAAGCAGTTGATATGATTGTAGGTATAGTACCAGTTTATCAAAAACAGGCTATGCATCAGAATAGGAGCTAACTAATACAGTAGCAAAAATCTAATGCAAGAATAAGAGTGAAAGGAATAGGCGATATCGGAATGCTCAAGGGGGGGTTGCTTGCCTTGCTGCTCTGCGGCAAAAGGCTGATCGTCAACGGCGTAGTCGTACCCGGCAGCAGCGTCGGTCTCGGGGTCTACCGGTAAGAAGAGGGGGGAGAAACAATAAATACAAAGCAGACAAATGCATCACGATGCATGACATGGCAATATGCAGGGCTAGGCATGCACTAACGCAGTATTACACATCGCAGACAGGTCGGAAGAATATCTGACGATATTTCCCGGGTCTCTGGCTTTTACCGGACAGATGAAACCGATGGAAAAGTTCCATGTTCGCTATGCTAGGAGCACGTGACAGACTAACGGACAGCGTATTCGGATTCGTGGGATTTTTCTGATCAACTTTCATGTATAAATTATTTTCATCCGAGTTACGGATTATTTTCTATTAATTTTTAAAGTTTTAATCATTTTCTGAAATTTATTTTATTTATTTAATCAACATTATCCAGAACAGTGCAGGGTGACGTCAGCATGACGTAATGGTGATGTCAGCAGTCAACAGGACGGCTGACCAGGTCAAACCTGACCAGTGGGCCCCACTGGTCAGTGAGACAGTGGCTAAGTATGATTTATTTAAACTAATTAATGATTAATTAGGGGGTGGGCCCCATTAGTCAGTGACTAAATTAGTAATTAACTTAATTAATTAATTTAATTAACAGATTATCTATTTAATTAAAACATTTTATTTAGCGGGGCCCGCATGTCATTCACAGCGGCTGCCCAGTCAGCGTGTTTGACCGGGTCAACGGGCCCAGTGGGACCCAAAGGCAGTGACTGGGTGGTGGGGCCAGAGGTGCCAGGTGGCAGCCACGTCGGACGGTGACCGGAGTTGCGCCGGCGAGGCCGTACGCGGCGGAGGAACTCCGGCGAGTTCGGAATCGCTCTACGGTGCACCAAATCGGGCGCGGCCGGGCTCTCTGGAATGGCCACTTCGCACCGCGTCCGTTGGTGGTGGTCTCGGTGGTTGGGCGGCCAAAATCGGCGACGGCAGGCGGCGGCGGCTACGGGTGGTGTTCGGAGACGGCATTGCAGCGCGGTAGCGAGCGAACTAAAAGGCCAGGGCGACCCTACGCGACGCGGCGAGCGCGATGGTTGCACGCACGGGACCCCATGGTCGCCATGGCTACGCCGACGATGAGCTCACGCGGTGGCGGGATCGGGCACGACGGGGACGGCGGCTACAGCTAACGAACGGCAACGAGAGCGAGAGGGGAGGAAGCGGAGGCTCACAGTGAGCCTGCAGGTGTGCGTAATGGGCTCGGGGGAGGCGCGAGGTGGCCGAATTCGACGCCGGAGTTCGTCGGATGCAGTCGGGGAAGATCGGCGATGGCGACGGCTTGGCGGCGTCCCGACTCAAACCGGTGGCGGTGGGTGATGCAGAGGAGCACGGTGGTCCTCCCGGACATCAGCAGGAGGTGCGGGGAGGCCGGTGGCCGCGCAGGCGAGCTACGGCGGTGACGGCGCGTTCGGGCGCTCTGCTGGAGAGAGGGAATGGCGCGAGGGAGAAGAGAGATAGGGTTAGGGTTTGTCCAGGGGGGGCTCAGGCATTCTTATCCTCCCGGGGAGTCGTCGGATGATCGACAACGCGAGATCGAGCGCGTGGACGGCGTGCAAGCCTCGGCCGCGCGCCATCGCTTCTGGCCAGCGGGAGGAAGGAGAAGGCCTAGCCAGGCCGGGCCGAATCGCACTGTAGGTCTTAAGCCCACTAGCACAGTGCCCACTTTCATTTCTCCTTTTCTTTTCCGGCTTTCTTTCTTTCTTTTGTTTCATTTATTTTTGTCCATATTTCTTCTCAGCAAAAATGTGTGACATGGCCCAACAAATATGTTGCAATATTCTGCATGGCCACAACAAGTTTGAGGAATTTTGGAGACTGTTTGCATTTTTCATTTGAATTTAATAGCACTTTAAATTGCTTTAAGCTGCCGTTATTGATGGTGGGGTACACACCACATGTTTGGTGATGTTGTTTTCCTTAACAACACTAGTTTAGGAATTTTCTACAAGTGTGCAACATTTTTCATATGCTGTTTGCCAACTTATTTTATCACCACAAAATTCAATGCCCTTTTAAATGGAATTTGAATTGAGATATGAATTTCAACTTGATCATATCCTGCTTAGAAAAAAAATGGATTAGCTTAATCTCCTGGTTTACTGCAGCTTAATTACCAAGACCACTGTAGCACAATTCCAGGGTGTCACAACGACAACGCCGACGACCCCTATGTCCCCCAGCCTCTCTCTCTCGGGAGCAGCAGGAGGAGTATGTCCAACGCCGACGACCCCTATGTCCAACGCCGACGACCCCTATGTCCAACGCCGACGACGGGACGACCCCAGAGGCGATTGCCCTGGAGGCCACGCGCCAGGCAACTCTGGTTGAGCGCGAACGGCTTGAGAGGCTCCAGAAGTATCTCAACGATCGCGCGGCTTGGGGGCAACCTAGCTCCAGTCGACATCGCAAGCGGTTGTTCCCGAACGACCGTCCCAGTAACTACAACATGATGCGCACCCCGCTGCAAAATCTGTCCGCGGTGACCCGGATCACTGACTCCATTCAGCCGTCTGATTCAACGGCGGGGGAAGGCATTTGGCAGATACAGACTCTCTTGAAGACTGCTTTGGAGCAGAACTCCATGGTGTCCTAGTCACACAACCGCATTCACAGCAGGTCCGTCCGGGCGGAGACGGTGCAGTCGGCTCATAGCCCGCTCGCACCAGAGAGGCACCAGTTCTCCCCTCCTCCGGGAGACCAATACGAAGACCGGAGACGCGAAGATCGTTGTCGCAGTCGGACACCCCCCCTGATGGGTGCTTCGTACGGACAATAGTCCTACGGTGACAGGCAGCATTACAATGACGACCGGAGGCGCAGTACCATTCGGAGGAGGGACTACGGGGATGAAGACTTCCAAGTTCCCCCTCTCAATGCTAGTTCCATCATCGCCCAAGGTGTGGTCGAGAGAGCTCGCGCTAGCAGAGAGCGGCCGAGTGGTCGGGGCGTTTCCGGTCTCGAGCAGATACATTCAAGAAGCTGAGATTCCCTCCAACTACAGGTTGGCAACGGGGATCGGCAAGTTCAGCGGCGAATCGAAGCCGGAGACTTGGATTGAAAATTACCGAGTGGCCATCCAGATTGGCGGCGACAATGATTTTGTTGCGATGAAGCACTTACCCCTCATGCTGGAGGGATCGGCGAGGGCCTGGTTGAATCAACTACCCGCCGGTAGTATCTACATCCGGGAAGACCTAGCCCGAGTGTTTGTCAAGACGTTCAAGGGCACTTACAAGCGCCCAGGCGGATTAAAGAAATTATAGCGCTGTGTGCAGAGGAACAACGAGACTATTCGCAAGTATATACAGTGTTGGACCACATTGCACAACACCGTGGAGAACGTGACGGAGCATCAGGCCATTTGCGCCTTCAAGGCAAGCCTCCGGTACCGCGAGCTCATCCTAAAGCTCGGCCGGTGATGTTCTATCTCTCAGTCGAGCTATGGAAATCGCCAGTCGGTACGCCAATGGCGAAGAAGAAGACCACCTCAGGAGCGTAAAGGGCCGCACGATTGAACTCCCTCAGTCGGGGAGTAATGCTAGCATGAAACAGAAACGTAAAGCTGAGCCCACCGGCAAAGCAGAAGTCACAGTTGTGCCCGGGCAAAGAAAATGCAAGGGGAAGCAGAAGCAGAAGAAGGATTGGGTAGCTAAGAAGAAAATCGAACCCAAGGGCGACATCCTGGATCAGCCTTGCCAGATTCACACCGAGAGGGATGAAGATGGCAACCTCATTCTACCGAAGCATAACACTCGGGGCTGCCGTCTGCTCAAGCAAGAGATGCGAGGAGAGTCCACCGAGGACAAGGACGGCGATGACGCAGAGGGGGGAGACGCCTCCATGTACCCCAACGTCGAGAAGGTCCTCATGATCTTCGCTGACGTCAAAAGCAAGAGCCTAGTGAAGATCAACCGAGAGGTCAACATGGCAGTTCCGACTGTCACCAAGTATTTGGATTGGGCCAAGACGCCCATTACATTCAATCAGTCCAATCACCCAGCTCACATACCGACCCCTGGGTGGCAGGCGCTGGTGGTGGATCCGACTGTTAATGAAGTCCGACTGTGGAAAGTCCTCATGGACGGGGGCAGCGGGCTCAACATCATCTACGCCAACATGTTTAATGCGACGGACATCCCCTTGTCCCGACTGAGCAAGAGCAACATGCACTTTTAGGGGGTCATCCCTGGAAAGAAAGCGAAGTCACTTGGGCAGATCGCCCTCAACGTTGTTTTCGGCAGTGAGAAGAACTACATGAAGGGATGATTGACCTTCGAGGTGGTGGACTTACGGAGTGTGTACCATGCCATCCTGGGTAGGCCCGCCTACGCACGTTTCATGTCCCGACCATGCTACATGTGTCTTAAGCTTAAGATTCCAGCCTGAAAGGCATGATCATGGTCACGGGCAATCAGAGAATCGCCGAGGAGTGCCTCCAGAAGGGCTCCAAGATCGTTGACGAGCAAATAGCGGTCGTTGAGCTCAAGAAGACGATGGATGCCGTAGAGCTGCTCGGGTCAAAGAAGCTAGCTACGAACTCTGCCTTTCAGTCGGCCAGCGAGACGAAGCAAGTCCAGATCTATCCGTCAGATCCGAGTGCAGCGGCGACCAGCATCTCCATGACGCTCGGTGAGAAATAGGAAGGCGAGATCATCCAGTTCCTCCATGAGAACTGGGACATCTTTGCATGGAAGCCTTCTGACATGCCGAGTGTTCCTAGGAAACTGGCTGAGCATCGACTCCGTGTCGACCCAAAGATCAAGCCCGTCAAGGAGCATCTGCATCGTTCCTCCACGGAGAAGCGCAAGGCGATTGGCGAAGAGATCGCTTGGCTCCTAGCCGCTGAGTTTATTCGTGAGGTGTACCACTTCGAGTGGCTCGCCAACGTCGTCATGGTGCCGAAGAAGAACAACTCTCTCTGGATGTGCATTGACTTCACGCACATATATCGGGCCTGCCCGAAGGATCACTTTCCTTTACCCCGCATAGATCAATAGTAGATTCTACTGCCGGAAGTGAACGCCTATCGTTCCTGGATGCGTACTCCGGGTTCCACCCGATCCGAATGTACGGCCCCGATGAAATAAAAACGGCCTTCATCACCCCATTCGGGTGTTTCTGCTATATCACTATGCCATTCGGCCTTAAAAACGCTGGAGCTACCTTCCAGCTCATGATCCAAAAGTGTTTGCAAAAACAGATCAGTCAGAACCTAGAGGCGTACATTGATGACATCGTCTTCAAGTACATGCAAGGTTCCGACCTCCTGTCTGACCTTGCCAAACCTTCGCGAACCTACGGCGCTTCAGAGTAAAGCTCAACCCGGCCAAGTGCACCTTCGGGGTTCCTGCTGGCAAGTTACTCGATTTCCTCATTTCCGAACGCGAGATCGATGCCAACCCTGACAAGATCGACGCCATTGTCCGGATGAAACAACCAGAGCGTCTACATGACGTGCAGAATCTCACAGGCTGTCTGGCGGCCCTGAGCAGATTCATATCAAGACTCAGTGAGAAGGCACTGCCTCTTTACCGATTGATGAAAAAGTTTGAGTGGACAACTGAAGCGCAAGCTGCGTTCCAAGAATTTAAAGCTTTGCTTTCCACCCAGCCGGTGTTAGCTGCTCCGGGCAGCTGAGAGCCTCTGCTCTTGTATATTGCAGCCACAAACCAAGTGGTCAGCACTGTGCTCACTGTGGAACGTGAAGAACAAGGAAAGGCGTTCAAGGTTCAACGTCCCATCTACTACATATCAGAGGTTCTGACCCCTTCCAAGCAAAGGTACTCACATTACCAGAAGCTGGTTTACGGCATTTATTTGACTGTGAAGAAGGTGGTTCACTACTTCCAAGAACACCCGGTCACGGTGATCAGCGACACTTCCCTGTTGAGGGAGTCCCGGACTAAGGGGTCCTCGGGCTGCCGGCTTATCTCTCGATAGGCCGGATCGATGGGCCATTCTCTGGAGAAGGGCCGGGCGCATCAAGACTCCACGTTCTAGAAGGAAGCCCCGAAGGCGCGTCGTGCACTCCAAGTCAAGATGAGAATGTGGACATCTCCATCCACGGCAGGAGGCCCACCATGTGTAAACCCTAGTACCCCCCCGGTGCCTATATAAACCGGGAGGGTTTTAGATCATAGGACACAGAAACTCATCTAGGGTTCTAGCTAGTCGATCTCGAGGTAGATCAACTCTGTAACCTTCATATCATCAATATAATCAAGCAGGACGTAGGGTTTTACCTCCATAGGAGGGCCCGAACCTGGGTAAACATCGTCTCCTTCGTCCCTTTGTTACCATCGATCCTAGTCTCACGGCTCGGGACCCCCTACCCGAGATCCGCCGGTTTTGACACCGACATTGGTGCTTTCATTGAGAGTTCCGTTGTGATCACTCAAGGAATCGATGGCTCGCGTCTTCATCAACGAAGAGGTCCGCAGCATGGACTCCTTTGTCCCTGGACAGATCTTCGCTTTCGGCAGCATCGTTCTGCACGTTGACCCGACCGACCACCTTGGCCGGGTCGGAAGTTTCGCCCCTGATCAAGAAGTCAGATTCGGGAACTTAGAGTTCTTCGTTGACCCTCGGGGCGATCTCTTGCTCACCGGGCTCGCAGTCTCACCTGACACGCCCGAGTACTCCGAGGCCTTAACCTCGGATGTCATTTTCAATCCCGCTCACGGGATCAATCCCGGTGACGATCTGGACTTAAGTCCGGATCTGGCTATAGCGCCAGATCGCCGGGCACCAACTCCTGCCGAATACACTTCTCGTGCGGACGCGGCGGAGGTTAACTCCGAACACGCCGGGCAGATTGACCTGATCAAGCTCTCGACGCTCTGTGAAGCTCTAGATCGGATCTCCTTGATGAAAACCAATGATGACCCAATCCCGATCCATACTCAGATCGGTCTTGAGGCGAGTCAAGAAGGATTTTTCGTCCCACCCACCACCCACTTAGTAGCCACTATCAAAGACTTAACCGATATGTTGGACTACGCCTCCGAGGAGGCAGAGGACATGGAGGAAGAGGATCGCGTTCCCACTCCCGTTAACACCGGGCGATGGACCACCACCTCCACCTACGACGTCTACATGGTGGATACGCCAGCCGGTAATGGCGAGCGCACACCAGCTAACAATGGCGATGACTCAGGTGAGGCGCCATCAAGGCGCCAAAAACCACGTAAGCGATCGAAGCCAAAAAAGGGAAGGGAAGTTATTGCCGGCACCGGGGAAAACGATACCCCGGAAGACCTCGGCGACCCCGATATACCCGAGTATCCGCTAGAGGACCAGGAAAGGCAGGAGGACCAGCGCGACCCCGAAGATCCGAACGACTCCGAGGATGAAAACTACCTCCCCCCTGTAGAGGAGGAGGATAGCCCGGACGATGAGGACATTATTGTCCCCGAGACCATCGAGGATCAGGAACGGTTCAGGCAATAGCTTTTAGCCACTGCCCGAAGCCTAAAGGTAAAAGCGCGGCAACTCAAGGCCGAACAAGACACCCTCAACGATAGATGGACAAGCATTCTATCAGCCGAGGAAGAACACGGCGCCGGTCTATGGGACCAACCCAAGAGTTACCCACGCCGGCGGTTGCTGCCACAATTTGATGACGAGCTCCCCAATACGCCGTTCCCCAAGCACACTCCATACGACCAGCCGGACCGTCCTCCCCGAGGATGAGATACGACGGCTGGCGAGGCCGGTTATAGGCTGGCAATACCCCGCAGAAGGGGAAAAGAGCCAATGGAGCCCGACGACAAGTATGACCTGCGACGCGACCTAGATGATAGAACAGGCCGCACGAGATCCATCTACGGATCTAGAGGGTATTCCCCTGGTAGAAGGGACGAGTACCGGCCCTGGCACGACCGAACCAACAGAGTTCGGGACCAAAACCGGGCCAGAACAGACACCGACTACCGGCACGATATAGCACGGGTTAGAGGCGCTGCCCACCCTCTCTGCTTCACTGATGTGGTGATGCAGCATCAGTTCCCGGAAGGGTTTAAACCCGTAAACATCGAGCAATACGACGGAACAACTGACCCAGCAGTGTGGATCGAGGATTTCCTCCTCCACATTCACATGGCACGAGGAGACGACCTCCACGCCATCAAGTACCTACCCCTTAAACTTAAGGGGCCAGCTCGGCACTGGTTAAATAGTCTCCCCGAAAACTCTATCGGGTGCTGGGAGGACCTCGAAGATGCATTCCGATCTAACTTCCAGGGTACCTATGTACGGCCCCCGGACTCTTCCGACCTAAGCAATGTCGTGCAAAAGGCAGGAGAGTCCGCTTGACAATTCTGGAACCGGCTCTTGACCAAGAAAAACCAGATCGTCGACTGCCCAGATGCCGAGGCTATAGCCTCTTTCAGGCACAATATTCGGGACGAGTGGCTGGCTCGCCAGCTCGGTCAGGAAAAACCCAGGACCATGTCCGCCCTCACATCGCTCATGACCCGCTTTTGCGCGGGCGAGGATAACTGGCTAGCAAGGCGAAGCCACAACCCCGAAGACCCCGGTACTTCCGAAGTCCGGGATGGAAACGGGAAACCACGACGTAACAAAAACAAACGACGGCACAGCACTAGCGATGCCGATGACACGACCGTTAACGCCGGTTTCCGCAACCCAAGATCCGGGAACCGGAAGAAGCCCCCTAAAGGCAACCGTGACGGACCCACCCCGCTGGGCAAGATCATGGAGAGGCCTTGTCAGATCCATGGCACTCCGGACAAGCCCGCGAACCACACCAACCGTAACTGTTGGGTGTTTAAACATGCCGGCAAACTCGCAGCCGAGGACCAGGGCAAAGGCCCACGCAGCGAGGATGACGAGGAGCCCCGCGGTCCTAGCAATGGAGGTCAGAAGAAATTCCCTCCAGAAGTAAAAACGGTGAACATGATATACGCCACTCATATACCTAAAAAGGAGAGGAAGCGCGCCCTTCAAGAGGTCTACGCCGTAGAGTCTGTAGCCCCGAAGTTTAACCCATGGTCGGCCTACCCGATCACTTTTGATCGACGAGATCACCCGACCAGTATCCGTCATGGAGGTTCGGCGGCCCTCGTCCTAGACCCCATTATCGATGGGTATCACCTCACTAAAGTCCTAATGGACAGAGGAAGTAGCCTCAATCTGATCTACTCAGATACGGTGAAAAAGATGGGCATAGATCCGTCAAGGATAAAGCCTAGCAACACTACCTTTAAAGGAGTGATCCCAGGTGTCGAAGCCCGGTGCACAAGCTCTGTTAGCCTGGAAGTAGTGTTCGGTTTGCCCGACAACTTCCGCAGCGAGGAATTGATCTTCGACATCGTCCCCTTCCGCAGCGGCTATCACGCCCTGCTCGGCCGAACAACGTTCGCTCGCTTTAATGCCGTCCCACATTACGCATACCTCAAGCTCAAGATGCCTGGTCCCAAGGGGGTCATCACCGTCAACGGCAACACATAGCGTTCCCTCCGAACTGAGGAGCATGCATTGGCCCTGGCGGCCGAATTCCATTATGAGGACGGTCGGCAAACACCCAAATGGGCCATAAAGGCCCGTAAGGTTGACAAACGAGTTCGGTTTCAATCCGAACTCCTAGACTCCTCTGCTCCCCAGAAATAGGGATACGCCCCCCATTGCACAGCCCTAACGACCGCCAAACACGTGCCAAGAAGGCACAACTTCGCGCTCAAGATTCCATGGGTAGCAATGGGGAGCAACCATGAGGTGGTAAGTGTTCGGCTGGACCGACCAATACCAATACACGTCCTTGGACAAAACACAGGTACCATCAAGGACCTGTTAAAAAGCGTAAAGCTCATCGATACTTCGACGACTTCTCAAGACCTTTTTCCTAAGGTCCGCTCGGCGACAGCATCACTCTTAATGGGATGCAACCCCCACAGAGGAACATGAACGGACAGGCGACAAGGCACATCGAAGACGTCACGTCATCAATCGAAAACTCTTGGTATAGCCTCCCCTCTGTAAATTTTATATTTCATCTACCTGTAAATAGTTGCTTCGGCAATCCAAGCTATAAGAATTATTGAGCAAGTACAAAACCATTATATATGGCTACTTCGTTGTCTTTTATACATTCGCTGTTCTTATCTTGGTCACGCTTTTTGCAAAAACTGTTCGGTATATATTATGATGCAACCGGTTAATAGACCGGGGGCTCGAATTTAAAATCGCCTCAAACATCACCTCAGTACAACTGGTTGTGTGTTCGGCGTCTTGGCTTTTGCTTTATATGCATCGGATCCGAACTATGTCTTGGGTCAATAGTTGGGTTGCCCGGCTCCTGTGCTTGCCCTCTTACGTTCCGCTCGTTCGGCTAAAAGGGCAAAGGGAGAACCACTGCGATTGTGCTTCCAGCTCGTCTGGTCAAGCACCTCAGGGGAGAAAGCCGAAAACTGAACGTCATAGTAAGCGAGAACCGGTCTGCGAATCCGAGCATAAGTGTCATACTTAAAAGATCGATAGAGGTTCTTCCGTGTTATACGAGGGGTTTCGTTCTTGTACAAACCATGTGATGCGGGCTTCGGCCCCGAACATCACACTGGGGGCTGGTTATCAGCCCCCCGCATTTTTCTACACTCCCACGGCTAAGTGAAAGCGATAGAGCACCATAGTCCGATTGCCTTGTCCCGCTCGCGCTACCGCCTTCGGGCGCCGATACTTCGGCTAAGGGTAAAAGTGCGGATATAGGGACACCCCGCGTAGTATCTACGTGGGGGCTGAAGCCGACGACTCGCTGCTTTCAGATGAACCGGCCACATAGGAGTATAAATAAACATAAAAATACTTATAAGACATGATAAACCATGCAACATTAATTATAAAGCGTTAAAGTCTTCGGACATATTACACCGCGCTCATTCATACAAAACATCCTTGGAGCACTGAGCCTCTATCGCCCGAGCACCCTCCATTACATGGGGGAAGTACAGCTCGGGGCACCTATGACTCTTGTTAGGCGGCGGAGGTGCGGTGGCCATTTTGATCGGCTGGAGCTTTGGCCAGTGCACCATGGTCCTTGCAAAGGCCATTCACGCGCCCTCGATGCATGCAGAGCGCTTCAGCACTTCAACCCGAGGCGCCGCATCACGTAGTCTCTACACCAGGCCGAAATAGCTGCTCGGCAACGGCTCATCGGGCCACAGACGGGTGCAGTGGTCCTTCATGGCCGGCTCCGCCACTCTGTGCATCTCCATCAGTTGCTTCATTTGCTCGATGAGGAGAGGAGCACGCTCGGGGGACTCAAACTACGCCCAGAAAAGCCGGGCATCGTCATCCTCCGCCCGCAAAGCATAAAGCTTGTTCGCGTCCGCTGCACTCTTCTGGAGATCCGCACAGACGCCTAAGGAACGCCACACCTGGGTGAGCAAAGCAAATTTGCTACCACCAAAGGCGCATTGTAGGGAATACGGCTTACCATCGATGACAGCCTTGATTTGGCGAAGTTCCTCTTCAAAGGACCGCCTACCCACCCGCTCCTTTTGGAGCTCGGATTTCAGCGCGGCCAACTCAGCGGCTTGCTCCTTGCCTTTCTGCTCAAGGGCCTCGCACTTCGCACTGGCATCCTTGAGCTCTTGCTGCACCTCCTCCACCCGAGCCTCGTGCTTGGCGCTTGCAGCCTACAATGTGGAAAGCACGGCTGCCGCTTGTTCGGCGGCCGTCTTTCCCTCCGCGGCCTCCTGCATCAGTTTCTGGAGCTCGGCCTTGAGTTTTTCGACCTCCGCAGCTGATGCTGTGGAAGCAATAGACAAACAGGTCACACTGGGCTACTAGTGCGGATCATTACCAATATATAGTTCGGAAATTACAATTCGGCTTACCTTGCGCCTCGTCGAACCTCTCGTTCAGGCTAACAAGCTCCTCGTCGGAGACCTTGAGCTTCCGATTTAGCTCGGTCAGCTCAGCGGCATTATCGGCCGCCGCCGATGACGAGGCCTGCAAACAGAAAAAACAAAAAAATATGCATCTAGTTATGTGCGATTCAAACCCCCCGAACTATGAAGGATATGACTCCCTGTTCGGTCCTTCCAAGGACTTTTCCAAACATTGCAGGACCAAATGGTGCCTTGTGCATCATTGATTCATTCCTCACTATTTGACCCCCGGATGCGTTTTTGCATACCCATCCAGGGCTCGGGGGCTAGTACATATATAAAGAGATAGCACAAAACTTAAAATTAGCATTGTTCGGGAAAAGGATATTACTTGACTCACCTTGAAGCCCGCCAAGAGACCATTGAAGGCCTCCTTCAGTCTGTTGTCAACGGACTGAATTCCTTGCAAAACCGCACCCATAAGAGTGCGGTGATCCTCGGAGATGGGGGCGCTGGCTAGCGCCTCCTCCATAACCGGCCACCTAGTCGTTGGTGGCATCGGTGTTGACCGGGCAGTCCGATCTCTGATCGGGGACTGAGCTGGTAACTTCGGATGCACAGAGTGCTCCGGAGACGTCCTCGGAGAGGAATGGGCATTTCTTCGCCCCTCCTCTTCGGCAACCAGGGGAGCATTCTCCCCCTGGTCCTCAGCAGCCTGGGGAGTTCTCTCTCCCTGGCCTTCGGTGGTCGCGGCATTAGCCTCGGCCATGGCATGGTCATCCCCTCCGCCCGTGTTCGGCTCCACCGGAGCCCGGCTGGATGACACCTCTGGGGCGTCTTTCACGGCCCCCGAAGGTGTGGGGTGCGATGCAGTCCCGCTCTCTGCAAGCTCGGCGGGCGGAGACTCCCCATCCGATATTTGATCGGTGGGGAGAACACGCGGTGGGCTGCAGAACAAAAGGCGCCCATGTGTTTTAAAACTATTGCATACTTTGCGTAAATAACTCGGTGAGTCTTCAGATTCATTACCTTTGAGCGGGGGGCTTGACCCTTGGGTTCCTTCGGGGGACCCTCTCAAATTCCTCGGATTCTGTGTTAGAATCCGAGCTGTCGGGCAGGATCAACTTCGCCCGGCACGCCCTCTTCAAGGCAGGAGGAGCTGCCTCTTCCGCGGCGTCCGATGTCGCCGCCCTCTTTCTTGCACGGGGGGGGGGGGGGACTCCTTCCCCCCGTCTTTCTGCTCCTCCTCATGACTGGAGGAGGTGTGGGTTTCCTCGGACACGGCGTCCGGCTGGTCCTTGATGCGGAGGCCCCCTCTGGCCTTCTTCTTCTCCTTCTTCTCAGGCGCCGAGTACGGCACCACAACAAGCATCGCCGCCAATAGCTCTGACCTGGGGTCTTCGGGTTGTGGAGCCGGGCAGTTGACCTTCGCGGCTTTGCTCAGCCACTTCTGTTAAGGTAAGCGAGAAGGCGTTCAGTCTTTTTGCTGAAGAAACAGAGTTACCGGATTAAAAGTTATACCATACCTTGGTCGGGGGATTGATGGTGCTTAGGCCCGTGTCCTCTTCCTTGGCCGGCCAGCTCTTCTGGGGCTTGAACAAAGCCTTCCACAACTTCTCCGGGGTGGTGCGGAAGAATTGGTGCACGGTAGGCTCGTCGTCATGGCGGTAAGCCCACATGGGGGATGCCCGACGTTGGCAGGGGAGGATACGGCGGTGGAGCATGACCTGGACCACGTTAACCAGCTCCACCTTCGCCTCGATCACCGAAGTGATGCGCTTCTGCAGCAGCTTAACTTCGGCATCCGACCCCCAGTCGAGGCCCTTCCTGAGCCACGAGGTCAATCTCATGGGGGGCCCAGATCTGAATTCGGCGGGGGCCACCCAGCTCTCGTCCCTTGGCTCGGTGATGTAGAACCACTCCTTCTGCCAAGTTTTGATCGTGTCGATGAAGGTGCCAGCTGGCCACTCGACACGGGGGAGTTTGCAAATGACCGCCCCTCCGCAGTCCGCGTGCTTGCTCGCCACAGTCTTCGGCTTGACGTTGAAGACCTTGAGCCATAGACTGAAGTGCGGATCGACCCGTAGAAAGGCCTCGCAGACGATGATGAACGCCGATATGTGCATGAAGGAGTTCGGCGGAAGGTCGTGGAAGTCCAGACCGTAGAAAAACATGAGACCCCTGACAAAGGGGTGGAGTGGAAAGCTCAGTCCCCGGATAAAGTGGGGGACGAACACCACCCTCTCGCCTGCCTTGGGGGTGGGAATCACCTGGTTCTTCTCCGGGGCACGGTGGAAGACGTTGGCGGGGAGGTAGCCGGCCTGCTTCAGGTCCCGGATATCCTGGTCAGTGACCGTGGAGGCCTCCCACTTGCCGTTCGAACCAAAACCCGCCATGGCTAAGCTCGGAGGAAAGGGTGAGGAAGAACTGGATCTGGGCTCTCGGGGCTCGGAGAGATTGAGGAGGCGGAGGATGTGAATGGGAAGCGTGAATAGACCTTGGGGGTTTTCCCTCTTTATGGGACATGTCACCGATTAGCCTTGCTTACCGCACCGCAAATCCCTCCGCTTCCCAAGACATGCGTGCCGTTATGCGCGTGTGGAGATTAATCATATCCCGTGTGAAACGGAACACGATCTGCGCATTGATAAGTCGTGTCGCTGTAAAGACGACCCCGAACCGCGAATCGAGTTTTCGTAACTGGTTTAGTGGTCATGGTAGGCCACGACCCTTCGTCAGAGGGGGGTGTCAGAAAACACTGTTTACACTTTGGCGATTGGCCTTCGGGGCTAAGCAATTCATGGTGTTCGGTCAATCATATGATCGGAAGAAATATGTGTCATCGGAAACCGAACTAGTCTCAGCCGATCATGGAAAGGGAAGGAGAACTCACCCCGCAAGCCGAAGACTCTGATCGTACGAAGCAGCTGGAGCTGAGACCCTTGGCGTTGGGGGCTAGTTCGGGGGCTACTGAGGGAGTCCCGGACTAAGGGGTCCTCGGGCTGCCGGCTTATCTCTCGATAGGCCGGCTCGATGGGCCATTCTCTGGAGAAGGGCCGGACGCATCAAGACTCCACGTTCTAGAAGGAAGCCCCGAAGGCGCGTCGTGCACTCCAAGTCAAGATGAGAATGTCGACATCTCCATCCTCGGTAGGAGGCCCACCATGTGGAAACCCTAGTACCCCCCGGTGTCTATATAAACCGGGAGGGTTTTAGATCATAGGACACAGAAACTCATCTAGGGTTCTAGCTAGTCGATCTCGAGGTAGATCAACTCTGTAACCTTCATATCATCAATATAATCAAGCAGGACGTAGGGTTTTACCTCCATAGGAGGGCCCGAACCTGGGTAAACATCGTCTCCTTCGTCCCTTTGTTACCATCGATCCTAGTCTGACGGCTCGGGACCCCCTACCCGAGATCCGCCGGTTTTGACACCGACACCTGTCTGAGATCCTGGACAACAGAGACGCCACTGGCCGAGTGGCAAAATGGGCGATTGAGCTCCTTCCCTTGGAGATCAAGTTTGAAGCCAAAACAACAATCAAATCCCAAGCCCTAGTGGATTTCCTGGCCGAATGGATCGAACAAGAACAACCGGCCCCGAGCCTCCCCGAGAACTGGACAATGTTCTTTGACGGATCTAAGATGCGCCATGGCTGGGGGGCTGGAGTAGTCCTAGTTTCCCCCATGGGAGACCGACTGAGCTATGTGCTCTAGATTCACTTTGATTCGTCCAACAATGAGGCTGAGTCCGAAGCCCTCCTGTATGGGCTGCACATGGCTATCTCGCTCGGCGTACGCAGTTTGATGGTCTATGTCCACTCGGACCTTGTGGTGAACCAGGTGATGAAGGGGCGGGAGATTCGGAGCCCAGGAATGACAAGTTACTACAATGCCGTCAGAAAGCTGGAAAAGAACTTCGAGGTTTTGGAGTTGCATCACATACCCCTAATCAAAAATCAAGCATCAGACTATTTGGCCAAGATCGGTTCCACTCGACGAGACGTACCCAAAGATGTGTTCCTAGATGCGCGCCCCGACCATTAAAGAAGATCCTTTCACAGAGGAGCCCCCACAAGCAGCCGGCCCGTCAGATCCGATTGAGGTTGACATCCCAGCAGTGGTCGACCTGGTCCACAAAGTACCCGTGATCATTCCCGAGTGGACTCAACCCTACATAGCATACTTGCTCCGGCAACAACTCCCCGAAAGATGTGTTCCTAGAGCACCCGCGCCCCGACCATCAAAGAAGATCCTTTCACAGAGGAGCCCCCACAGGCAGTCGGCCCATCAGATCCAACTGAGGTTGACATCCCAGTAGTGGTCGACCTGGTCCACGAAGTACTGGTGATCATTCTTGAGTGGACTCAACCCTACATAGCATACTTGCTCCGGAAAGAACTCCTCGAAGACAAAGTGGAAGCCCGCCAGATCGTTCGATGATCCAAGGCCTTCACAGTAATGGGAGATCAGTTATACAAGAAGAGTACCACTGGAGTCACTCAGCGTTGGATCTCCCCAGAAGAAGGGCTACAAGTCCTGTACGAGATCCACTCGGGAACTTGCGGCCACAATGTGTCCTCTCGGACGTTAGTCGCCAAGTCTTTCTGAGCGGGTTTTTACTGGCCACGTGCCAATGGATTAGCGAGGGATATCGTGGATCAATGCGTCGGGTGCCAGTTCTATAAGAACCAGTCCCACGAGCCCGCGTCGGCACTGAAGATGATTCCACTCACCTGGCCTTTCGCCGTCTGGGGACTCGACATGTCAGACCCCTACGAACCGGGTCGAGTGGTTTCACCCATCTGTTGGTGGCGGTGGAGAAATTCACCAAATGGATAGAAGTGAAGCCCGTGAAGGACCTAAGTTCAGCGACTGCCATCAGCTTCATGAGGCAAATCATCTTCAGGTTTGGGGTTCCCCATAGCATCATCACGGATAACGGGTCTAACTTGGACTCAGATGAATTCCGCGAATTTTGTTACACCGAGGGCACTCGGGTCGACTATGCCTCAGTGGCTCACCCGCCGTCGAATGGTCAAGCAGAGCGGGCAAATGGGATGATCCTGCAAGGGCTAAAGCTACGTCTTATGAGAGACCTGAAGCATGTTGCAGGAGCCTAGGTCGACGAATTGCTGTCAGTACTGTGGGGTCTGCAAACGACCCCGAATCAGTCCACCAATCGCACCCCTTTCTTCATGGTGTATGGGTCCGAAGCCGTCTTGCCGACTGACTTACTGCACAATTCCCCTCGAGTGGAATTGTATTCTGATGCTGAAGCCGAGGAAGCATGGCAGGACGGTCTAGACCTCCTGGACGAAGAAAGAGAGATAGCCCTCATCAGATCAACACTTTATCAGCGGGATTTGAGGCACTACCATGACAGACAGGTCAGAGCGCGCGCCTTTCAGAAAGGTGATCTCGTCCTCTAGCTGGATAAACAAAAGCCTCACAAGCTTGCACCTCCATGGCAAGGGCTTTTCACAATCTCTAAAGTCCTCAACAATGGAGACTATGAGTTCTACAACTTCGAGAAGGAAATGGAAGAACCCCGATCTTGGAAAGCGGACCTGCTCCGCAAGTTCTTCATTTAGAACAAACAAAAACTTTTCCATTTCTGTAATGAATTTCAGAGAGATTTTGATGAATAAAAAGTCTACTTTCGTTGTAGTTTGTCAAAATTTCATTTTTTTCACTCTGGTGATTTCCATAACATGATTCGCACTGCCCTTAGTGGGTGAAATGACTTAGTTTCGAACCTAATTTTGCCTAAGTTCGGAAATCCCGAGTGTCGCAGATTTCCACACTCGGGGGCTTAGCTGCGACCCTGTTGTCGTCTGAGCTAGAACGTTCCGAGCGAGGAAGATTTCATCACTCGGGGGCTCCGCGGCGAACCTGATTTCACCTATGCTCTAAATGTTCCGAGTGTAACAAGATTTCTTCACTCGGGACCCTTAGCTGTGAACCTGACTTCGTCTAAGTAATAAAAATCCTGAGTGTGGAAGATTTCCTCACACGGGGGCATAGCCGGGACCCAGCTGTCGTCTAAGCTAGAACGTTCCAAGCGAGGAAGTCCTCACTCGGGGGCTTCGCTGCGAACCTGATTTCGCCTAAGCTCTAAACGTTCCGAGTGTAAGAAGATTTCTTCACATGGGAACCTTAGCTGCGAACCTGACATCGTCGAAGTAATAAAAATCGTTAGTGTGGAATATTTCCACACTCGAGGGCTTAGTCGCAACCCTGCTATCGTCTAAGCTAGAACGTCCCGAGCGAGGAAGATTTCCTCACTCGGGGGCTCCGCTTCGAACCTGATTTCGCCTCTGCTCTAAACATTCCGAGTGTAAGAAGATTTCTTCACTCGGGAACCTTAGCTGCAAACCTGACTTCGTCTAAGTAATAAAAATCCTCAGTGTGGAATATTTCCACACTTGAGGGCTTAGCTGCGAACCTGCTGTCGTCTAAGCTAGAACGTTCCGAGCGAGGAAGATTTCCTCACTTGGGGGGCTCCGCTGCGAACCTGATTTCGTCTAACCTCTAAACGTTTCGGGTGTAAGAAGATTTCTTCACTCGGGAACCTTAGAGGCAAACCTAACTTCGTCTAAGTAACAAAAATCCTGAGTGTGGAAGATTTCCGCACTCGGGGGCTTAGCTGCGACCTTGCTGTTGTCTAAGCTAGAACGTTCCGAGCGAAGAAGATTTCCTCACTTGGGTGGCTTTGTCGTGAACCTGAATTCGCCCAAGTCCTAATCGCCCCGAATGCGAACATGACTCGCACTCGGGAACTTAGCCGCGGCCCAACAGTCACCTAAGTTATTGGATACCCCGAGTAACAAAAATCCTGAGTGTGGAAGATTTCCGCACTTGAGGGCTTAGCTGCAACCTTGCTGTCATATAAGCTAGAACGTTCCGAGCGAGGAAGATTTCCTCTCTCGGGGGGCTTTTCCACGAACCTGAATTCGCCCAAGTCCTAATCACTCCAAATGCGAACATGACTCGCACTCGGGAACTTAGCCGTGTCCCAACAGTCGCCTAAGTTATTGGATACCCCGAGTAAGGTCTCACCCACACTCTGGGACTCGGCCTAACCCGTTCAAGGCTCGAGCGAAAGACAAAAATCCGAATGGAAACAAAGCAAATAAACTGCATATTGTTCAAATCAAAGGGTCAAACGGCAGGAACCCCAGGCTCACTTAAGGTTCATCGATTACTGTCATGGTTTTATCAACCCGGCAGATGTCCTCGTAACAGGACTTAGGTGTGAGGCCATCACCGCTTGGTGGCGACTCAAACGGGTTAAGCGAGAGAGAGAGTCGGGTTTACCCAAGTTCGGCCCCTCCTATGGAGGTAATAGCCTACGTCCTGCTTTTCGTGTATTGGATGGATGGATCTCGATCACAAGGGTGCGGAATCGCTAACCTAGCTATCGAGAGGTTGTGACCTGAGCCTTTCGGGCCTAGGGGTATGCCTTTATATACATGTCAAGCCCTAGGGTTTACAACAGAGTCCGGGTCATATTATGACCCATGACTTACTACATCTCTAACTTATCTTGCACTTTAAGGAAACTTGAACCGGCGTCCTTAGCTTCATGGGCCTTGAGCCGCCGTCTTCAGTTTGTGGGCCGCCCGACGTCTTGATCAGCCGCCACCTTACTTAGATTGCACTTGGTACACGACCCACTCTGAATTGGGCCACACAATGGTTCATGTGTTGACCCGGCCCAGTAGGGCGGATTATACCGTGGAGTCATATCCCCGACATTAGGCCCCAGATTGATTTGAATTCATTCATGTCAATAGATTTTTCTCTCCTGTGGCGGCTCATCTTTGAACTGGTATCTTCAGCAAATTTTGCCAACACCGGCTTATCCTGCTCCCACACTTGTTATTTTTCCGCCGCTTATTTATCATGACGTCACATGTCGTCAGTCTGAAAAACAATAATGTCATCTTGGTGAATCTGGTCGTATCCGCTTATCCCGAAAATCAAGGCATTTTCATCTCCCAAAATTTATTGTGTTCCCTCGACTGTCGCGCCTGTCAGTTGCCTCTTTGGGCTCCTTTCCTTTAAATATTCACCGAAGGGCCCTGGATTTACTTTCCACTTCCCTTTCCTGCTTCTTCCTTTTCCTCGAGCCCGGGAGCTCCTCGCACCACCACCGCAACTTCGTCATCTTCACCAAGCTTTCTCGGGGTCGTCACAGCGCTCCTCCATCAGTCGGTCCTTCGCGCGCTTTCCTCATCACCGGTCGACCGCTTTGAGTAAGTCATATTCCTTCCGGCTAGATCCATTGTAACACCTCGGGGTTCTTCGACTTCTTCGACAACTTTCCCTCCGGTTCATTGCCATTGCCAGTTCTGTAGGTAGATCTCATGAACATATTCACCCAAATAGGGCGGTAGAGACACCGATTTTATTTTTGCATATGACATGTCTTAATCTTTCTTTAAATGAACCGTACTGCCACTGCTTCCCATACCTTCTAGCTAGGGCTAGCAATTATTTTCGCCTTTTTGAGCTATTTTAAGATCCATAATTTATTGCTGCTTTGGGAGAAACTTGTTTGTCTCATACTTAGCAAAATTCCCAAGAACTTATCGTCTTAACATGAGTCGCCCTTGCTTCGGCCGGCTTAATATTTATAATTTGCCGTATGTCCAGAACATTGAAAGGACTCTGATCTTTTCATGAAGCTTGCCCCTTTTATTGCAAATACATGGATCATTTCGCTTGGACCACTTACTGAAACCACCCTCTTTACTTTATCTAGGCGACTCATTATGTTAGAGTCGAAAGCCTGCAACTGGGTGGCGACTCAAGTTTCTGACGCTATCCTTAAAGATTATGAGGAGCATGGGTTTTTGCCACCCCAGAACATGATTGACTGGCGAGTCGTCCTTGGAGAAGAGATTCCAAGTCCCAAGGAGGGAGAGGTGGTGATATTTTTGGATCACCTGCAGAGGGGGTTTTCACCTCCCGGGTCAAAGCTCTTCCAGGACGTCTTGCATTTCTTCAACCTGCACCCCCAAGACCTGGGCCCTAACTCCATCTCGAACCTCTGCCAGTTCCAAGTATTCTGCGAGTTGTACCTTCAAACGGAGCCCACCGTTTCCCTCTTCAGGGAGTTCTTCTACTTAAACCGGCAAATAGAGTGCGCAGATGGCCCCGGCTTAGAACTTGGCGGGGTTTCGATTCAAAGGCGAAAGGATGTCCTTTTCCCTTCCGCCACCTTACCAAGCCACCCCAAGGGGTGGAATAAGACTTGGTTTTACTGCCAAAACACCGCTCCTACTGATGAAAACCCCTTGTCGGGTTATAGGCCCAACCGTCTTCCCATGGATCTTGAGCTTCCGGGTCGGCGCACTGGCTTAATGTGTACTTATTCTGGCAATTTGAATGGTGTTCAACGGCACAACAACCATTCCTTGGAAGCTGACGAAATAAACCGGATGACAAAGAAGCTCTTAGGTGAAAACCTGGAGACCTGCAGTATGGACGGGTTGAAACCCTTTTATGCCCTTAACCCAGCTCCTCCAGTATAAACCTTTAAAATCTTCATCTGACTCTTTTGAACAAATTTTGAGTGTTTGCTTCCTTGGTCTGAATGTTTGATTTTGCAGGCTACCTCTTCCTTTTGGAAACGGAGACGTCTCAAGGCAACAGCTAACAAGCCTAAAGCCGCCCCAAGCAAGAAGAAAAGCAAGGCTGCTGCAGAAGGTCCATCTCAAATGGACGAAACAGCCGCCACTGATACCCGATCAGAGGTAAAATTAACATTTTGCTTATATTTCCTTGAATTCATCTGACGCCCTTTCCTTCTTAGGGTGATGTTGAAACAAGCCGTGCATGCGATGTTGAGGTAATTTCCATATCTTCTGACTCAGATCCTCTGCCTCCATTGAAAACAAGGCGGGTTGTTCGGAAGGTAGGCTTTTCTCACCCGGACGCTCATCTGGATCCTTACTTTATTTTGAAGAAAACCCAGCACCAGTCTAGGCGTCAAACCCGAAGCGGAAGTGGCGATCTTGTTGAGGGCTTACCTGACAAATCAGTCGCCCGGAAACGACCAGCCAAGGTACTTGATATCCCAAACTTTCCAAAGAAAATTCCGGCTTGATGCATCAATTGTTTGAACTCCTATGCCTTTGTTAATCAGGAGACGCCACCTTCGTCAGACGACTCGACTGCGTCCAAGCTAGCGCACTATGTCATTAATCAAGGGTAACTTCCTCTTCAATTCATCTGTTTGAGTAAGCTATTGCTTTTTCCATTTTTCATATCATACTTTCGTAACTTGGCAGGGCAAAAGCCAAGAAAAGGAAGACTGATGATACTTCCGCTAACCCTGAGGCTCCTGAGCCGGAACTTCCTGATTCGGCGGCTCATGAAGTACATGTTGATCACCCTGAAGACCTTCAGGATATCCAAGATAATTTGCCTCCTCCATCTGAACCAATCAATACTGATGCCGTAACTATTGAAGCCACATCAACAGTTAACCTTGACCCGCCAAATCCTCCAGCAACAAACAAAGATGCCCCTGAAGTTGTCATTACTGGGACGGCTTATGCTGCTCCCGAGATTTCCAGGGTGTCGACAAAAGTTGTTGCTAAAGATGAAGCGGTACTGCAAGAAAAAGGGAAAGCCAAGTTGGAGCTTCCAAATTATGAGAGCTTTAGTGTCAAAGATCTTCATGCTGCCTGCTTGGACTGCCTGGCAACAAGCCGTGAGATGGAAATCGGCCTTGTTAGTATGATGAAAAATAAATATGAGGTATGTTCTCCTTTTGCCATTATCTTGCATACTAGCATTAGCTTCCAAAAACCAGCTTGTTATAATAAGCCGGTTTTATAAAACAACTAAAAGCCTGTAATATCCATGTAGCCCCCAAGGGCCGACTCAACTGCTTGAGATGAGTTGGGTCTTTTGGGATAAAAGAAACTTCGACCTGTAGCCCCCAAGGGCCGGCTCATCTTCTTGAGATGAGTCGGGTCTTTGTAATAACTTTGAAGAACTTTCGACCTGTATCCCCCAAGGGCTGGCTCATCTTCTTGAGACGAGTCGGGTCTTTGTAATAACTTTGAAGAACTTTCGACCTGTAGCCCCCAAGGGGCGGCTCATCTTCTTGAGATGAGTTGGGTCTTGTCTCATCTTCAATGTTTAAAAAGAGCTGAGATACATTAGCCCCCAAGTGCGAAATACATTGCTTTGCAATTTGTTTTGGACTTGATGTAAATTTCATTCATGATGCAGGAAGCTCTGAAGACAGCCGAATCCAGCGCGGCCAATTTGAAAG
This sequence comes from Elymus sibiricus, assembly GCA_039707655.1. NCBI lineage: Eukaryota > Viridiplantae > Streptophyta > Magnoliopsida > Poales > Poaceae > Elymus > Elymus sibiricus. Next base: position 137,711,674 of record CM077667.1, on the reverse strand, counting down.
AGGACCTGGAAAAAAGGCAGACTTCCCAGGCGGAAAATGAAGAAAAACTTTGCCTTTCTTTGATTGAGCTAGAAAACACCAAGGCGGGCTTCCTAAAAGAGAAAAAAATCCTTTGAAGATGAGAAGACTGCCTTGGTTAAACGTGCAGAGGATGCTGAGGGCCGACTCAAACCCGTTACCGAAGAAATATCCGGGTGAAAGCGACAGATTGCCCAGATGGCCCAAGCTGTTTTTGGTAAGTGTACATACATATCATCATGTCCTCTTTGGAACATAGATATAATGTGCTTGGCGACTCATGTATTGATTCTATCGCGCAGGTCACCGGACCAGCAGCTTTTATGATAACAGTCTTCTCATGCTTAAGTCTGTGTACTCGTTGACGGAGCATCTCTACACTGGGAGTCATCTTGCAATTAACGCGACACTAGGGGAGAAGCAACCCTTAAAATATATCAAGAATGTATTGGAAAATCTCTCCATCATCCCGCAGCATATTCCAGAATTAAAAAGATCAGCCGCCCGATCGGGCGCCATATATGCCTTGAGCCGGGCTCTAGCTTACGGAGAAGAGATTGACCCGTCTGAGCTGGCAAAGGGCTTTCCCGAATTTAAAAATGACGGGTCAGAATTCTCCCAGGAAGATTACGTGGCTTGTGTCAAGGACGCTCAAATTCTGTCGACTCGGCTGGTCTCCGAAATGAAGCTGAGGAGCTACCAGGCGGCTTATGGTGCGAACCATACTCGGATTCCACCACCTGATCTGATAACAAAAAATCTGGCTCCTCAACGGCGCGAGCACGTTTTTGCCCCTGAAGTTGACCTGTCTTCAATTCTTGACGACGAGGCTGTGTTCCAGGCTTTAACTCATTGCAACTGAGATGCAGACAATCTTCAGATTCAGGAGCCAGAAGACCAGTCGACGAATAACCTGGAGGCATCTCATGCGCGAGATTAACTGCTACTGACCCGGATCATGTGGTCGGTGATTTGAGCTTCCTGAACTGTCAACTTAAGCCCCCATGTACGGGCAGAAAAAACAATTTGTGGTCTCATGTAATAGGGATAGCTGAACATTTGTCGTGCCATCGTGCACGTTTTGTACCTTTGATGCTAGATACCTTATCTGATGCTTTTTTACTCCGTCTATGCAATCTTTCTATTGACGACCCTTTTGATAAGATATAGCTGGGCAAAGTGACCCGGCCTTTGATTTTTATCTTAATAATTTATTCCTCTTCCAACAATGTTGAATTTGTAGGATAGTTCGCCGATGGGCTGCTTATGCAAACTCAATCGTTTTAACCCGGCCTTTGAAAACAGGGGCTGGCAACAATTTTGTACCTAAAACTTTGCTGTAATAATCAAGCCAAATAAGACAAAGTTGATAAGCCGACTCAATGAATCGGTTGGCTAAAAAATTGATGTACAAGCTTGAGGTCCTATGCCAGCTTCTTTAAGTAATAACATAATTGTTGCTGTCATGCAGTCGATAACCCGGTTATCTCATATAAAACAGGGTCATGCCCAAAGTATTTTTGTGCCATGGGATTCTGATACGTCCATTTTGCATCATGATTTCCTACTGTTATTTACTTTGTTTTGTTGAATAATAATGCTTTGGGGAGTGATTCTAATGCCTTTTCTCTCATAATATGCAAGGTTTACACATGGAGGGAGAATACCGGCAGCTGGAATTCGGGACCCAAGAAAAGCACATCAGAGATACCTATTCTGCACAACTCCAATGAAGCTGAAATTTTACGGAGATTATTTTTACATTTAATAAAAAATACTGGAGCTGGAAACTACCAGAGGAGGCCCCCTAGGTGGGCACAACCCACCAGGGCGCGCCCTGATGGGTTGTGCCCAGCCTGGCCCACATCCGATGCCCATCTTCTGGTATAAGGTCTCTCTTGACCTAGAAAAAATCAGAGGATGACTTTTGGGATGAAGCGCCGCCGCCTCAAGGCGGAACTTGGGCAGGAGCACTTTTGCCCTCCGGCGGAGCGATTCCGCCGAGGGAACTTCCCTCCCGGAGGGGGAAATCAAAGCTATCGTCATCACCAACACCCCTCTCATCTTTGGTAGGGCCAATCTTCATCAACATCTTCAACAACACCATCTCCTCTCAAACCCTAGTTCATCTCTTGTGTTCAATCTTTATACCGGAACCTCAGATTGGTACCTGTGGGTGACTAGTAGTGTTGATTACCTTGCGTAGTTGATTACTATATGGTTTATTTGGTGGAACATTATATGTTCAGATCCAATATGCTATTCAATACCTGTCTGATCTTGAGCATGTTTATTATTTGTGAGTAGTTACCTTTGTTCTTGATTTCACGGGAGAAGTCATGTTGCAAGTAATCATGTGAATTTGATATGTGTTCGATATTTTGATGATATGTATGTTGTGATTCCCTTAGTGGTGTCATGTGAACGTCGACTACATGACACTTCACCATTCATGGGCCTAAGGGAATGCATTGTGGAGTAGTTATTATATGATGGGTTGCTAGAGTGACAGAAGCTTAAACCCTAGTTTATGCGCTACTTCGTAAGGGGCTGATTTGGATCCACATGTTTAATGCATGGTTAGACTTTGTCTTAATACTTTTCTCGTAGTTGCGGATGCTTGCGAGGGGGTTAATCGTAAGTAGGTTGTTAGTTCAAGTAAGAACAACACCTTAGCACCAGTCCACCCACATATCAAATTATTAAAGTAGCGAACACGAATCAAACCAACATGATAAAAGTGACTAGACGAAATTCCTGTGTACCCTCAAGAACACTTTGCCTATTACTAGTGATTGTTCTGGCCTGTCTTTTTCCTCAAAAGGATTGGGCTACCTTGCTGCACCTTGTTTACCGTTACTGTTACTTGCTTGCTACCAATTACCTTGCTATCAAACTATCTGTTACCTACAATTTCAGTGCTTGCAGAAATTACCTTGCTGAAAACCGCTTGTCATTTCCTTCTGCTCCTCATTGGGTTCGACACTCTTACTTATCGAAAGGACTACGATTGATCCCCTATACTTGTGGGTCATCAGCTTCATCGGATAATTACTCAGATTGGGGATTGTTTCCCGAAGGTTAGAAATATAAGGTAGCCCCCCTTGAAGGCACTTTTAGTGGTCCTAGCCTTAACGCAAAGGACACATGATTATAATGTCGGCTTTCGAGGCTCGACAAAAAAAGACCGGCTTTCGAGGCTTGGATCTTGCTTCAATGAAGCGGGTATGATAACCCATGGTTTGTCCTAGCTTTCCGTGTGCCGTCTCTCTCATGACTCAAGCTGGTGTTTTAACCTTAACAAGTTCAGGGTCCTCAAAAGGATTCACTCGTCAAGAGTTCACGGGGTCATCTGATCGGAGTCGCATCAAGCACACAGGAAGGTTTAACCATATATGGCGTTTTATTTTGCCGGGCAAGAGGGTGAGAAACATAAGCCTGATGGGCTGGAAGCCCCCAAATGCCCTTGATAAGGTGGCATTGATATGCCGGGTCACAGGAGTGAGAAAGCTAGACTCGATGAGTCGGAAGCCCCCAAGTGCCCTTTGTTCCAGAAGATAAAGACTCAAACTCATCTTGTAAGTTGAAACGACTAAATATGTCATCTTTATTCATAACTGAAACATAAAGAAGTATATACAGATTTCTGCAGGGGGGGGGGGAAGAAATTACAAAAACAAAAAGAGCCGGTAGAGCTAAGCTTAAGTGAGGCCACTGGGTTTCCAGGGCCGGCTTATTTCCCTCTTGGAGACGTAAGATTTCATCCTTGATATCCTCCAGAATATGAATTTTATTCAGGGATTTAGGTGCTAGTGGTACTGACCGCTATTCAACTGCTTGGGATTACTTTGAAATCCTCCTTGGTTGTTATGCTGATTGCCCTGGCTAGGATGTTGCCCGTTGCCATGATTTCCTTGATGTTGAAAACTAGCCCCTGGGCCTCCTTGCAACACGCCAGGTCCATGCTGACCCGGATGTGGTCCACCATTGCCTCCTGAATTATTCTGGAAGGCCTGGCTACAAAACTCTTGCATGATATAGCAATTCTCCCAAGAGTGGCTAGCCGGCTTATCTTGGGTGCTGTGCTTAGGGCAAGGTGCTTTAAGCGCCTCTTCATAATTGCGAGGTTTATTCCCATTGTAAGCTCCTCCGGGTCTACCGTCTGGCACTGGTTCTTAAAACCTGTATTAGTGCTGGCCACAAAATCCGAACCGCCATCCGGCTGCTTCCGCTTATTATTATTCTGAGCCCCCTGGTTGCCTCCTTGGTCGTGCTGGCCTTTCCCTCCTTCGGCTTTTTTGCCTTTGGAGGTCATGTCCTCGTCTGAACCGGGGTCCTTTGTGCTGTCTGACTCTGCATATCTGGTGAGGACGTCCATCAAGTCGCCCATGTCTTGCACCTTTCGCTTGAGTCGTCCAAGCTTCTGGACCAAAGGCTGAAAGTGACCGTTCTTTTCCAATATCAGGACTGCCTGAGCCGCCGTGATGCTGTCTGACGAGTGGATGATTTCAACGACCCGGCGTGTCCAATGGTGCGCCGACTCATCTACTCGTTGAACGCAATGTTGTAGATCCACTATCGTCATAGGCTTCTTACAAGTTCCTTGGGAATTCTTGATAAATTGTTCTTTCAGCTCGGTCCACGTGTTGATGGAGTTAGGCGGCCAGTTTTTCAACCACGTCCGAGCCGGTCCTTCTAACATCGTGGTTAAGTATTTAGCACACACAGCGTCGCTGACATCCAGCATGTCCATCGCCAACTCGTAACACTCGATCCAAGACGCCGGCTCAAGATCTGTCGTGCAGTTTGGCACCTTACGAGGCCCCTTGAAATCCTTGGGCATGCGCTCCGCGCGGAGCGCCGGAGATAAACATGGTATACCAATCGTCCTACTATTGGACCCAGCCCCCAAACTCACCGGTTGAGGGTGAAGCTGCTGGATCGCCCATGCTGCCGCTTCTGCTTCTGCTTGTTGTGCGCCCCTTGTAGCATCAACAACCGCCTGGGCGTCTAATGGCAGGGGATGAGTCGGAGGGACCTGATGCTGCTGTCTTCGCCCGCTGCTAGAGACGGCCGGGGACTCCACATGGAGGCCATTGCATGCATAGGGGGTGGAATGCATCCGGTCCCGGCTATACGAATACTGTGCCTGTTGTACCACATCAGTCTTCAACATCTCAATGGCGTTCCTGGCTTCAACCTCGAGCAGAGAGTTTCCATTAATGTGTAATGCTTCCAAATTCCGGGTTGCAGCCAACATGTTATCAACAGGATTGGAAAAGTGGCCCCGCGGCGTCTGAAATCGCTGAGGGGGAGACTGAGCCGGCGGGGGTTGAGCCGGTTCCTCTTGCCGATTCCCCGGTTGCTGAACAGTCCCTGGTGTCTGATGTGGGGTGTTAAAAAGCTGTTGAGGCTCAAGGTTCGGGGGGAGTCCACGGTGGCGTCTTCTCTCGTAAACCGCCTCCGATGCTTCTCTCTGAACCCCTAACCGCCAGGCCTCAGCCTTAAGACGTTCCGTCTCTTGATGTATGCGCATCTGTAGATCTGCCATTCGTACGTTTTCAGCATCCATCTCCTTCTACACCTCAATTATTTGAGTACGCAATTTGGCTAGCTCCACATTGTGCTCTTCTTGGTTTTCCGTCGTGACCGGGGTATCCACGAGTTTTGCCACATCGGCCATAAGATCAGACATAGCCTGAGCCGGCGTTTTGGTTGACCCGCCAGAACCTCCAGCCACAGCCGGATCTGGAACCGCTGTAGCCCCGACCATGTAGACGGCGACTTGGCGGGGCGATTCGTTGCTTTCCTCAGGGGTTTCGGTCTCCAAAGAGCCCCCAAGTCTCCCATCGTAAAGGGGGCAGACTGACTCCGTATCTCCTGTAGACAACATGCCGTCCGAATTGATGAGGACGTCGCCGCTGGAGGCCGACTCATTCGAAAGGCTGACCCCCTGCGTGAAGCCAACGAATACGCGGTGAAAGCCGCCATGACGCTGACTGGATTGGGTGCCCCGAGCCGACTCGTCGATGTCGATGTAGATATCCGGCTCGGAAGTTCCTAGTCCAATTTCCCCTGCGGGATCTCATAACCCACGTCCGATTGGGTCATCCTTGACGCTCCAAACCGGCTCGTAGACTTTGTCGTGATGGCTTTTGTTCATCTGTTTTACCGCAAACTTCCCGAATCATGTCTGGATCCCCTTCGAAAACTTAACTCCATCGGGCAAGTGCCCCACGGTGGGCGCCAACTGTCGTGGTTTTATCAACCTGGCAGATGTCCTCGTAATAGGACTTAGGTGTGAGGCCATCACCGCTTGGTGGCGACTCGAAGGGGTTAAGCGAGAGAGAGAGTCGGGTCTACCCAGGTTCGGCCACTCCTATGGAGGTAATAGCCTACGTCCTGCTTTTCGTGTATTGGATGGATGGATCTCGATTACAAGGGTGCGGAATTGCTAACCTAGCTATCGAGAGGTTGTGACCTGAGCCTTTCGGCCCTAGGGGTATGCCTTTATATACAGGTCAAGCCCTAGGGTTTACAACAGAGTCCGGGTCATATTATGACCCGTGACTTACTACATCTCTAACTTATCTTGCACTTTAAGGAAACTTGAACCGGAGTCCTTAGCTTCATGGGCCTTGAGCCGCCGTCTTCAGTTTGTGGGCCGCCCAGCGTCTTGATAAGCCGCCACCATACTTAGTTTGCACTTGGGACACGGCCCACTCTGAACTGGGCCACACGATGGTTGATGTGTTGACCCGGCCCGGTAGGGCGGGTTATACCGTGGAGCCATATCCCCGACAGTTACATCAACCACTCGACATTTCGAGGAGAATTAAATTTAAAGATTTTTTTTCCGAGGATCACTCGGCTGGCGGAGGAACTGCTGCGTCGACGAAGGTGTCAAAGTCGATGTCGTTTGCAATCCGAGTGGCAGCCTCCAGGAACGTCTCCGTGAAGTCTTCAAACTAGGCATGCTTCCTGTTGACGACCTTGAGCGACTTCAGCTTCTCCTCTTCCACACCCTTGTAGTGGACTCGAACAAGAGAAAGCGCAACATCAGCTCCACACCGGGCTGACGACTTCTTCCATCCTTGCACTTGGCTCGAAACCGCCCACACTCGGCCCATGATGGACTCCAAGTCATTCGGAACCTCCTCGCCAGGAATGATCTCTTGGTTAATCTTCTTGACAGCTTCACAGAGCCGGCTGAGGTAACTTAGCACGTGCTCGATGCGTTCCTCCAACCGAAGTAGGGCAAAGGCCGAGCGATCACTCAGGAGTTGCCGAGACGGGTCTAGTTACTTTTTGATCCTCTCAGTCTCGGACCCGACGTCGTTGTAGAATTCTGGTTGCGGAGGAATAAAGAAAATCAATAACAAGCAAGACGCCAAAGGCAAAGAGGAAATCACTCGGATAAGCGGATTACCTTTGAGCTTCTCGCTCATTTCATCGCCAAACTCCTCAACGTACTGCTCCAGCTCAAGCTTCTTGGTGGAGAGCAGCTTGTACTTGGACTCCCACTTGGCGTAATGTTTCTTTAGCTCAGCAAGCTCCTCCACAGACCTCTCCGTTGTGTCCGTCAAACTCTTGTTTTCCTCCTGCAGCTTCCCTACTGACTTCAGCTTCTCCCCGGCTGCCTTGGTCTTGGAATTGGCCTCCTTCCACGCCGACTCCAACTCCGTATCCTTCTTATCGAGGGCCTCCTTCATGGTTTCTAAAGAAATAGAAGTCCTGAGCCTCTGAACAAGTTGAAGATTTTTGCTACGGACATTTAGCGAGGCAAGCTCATTCGGATTGGGAGAAAGAACGGGATCCAAGGGGCAGTCGGACGAGATTTTCTTACCTCCGAGTGAGCGCTTCTCTTGCTCCAGGCGTGTGTGTCGGTGTCAAAACCGGCGGATCTCGGGTAGGGGGTCCCGAGCTGTGAGACTAGGATCGATGGTAACAAAGGGACGAAGGATATGATGTTTACCCAGGTTCGGGCCCTCCTATGGAGGTAAAATCCTATGTCCTGCTTGATTATATTGATGGTATGAAGGTTACAGAGTTGATCTACCTCGAGATTGACTAGCTAAAACCCTAGATGAGTTTATGTGTCCTATGATCTAAAACCCTCCCGGTTTATATAGACATCGGGGGGGGGGGGACTAGGGTTTACACATGGTGGGCCTCCTAGCGAGGATGGAGATGGCGATTTCCTCCTCTTGACTTGGAGTGCACGACGCGCCTTCGGGGCTTCCTTCTGGAAAGTAGAGTCTTGATGTGTCTGGCCCTTCCTCGGAGAATGGCCCATCAAACCGGCCCATTGAGAGATGAGCCGGCAGCCCGAGGACCCCTTAGTCCGGGACTCCTTTAGTAGCCCCCGAACTAACCCCCAACGCCACGAGTCTCAGCTCCAGCTGCTTCGTATGATCAGAGTCTTCGGCTTGTGGGGTGAGTTCTTCTTCCCTTTCCATGATCGGCTGAGACTAGTTCGGTTTCCGATGACACATATTCCTTCCGATCATATGTTTGACCGAGCACCATGGATCGCTTAGCCTCGAAGGCCAATCGTCAAAGTGTAAACAGTGTTTTCTGACACCCCTCTCCGACGAAGGGTCGTTGCCTGCCACGACCACCTAACCAGTTACGAAAACTCGATTCGCAGTTCGAGGCCATTTTTACAGCAACACGACTTATCAATGCAGACCGTGCTCCGTTTTACATGGGATATGATTAATCTCCACACGTGCATAACGGCACGCATGTCTCGGGAAGCGGAGGGATTTGCAGCGCGGTCAGCGAAGCTAATTGATGACACGTCCCATAAAAAGGGAAAAACCCCAAGGCCTATTCACGCTCCCCATTCGCATCCTCCACCTCCTCAACCTTTCCAAGCTCCAAGAGCCCAGATCCAATTTCTCCTCGCCCTTTCCTCCGAGCTTAGCCATGGCGGGTTCTGGCTCCAACGGCAAGTGGGAGGCCTCCACGGTCACCGACCAGGATATCCGGGACCTAAAGCAGGCCGGCTACCTCCCCGCCAACGTCTTCCACCGCGCCCCGGAGAAGAAACAGGTGGTTCCCACCCCCAAAGCAGGCGAGAGGGTGGTGTTCGTCCCCCACTTTATCCGGGGACTGAGCTTTCCGCTCCACCCCTTTGTCAGGGGTCTCATGTTTTTCTATGGGCTAGACTTCCACGACCTTCCGCCGAACTCCTTCATGCACATATCGGCATTCATCATCATCTGCAAAGCCTTTCTGCGGGTCGAACCGCACTTCGGCTTGTGGCTCAATGTCTTCAATGTCAAGCTAAAGACAGTGGCCAGTGAGCACGCAGACTGCGGCGGGGCGGTCATCAGTAAGCTCCCTCGTGTCGAGTGGCCTACCGGCACCTTCATCGACACAATCAAAATCTGGCAAAAGGAGTGGGTTTACATCACCGAGCCAAGGGATGAGGGCTGGGCGGCGCCCGCCGAATTCAGATCCGGACCCCCAACGAGATTGACCTCGTGGCTCAGGAAGGGCCTTGACTGGGGTTCGGATGCTGAGGTGAAGCTGCTACAGAAGCGCCTCACCTCGGTGATCGAGGCCAAGGTGGAGCTGGTTAACGTGGTCCAGGTCATGCTCCATCGCCGTATCCTCCCCTGCCAGCGCCGGGCACTCCCCATGTGGGCTTACCGTCCTGATGACGAGCCTACCGTGCGCCAATTCTTCCGCACCACCCCTGAGAAGCTGTGGAGGGCCTTGTTCAAGCCTTAGAAGAGTTGGCTGGCCAAGGAAGAGGATACGGGCCTAAGCACCGATAACCCACCGACCAAGGTACGGTACCATTTAAATCCATTGATTCTGTTTCTGTGGCAAAAAGGTCTGAACACCTTCTCCATTACTTTTGCAGAAGTGGCTAAGCAAAGCCGCGAAGGTTAACTGCCCGGCTCCACTGCCCGAAGACCCTAGGTCGGAGTTGTTGGCAGCGATGCTCGTTGCGGCGCCGTACTCGGGGCCCGAAAAGAAGGAGAAGAAGAAGGCCAGAGAGGGCCTCCGCATAAAGGACCAGCCAGACGTTGAGTCCGAGGAGACCCATGCCTCCTCTAGTCATGAGGAGGAGCATGAAGACGGGGGGGAAGGCGCTTTCCCCCTCGCAAGGAAGAGGGTGGCGTCATCGGACGCCGTGGCGGACGCCGCTCCTCCCGCCCTGAAGAGGGCGCGTCAGGCAAGGTTGATCCTGCCCGACGATAGCTCGGATTCCGACGCGGGATCCGAGGACTTTGAGAGAGTTCCCCGAAGGAGCTTAAGGGTCAAGCCCCCCGCTCAGAGGTATGAATCCGAAGACTCCCGGGTTATTTGTGCGAAGTTTTTCTCGATGTTTTAAATGCAAGCTCATCTTTCAATCCGCAGCCCACCACGCATTCTCCCTACCGTCCAAATATCGGACGGGGAGTCGCCACCCGCCGAGCTAGCGGAAAGTGGGACTGCGTTGCACCCCACACCTCCAGGGGCCGCGAAGGATGCCGCGGAGGTGTCATCCAGCCAGGCTCCGATGGAGCCGAACACGGGTGGAGGGGGTGACCGTGCCATGGCCGAGGCTGACGCCACGGCCACCGAGGGCCAGGGAGAGGAAACTCCCCGGGCTGCTGAGGACCAGGGGTAGAACATTCCCCTGGTCGCCAAAGAGGAAGGGCAGAGAAATGCCCAGCCCCCTCCGAGGACATCTTCGGAGGACTCTGTGCCTCCGGAGTTACCGACTCGGTCCCCGATCAGAGATCGGACTGACCGGTCACCACCGATGCCACCAACGGCTGGGTGGCCGGTCATGGAGGAGGCGCTAGCAAGCGCCCCCATCCCCGAGGATCACCGCACTTTTATGAGTGCGGTTTTGCAAGGAATTCAGTCCGTTGATAGCGGACTGAAGGAGGCCTTCAATGGTCTCCTGACGGGCTTCAAGGCTAGTCATGTAATACCTTTTCCCGAACAACTTTTAATTTAAGTTTATGCTATCTTTATATATGTAGTAGCCCCCGAGCCCCGGATGGGTTTACAAAAATGCATCCGGGGGTCAGATAAAAAGGAATGAATAATGACGTACAAGTTGCCAGTTAGTCCGGCAATGTTCTAAGAGCCCGTAAGAGGACCGAACATAGAGCCACGTCCTTGACAGTTCGGGGGTTTGGATGTACATAAATAAATGTGGGTTTTTTTTGCAGGCCTCGTCATCGGCAGCGGCCGGTAATGCCACTGAGCTAACCGAACTGAATCGGAAGCTCAGAATCTCCGAAGAGGAGCTTGACAGCCTGAACAAGAGGTTCAACGAGGCACAAGGTAAGCCGAATTCTAATATCCGAGCTCTATATTGATAATGATCCGCACTGGTTACCCAGTGTGATTTGCTTCCACAGCTTCAGCTGCGGAGGTTGAAAGACTCAAGGCCGAGCTTTAGAAAACGAAGCAAGAGGCCGAGGAGAAGAAGACGGCCGCCGAAGAGGCAGCAGCCGCGCTTTCCATCTTGAAGGCTGCAAGCGCCAAGCATGAGGCCCGGGTGGAGGAGGTGCAGCGGGAGCTCAAGGATGCCGGGACGAAGTGCGAGGCCCTTGAGCAGAAAGGCAAAGAACAAGCCGCCGAGCTAGCCGCGTTGAAATCCGAGCTCCAGAAGGAGCGGGTGGACATGCGGTCCTTCGAGGAGGAGGTTCGCCAAGTCAAGGCTGTCATCGATGGTAAGCCATATTCGCTGCGATGCACCTTCGACGGTAGCAAATTTGCTTTGCTCACCCAGGTGTGGCGTTCCTTAGGCATACGTGCGGATCTCCAGAAGAGTGCGGCGGATGCGAACAAGCTTTATGCTTCGCAGGCGGAGGATGATGAGGCCCGACTACTCTGGGCGCAGTTTGAATCCCCCAAGCGTTCTCCGCTCCTCGTTGATCACATGAAGCAATTGATGGAGATGCACAGAATGGCGGAGCCGGCCATGAAGGACCTCTGCATCTGTCTATGGCCCGATGAGCCGTTGCCGAGCAGCTACTTCGGCCTGGTGCGGAAGCTATGTGATGCTGCGCCTCGGGTTGACGTGCCGAAGCGCTCTACATGCATCGAGGTCGCGCGGATTGCCTTTGCAAGGACCATGGTGCATTGGCCAAAGCTCCAGCCGCTCAAGATGGCGACCGCACCTCCGCCACCTGACAAGGGTCATAGGTGCCCCGAGCTTTACTTCCCCCAAGTTATGGAGGGTGCTCGGGCAATAGAGGCCCAATGCTCCAAAGATATTTTGTATGAATGAGCGCGATGTAATGTGTCCGAAGACTTTAACGCTTTGTACTTAATGTTGCATGGTTTATCATGTCTTATAAATAGTTTATGTTTATTTAGACTCCTATGTGGCCGGTTTATTCTGAAAGCAGCGAGTCGTCGGCTTCAGCCCCCATGTAGATACTACGTGGGGTGTCTCTGTATCCGCACTTTTACCCTTAGCCGATGTATCGGCGCCCGAAGGCGGTAGTGCGAGCGGGACAAGGCAATCGGACTATGGTGCTCTATAGCTTTCACTTAGCCGTGGGAGTGTAGAAAAAGGCGGGGCCCGATGACAAGCCCCCTATGTTTTGTGACGTTCTGATGTGTCAGGACTGAAGCCAGCATCACATGGTTTGTACTAACACAACACCCATCGTATAGCACGGAATAACCACTATCGGTTTTTTAGTATGACACTTATGCTCGGATTCGCAGACCGGTTCTCGCTTACTATGACGGTCAGTTTTCGGCTTTCTCCCCTGAGGTGCTTGACCAGACGAGCTGGAAGCACAATAGTAGTGGTTCTCTCTTTGCCCTTTTAGCCGAACGAGCGGAACGTAAGAGGGCAAGCACAGGAGCCGGGCAACCCAACTATTGACCCAAGACATAGTTCGGATCCGATGCATATAAAGCAAAACCCAAGACGCCGAACACATAACCAGTTGTACTGAGGTTCAAGGCGATTTTAAATTCGAGCCCCCAGTCTATTAGCCGGTTGCATCGTAATATATACCGAACAATTTTCGCAAAAAGCGTTACCAAGAGAAGAACAGAGGATGTATAAAAGGCAACGAAGTGACCATATATAATGGTTTTGTACTTGCTCAATAATTCTTATAACTTGGATTGTCGAAGCAACTGTTTACAGGTAGGTGAAATATAAAATTTACAGAGGGGAGGCTGTACCAGGAGTCTTCGATTGATGACATGACGTTCTCGATGTGCCCTGTTGCCTAACCGTTCATGTTCCTCTATGGGGGTTGCATCCTATTAAGAGTGATGCGGTCGCCGAACGGACCTTGGGAAGAAGGTCTTGAGAAGTCGCCGAAGTATCAATGAGCTTTACGCTTTTTTCGCAGGTCCTTGATGGTACCAGTGTTTTGTCCGAGGACGTGTGTTGGTATTGGTCGGTCTAGCCGAACTCTAACCATTTGATGGTTGTTCCCCATTGCTGCCCATGGAACCTTGAGCACGAAGTTGTGCCTTCTTGGCACGTGTTTGGCGGCCGTTAGGGCTGTGCAATGGGGGCGTATCCCTATTTCTGGGGGGCAGAGGAATCTGGGAGTTCGGATTGAAACCGAACACGTTTGTCGACCTTACGGGCCTTTATGGCCGATTTGGGTGTTTGCCGATTGTCCTCATAATGGAATTCGGCCGCCAGGGCCAACGCATGTTCCTCAGTTCGGAGGGAACGCTCTGTGTTGCCGTGGACGGTGATGACCCCCTTGGGCCCCGGCATCTTGAGTTTGAGGTATGCGTAGTGTGGGACGGCATTAAAGCGAGCGAACGCTGTACGGCCGAGCAGGGCGTGATAGCCGCTGCGAAAAGGTACGATGTCGAAGATCAAGTTCTCGCTGCGGAAGTTATCGGGAGAGCCGAACACTACTTCCAGGCCAACAGAGCCTGTGCACCGGGCTTCGACTCCTGGGATCACTCCTTTAAAGGTAGTGTTGCTAGGCTTTATCCTTGACGGATCTATGCCCATCTTTTTCACCGTATCTGAGTAAATCAGATTTAGGCTACTTCCTCTGTCCATTAGGACTTTAGTGAGGTGATACCCATCGATAATGGGGTCTAGGACGAGGGCCGCCGAACCTCCATGATGGATACTGGTCGGGTGATCTCGCCGGTCAAAGGTGATCGGATAGGCCCGACCATGGGTTAAACTTCGGGGCAACAGGCTCTACGGCGTAGACCTCTCGAAGGGCGCGCTTCCTCTCCTTTTTAGGTATATGAGTGGCGTATATCATATTCATAGTTTTTACCTCTGGAGGGAACTGCTTCTGACCTCCATTGCTCGGACCGCGGGGCTCCTCGTCGTCCTCGCTGCGTGGGCCTTTACTCTGCTCCTCGGCTGCGAGTTTGCCGGCCTGTTTAAACACCCAACAGTTATGGTTGGTGTGGTTGGCGGGCTTGTTCAGAGTTCCATGGATCTGGCAAGGCCTCTCCATGATCTTGTCCAATGGGGTGGGTCCGTCGTGATTACCTTTAGGAGGCTTCTTCCGCTGCCCGGATCTTGGGTTGCGGAAACCGGCGTTAACGGCCGTGTCATCGGCGTCGCTAGTGCTGTGACGGCATTTGTTTTTGCTGCGTTTTGATTTCCCGTTTCCATCCCGGACTTTGGAAGTACCGGGGTCTTCGGGGTTGTGGCTTCGCCTTGCTAGCCAGTTATCCTCGCCCGCGCAAAAGCGGGTCATGAGTGATGTGAGGGCGGACATGGTCACGGGTTTATCCTGACCGAGCTGGTGAGCCAGCCACTCGTCCCGAATATTGTGCCTGAAAGAGGCTATGGCTTCGGCATCTGGGTAATCGACGATCTAGTTTTTCTTGGTCAAGAACCGGTTCCAGAATTGTCGAGCGGACTCTCCTGCCTTTTGCATGACATTGCTTAGGTCGGAGGAGTCCGGGGGCCGTACATAGGTGCCCTGGAAGTTAGATCGGAATGCATCCTCAAGGTCCTCCTAGCTCCCGATAGAATTTTCGGGGAGACTGTTTAACCAGTGCCGAGCTGGCCCCTTAAGTTTGAGGGGTAGGTACTTGATGGCGTGGAGGTCGTCTCCTCGTGCCATGTGGATGTGGAGGAGGAAATCTTCGATCCACACTGCAGGGTCAGTTGTTCCGTCGTATTGCTCGATGTTCACGGGTTTAAACCCTTTAGGGAACTGGTGTTGCATCACCTCGTCAGTGAAGCAGAGCGGGTGGGCAGCGCCTCTGACCCGGGCTATATTACGCCGGTAGTCGGCGTCTGTTCTGCCCCGGTTTTGTTCCCAAACTCTATTGGTTCGATCGAGCCAGGGCCGGTACTCGTTCCTTCTGCCAGGGGAGTACCTTCTAGATCCGTAGATGGATCTCGTGCGGCCTGTTCTCTCATCCAGGTCGCGCCGCAGGTCATACCTGTCGTCAGGCTCCATTGGCTCCTTTCCCCTTCTTCGGGGTACCGCCGGCCTATGACCGGCTTCGCCAGCCGTCCTATCTCGTCCTCGGGGACGGCGGTCCGCCTAGTCGTATGGAGTGTGCTTGGGGGACGGCGTGTTGGGGAGCTCGTCATCGAATTGTGGCAGCAACCGCCGGCGGGGGTAGCTCTTGGGTTGATCCCATAGACCGGCGCCGTGTTCTTCCTCAGCTGATAGAACCCTTGTCCATCTATCGTTGAGGGTGTCTTGTTCGGCCTTGAGTTGCCACGCTTTTGCTTTTAGGCTTCGGGCAGTCGCTAAAAGCTGTTGCCTGAACCGTTCATGATCCTCAATGGTTTCGGGGACGATGAGGTCATCGTCGTCCGGGCTATCCTCGTCCTCTACTGGGGGGAGGTAGTTCTCATCCTCGGAGTCGTTCGGATCTTCGGGGTCACGCTGGTCCTCCGGCCTTTCCTGGTCCTCCAACGGGTATTTGGGTATATCGGGATTGCCGAGGTCTTCCGGTGTATCGTTTTCCCCGGTGCTAGCAATAGCTTCCCTCCCCTTTTTTGTCTTTGCCCGCTTACGCGGTTTCCGGCGCCTTGACGGCGCCTCACCTGAGTCATCGCCATTGTTAGCTGGCGTGCGCTTGCCGTTACCGGATGGCGTATCCACCATGTAGACGTCGTAGGTGCAGGTAGCGGTCCATCGCCCGGTGTTAACGAGGGTGGGAGCGAGATCCTCTTCTTCCATGTCTTCTGCCTCCTCGGAGGCGTAGTCCAACATATCGGTTAAGTCTTCGATAGTGGCTACTAAATGGGTGGTGGGTGGGACGAAAAATTCTTCTTGACCCGCCTCAAGACCGATCTGAGTGTAGATCGGGATTGGGTCATCAGTAGTTTTCGTCAAGGAGATCCGATCTAGAGCCTTGCAGAGCGTCAAGAGCTCGATCGGGTCAATCTGTGCGGCATGTCTGGAGTTAACCTCTGACGCGTCCGTACGAGAAGCGTATTCGGCAGGGGTTGATACCCGGCCGTCTGGCGCTATAGCCGGATCCGGATTGAAGTCCAGATCATCATCGGGATTGGCCCCGTAAACGGGGTTGGAAACGACATCCAAGGTTAAGGCCTCGGAGTCCTCGGGCGTGTCTGGTGAGACTGCGAGCCCGGCGAGCAAGAGATCGCCCCGAGGGTCAATGGAGAATTCTAAGTTCCCGAATTTGACTTCTTGATCAGGGGCGAAGCTCCCGACCCGGCCAAGGCGGTCGGTCGGGTCAGCGTGCAGCACGATGCTGCCGAAAGCAAAGATCTTTCCAGGGACAAAGGAGTCCATGCTACGGACCTCTTCGTTGATGAAGACGCAAGCCATCGATTCCTTGGGCGATCACAGCGGAACTCTCAATGAAAGCACCAATGTCGGTGTCAAAACCGGCGGATCTCGGGTAGGGGGTCCCGAGCTGTGAGACTAGGATCGATGGTAACAAAGGGACGAAGGAGACGATGTTTACCCAGGTTCGGGCCCTCCTATGGAGGTAAGACCCTACGTCATGCTTGATTATATTGATGGTATGAAGGTTACAGAGTTGATCTACCTCGAGATCGACTAGCTAAAACCCTAGATGAGTTTCTGTGTCCTATGATCTAAAACCCTCCCGGTTTATATAGACATCGGGGGGGACTAGGGTTTACACATGGTGGGCCTCCTGCCGAGGATGGAGATGGCGATTTCCTCCTCTTGACTTGGAGTGCACGACGCGCCTTCGGGGCTTCCTTCTGGAAAGTGGAGTCTTGATGTGTCCGGCCCTTCCTCGGAGAATGGCCCATCGAACCGGCCCATTGAGAGATGAGCCAGCAGCCCGAGGACCCCTTAGTCCGGGACTCCCTCAGTGTGCTCTTGGCCTTCTCGACCTCCAGGCTGATCCTGAGGTCCTGCACCTCCTTCTCCATGGCATTGTATCAACCTCCTAGCTCGCAGACACTCTACCAACGAGAGACAAAGAGAGACAAATAATGTCAGTCTGATTTGACAAGAACAATCGTTTGATCAGTCGAATAAAACAAAGATAAATGACTCTAAGACTCTCACCGACTGCCACAATCGACGACAGTCTCGGGGACTACACCCAGTGGGTGCGCTCAGCGCGCCCACACTGGAAGGTAATGTGGGATCAGATACAAGAGCAAGTTCCAGCAGAGCGGAACACTACTTGGCCACGCAACCCTACCACCATCCAGACGGAAGGATCTCGATCCATACAGGTGAAACAGCCATTCACGAACCCACCAAGTGCTCGCAGCCAGCAACCTTTCCGCAACGGAATATTAAAAGACTCTAAGACTCCCACCGACTGTCACAGTCAATGGCAGTCTCGGGGACTACACCCAGTGGGTGCGCTCAGCGCACCCCCACTAGACCTGGAGAACACCCAGTGGGTGTGCCCTGCGCAAACCCACTCGGGACCAACAACAAAAACAATCTACACTACATGCAAGTCGTACTTCCCGACTGAAGTTGGTACTTACGAGAGTACTTACTCGGACATTTTTCCTCAAAGCCTCGCTGACGTCGTATGCCTCCTTCAGTCGGCCGTTCATCAGCTCTACCTGGATCAGGGCTTCCTTGCTCGTGCCCACCTAATCCTCTGGGATGTGGTGTAGCATGAAGAGGTTGGTAGAAGCAGAGACCGATGAAGGGGCAGGCGCGACAGCTCCGAGTGCAGCTCCGGCCTCGGAGTAGCACCCTGATCAACGATCAGGGCTGGAGTCTTGGCTGGAGAGACCCTAGTCACTTGGGAAGGGGAGGCATCCTGCATCCCGATGTCCTTGTCGACTGGAGGGTTTGGCAGGTCGGCCTTGTCGAGCTCGATCACCTCACGTGGTCCTGCAAAAGATCAAGATCAATGAATTGAAGTGACATGTCAATCGGACATTGAAAGCTTGGGAGAAACATGACAGTCAAATGAAATCAAGCCGAGCGTGAAGATTACCTTTGGAAGACGTGGCATCAGCTTTTTCTCGGCCCTTCTCCGAAGCCTTAGGGTCGAGTGAAGCGGTCGAAGTTTCGACACTCCAACAAAAAGTCATTCAGTAGATCAAATCATCCGGAGAACCATTAGAAGTATCAGTCAGAAAAGAAAAGGCAAGTAACAGAGACGCTTACGTTGACGCCACGGGCACGTTCACCTTGATCTGTGGCAAGGCTGCCTTCCGAGGTTTGGCCGCCGGGATCTTGGGATGCTTGTCCACCTTCTCGGGCGACTCAGCAGACTCGCCCGGTCCGCGCTTTAAGCTGCGGGTCGGAAGGGTCGGCGTAGTCGGTTTAGAGGCACTCGGCCCCTTGGTGCCACCGGTACGGACTCCTGGGTCTTGGCACGCTTTGGAGCGGGTCTCAGTCTAGATATCCTCCGACGGGGAGGACTCCGCCTCATCTCTCTCCTCAGGGTCATCGTCGCCCCCCTCGGTCTCGTCGTCTTCATCGTCGTCGTCATCCTCACCTCCTGAGCCATCCTGATGCTCGATGTCACTCTCCACATCAACAGGTGCGTGACGTGGCTTGAGACTGCATCGGTATTTCCCCAAAGAGGAAGGGATGATGCATCACAGCGACGGTAAGTATTTCCCTCAGTTATGAAACCAAGGTTATCGAACCAGTAGGAGGATCACCACCACCCAATAAGAAGCACCTGCACACAAACAACAAATACTTGCAACCCGACGCATAAGAGAGGTTGTCAATCTCTCTACGATAAAAAGATAGATTAGGTAGTGATAGATAGGAGAGATAGATCTCTCAAGAACACAAAATAGAAAAGGCAAATAAAATATGCAGCAATATATTTTTGGGTTTTTGGTTTTGTAGATCTGAAAACAAAGATGCAAAAAAGATAGATCGGAAAGCAATATGTTGGAAAAGTAGACCCGGGGGCCATAGGGTTCACTAGTGGCTTCTCTCATGAGTATAGCGCACGGTGGGTAAACAAATTACTGTTGGGCAATTGATAGAAAATCGAATAGTCATGACGATATCCAAGGCGATGATCATTATATAGGCATCACGTCCAAGATAGGTAGACCGACTTCTGCCTGCATCTTGATACGTCTCCAACACATCTACTTTGACTCACCCTTTTGCCCTTGTTTTGGACTCTAATTTGCATGATTTGAATGGAACTAACCCGGACTAACGCTGTTTTCAGCAGAACTACCATGGTGTTATTTTTGTGCAGAAATAAAAGTTCTCGGAATGGAACGAAACTTTTTGGAGAATTATTTCAGAATATGTGAATTATTGGAGCCAAAATCCATCAAAGAGGGGGGCCAGGGTGGCCAGCACCCACCAGGGCGCGCTAGGCCCCCTGGGCGCGCGCTGGTGGGTTGTGCCCACCTCGCGGCCCCACTGACCCTAATTCCGCCACTATAAATTCCTATTTTTGGAGAAAAAAATCAGAGAAAAGTTTCATCACGTTTTACGATACGGAGCCGCCGCCACCTCCTGTTCTTCATCGGGAGACCAGATCTGGAGCCCGTTTGGGGCTCCGGAGAGGGGAATCTTCGGTCTTCGTCATCACCAACCCTTCTCCATTGCCAATTTCATGATGCTCCCCACCGGGAGTGAGTAATTACTTCGTAGGCTTGCTGGTCGGTGAGGAGTTGGATGAGATTCATCATGTAATCGAGTTAGTTTTGTTAGGGCTTGATCACTAGTATCCATTATGTTCTGAGATTGATGTTGCTATGACTTTGCTATGACTAATGCTTGTCACTACGGCCCGAGTGCCATGATTTCAGATCTAAACCGTTTACGTTATCATCTCTATATATATGTTCTTAATCCGATCTTGCCTAGTCATATGCACCTATTACGTGTTATGATCCGTCAACCCCATAGTGACAATATTTGGGATACTTCGCGGTGATGACCGTAGTTTGAGGAGTTCATATATTCACCATGTGTTAATGCTCTATTCCGGTTCTCTATTAAAAGGAGGCCTTAATATCCCTTAGTTTCCTTATGGACCCCGCAGCCACGGGAGGGTAGGACAAAAGATGGCATGCAAGTTCTTTTCCATAAGCACGTATGACTATTTACGGAATACATGCCTACATTACATTGATGAACTGAGCTAGTTCTGTATCGCCGTAGGTTATGACTGTTACATGATGAATATCATCCAACGAGTTACCGATCCAGTGCCTACAGATTTTCCACTTATTGTTCTTGCTAAGTTACTGCTGCTGTTCCAACTGCTACAAAACTATTGCTACTACTGTTACCGGTACTGTTACTGTCACTACTGCTATCAAACTATCATATTATTGTGCTACTGATCACTTTGCTGCAGATTTTTAATCTCCATGTGTGGTTAAATTGACAACTCAACTGCTAATATTCTCAAGTATTCTTTGGCTCCCCTTGTGTCGAATCTATAAATTTGGGTTGAATAATCTACCCTCGAAAACTGCTGCGATCCCCTATAATTGTGGGTTATCAAGACCTTTTTCTGGCGCCGTTGCCGGGGAGCATAGCAATATTTTTTGAGTCACTTCGGATTTATATCAATTGATCACTATGAAGAATCTGAAGGATCCAAAGACTAAGATTTTTCCCTCTAAGACGAGGGGAGGTAAGGAACTGCCATGTAGCTCTGCACTTGATTCACCTTCTGTTATGAGTAAGCTTGCAACACCACCACATGCTAGTAATCCTGATATGTCGCAAGTTATTGATGATGCTACCTCTGCTATGAATGATGCTTATGATGATGCTAGCACCATGCTTGATGATAATGTGCCACTAGGAGAATTTCTTGATGAACAAATTGCTAGAGCTAAAGAGAATGAAACTACTAAAATTGTTGAGACTGTTGAAACTGATGAAGCTTGTGAAAATGATGATGACTATGAAACACCTATCCTAGCTCTCCTAAGTTTGAAATGCCTAAGATACCTGAAGGTTATGTTATGGACGAAGAGATAACTAGAGAAATTCTTTCTTGCAAGGATAGAAACGATCTTAAGAAATTGCTACGCAAGTATAAGGAAAAGACTCTGAATGCTAGAATGAAATGTGATCCTAAGTTTGCTACTTCACCTATCTTTGTTACCGATAAGGACTATGAATTCTCTGTCGACCCAGAGTTAATTACTTTGGTTGAATCTCATCCTTTCCATGGCTATGAAACTGAAACTGTAGTGGCACACCTTACTAAGCTGAATGATATAGCCACCCTCTTTGCTCATGATGAGAAGATTCGCTACTATTATATCCTTAAGTTATTTCCGTTCTCATTAAAGGGTGATGCTAAGACATGGTACAATACTCTTACCCCTGGTTGTGTGTGTAGTCCCCAGGATATGATCTACTACTTCTCTGAAAAATATTTTCCTGCTCATAAGAAACAAGCTGCCTTACAGGAAATATTTAATTTGTGCAAATTGAAGAAGAGAGTCTCCCACAAGCTTGGGGGAGGCTTCTCCAATTGCTTAATGCTTTGCCTGCTCATCCTCTCAAGAAAAATGAAATACTTGATATCTTTTATAATGGACTAACCGATGCTTCTAGGGACTTCCTAGATAGTTGTGCTGGTTGTGTTTTCAGGGAACGAACTATTGAACAAGATGAGGAATTATTGAATAATATATTGAAAAATTATGATGATTGGACTCTTCCCGAACCACCGCCTAAACCCACTCCGAAGAAGAGGGGTATCTTATTTCTCAGTCCTGAAGATATGCAAGAGGCAAAGAAATCTATGAAGGAAAAAGGTATTAAAGCTGAGGATGTTAAGAATTTGCAACCTATTGAAGAAATACATGGCCTTGACACACCACCACCTCCACAGGTGGTAGAGGTAAATTCTTTATTAAAGTTTAATGAAAGTGACATTCCTCACAATAAGCATCCTAGTCAACGCTTATATGAGTTTGACAACTATATTATGAAGCAAGATCATTTCAATGCTCATGTTCTGAAACAATTGAAATATAACTCCGATATGATTGCTCGCTTGAGTGACTTGCTATTTAGAATTAGTAATGATGTTAGAGGTGTAGGAAAGCATGCCTCTATGGTTCAAACTCAGTTAGAACAAGTTGCTAAGTCTCAAAAAGAGTTGCTTGATGAAATGAATAATAATATGCATGATTTTGCTGCTAGAGTAGTAACTAGAGGAGGTAGAATGACCCAAGAACCACTTTATCCTGAGGGTCATCCTAAAAGAATTGAACAAGACTCTCAGAGGATTAATGCTGATGCACCTAGTCCTTCTAAGAAGAAAAAGAAAAAGGAAAGTGATAGGACTTTGCATACCTCTAGTGAACCTGAGACACAAAAACCTCCTGATAGTAATGATGTCTGTATTTCTGATGCTGAAACTCAATCTGGTAGTGAACATTCACCTAGTGATAATGAAAATGATAATGATGATGTTCACGATGATGCTCAACCTAGTAATGATAAAGAACTAGATAATGAGGTTGAAATAGAGCCTGCTCCTGATCTTGCTAACCCATAACCTAAAAATAAACGGTATGATAAAAGAGACTCTGTGGCTAGGAAACATGGTAAAGAAAGAGAGCCATGGGTTCAAAAACCCATGCCCTTTCCACCTAAGCCATCTAAGAAAAAGGATGATGAAGAATTTGAACGCTTTGCTGAAATGATTAGGCCAGTCTTTTTGCGTACCCGCTTAACAGATATCTTGAAGATGGCCCCTTATGCTAAGTATATGAAAGACATCATCACAAATAAAAGAAAGATACCTGAAGCTGAAATCTCCACCATGCTTGCTAATTATTCTTTTAAGGATGGAGTACCTAAAAAACTTGGAGATCTTGGAATACCAACTATACCTTACTCCATTAAGAGAAACTATGTCAAAACTGCTTTGTGTGACTTGGGAGCCGGTGTTAGTGTTATGCCTTTCTCCTTATATAAAAGACTTGATTTGAATAAACTCACACCTACTGAGATATCATTGCAAATCGCTGACAAATCAACGGCCATACCTATCGGTATTTGTGAGGACGTGCCCGTTGTTGTTGCAAATGTTACTATCTTAACGAACTTTGTTATTCTTGAGATGCTCGAGGACGACAACATGTCAATTATCCTTGGTAGACCCTTTTTGAATACTGCAGGGGCTGTTATTGATTGCAATAAAAGCAAAGTCACTTTTCATATCAATGGTAATGAGCATACGGTGCACTTTCCGAAGAAACAGTTCCAAGTGAAGGGTATAAATGTTATTGAAGAATCTCCGACCATCACTATTGGAAGTTTTCAATTACCTCTAACTACTGCTAAAAAGAAATATGATATACTTATTGTTGGGGATATGCACATCCCCATTGAGGTAACTTAGTGTTTTACGAAAGTTCTTCAGTTTCATGCTAATCGAAAGTGGTTGTTAATAAGACTTGATCAACCTTATTAATGAATCATTTTTGAGAAGTATGACGTCGATGAACCTAGTAAGCACATTTCTCTGCTCCCATCTTTTATTTTCTGTTTGAGTTAGTCAAATAAAATAAAATGCCATCATTATCCTGTTTTCTATTTTTTCCGTGCAATAAAAAATGACCCAAAAATAAAAATTCTCAGAATGCCCTGAAAATTTAACTCGATTTTTTTCCAAATATTTGTGAATTTCTGGTGCAAATAATACCGGAGGGGGTGCGCGTGGTGCCCACAAGACACCAGGGCGCGCCAGCACCCCCAGGCGCGCCCTGGTGGGTTGTGGCCCTCACATGGGCCCCCTCACTTATCTCTTTAGCCCACTTCATCACCTACCTCCAAAAAAAATCACCATAGCCACCATTTTCATGTTCTTGCTCTCAAACCCACGGATTTCGATCTCTTTGCTCAAAGCTCCGTTTCTGAAACTGTTTGGAGGGTTTGCTACTTGGTATGTGACTCCTCCATTGCTCCAATTAGTTTTTGTTTTAGTGTGTTATTTTTAGAGTAATTAGCTACTCTTGGTGCTGCTGTAGATGAGCTTGCATGTTGAATTCTTAGAGTTCTAAGTAGTTTGAATGCTCAATATGGCCTCTATGCATGCTTGGGAGTAGTTGCTAACAATCTTACAAAGTTTTGTTGACAAATTTTTTGTGGACTAAATTTTTTCAGATTTTTTATAGGAATAAAAATGCAATTCTTTAGGAGTTCTTCGAGGAGGAGATCCTCGGAAGCCTCATCAAGTGGAAGCTCGGTTCGACAGTCTTATGTTGAACCAAGCGAAAGCTCGATGCGAGATGCCGCCACCAAATCATGCCTGTGGCTGTGCGACAAGTTCATGGAAGGTGCAGGTATTAAGGAGGAATTTGATCAATTTATTCACAATACAGAGCTTACTCCCTTCATCGCAGATAAGTGCCCCCAACACCTCGAACTCACGAAAACCTTCACAAAGAAATTTAAATATTTTCCTCGTGAGTCTAGAGTTTCATTCAACCTGTACGATCATTCCTTTACCATGCCGTTAGAAATGTTTAGCAAAGCATGCAAACTTCCATATGAGGGTTCCCTCGATGAACCAACAAAAGCTGAGTATGAATCATTTTTAGTTAATCTTTGCTTTGGTGAAGATAGGGGGTAACACAAGGGAGAATTAACAGCTTCCATTTTCCATCATTACAATATTTTGCGCTCTTTAACGGCAAATGTATCGTAGGCAAACAAGATTGTAGCACACTGTGTGCTCATGATTTGAGTCTCTTACACACTGCCATAACTGGGAATAAGGATTATAGCCTTGGTGCAATTGTTGCACGGAGGTTGCAGCTTAATGCTGCTAGTGGTAATTTTTATGGAGGAATCTATGCCTCCCATGTAGCTGAGAGATTAAATGTTTCACCATGGCCTAATGACCCCATCCTACCTACTCAGTATTTAGACTTTGATGCCATGGAGCGTCATAAGTTCCTTACGGGTACGGCCACCAACTACACCTATAACTTGAGATTTAATAAAAAAAACGTTGTGCCTATTGCTTTGCCTGCTCCTGCTCTCTTTGATTTTCACACTAGGGGAAGATATTATGTCCTTGAGAGCGAAGCCCATGCATACAACGCGGAGGTTAAAGCTGCCAGGAGGGCCACAGAGTCTGCTCCGAGGGCCTCAATGAGCCATCGCCCAGATTATTATTCATACGGATGGTGATTACCAAGCCAGGCCAAAAGCCTAAGCTTGGGGGGGTACGTATTTCCACCGACATTACATTCATTTTCACACATTTCATTCCAGTTGTCGGTGTTCATACTTTTTCATTGTAATATCCATGCTAAATTTATTTTCTCGCTTTCTTCTTGTGTGTTTGAAATACTTTGAGAAAATCCAAAAATATTTCCTACTTCTTTTTAGTTTTTCTTTCTAGCTTAGTTTAATTGTTGCTTCAAAAGAAAATCCAAAAATATTTCTCGCGTCTTCTTTTACTTGTTGGGAGCTTTCCCGTGTAAATATTTTTTCTCGTTCTTGTTTTCTTCTTTAATTTGCTTTCTTCAAGAAAAACCAAAAACTCCAAAAATATTTCATTGTGTTTCTCTGAAATTCTTTTTTACTTGAGTCGTACCTAGGATAAGACCACAATGAAATTGTGGAGTGGCTCTCATCTGTATCATTGTTTATCTAACAAAGAGTCCATATTACTTTGTCTTCTCCTCTTGAATAAAATGTTTGCAGATTCCGGCATAGTCCACGGCATTCTTGCACTATTATTATTTTCTTATCATTCGGTCGTGCAAGTGAAAGGCAATAATGACGACATTTGATGAATTGACTGTGGCAGAGAAAGGCGGGTATGAACTCAACTTGTTTTTTGTTTTTGTAAATATGTTTAACCTAGTATCCCTTGATTCAACTCATTATGATCAAACATGTTTGCAATGACCATTAGAGATTATAGTTGTTCATGCCATGCTTAAGTAGCTAGGAGTGGATCATGATTTATCTTGGGTGACAACATGCATTAAAATGGTTGTGATGCGGTATGGTGATATGGTATCCTCCTCTGAATGTTTCAAGTGGCTTGACTTGGCACATGTTCACGCATGTAGTTGAATCAGAACCAACATAGCCTTCATGATATTTATGTTCATGGTGTCCATATCCTACTCATGCTAGTATTCAATGTTGATTATATGTAATGCATGTTCATGGCAGTTTTCGCTCTCTAGCTGGCCGCTTCTCAATTTAATTGCTAGCCTTCGCCTATACTAAGCAGTAATGCTGCTTGTGCATCAAAACCTTTAAACCAAGTTATGCCAGATGAGTCCACTATATCTACCTATATGCGGTATTACCCTGCCGTTCCAAGTAAATTTGCATGTGCCACCTCTAAAAATTCAAATGAACATCTGTTTTGTGTGTGCCTGGACCGCTCATGGAGCGACAAGGGGCGGTCAGTATCTTCCATGCTAAGCGGGTTATTCTCATGATGAGTGTTTATTCACTTGTCCTTATACGAGAGGGGCAGTAATAGGGATTCCCAGTCCTGAAATCAAAAATCAAAAATAATTAAACAAAACTCCCCCAGGAATGTTCATCAAATAGTTGATCTTTCGGTTTGGTTATCCTCATATATTTTTTTTCAAGAAAATTTGTGTATTGCTTCGGAAGAAGCTAGGCATACAAGCCTAAAACCTCGTAAGCCGGCTCTCACGTGACATAAATCCGTCGTTTAAACCTTAGCAAGTTCAGGGTCTTTAAAAGATTGACATTGCTAAGAGTACGAATGGGCCACATAGCAGAGAGACTACAGCAGACAAGGCGAGTTTATCCTAGCTCACTGTAAGCCGTCTCTCTCGTGACAAAAGCCGCCGTTTAAACCTTGACAAGTTCAGGGTCTTTGTGCGAGATTGACTATGAAAGTTCAGGGTCTCTGAGCAAGATTGACTGTCAAGAGTTCGGCGGGTCACATGATGGAGTAGCAAGTTGCAAACAGGCAGGTTTAACTCGAACATGGCACAAACCTGTCCAAGGGGGCTATGAAGGAGTTTTGCGATGGTGAGCATATCCGCCTCGATGTATCTTCTGTGGCTCACCCACAGTCTAATGGTCAAGCAGAGCGTGCTAACCAGGAAATTTTGAGAGGGATAAAACCCCGGCTTATGGTTCCTTTGGAGCGCACGCCGAGCTATTGGGTGGAGGAGTTACCTTCAGTTCTTTGGAGCATAAGAACCACCCCAACAGGTCAACAGGCTATACGCCTTCCTTCATGGTTTATGGTGCAGAAGCTGTTCTCCCCAGTGATATTCGTCATGACTCGCCCAGAGTGGCGGCTTACGTAGAAGCTGATAATGAGGCGGCGCGTCGGGATGCTTTGGATGCCTTAGACGAAGAACGGGATCTTACAGCAGCACGGTCCGCGATTTACCAACAAGACCTGCGTCGCTATCATAGCCGCAGGGTCAAGACCCGGACGTTCCAAGAAGGCGACTTAGTACTCCGGTTGATTCAAGACCAGTCAGATATGCATAAGTTGTCACCTCCTTGGGAAGGACCGTTTGTGATCAGCAGAAATCTCAACAATGGTTCCTACTATCTCATCGATATACGGGAGAGCGACAAGTCACGCACTTCTGGTAAAGAGACTTCAAGGCCGTGGACTATTGCTCACCTTCGGCCATACTATACTTAAGCCGCCGGTCCGACTCTCATCAATGTACATACCCCTGTCATTGTATATACCATCTTTTATGATATAATAAAGTTGGCATCCCCATGATTAGGGGCCTCTGTTGTTTTTTCTGCACTAAGTGTCGTGCAAAGGAGTTGATCCTTCATCAGGTCACTTGGGGGCTTCCAACTCACTGGGTTTAGCTTTCATACCCTCTTGGCCAGGCTTTATATGCCATGTTCGAGTTAAACCTGCCTTTTTGCAACTTGCTACTCCACCATGTGACCCACCGAATTCTTGATAGTCAATCTTGCTCAGAGACCCTGAACTTTCATAGTCAATCTCGCACAAAGACCCTGAACTTGTCAAGGTTTAAACGGCGGCTTTTGTCACGAGAGAGCCGGCTTACAATGAGCTAGGATAAACTCGCCTTGTCTGTTGTAGTCTCTCCGCTATGTGGACCGTTCGTACTCTTACCAATGTCAATCTTTTAAAGACCCTGAACTTGCTAAGGTTTAAACGATGGATTTATGTCACGTGAGAGCCGGCTTACGAGGTTTTAGGCTTTTATGCCTAGCTTCTTCGGAAGCAATACAAAAATTTTCTTGAAAAAAAAATAAAGTTCTCCTGTCTTG
This sequence comes from Elymus sibiricus, assembly GCA_039707655.1. Taxonomy (NCBI): domain Eukaryota; kingdom Viridiplantae; phylum Streptophyta; class Magnoliopsida; order Poales; family Poaceae; genus Elymus; species Elymus sibiricus. The sequence continues at coordinate 137,683,034 of CM077667.1, read as the reverse complement.
CCGTGCCTTTAAAGCCGGTTCATTAGGCAGGGGATACGCAAATGCATATTCTGTTGCTTGTTTTTTGCAGGCATTTTTCATGATAAGATTCTAAGTTTTTTGGGTAACCCCGGCTTAGCATTGCTCATGGCATACAACCCGCCGGGAGAGTCAAGACAGTCAGACGATTATATATCAAGACAGTTATGCTAAGTCGCCTGTGTATGGGCTGAAAGAAGTTTAAAAAGTGCCCGAAGGCACAAGAGCAGGCGATTAAGTGTTTTCTGCTGCTATTACAAGGCTGTCAAGGAGCCCAAAATCTGCGGACTTAAGTTTTTTGCAGCAAAATATAACCCGGCATATCAACAGGGCCGGGTTACCTTCATATGAAGCAAACTCTTTATTTAACTCTTCGCCGGGTCATCCGGCGCCAGGTCTTCGGTCTCCCGGATCTGAAGGTTGTCCACATCCCAGTTGCAGTTTGTTAAGGCCTCAAATTTGGCTTCATCATGCATGATTGGAGATGGGTCGACATCAGGGGCAAAGAGGTGCTTACGGCGTTGAGGAATCAGACGTTTTGCTTCAAAGGTGGGCCCTCGAACCCGCTTATTATCTTCAGAATAAGCCGCCTGATATGACGACAGGTCGGCATCTGCGGCCAGCCGGCTTGCCAAAATTCGGGATGCCTTCATGCAGCGGGCATAGTCATCTTGAGTGAACTGCGAGCCGTCGTCTTTCAGCTGAGGAAAACCATCCATCATCTCGGCCGGGTTAAGCTCGGGTGCATAAGCCAGTGACCGGCTCAAAGAAGCCATTGCGCCCTTACGGGCGGCTGATCTCTTCAGCTGTTCGATTTGCTTTGGGATGGTCGAGAGGACTTCTAGCATACCCTTCATAAACTTTGGAACGCCCCTCTCAGTCATAACAACCTTAATGGTGAAAAGGGATCCGGCATACAACTGTTTAGTAAGTGAATATAAAGCCTTCAACTTTAACAGACTGTCTCCTGAAAGTTGGCGACTTTGTTCACCTGCAAGCAAGTCAAATCTTATAAGCCGCCTGGAAGAATTCTCGAAGATTCTTTTGCAATGAATATTGATAGTTAACAACACTTACCAAAGACAGCTCCAATCATGCGGGATATATGGCTTTTCAGGTTGCTAAGCTCTTCTGTCACGGGTTGCAATTGACCCTCGGTGTCTTCTGCCCGTTTGATTAGGGCGGCTTGTTCAGTTTCAGCAGTTTGCTTGTAAGCCTTGATGTCCGCCTTGACCTTCTCGAGTTCTATGGAGGAGAGCCGCCACTTTTCCTCAGCCTCAACCCGGGCATTTTGTTGGAAAGACAGATCTTTTCTCAGGTCAGTCAAGCTAGACCCGGACGCGTTTAAGGATTCCTGCAAAAGTGATCAAGAACAGGATTATTTTCATTCTTAAGCCGCAAGAACAATATTACAAGTCTCAAGCAGATTGCAAGCAATATACTTGACACTTGGGGGCTAATGTGCATCAGCTCTTCAAAAGGGTTACAATTCACATGATGACCCGGCCCTTGGGGGCTACGCTTGGCTTTTAGTCTATGTCAAAGTGCCGGCTCATCATTCACATCATGACCCGGCCCTAGGGGGCTACAATTGGCCCTTATTCTATGATTAAGTGCTGGCTCATTACTTACATAATGACCCGGCCCTTGGGGGCTACAGTTGGCTCTTATTTTATGATTGAGTGCCGGCTCATTACTTACATAATGACCCGGCCCTTGGGGGCTACATGGCGATTCATCGAAAGATTGCAAGTGATTGAAGACCCGGCTGACCTTTTAAGAGGTAAACCGGCTCTTGGGGGCTACATAAGTATATATGTGGAAAGACAAGGGAAGTGGAGTTACCTCGTATTTTTTCTTCATCATGCCAACCAAGTTGGCCTCCATGTCCCGGCTTGCAGAGAGACGGCTCAGATAGCCAGAGTGCAACTCGTCAGCAGTAAGTTTTTCTAAGTTAGGAAGATCAAATTGAGTCTTTTCTTCCTTAGGAGGAGCCGCCTCATCTTCACTGGTATGTTTTGATAGTACATTGGAGGGAGCTGGAGATTTATAAGCCGCCCCGGTAACAGTAACTTCTTCATGATAAGCCACGTCTTCAGTTGTCGGCTGGGGCTGGGAGGCTTAGGATCAGTTTCTAGATGGGCCTCAGGAGCCTCAATATCCATATCAGCAGGCTCATTATGTTGAGGAGCTTTTTCATGGGCGTCTTTGTCAGCCTCAGACGGCTCAGGGGTGTTAGGCTTTGGGTTTGCCGATTCTGGAACATCAGGAGTGGCGGTTGACCCGCCTACCTTCCTCCGTTTGGCTTGAGCCCTATGAGCAAAGGTGAAGTTACACGTCAATAAGCAAGGATAGACTATTAACGCACGAAGTGGGGTATAAAAATACTTACCCCGGGTTGATAATAAGAGGAGGCAACTTTGAGGCGGTTGAGTCGCCGGAAGAAGGAGGCGAGTCCTGGAAGGTTAGCATTGTCAAATACAAGTAAGCTGCAACACAAGATTAGCATACAGAAGAAATAAATTCAAGGCAAGGAAGTACTTCAGTGCGCGAGGAGCCGGATCATTTGGTAAGCCGGCTAAAAGATCTTCAGAGCCGGTGCTCCGGGTTTGACGTTTGTTGTCATCTTGCTGCTTCTTCAAAAGAAAGTTGGGATCCAAGTGAGCAAAAGGGCGAGAACATTTTACCTTCTGTACAGCCCGCCGTATTCTCTTTACTGGTAAAAGTTCCGAGTCAGAGGAGATAATGGTTACCTCTGCAACATCAGCATGACTTGTTTCTGCTTCCTCCTGTGAGTAATCATTGTCAATGAGTTGCATAAAGAGAAGACCAAGGGAGCCAAGTTCTACCTCTGAGTCATCCAGATTGAATAGTTCTTCGTTTGATTGCTTCTTCTTACGAGTCGGCGCCTTGGGTTTAGTCGCCTTGGGGACTTTGCTTTTCTTCTTGAGGGAAGCGGGTAAACTTTTGTTCAAGAAGGAAGAGCCGGCCTGCATATGATAAAACACATTGGTAGAAAGGTTAATAAAATATATGAAGTACAACATTAAAAGAATGGATGAGGGTTAGGATGGAAAGACTCACATCTGGAGCCGGGTTAAGCGCGTAAAAAGGGTTTAACCCCGTCTTGCTGCAGGCGGCTTGTGGTTCTCCCAGCAAGGATTTGACAATGGCATTGAGATCTTGGTCGGTCAAGGGAGTTAGGTTGAAGCGTTGAGGATCAGTCACCTCACCAGTGTATTGGCACATTAAGGCGATGCGGCGGCTCAACGGCAGAATCCTCCAGGACACCCAGCAGCGGGTCAGATCAACACCTGTTAACCCGTTGGCTAATAGGGCCCTTATTTTTGAGAAGGTTGGGCCATATTGAGCGCGCTCTGCAGTGGACATCCGGTCTGGGAGATCTGTATCAGTGCTGAGCCGGTAAGGACGGTAACCCGGCAGTGGATTCTCCCCTTCTGGCGAAGTGTCTTTGCAGTAAAACCAAGTCTTATTCCATTCTTTGGGATGACTTGGCAGAGTTTCTGCTGGAAAGAGTACATCCCTCCGTCTTTGAAGAGTGACACTTCCAAGCTCGAGGCTCAATCCATCCGCCATTTCTGTCTGACGGTTGATGTAGAAATATTCCTTGAAGAGGTCAATAGACGGCTCTACTTGCAGATAAGCTTCGCAGAGGGTCTGGAATTGGCACAAATTGGTGACAGAGTTGGGGCCAATGTCTTGGGGGTGCAGGTTGAATGAGTGTGAGGCGTCTCGGAAAAATTTAGACCCGGGTGGAGAAAACCCGCGGAGAAGATGGTCTGTGAACACAATAATTTCCCCATCCTCGGGCTTAGGAGTGGTTTCATTGCCCGGAACCCGCCAGTGGATAACATCCTGAGCCGGCAGAACTCCCATGGTGACAAAGTCCTTGAGTGATTCCTCAGTCACCCCGGACCTTACCCAGTTGCAGGAAGCTGGGACTTTAGACATGGCGGCGGCTTAAAAGACTGCAGAAGGGCACGAATATATGGCGGGTTAACAACGTATTATGACCAAGACAGTTATGACTCTAAAAATGGTGACGGTATTTGGCGGGTCAGTATAAAATTATGAGCCGCCGAAGCAGGCTGCAATATGACAACATGAGCCGGTAGTACGACGGCGGGTCAAGTTTGCCAGTGAGTATTGGAAAAATAGCTAAGTATGGAAAAACAGATTTCAACAACCACAGCTACCGAATCAAGATCTACGGGCGAGATAAAAGAAAAATATTACTAACCCTAAAAACCAGTGGAAGAATAGGCAGTTCCTATACGGATTAGAGTGAGCCAGAAATCTATAATGAGCATGGCCTGCCTATTGAGCGGATGGCCGCATGATTCGAGCAACATTATAAGGCCTAAAGGGGTGTTTTTTCTCTGATCTACGAAGAGTACTCCGATGAGCAGTGATGAACACGAAGAAAACCCGATGAACTCGGGGGAAATCTGAAAAAACTAGTGCAGATCTACACAAGGGGCAAAGATGGAACCTTGAAGATGCGGGCAAACGTGGGAATGCTCTGGACGTAATTAGGGTGATGCAGCGGCCAGTGTTGGAGACGACGGCGAGGCTCGGACGGCGCGGCGAGCTTCGGCGGCACGGGCGTCACGAGGAAGAAGAAGAAGACGGCAGCGGGGGAAAGTGAAAATGATGGGGCCCCCAGCGCCTATTTATGAGGAGGTGATGGAATAGCAACAGTCCGGTGCGGGAATCGAGGAGACACGATGATGATTTGCTAAGAAAGTGCCTCGATTCTCGGGCTGGTCATATTAATGAAGAAAGATCCGTTGTGACGTCAGGGGAATCTTTTTGATTTTCCTGAGATGACATTACGGCGGGTCATGAAGATTTGTCAGAAACGACGTCACCCATTTTCAGATATGGCGGGTCATGAGGATTTGTCAAAAAATGCAAGATTCGCCAACCGGAAGACTTGAAGATTGACATGAACCAGTTCAAATCAATTTGGGGCCTAATGTTGGGGATATAACCCCGTGGTGAGACCCGCCCAGGTGGGGCCGGGTCATGAGGTTGGCGGCTTAGTAATAAGGTTTGGAAGAAGCTTGCCCAATGGGCCTGGAGGCCCGGAGGCAGAAGATAATGTGTAACCCGGTGGCGTAAGCCGCCGGTGGCGGCTTGTTAGAAAAGGCAGGTATAGTTAGAGGTGAGGTCGGTTATCAAATATGACCCGGCCCGGACTCTTGTAAGCCCAGGGCCTCGACCTGTGTATATAAAGGCGGGTTACCTAGGCGGCTTAAGCCACGAAACCTTTGATCGAGTACTAGGTCTAGCGAATCCGCTCCCTTGTAATCGATATCCAATCAATACAACTCAAAGTAGGACGTAGGCTATTACCTCCTTCAAGAGGGGCCAAACCTGGGTAAGCCTGTGTCTTTCGTCCCGACCAACCTCTTTGAGTTAACCACCGTAGCGATGGCTTAACACCTAAGTCCTGACACTAGGACATCTGTCGTGACAAAACCACGACAGTACCCGTGGATGCGGCAAGCCGTGGAGTGTGATTGTTGGTGGAGGGGGAGTAAACCTTTACTTTTACCTCTTGGGAACCGCCGCTAATTTGCTTAGCATGGAAGATATTGATAACTCTTGGTCGTGACGTTGACAGGAAGGGTGTACCTCCCAAAATTATATCTATCTCTGTTTTAAACTTTGAGCTCTGGCACCGCTGCAAATCCATGCTTCCCTCTGCGAAGGGACTATCTATTTACTTTTATGTTGAGTCATCACCTTCTCAAATAAGCGCCAGACCTGAGAGCACTATTGTCATCCTCATGCATTGTGTATAGTTGATGTTGGGTGCAGCATGACTGGATCTTTTCTATCATGAATTACAATGTTTAGTCACTGCTTAAACTTTGGAGGTGCTCTGCATTTATGTTTTGCGGTCTCAGAAAGGGCTAGCGAGATACCACTATTGTCATATTGTATCATGATTGTTTTGACAAAGTGTTGGCGCTTGAGATATCTTATTATTGCTCGCTAGGTGCTTATGTTATTGTTATGAGTTAATATAATTTCTAAGAGTTATTGTTGACATGGTTAGTCATAATCTTTGCTGAAAACCTGGGTGCTACTTAATCATATATATGTAAACAAGAACAAAAGAGTTCATAAAAGTTTTTCTTTATCACTTTCAGTTTGTCAACTGAATTGCTTGAGGACAAGCAAAGGTTTAAGCTTGGGGGAGTTGATACGTCTCCAACGTATCTACTTTTCCTCACCCTTTTTTCCTTGTTTTGGACTCTAATTTGCATGATTTGAATGGAACTAACCCGGACTAACGTTGTTTTCAGCAGAACTACCATGGTGTTGTTTTTGTGCAGAAATAAAAGTTCTCGGAATGGAACGAAACTTTTTGGAGAATTATTTCAGAATATATGTGAATTATTAGAGCCAAAATCACCGAAGAGGGGGGCCAGGGTGGCTAGCACCCACCAGGGCGCGCCAGGTCCCCTGGGCGCGCCCTGGTGGGTTGTGCCCACCTCGTGGCCCCACTGACCCTAATTCCGCCACTATAAATTCCTATTTTTGGAGAAAAAATCAGAGAGAAAGTTTCATCGCGTTTTACGATACGGAGCCGCCACCAACTCTTGTTCTTCATTGGGAGGCCAGATCTGGAGCCCGTTTGGGGCTGCGGAGAGGGGAATCTTCGGTCTTCGTCATCACCAACCCTTCTCCATCGCCAATTTCATGATGCTCCCCACTGGGAGTGAGTAATTCCTTCGTAGGCTTGCTGGTCGCTGAGGAGTTGGATGAGATTCATCATGTAATCGATTTAGTTTTGTTTGGGCTTGATCACTAGTATCCATTATGTTCTGAGATTGATGTTGCTATGACTTTGCTATGCCTAATGCTTGTCACTAGGGCCCGAGTGCCATGATTTCAGATCTGAACCGTTTATGTTATCATCTCTATATCTATGTTCTTGATCCGATCTTGCCTAGCCATATGCACCTATTACGTGTTATGATCCGTCAACCCCATAGTGACAATATTTGGGATACTTCGCGGTGATGACCGTAGTTTGAGGAGTTCATGTATTCACCATGTGTTAATGCTTTGTTCCGGTTCTCTATTAAAAGGAGTCCTTAATATCCCTTAGTTTCCTTATGGACCCCGCTGCCACGGGAAGGTAGGACAAAAGATGTCATGCAAGTTCTTTTACATAAGCATGTATGACTATTTACGGAATACATGCCTACATTACATTGATGAGCTGAGCTAGTTCTGTATCGTCCTAGGATATGACTGTTACATGACGAATATCATCCAACGAGTTACCGATCCAGTGCCTACGGATTTTCCACTTATTGTTCTTGCTAAGTTACTGCTGCTGTTCCAACTGCTACAAAACTATTGCTACTACTGTTATCGCTACTGTTACTGTCACTACTGCTATCAAACTATCATATTACTGTGCTACGGATCACTTTGCTGCAGATATTTATCTCCAGGTGTGGTTGAATTGACAACTCAACTGCTAATATTCTCAAGTATTCTTTGGCTCCCCTTGTGTTGAATCTATAAATTTGGGTTGAATACTCTATCCTCGAAAACTGTTGCGATCCCTATACTTGTGGGTTATCACATCTACCTCTATTACTCCACACATCGACCGCTATCCATCATGCATCTAGTGCATTAAGTTCATGGAAAGACGGAGTAATGCAATAAGAACGATGACATGATGTAGACAAGATCTATTCATGTAGGAATAGACCCCATCTTGTTATCCTTAATAGCAACGATACATGCATGTCTTGCTGCCCCTTCTGTCACTATGAAAGAACACCGCAAGATCAAACCCATCACAAAGCACCTCTTCCCATGGCAAGAAAAATCGATCTAGTTGGCCTAACTAAACCAAAGATTCGAATAAGAAATACGATGCTATAAGCAATCATGCATATAAGAGATCAAAGAAGACTCAAATAATATTCATGGATAGAAACTGATCATGAACTCAAAATTCATCGGATCCCAACAAACACACCGCAAAAGTTTACATCACATAGATCTCCAAGAGACCATTGTATTGAGAATCATAAGAGAGAGAGAGAGGAAGCCATCTAGCTACTGCCTACGGACCCGTAGTTCTATGGTGGACTACTCACACATAATCGGAGAGGCACCTATGAAGAAGATGAACCCCTCTGTGATGGTGTTTAGATTGGATCTCGCGGTTCTGGAACTTGCAGCGGCTGGAATTGTGTTTCGTCGACTCCCCTAGGGTTTTTGGAATATTTGGGAATTTATAGGCATCAGAGGTGGTGGAGAGGGGCCCTGAGGAGGGCACAACCCATCATGGCGCACCGGGGCCCCCTGGCGTGCCCTGGTGGGTTGTGGTCTCCTCGGCCCATTCCCCCGGCACTTCTTTGGCCCACTAGGTGTCTTCTGGTCCAGAAAAAATCTCCAAAAAGTTTGGTCGCGATTGGACTCCGTTTGGTATTGATTTTCTGCGAAGTAAAAACCAATCAAAAACAGCAACTGGCACTTTGGCACTATGTCAATAGGTTAGTCCCAAAAAAATGATATAAAGTTGTTATAAAATGATTGTAAAACATCCAAGAATGATAATATAACAGCATGGAACAAGCAAAAATTATAGATACGTTGGAGACATATCGGTGCGCGGTTCACAACCGGCACCGCACTCACCATCTCCGTGAAACTCTACCGAGTGGAAAGATAGCAAGCACCTAAGTCAAAGAACAGTCAAGCGGTGCAGAAATCACCCAGGCAAGACAGACTCAAGGTTACCTCAATCGGCAGGTTCTCCTTGGCGAAGGGGCCACCAGCCTGGTCCCCCTAGGGTTGTCCCACGCTGGGGTGATAGCCATGAGCTTCGCTTCCAACGCCTTCACGTTGAGCTCCTCCGGGTGGGTTCTCGTAGGGTCACTCAGCCCCTCGTACATCCACATGGGATGGACCCTTGCCGGCAAGGGCTGGATCCTCCGCTGGAAGAATACCTCCAACGGGTCCATCTCGTTGATGCCTTTCTTCACTAGGGTGACCACCGCAATCACCAAGATATCTACTTCCGTCTTCTCCTCCTTGGACACGGTCAGGGACGGAAACGACCACACTCGTTCCGCCGAGTACGGTGGGAGGCCCGACTGACCGGCGGCGACTGGAACATCCTTGCAGAAAAGCCAAGAATCCTGCCAGCCCTTCACTGAGTCGGGAAACGACATCTGTGGGAAACTACCCTTCCCCCTAAGTTGTATGCCTAGACCGCCGCACAACTGAACTACATTGGTTTTCTCCCCTTTCAAAGGGGATTTCTTCACAGTCATGGCTCGGCAGGTAAAGAGATGTTTGAAAAGCCCCCAATGGGGAGGACAACCAATGAAATTTTCGCAGAGGGAGACAAAAGCAACCAAATAAGAAATGGCATTGGGGGAAGATGTTGCACCCCAAAAAAATCGAGGAAAGCACGAAAGAATTGATGCGGGGGCAAAGAGAAACCTCGCTCGATGTGCGTCAGTAGGAAGACTCGCTCGTCCCCCTGTGGTGACGGCTCGAGCTCACCCAACTTCGGCAGCCACGAACCCTAGGCTCTCCAGCTCCAGCAGGCGACCTTCGGTGACTCGCGACACCGGCCAGTCGCCTTGGATCCGCCCTGCCGGCGCACCAGCACTCTAGGAGGACCCACGCGAGCCCTTCTTTTCCCGCTCGGCCTTCGCGGTCGCGCTCCTCGTCATCTTCTGCAGTTAGGCCGGCCTTGGGGGGATGAGTTGCTGGTGGGAGATGACGACGGGATTCGGTTGAGTGGTGGAGTGGCAGAGGAGTCGATGGGGGAAAAAGAGATCTGATGCTCTATCTCTCTCTCCGCCCACCTCTCTTATACCCCGGATAGGCGTATCTCCAGCCGTCAATCAGCGAACGTGGCGGAGATCCGCGAGATCCCGCGGACAATGCCTCTAGGGCACGTGGCGGAATTCCCGGCGCAGTAATCGAGGAGCCACTCCCACTTTCCCCACTATCGCGACACAACCGCTTCTACGCGTGCGCGTGTCACCCACGCTTCAAATCCGTGGAAATTTTGCAGCAAACTGGCCCGAGTGGTCTCCGTGTCCACTTGCCCAAAACAGCGTGTTTCGGTCCACCGAATACACCCCCCCCCCCCCCCCCCGCGGGTCCCTGTTCACTCGCATGTTCACGGGCTTGATCGAAGGAGTTCCCGAGGGACACAAGGAGGGTCGCCCCTCACTCTTACGTGATCACTCGGAGTTCCTAGCTGACTCGCACATGTGTCACTGGGTTGTCTCTCCCGAGAGACAACTGAGTACCATCCGATTGCGCATGGCGGCCAAACCAGTCCAACCACTCAGAAATCTTCAATCCTGAATCCATTGTGGCTTCATCTTGGAACCGAGTGGAAAAAATCCCCGAGCTACTTTCCAGGTACCCCCGAGGCGCCGGTGACACTCCGAAGTGTCGTCCACTCGACCAATTAAACCTCAAGCGATTCGGGTGTTGGGTAACACAGCAGAAAACAAAAAAATTCCGACCTACGCACCAGCCCAGGACCACTATGAAGACTGCACACAAGGTTTGATCTTTTCTTTACCGACTCGTAGCACAGCGGAAGTAGAGTCGATGACGATCGGCGGTGCAGATCCCCGCAGCTAGGATTTACAACCTCCCAACTGCGAGGATGTATACCCTCATCTGCCCCTCGGATAGCCCTCCGGGAGGCGGTCAGACAGTCCCCCGGACGGTGTCGCGGACAGCCCTTCAGGAGGACCTTCGAAACTCGGACGGTCACTCGGACAGCCCTTCGGGAGGACCTCCGAAACTCGGATGGTCACTCGGACAGCCCTTCGGGAGGACCTCTCGAACTAAGACCGAAACTACGATCTCTCTACAGAGTTGCACACATACGGTGTCATCTATCCGGCAGGGCTTCGCCGTCCAGAACTAGTTCCCACCGGAACCCAGACAGCCTTTCGGCTCTACGAAACTATTTCGCGGGGAGGGAGAGAGAAGCCAGACAAGTCAAATGGCATGTGTATGTGAGAAGGGATTCAGGATTGGGCAGCCCCCTCTCCTCCTTATATAGGAAAACCAAGGGGTAGGATGGGTATTCAAAATACCAAAAATACCCATGAAGGAAACACTTTCCAAGGGTAAAAGGGGGAAGCAAGTGTGCAAGTGGGGATCCAAGGAGGAGCCCCCCTCTTGGCTGGCCACACCCCATGAGGGCCCCCCAAGGGGGCTCTCATCCATCCATGTCACCCCAAAATATCTTGGGATAAAGCCCAAAATAATGGCTTTCCAAAAAGTAACCCAAAACGCACTTTCACTATTCACGACGACATTTTCAGCGTCCGTTCGAACTGAAAATATTTATGTGGGCTTAGAACATTTCCAGTACCCACTAAAATAATTTTCAATGCGTTCCGGAACAATTCCGGATTAGTGATTTTCATCTGCGAAAAGCATCCGAAGCGGTTCCGGCAGCTCCGGAACATTTCCGGTTTTTCTTCCGGAAAATTCCCAGAAGTTTCCAGAATGATTCTGGCACCCTCCAAGAATTATCAGGCATGTGCCGAAACCAATTTGACTTAATGGTATCCCCTGAAACAACTTTTCAGTTTTACCGAAACTGTTCCGGTGTTCTCTGTGGAACTTTTCCGCTGTCCGAAACTTTTTCGGTGATTTTCTCTCAGACTCCCTGTCTAGTATTCAGCAGATAGATGACCCTTAAGCGTGTGACCCTATAGGTTCGGTGAAGTATAGACATGACCCAGAACCCCTTCCGATCAATGATCAACATCGGAGCCATGGACACCCATATTGACCCCTATACCCACACGAATGAATATTCGAGTGAACCTCCAGTTGCCGTGTGCTATTCCTGTTGCTTCGCGATATGTTACAAATACCCGAGGTGAGACATGTTGGCATCCCCGTGGATCAACAACTTGTCCACTATGCCAGTTACCTCGTTACCGGTATTGTTCTCTTTTCTCGTTACCGTGTTCCGGCATGCTTCTGATCAAATCACCCTGTGTCTGGCCAGACGATGATGGATACCGAAATACCGAGAGGGCCCAGAGATATCTCTCCATCGTCGGAGGAGCAAATCCCAATCTTGAGCTATCAAGTTACTTGACACACTTTTCCATGAACCCGTAAGCCGCCGTAATAGCCACCCATTTACGGATGACGTTTAACAAACCCCCAAGTTCATGAAGCAAGCATGAAGAAACTCGATACTCTCATGGTCTAAGGAATCATGCAAACGTAAACCATCTCTATGTTATTAACCATTAACTTGTGACGAATGTATCTCATAGCATAACATCAATTCGGGTCGATTCAACACAAATGTTCTCCTAACATTGTGCCCTCAAAGTTGCCGACATAGACAAGCCCATGATCAAGAAAACGTGATCATCATGCAACACTTGAGCTAGTCTTAGAGGGACGACTAGGAATACTTTTTATCATTTATAATTCCACACGTGCATATGAGCTTTCCTCCGAGCCTCGTGGTTATTGTAGACTCGAGAACCATAGCAGTTATAGCATGGAATATAAACTTAATTAGGAACATGGGGATAAATAATAACATTTATTATTGCCTCTAGGGCATATCTCCTACAGACTCCCACTTGCACTAGAGTTAATAATCTAGTCAATGCTAATGCACTTTACACCTATCGCATACTGGTGTAAAATATGCTTCGCTTGTGCTATAGCCTGATGTCCAACGGATCTGACAACTTCAGCTCCGTGTGTATCTTTGCATATCCTCGCGTTTTCATGCTTTCACAAAATTCAAATTTTGTGTGGACTTGGCTTTGTATATATGTGAATCACAGGTCAAACCTTGATTCCTCAGACTGAGCTATGGAGCAACTATCTGCAATAGTGTCCCATTGACCAAAGCCATCTTGGAACCATACTAAGTTCATGAATGAACTATATGATTCAACATCTTCTTTGTTGCTTCCAAAACGTCAACATACTTAGCCTTTTGTTATAGAATTCGCCACAGTAACCTGTTTAGAACAATTCCAACTTACCGTGCCACCGTATTGTGTATTACACAAAACCTTAACTTAAATCGAAAATCGCATGGAGCATTGATGAAGTCTGTATCGATGTAATTACTTACGACGAGCACTTCATAATCTCTGCTTGCGAGAAAACATGTCATCAGTGCTACTTTAGTACTCAATGACATTTTTCACTATTGTCCCATGATCAGTACTTTGATCACTTTGGTATCTATACTCGCAATAGTTTGGGAGTATCGGACATATCTGGTTGTTTTACATACCATGGAATACATGATTAATCCAAACACAAGAGTGTGTGGAATCTCCATCATGTATTTTGCTCATCAGTGTTTTGGGACACCGAGTCTTACAAAACTCTTTCCATGTGACTTCGGCAAGAATCACTCCTTGGCGGTTTTAGTGCTAAATGGTTTTAGCATCTTGTCAATATGTATTTTTGCTTAGCCCCATTAGGCAAATCTATCTCCATAGATCATTATGCCTAATAGCAAGGCTATTTAGCCCAAGCACTTCATCGAAAAACTATTTTCAAATGAAGTCCTAATTCGTGTCAAGAAATTTATTTCCAATTAACAATGTGTCAAGCACACAAGGTTTTTAGAAATATTATTATGCTCTCACTTACTTTCTTGAAACCACAAGCATCTTCATTATCCATTGATGAAATCAAACTCTTTTGATCATTTCATCAAAACGAAGATTCCAACTCCATTTTGCTCTCTTCTGTCCATTGCTGGAACTCTGAAGTTTGCATACTCGTTAGCATCCTTTGGATTGACAAAATACTTTGGACTGTATCACATACAAATCCTAGTTTGTATTCCCATTTCATGGAAATTCTTTTGCCATCCATGTTTCATATCTCATGATTGAAATATGTATTAATTGCTAGTTTAACCCGAACCAACTTTAAGCATCGCTACGGTGAAACAACCTCATCGTAGTCAACTCCTTGAACTTGTTATTGCAACAAGTCGAGCTTTATGGATAAAACATTTTATCCACATCAGTTTATAGTTTCATAAATATTCGTTAGACTCCAAGTCTTCCGAAAGGTGTATCAAGGTTTTAATCTTGAATCACTTATATGGAAACTATCTCGGATTGTATTGGCATTTAGCCAATTCCAGAGTCAGGGCCCATCAACACTTCCTTGTGTATCGTAGGTATACTGTTGTCTAACAACAATATCTCGTATGCGCACCTGAGAGGTTTGTACGAGTTTTTCCTACGTGGTTCAGCTGCAAGTTCGACCGAAGTCCATACATCTCATGTAAAGGCTTCCGTATCAGTCGCAGTAGGAAACTCTGGAATTACTTCCAAGGTCTCTTTCCTTTGATTTGATGACGAAGATACTGTTTATCTCGTCGAGTTGCACTGTTCTCCCACTCACCTTTTTGAAAGAACAGTTTTCTTCAAAAACCATACCGTTCTTTGTGGCAAAACTCTTAGCCTCGGTATGGTGGTGGGGGAATACCCAATAACTTGGGATAACCTACAAAGTAGCACTTGTCTGATTTGGAATAGGTTTGTAACCTTTTACACAAGCCCCATATTCCAAATGTTAAGAAAAGATATAACATGGTTGGGCGTACCATACCATGGAGTCATTTCAACAGACCCGATGGAGCTCTTTTCAGTGTAAAAGCCGCAGTCTCTAAAGCATCACTTTAAAAGGGATAATGGCAAATTTATTTATGTCATCTTTGATCTTACCATGTCATGAATGGTTCGATTACATCTTCACAGACTCTCCACTTGCAGTGGTGTTCCGGGAGGTGCAAGTTATGAAACCCCTTTCACAACTCATCAGACATTCGCTAAACTTGTAACTCAAATATTCCTTTCTGCAATCGAATTGTAGAAACATAATTTTCTTGTTACAACAACTTCTACTTCATTTTTGAAAACCTTTCGAATGATTTCGAAAGATCCAGACTTACGTCTCATCAAGTAAATATCCATATATCTACTTGAGTCATTTCTGAGGAGAGATTAAATCCACTGCTTGCAACAACATTTATTGAACTACACACATCTAAATGTATGATCACCAATAAGTTTGTTGCTCGTTCCTTATGGACTATGAACGGTATTTCAGTCACTTCACTTTTCGGACGAAAGTAGCAAGTGTCAGATGATTTAAAATCAACCGACTTCAAAATCCATCATAATGGAATTTTCCATGCGGGTTTCTCCAATATGACCAAATGCAGTGCCACACATGTGTGGTATTCTTTTAGTCTTGCGACATTTAGCGTCAGTGTTATGGATGTATCATATTTCCATCAATATTCATAACATACATCCCATCTTGGATGGAAGCATGGCCCTTCATGTTATTCATAATACTGAACAACAATTGTTCTTTTATGAACAACCCTTTTGCAACAAACATTGTGCACTGGGTTAGAGTGTATGAAACTCTAAAATGAATTATGAAAGTAAACACAGAGGTAATACATTAATATCATTATTCATAACATACATCTCATTCATAATGAAAGTATGGCCCCTATGTTTATTCATAACACCGAACATCAAAAGTTCTCTTATGAACAACCTTCTTGCAAGATACCTTATGCAAAAGGCTAGAGTGTGTAAAGCTCTAAAATGAATTATGAAAGAAAATACATAGGTAATACACCGATGGAAGGTATAGTAACTTTTACTATGTTCCCAGCGTGTATCAAGACCTCATTCCTGGCTAGTCTTTCAAGCCATAGTGGTTCTTGCATCGAGTCGCAACAGAATGCAATCGAGCGGGTATCTTTGTGATCAACTCACAATACCCAAGAATTAGTGATTAACATGTTTAACCATAATTCCCAAGAACTATATCTTTGACCAGCCTTCTATACATCAAAAACTTGTATGACATTCATACATGAGCTGGATATTCCAGACTTCTTTCTTTCTGCCTTTATACTTCTAACAGTTTAACTTTTACTATTTCTCCTACTCTCACAAGAAGCACCCAACTTAAGAGTGGCGTTTAGCCCCGGACTTCCTAGGCGTGAAAGTTTCACTAACACCCTTCGGACACTTCCTTTCTCTTTAAGTTGTTGTTTTATTCACCTTCATTTACATGACAGGCGTTCTCCTGGATCCCTCTCTTATCAGTCTAATGCATAGTAAACACCTTTACTAATAGTTTGCAAACAAATATTGCTTTGGATATTTCATATCTTTCAGCCTTTGTTTGTATCTGAAAATTAATTTTCAGTTCCATGAATATCACATAACTATCCCAAAACTTTCGAAGTTCGGGTCTCATGGAAGCAAACGTATTGCACTTGACTGAAACGGAATTCTAGCTTTTGGATCGAAGTATGAGAGTCACATGATCCATAGTATTAGCGGGAGAATACCGAAAGCATGCGATAGGACAAAATCCTTCTTGTTACTCTTGAGGACAATCCTCACATTACATTATCAATCGTAAAGTTTTAACCAGATAAATAACAGCTTATTCAATTTTAATAGGGAAGGTGGAAATGCGAGGCATTATTCTACAACTATTATGCAAATCACACTTAGACAGTGTTCAAAATTAATTGCACTCAGAATTAAAAGAATTAATTCTAAAGTGCGCTCCCACTCAAATCAATATCTCTCATAATTGATTGTGAGTGATTCAAGACCCACATTTCCATTCAATGCCATTGTTCGAGATGAACACTGATGGCGCGAACTTCAATTGGTAGGCAAACTTGCCAATCACATCTCCATGTGACTCTTGTTCATCTTTCGATGCGTGTGTTCCAAGCTCAGGACGATCCTGCCATGAACGTCAAGATAACCAAGTGATCTTGCTGCGAGGTCTGACCTCACCCGCATTACACCCGTACAATCGTTCGTACCCATGTAGATCATGGCGCACCTCAAAAGGAAGGATGCTGTGATGGTGCTACACTTGGGAGAACACTAACTACTTGATATTTTTGTGAGAGATCACCCTAATAAAAGCGACTACCGCGCAATCAAGAAGGGTGCATCAAGAGGGATAAACATCTCAGGCAATTCATAATAGCATGATATGGTATAGCCCTTTCTGACGAGGAAGTCATTAATTTCTTTGTCTTCGGCATTCGCGTCGGTGTTCACCTTCGCGAAGTTTGCCACCACCTTGTCGATGCACCAGATAATATTGCTATCTCTATAGCTAATAAAATAAGTGCATTACATAAGGTTGACACGTAGGTCATTAAAGTGACAATCATATGGCTACAGCCATCATGCCGAATCATGACACGCAGGTCATGTTAATTTACATCATATAGTCATCTCATACATAATCAAATTAATACGAGCATTGCTATACCACATCACATGCTCATGCAAACCCTCCTGCAAAACCAAGTTAGATGCCTCTAATCGGTTTATGCAAGAACTTGTTTTTCGTGGCTTCTAAGGTTTCGAAACAAAACAAAGCAACCAACGTCCATCATCAAGTATGATAATTCAAGTTGCTAGATTAACTTTGCGGGGTGTATGAAACACGAGATAATAAAATCTCGAGCCCCATACCGAACTTCGGCATACGCATGACCCCCGTGCAGATCATATCTGCATTGCCCTTTCGTCTGCGAAATTCATCTTTCTTTTTAACTACAGTGGAATTCAATGAACTGTTAGCACTTCGTTGATCAATCGGGATCGCGGATTGCCAGAACATTGAAACTCCACCATGCTGTTATCAAGATCAGAAATATGCAAATCCCAGGGAAGCAACAAGAACATCGGGTAACAGATTTCATCTGCTACCCGCACAAATAATTTTCAGTAATAGAACTCATCTACTACCTAATTATATTGTGCAACACCCATACATCTCTATGTAGTCTAGATCGCAACCTGCATCTACGCATAGAACGGATCATGATGCCACTGTTGGGTAACGCAGCAGAAAACAAAAAAATTCCGACCTACGCACCAGCCCAGGACAACTATGAAGACTGCATACAAGGTTTGATCTTTTCGTTACCGACTCGTAGCGCAGCGGAAGTAGAGTCGATGACGATCGGCGGTGCAGATCCCCGCAGCTAGGATTTACAACCTCCCAACCGCGAGGATGTATACCCTCATCTGCCCCTCGGAAAGCCCTCCGGGAGGCGGTCGAACAGTCCCCGGACGGTGTCGCGGACAGCCCTTCGAAACTCGGACGGTTACTCGGACAGCCCTTCGGGAGGACCTCCGAAACTCGGACGGTCACTCGGACAGCCCTTCGGGAGGACCTCTTGAACTAAGACCGAAACTACGATCTCTCTACAGAGTTGCACACATACGGTGTCATCTATCCGGCAGGGCTTCGCCGTCCAGAACTAGTTCCCACCGGAACCCAGACAGCCTTTCGGCTCTACGAAACTATTTCGCGGGGAGAGAGAGAGAAGCCAGACAAGTCAAATGGCATGTGTATGTGAGAAGGGATTCAGGATTGGGCATCCCCCTCTCCTCCTTATATAGGAAAACCAAGGGGTAGGATGCGTATTCAAAATACCAAAAATACCCATGAAGGAAACACTTTCCAAGGGTAAAAGGGGGAAGTAAGTGGGCAAGTGGGGCTCCAAGGAGGAGCCCCCCTCTTGGCCGGCCACACCCCATGAGGGCCCCCCAAGGGGGCTCTCATCCATCCATGTCACCCCAAAATATCTTGGGATAAAGCCCAAAATAATGGCTTTCCAAAAAGTAACCCAAAAAGCACTTTCACTATTCACGACGACATTTTTCAGCGTCCGTTCAAACTGAAAATATTTATGTGGGCTTAGAACATTTCCAGTACCCACTAAAATAATTTTCAATGCGTTCCGGAACAATTCCGGATTAGTGATTTTCATCTGCGAAAAACATCCGAAGCGGTTCCGGCAGCTCCGGAACATTTCCGGTTTTTCTTCCGGAAAATTCCCAGAAGTTTCCAGAATGATTCTGGCACCCTCCAAGAATTATCAGGCATGTGCCGAAACCAATTTGACTTAATGGTATCCCCTGAAACAACTTTTCAGTTTTACCGAAACTGTTCCGGTGTTCTCTCTGCGGAACTTTTCCGCTGTCCGAAACTTTTCCGGTGATTTTCTCTCAGACTCCCTGTCTAGTATTCAGCAGATAGATGACCCTTAAGCGTGTGACCCTATAGGTTCGGTGAAGTATAGACATGACCCGGAACCCCTTTCGATCAATGATCAACATCGGAGCCGTGGACACCCATATTGACCCCTATACCCACACGAATGAATATTCGAGTGAACCTCCAGTTGCCGTGTGTTATTCCTGTTGCTTCGCGATATGTTACAAATACCCGAGGTGAGACATGTTGGAATCCCCGTGGATCAACAACTTGTCCACTATGCCAGTTACCTTGTTACCGGTATTGTTCTCTTTTCTCGTTACCGTGTTCCGGCATCCTTGTGATCAAATCACCCTGTGTCTGGCCAGACGATGATGGATACGGAAATACCGAGAGGGCCCAGAGATATCTCTCCATCGTCGGAGGAGCAAATCCCAATCTTGAGCTATCAAGTTACTTGACACACTTTTCCATGAACCCATAAGCCACCGTAATAGCCACCCATTTACGGATGACGTTTAACAAACCCCAAAGTTCATGAAGCAAGCATGAAGAAACTCGATACTCTCATGGTCTAAGGAATCATGCAAACATAAACCATCTCTGTGTTATTAACCATTAACTTGTGACGAATGTATCTCATAGCATAACATCAATTCGGGTCGATTCAACACAAATGTTCTCCTAACATTGTGCCCTCAAAGTTGCCGGCATAGACAAGCCCATGATCAGGAAAACGTGATCATCATGCAACACTTGAACTAGTCTTAGAGGGACGACTAGGAATACTTTTTATCATTTATAATTCCACACATGCATATGAGCTTTCCTCCGAGCCTCATGGTTATTATAGACTCGAGAACCATAGCAGTTATAGCATGGAATATAAACTTAATTAGGAACATGGGGATAAATAATAACATTTATTATTGCCTCTAGGGCATATCTCCTACATCGGGGGCTAATGATGGGGTCACCTACTAGTGGTAGGGTCATGGACCAGACATCCAGAGCCCACCTAGGGCCCCACATGGTCATTGAAGTCTCAGGACTACAGATGCATTCGGATGCATACACCGAGCCCACTCGGATCCATGGAGTCATCGGATGTCTTCCAGTCAGTCGGCCAGACACCAGCACTCGGACAGAGAAGAGGCGTGTACGACGTGGGAGCTACAACTGCCGAGGGACTTAACACCACACATGAAGTGCAATCATGGTACCGTTACGTGTAACAGCTGTAGTTAGGGCTGTCATTTCTAGTAACTCTCGTATTTACTCACATTAATTACCCTTGTAATGACGCACGACTGGTCCTGGCGAACTCTATATAAGCCACCCTCGGGCTTTGTGACAAGGGTTCAGCATCCATTGTAAGCATACACCCCCAGAGAAAACACAAGCCTCCGGCACGAGACGTAGGGTCTTTACATCTTCGAGAGGGGCCCGAACTCACTAAATCCGACTGATACACTTGTGCCATAGCTAGGCTCCGCCCTCATTCGTACCCTAAGTACTATTGTCAGGATCGTTCCCTCGACAGTGACCGATGAGATCATGATGTATGGACATGGCATTAAGGGCCTTGGCTTCTTCCACATTGAGCTTCCGGATCTCCCTCCCATGCCCTTGCTTCAGGCGATTGTGACCGTGATCGGCAAGGGTGTGGCCTCCCCGGAGATGATCGAGGCGGAGCTCAACCACCTATACCGCTGCCATTGGGACTAGCATGTGACCCTGACTGCGGCCAATGAGTTCACGGTGGTCTTCCCCGATGCGACCAGTCACGGCTACACCACTCGGAGCGCCGTCATCACCCTCGCTCTGAGAAAGCTCGTGGTGGATATCTTGGAGCTGATCCGCAACCCTAAGGTGGTAGCGGTCCTCGACACGGCGTGGATCATCATCTCCGACCTTCCCGATATAGCGCGGTCGGAGAGGGTGATTCGCAACATGTCCCGGATCCTTGGCAAGGTGGTCGTGGTGGACGAGCTCTCCCTTCACAAGGAGGAGGAGGTCCGGGTAAAGGTTAAATCCCTGGACTCCTCCAAGCTCCGGGCCATGGTGCATGTTTTCTTCAACGACCAGGGCTACGACCTCAAGATCACCCCAGAGCCGCCCAACCATGTGGGCTGCCCTTGCTTCTATGATGATGGCCACCTTGGCGGCGACCAAGGTGGAAATGACGACTACCGCGGACACCAAAGACATTTGCGTCGCTCCGACAACGACGATGATGGCTCAGAGGACAGCCACTCCCCTCCCCCGTCCTCGACCCTACATCACCCACTTTGACTCGGGGTGGGGCACAGTCGGGTCGGTCCACCGGGCTGCAGCCGCTCCTCCTGACTACCCCCCAGCCCCCCTCCACCGGCGGTGGTGGACGCTGATACGTCTCCAACGTATCGATAATTTATGAAGTATTCATGCCATATTTGCCTATGTTTTTACTATGGTTTTATGATTTATTGGGACTAACTTATTAATAGTTGCAAAATTGCACAAGTTCTTGTTTCACACTTTGATGTGTAGGAATTAACTGAAAATTGGCGAAAAAACGCAAAAGGAGCCTTGTTGGAGGAGGACTCTGACTTTCCTGAAATCTGTCCACAAACAGTTTTAGAGATCGTCAGTTTGACCCCCGAAGACAGCGTCAAATGGAAAAAGCTAAAACTAGGAAAGTGTGGGGAATTCTATGGCATTGATTCTGGACTCCAAATTCGTCCAAAACGGTGTTCGAATGCGATCTGTATACCCGTTTTACTACAGGAAAATATCTGATTACGGGATTACGAGGATTGATGGCGTGATTGAGTCCAACTCTTACCATATCTGATGTATTCGGCCAAGCCACGACTTTGAGGACTCATGAGGGCTGTGAGGAGTCCCTAGGAAGGTTCTAGAGGTGCCCAAGAGCAATTGGATCAAGGGTTCGTCCATCGGAGGGCCATAGAGCACCACAGAGGCACATATAAGGAGAGAAAAACCCTAATTTTGGGAGAGCCACCAAGAGCCACGAATTTGCCTCTCCCTTGATAGCCGCCAAGAAGGGGAGATGCTCCTCCATTGCAGCACCAAGACCAAGGAAGAAAGGGGGGCAAGGGGCCGCCGCTCGTCGCCGGTGCCGTGGCCGCCATCGCCTCCATCTCTTTGGGGCTGCACCTCTCCATCAACAACTCTCTATTTCTCACCATGATAATGTTTGAGTAATCCACCTCGGGGCTGAGGGTATGTACCAGTAGCTATGTGTTCAATCTCTCTCTCTCTCTCATGTTCTTGAGATGTCACGATTTTGATGTATCACGGGCTTTGTTAATATAGTTGGATCATATGATGTTATTCCCTTGTTATCTTGTTGTGATGAATTGAATCTTTCCCTTTGAGATCTCGTTATGTTGGATTGAATATTGGATTTGAGAACACTTGATATATGTCTTGCATGCGGATACCCGTAGTGACAATGGGGTATTCTATTGATCCACTTGATATATGTTTTGGTACTCAACTTGCGGATTCCCGAGGTGACATTGGGATAATCTATGCATAGGGGTTGATACACGTTCTTGTCCTACTTTCTCCGATAGAAATCTTGGGGTACTCTTTGAGGTTCTTTGTGTTGGATTGAGTATTATGAATCTGAAATTATTTGATGTGTATCGTATAATTAACTCATGGATACTTGTGGTGACATTGGAGTATCTAGGTGACATTAGAGTTGGTTGATGTGTATCATATGGTGTTATTTTAGAACAAACTCTAGATAGATTGATCGGAAAGGATAACTTGGTGTTATTTTAGTATGAACTCTTGGATAGATCGATCGGAAAGGATAACTTTAAGGTGGTTTCGTACCCTACAAACAATTTCTTCTTATGTTCTCCGCTAGATAAGAACTTTGGAGTGATTCTTCGTTGCACGTTGAGAGATAGTTATGTGATCCAATTATATTAGCATTGTTGAGAGATTGCACTAGTGAAAGTACGGACCCTAGGCCTTGTTTTCAAGAATTGAAATACCATTTGTGCTCACTTTTGTTACTTGCTACCTTACGGTTTTTATATTTTTAGATTACAAAAACCTTTATCTACCATCCATATTGCACTTGTATCACCATCTCTTCGCCGAACTAGTGCACCTATACAATTTGCCATTGTATTGGGTGTGTTGGGGACACAAGAGATTTCTTGTATTTGACTGCAGGGTTGTTTGAGAGAGACCATCTTCATCCTACACCTCCCACGGATTGATAAATCTTAGGTCATCCACTTGAGGGAAAATTGCTACTGTCCTACAAAACTCTGCGCTTGGAGGCCCAACAAGAGTCTACAAGAATAAAGTTGCATAGTAGACATCAGACGCCCCCGCGCTTGTCCCCCCGTGGCCGTGGGCTCCCCGGAGCGCTCGTCCGGTGGGAGCGACGTCTCCAGCGTTGGGCTATTGGTGCTCCCGACGTCGTCTCCTCGCTCCCCCACCTCGGCCCCGCCAGTCTCCCCCCTCCCCGACCCTGATGGCGACTCCGAGGCGCCGACGACCTTCACCGATGATGATCTCGGGCTCACGTTGTTGGGCCCGACTGCCTCCCCCCCTGCTCTGACCGTGGTCGACCCCGCGGCTGGTCGAGTCATGGAGCCGGTCGACTCTCCGCCCGATGCGGCTGAGGCCGCCCGCTCACCACCGAGGTTGCCGGCCTCCCCCCGAGCCCCTCCGCCGTTGCTGCCCCCGGGCCCCGTCTCCAGCTGCTCCATGGCAACCTGCCCACCGTCTCCGACTGCTGCCTTTGTGCTAGTGACCGTGGTGGTGACCACTCCGCTAGCCGCTCACCCACACCCACCACGGATGGCTGCTTACTCCAGGAGGGGTAGATCGACCTCGACACCGGTGATGTCCTCTTGATGTAGTGCTCGAGTCAATGCTCCTCGGCCATCTGGCAGCCCGGCTCTGCCCATCCCGGAGCGGGCGGAGCTCCGGGCTGCGGCCCGCAACCTCGAGCCAAGTACCCCAGCCATCCCAGCCAGTTCTTCCAACTGCCCGTTCTTCGCTCTCGAGCCCTCCCTTCTAGGTCACCTAGCTAAGGTCACGACGGACTCGACAATCGTCCTCAGGGCGGAGGTAGATCCCCTCGTAGTTCAGATCGACGTGATTCGTGCCCGAGAAATTCTGGATGGGCAACTAGCCGAGACCCGAGCTTGCCTTGCCCAGTCCACGGCTCCCGAGTCTAGTGGGCTGCCCCCTTCCTCGCGGGTGGTCGCTCGGACCTCGATAATTGTCGCTGAGGTCTGGGGCCACACCTGCTCCCGCACCACTACCCTACATGCGCAAAATACCTCCCCTGTCTTGGGGTCAAGCAGCCCCCGATGGCTCCTTGATGCGGACTCTCTTTTGGAACATCCACGGCTTCGGCCAAGATGGCCGCCGTCATCAGCTCGTCGAGTACATGCAAGATGAACGAATAGACATTGTGTCCATCCAAGAAACCATGTGCACGGAGTTTTCCCTGTCCGAACTCGAACGGCTGAGCACCCACCTGTTTGCATGGCATTGGCTCCCTTCTAGTGGGATTGCCGGCCACTCGGGTGGCATCCTTTTAGGCGTGACGGATGCCACTTTCTAGATGGGTAACATGGACCGGGGTAAGTTCTTTATTAGTATGGAGGTCTTCGAGCAGTCCCTCAACTTCAAATGGGAGATCATAATAGTTTATGGCCCCGCCGACCACCACCGTTCCACGACCTTCCTCGACGAGCTCAGAAGGAAGGTCTTGGCCCCCCTTCTTCCGGTGGTGATGGGCGGGGACTTCAACCTACTCCGCTTCACGGAGGATAAGAACAATGATTTAGTCAACTTCCCGTGGATGCAGATGTTCAATGACTACATCGCCGATCTCGTCCTCCGAGAATTAGATAGGGTTGGTGCCAGATACAATTGGACTAACTGCCAGGCGGACCCGACGCGTTCCGTCCTGGATCGCGTCTTGGTCTCTCCTGAGTGGGAGCTTTGCTGCCCCCTTGCCTCCCTCCGGGTGATCACCCAGATTGGTTCGAATCATGTCCCGCTGCTCCTGTCCTCGGAGAATTATCGCCCTCCCCCACCCCCGAGGGTTTTCTTCAAAACTTTCTGGCTTAACCAGAATGGTTTCGTCGACACCGTTCGTGCTAAATGGATGGAGGCTCGTATCTCCCCCATCGCTCAATCTCAGCTGTCGACAATTGGCACTTCTGTGCCAAGCGCTCGAGACAGTACATGAAGGGATGGGGTGCGAACCTCGGCTGGGATTTGCAGGAGTGCAAGAAATCCATCCTAGACTCCATACAGGTGCTTGACCTCCGGGAGGACTCGGTGGGACTGTCTCCTAATGAATGGATGCTTTGGTACGACCTTGAGGATCAGCTCTTGACCATTTACACTAACGAGGAGGCCTATTGGCGCCTCCATGGGACCCAAAAGTGGGTCCTCAAGGGAGACACCAATACGGCATATTTCCAGGCCATCACCAATGGCCGTCGCTGACGAAACTCCATCCCCTTGCTCTGGGACGGAGAGACCCTCCTTTAGCGCCCGACCGACATCCGCGCACATGTCGATGGCTTCTATAAGGCCCTTTTTTCCACCTCCCCTAGGGGTGGTCTGGCTCTTGCGGCAGACTTCTGGACTGGCCACCAGTGTGTCTCGGCCGTAGAGAATGCGGCCCTTACGACCTCATTCTCCGAGGAAGAGGTCTGGACCATCATCAAGGGTATGAATCCGTCGTCCGGGCCGGGCCCGGATGGCCTGCCGGTCAAGTTCTTCCAGACCTTCTGGAGCGCCATTAGGCAGGAGATGATGGCCCTCTTTGAGGAGTTCTATGTAGGCTCCATCGACCTCCACCGCCTTAACTATGGGATCATCACTCTGAGCCCCAAGGTCACCGGTGCTTCGGACATCCGCCAGTTCCATCCTATCATGGTGATTAATGTGATCTTCCGCATCATGGCAAAGGGGTACGCCAGTAGGGTGACCCCTTTGGCCGATCGCATTACCCACCCCGAGCATTCGGCATTCATCAGAGGCCGATAGATCCTGGATGGGGTTCTTGTATTCCACGAGGTTCGAGACAAGCACCTCAAGGCCGTCTTCTTGAAGATAGACTTCCACAAAGCCTATGACACGGTCAGTTGGTCCTTCCTTCGGGAAGTGTTGCTACGGAAAGGGTTCGACGACCGATGGGTCACCCGGGTCATGTAGTTGGTATCGTCCGGACGTACTGTGGTTAACATCAATGGGGAGATTGGCCCCTACTTCCCCACCTTATGTGGGTTTAGGCAGGGCGACCCCTTCTTCCCTTTCCTGTTCAACATGGTGGTTGACACATTGGCTACTATCCTTGATAAGGCTAAAGCCGCGGGCCACATCCGCGGTGTCGTGCCTCACCTTGTGGAAGGGAATGGAGTGTCCCTCCTGCGGTACGCCGACGACACCATCATCATGGTCGAGGCTCCGCGGCCGATATCACGAACCTGAAGTTTCTCCTGCTCTGCTTTCAGCAGATGTCGGGCCTTAAGATCAACTTAGACAAGAGTGAAGTGATTGTAATGGGACACTCCCCCTCTAAGAGTCAGAGCATCACAGACAGACTTAATTGTCAACTAGGCTCCTTCCCCACCTCCTACTTGGGGATTCCCATTAGTGACTTGCATCTCTCCATGGCGGACTTGAGGCCTACGGTGCTCAATCTCTAGCATCGTATCGAGCCTTGGCAGGGCAGGTGGCTTTCTAAGGCGGCTCGGATGATCCTCATCCTTGTCCAGCTTGCTCCTGTTCGTTATGAGTTTCTACAGCTTGCCCGAAATGCTCCATCATGAGATCGGCACCATTCAGGCTAGATTCTTTTGGGTCGGCGAAGGCGATAAGCAAAAGTATCATATGGTTCGTTGTCCTGACATATGCAAGCCGCATGACCAAGGCGGCCTCAGAATCATGTCCTTCAAACGCATGAACATTTCCCTCTTGACCCGCTGGTTGTGACGGATCGGTAATGGGGAAGGTGGTCTCTGGCTCCGTATCATCCGGAGCAAATACCTGTGTGGCCAGTCGCTTGCTTTCTATCAGAGGTCTGGGGGCTCCCAGTTTTGGCAGTCCGTCATCCAGTTGCTCCTGGTTCTCCACATCGGGACCTCCATCGTGGTGGGATCCGGGACATCCACCCTATTTTGTTTCGACCGGTGGGCTGGGGAGGCCCCTTTCGCTGCCCGCTTTCCTGACCGGTTCGCCATCGTGGTGGACCCTTGGATCTCCATCGAGGCGGCTCTTATTAACCCAGGGTGCCTCACATTCCGGCGGCCATTTGGGCCCCTGGACATCATCGCATGGCACGAGCTCCTTGAGACTGTCGCCCTCCACAAGTCGGACTTAGACCAGATAGTCGATCACATCTTGTGACATCTAGAGCCATCGGGCAAATTCTCCATGAAGTCTTTGTACCGGGCCATCGCTGCCACACCTGCATCGGAGCCCCTTGAGTTGAGTTGGTCGATCAGGCTTCCCCTGAAGATCAGAATCTTCCTGTATCAATGGATTCGCGGCCATGCTCCGTCCGATGTGGAGGTGCTTAAACGGAATGCCCCGGGCGATGGGATATGTCCCCTATGTGGGAGAGTAGAAGACTCGAATCACATTTTCTTCTCGTGTGTGTCTGCCTAGTTCCTCTGGAGTTGCCTCCGTGAGGCCATTGGTGGTCGTTGGTGTAACACCAACTCCCCAGACCTTTGCGTCGAGATCCAGGCCTCCCCCTCAACGGGATGCCACATTAGGTAGCTTGCTATGGGGTCCTCGCTTGGACGCTCTGGACGGTTCGGAATAAACGTGTGATCCAGCGTGTACCTCTTCGACGTGCTACTGACGCGGTGTTCAAAATGTGTGGTTACTTGCAGCTTTGGCGGCCGCTTAGCCGCCACCAGGACTAGGACACCATCAACTCCATCACTGCTGATCTCCGGGCAATGGCCCTTCGCTTGGCGCCGCCGCTCCCTCCGCCACCACCTGAGTCGGATTAGCCTCTTCGCTTGCGGTGCTTTCTCCTTTGTTTTTTTATTTTTAGGGCTTGTTGAGTTGTGCCCTCAGCAGACCCCCCCCCCCCCCCCCTAACTTTGTGTCAAGCTACCTTGTGTGTGTATGTGTGTTTGGGTTTGACTTGTGTTGAACCTTGTGGCTATGGTGGTTTGCTTTATCTATAAAGCGGGGCGAAAGCCTTTTTTTTGTAAATTCCCTTTGTGGATTGTTGTAGGGATTCAACAAAGTTTTTTCATGAAATAATTCCAGTATTACTCAACCAGGGGTACAATCACGCATGACCGCATCCAAAATGTCCTTTGGTCCAGAACCAAGCCATACCATAGTTCGACCATGAATTCTATCAAAGTTTGCCAAAGCGTGACTAGAGAAATTACAATGACGACGAAAGTGAGTAATACTAGAACTACGTTCCGACATACTAGCTTTAATCTCTTGAATAAGAAAAGCATATCTTGATCTGTTTGTATCTCCACTTCTCACCATGTTGATTGCCTCCAAATTATCCGATTCGATGTCAACTGGGAGGTTACTCCATTGCAGTGCTAACATGAGGCCCTCCCGAATAGCAAGAATTTCACACTCTAAAACATCATCGCATGAAGGAAGGAACCTGCATGAGCTGAAGATAATATCTCCCGCATGATCTCGAAGTAACATGCTCGTGCCGCCAACACCATCATGGATAGAACCATCTGTGCTGAGTTTTACTCTTCCCCCGGCTGAAGGGCACCAAGTAGTGCGCACCTCTATATCAATATTGCAAGTATCATCAGTGTGGCGGAAGCAATACTGAATAGGATTTTTTTTTCTTTGGCATGATCAGCAGTAGGTTGAACCTTAATGGACTGTAAAGAGTAAAAGAGGCCAAGTGACTTGACAAGAATCTGACTAAAACTTCAGTCGGAGGTGCCGGTTTTTTGTGAGCTATCTCATTTCGTACATACCAAATACACGAGAAGAGCATAAGTAACCGCACCCGTGTAGGCTCCTCAAGCTGGCATACGTACTGAATGAACCATTCATCTCCAGAGTGTGTAATAGAAGTAACATCCGTCAGTTTCCACTCATCAGACATAGCACGCCACAGAACTTTAGCATTTGTACAGATGCAAAAGGTGTGATAAGAATCCTCCTTCTCAGAGCCACATACAGGGCAGATATCATTAGTTTCTAGGCTCCTCTTCTTCATATTGCACCAAGTTGCAAGGGAATTAGTTGCTAACCGCCACGCAAAGCTTAGGACCTTTGGAGGAGCCGAACTTGACCAGAGATCTTTCCAGCCCTCACGGCGCCTATCAGGACGGGTACTTGTAGCAGTAGCATTCCCATTATAAAGTTCATCCGAGGCTAGCTTCTATGCATTTCTTACAGTGAGTAATCCAGACTTCTCTGGAGCCCATGCAATGAAATCCTCGCCCAGATGGTGAGACGGGCGAATTTTCTGGATCTCACAAATATCAACTGGGAGAAAAAACTATTTGAGTTTTGCACTGTCCCAACTTCCATTGTGGTCTATAGCCCAGAAACCCATTTATGTCTACACAGTCCCTTTTGAGAAATAAGTCCACCGGTTGGTCCACGAACAATCCATCTGTCCCGTCAAATTCTTACATTTTGACCATTGGCAATTCTCCACACAATCCCTTTTTTAACAACTCAAGACCATAACACACACCTTGCCATGTAGGCGATGGATTACCAGAAAATACCGTATCCTCCAATCGCCCGCTTGGGTATTATTATTTTGCCTTTAGTAGATGCCATGCTTCTTCGTCCTCCATTACAAGTTCGTTCGTCTGTTCTATCTCCAACGACGGCGACACGGGCTAGGCGCGAGGAGGGGTGGCGGGCCGGCGACGGCTGGGTTCCCCCGAGTCGCCCGGGTCGGGCGACGCGAGGGGCGGGAGGTGTCTTTTAGGCGGCTACCTCTGAATTATAGCGTATTTGATCTAAACGATCTTATTATTATTTTTACAGAGGGAGTACTAAAGTGCGACTAGTTTCAAGCCTCGCACCTTTTTCTTCAATAATGCCTGTGAACGCTGATGCCAAACTGAACTGAAGTACTAGTAGCCATCGGCGTTGGCGGCGCGTTCGCCGCTGCCACTGATTGTGGGGCAAGGTGCCGCGTTCGCTCCTCTGGAAGTTATGCCCACCAATGGCGGCGGCGCAGCGCGTTCTCTCGGCCCTGGCATCTCCCCACCCAAACCGGCGGCGCTGTTATTCCTGCTCCTCCACGGTTTCCTGTTGGCCGCGTCTTCCACCACGGACACCATCCTCCCCGGCAAGGGCATCTCCGGGAACGAGACCCTGGTCTCCAAGAGCGGCGGCTTCGAGCTGGGCTTCTTTCCGCCAGGCCCCGGCATCCACTACTTCCTGGGTGTCCGGTTCAGGAACATGGCGGGGAATAGCCCCACCTTCTGGCTCGGGGACAGGGTCGTCATCACCGACCTGCCCGGCGCGTCGCTGGAGATCTTCGGCGACAGCCTCTACATCAAGGAGAATGGGGCCAGCCTCTGGTGGTCGCCGTCGCCGGAGGGCAATGTGTCGTCCGCCGCCGTGGCGGCCCTCCTCGACAACGGCAACCTGGTGGTGAGGGACCAGGGGAACTCCTCCCTGGTCCTGTGGCAGAGTTTCGACTACCCCGGCGACGCGATGCTCCCCGGCGCGAGGCTCGGGCTCGACAGGGACACCGGGAAGAACGTCTCGCTGACGTTCCAGAGCTTCTCGCACAACGGCAGCCTCAGTGTCGACGCGACCCGGAGGAACGGGTTCGTGCTCACCACCGACGAGCACGCCAACCGCGGTACCTTCCCGGACTGGATGGTGTCCTCTCAAGACAACGGCAGCTCGCTGCTGCTGAATCGCCCGGAAACCGCGAACGGTACCGAGTTCTTGCAGTTCAATCTGGGGCAAATCAGCCTGATGAGGTGGTCGGAGCCGGATCCCGCCGCAAACAGCACCGGTGGTTGGGTCGCTCGCTGGTCCTTCCCTTCCGATTGCAAGTCCGGCGGGTTCTTCTGCGGCGACTTCGGCGCCTGCACTGGCAGCGGGAAGTGCGGCTGCGTGGACGGGTTCACGCCGTCGTACCCGATTGAGTGGGGGCTTGGGTACTTCGTCACCGGCTGCTCGAGGTCTCTCCCGCTGAGCTGCGAGTCCGGCGGCCAGACGGAGCACGACGACTCCTTCGCCCCGTTGGACAAGCTGCAAGGGCTTCCTTACAACTCCCAGGACGAGGTGGCAGGAACCGACGATGACTGCAGAGCGGCTTGCTGGAGCAAATGCTACTGCATCGCCTACTCGTATGGCCACGGATGCAAGCTCTGGTACCACAACCTGTACAATCTGAGCTTGGCTGCTAGGCCTCCCTACACCAAGATCTTCCTCCGTATGGGCTCCAAGCTCAGGAACAAGAAAGGCTTGCAAACAAGAGGAATAGTGTTGTTGGTAGCTGGATTCATAGGCATTGCTTCTTTGGTACTGATATCGGTGCTGCTATGGAGATTCAGGAGGAATTCATTTGGCGCCGGGAAGTTTGAAGTAGAAGGCCCTCTTGTGGTCTACTCTTATGCACATATCAAGAAAGCCACGGTGAATTTCTCTGATAAAATCGGCGAGGGAGGATTCGGAAGTGTTTTCAGGGGAACAATGCCGGGATCAACTGCCATCGCTGTGAAGAATCTCAAAGTCCTTGGGCAGGCAGAGAAGCAATTCAGGACAGAAGTTCAGACACTTGGGATGATCCAGCACAGCAATCTTGTTCGTCTCTTCGGATTTTGCATCAAAGGGACAAGAAGGTTGCTGGTGTATGAGTGCATGCCAAATGGCTCTTTGGATGCTCATCTCTTTGCAGAGAAGTCTGGTCCGTTGAGTTGGGATGTTCGGTACCAAATTGCACTAGGCATCGCCAAGGGTCTCGCCTATCTACATGAAGAATGCGAGGACTGCATCATACACTGCGACATCAAACCTGAGAACATACTGCTTGATGC
Source organism: Elymus sibiricus (assembly GCA_039707655.1). NCBI lineage: Eukaryota > Viridiplantae > Streptophyta > Magnoliopsida > Poales > Poaceae > Elymus > Elymus sibiricus. Next base: position 137,650,833 of record CM077667.1, on the reverse strand, counting down.
AGAATTCTGCCCCAAGATTGCCGATTTCGGCATGGCGAAGCTGCTGGGACGAGAATTCAACTCGGCATTGACCACCATGCGAGGAACAATGGGATATCTCGCCCCGGAGTGGATATCCGGGCTACCGATCACGAAGAAGGCAGATGTGTACAGTTTCGGCATTGTGCTATTCGAGATCATCTAGGGGAGAAGGAGCACTGAGGTGGTGAGATTTGGGAACCATCGATATTTTCCTGTCTATGCCGCTACTCAGGTGAGCGAAGGGGAGGTTCTGTGCCTGCTGGATGCTAGGCTGGAAGGAGATGCTAATGTGAAGGAGCTGGATGTCACCTGTAGGGTCGCCTGCTGGTGCATTCAGGACGAGGAGAATGACAGGCCGTCAATGGGACAAGTTGTTCGTATGTTGGAAGGTGTCCTAGACACTGAGATGCCCCCTATTCCAGCTTCGTTTCAGAACCTTATGGAGGGTGATAACAGTGTTATATATTCTGATTTCTGAAATAGGTTGCTAGGGAATTAGTCACTTGTTGCTGAGTTGTGGTCAGTATCTGTGTTCTGATTTGTTTCCAGTTCCAAAGTACAACTCTCTACTGAATAACTAGTTTTGTACACTGTACATATCCCCTTTCCGTATTGTTGTAGGGATTCAGGAAAGTTGGAAAAACAAGACATAGTTTTCTTGCAGATTCTTCAATGCATTCATCTCCTATCGACTTATGAAGATGTCGTACAGTTGGTGAATCTATGCAGGGGTGTCGCGGTGAAGAAGTTGGTAAACGGAGGCAACAACGCCTGCATTTTGCAACACGCGTCTTTTCAATTAGTCGGAAGGCTTGTTATTACCCGTGAATGAAAGGTAATCACCTACTACAGATATGGTATGGATGATTGAATTTTTTATGGTAGAGAAAAAAATGATTGAATTTTACGCATGTATCCTATTCCTTCTGATTGCTTTACCATGAGTGGACATGCTGTTGGCCCGCTCACGCATTAAATACTTGGAGTGACGTTGAATATATTACTAAGCTGTCGTCTTAAGAGGGAAAATGACGACTGATGAATGGACCAAATGAAGGCCATTTTGATCTTCTGTTCATTTCCATTGGTTGATGCAAAATCCAAAAACCACATGCATCCGGGATAGTGGAATTAATACACTTCTATGATGGGTTGTGCGGTCATAAAATGTGGTGGAAAAAAAACCAATGTAAACCCTATTGGATTCCTATGTTAGGCTGTGTAGTCTGAAACAACGCATTATAAAATCAATTTTGGGACAATCCAAGAAAAATTTCTATCCAAAGAGACCCAGGTCTGTTTCTGAAACTTAAGTGCTACTGTAACTCTTGTTAATGAATTTGTCTATTTACAGTATAAGCATTTTCAGTAGGTCATTGTTCAGTGATGCTGGTCTGTACCTGAGAGTTATCCTTGTACAAGTCATATAATGTTGCTAGTATATCTACTAGATCATCACTTTTGCGGGGATGCTTGCTTTTTCATGCAATATTAGTTATCTCTAAATTAATTCCAACTTTGTCACTGGTCTTGTCCTTGCAAAAAAGAAGATTGTATTTGACCAGGACAATGATGCGATCTGGTGAATAATACCATGTTTATGCCCTGAGGAGACAATTTTTATTTCTCTCCGAGGCTCCAACTTCCTGCACGTCAACTATATTAACTCATGAAAAGAAAAGAAAAGAATGGAAAAAGAAAAACAAAACAATAGGCCCACAGGAGCAGACCATGTATGGAGCAGACTGGAGGTCTGGGGCAAGGCACAAATCTGAAAGCCTTGTTGAGTGGAATGTTTGGCAAAAACCATTAGCGAAAACACTTTGTTACCGTTTGTCAAAATATGTTGCTTGACTGTGCTTGGACTTGTCCACTTAGACAGCTAAATGTCCTTATCAACCAGCATGTTACTCTCCTGTATATGAGTTAATCAATTACTATAGTATATATGGTACGGATGATTGAATTTTACCATGAGTGGACATGCTGTTGGCCAGCTCATGCATTAAATACTTGGAGTGACGTTGAATATATTACTAAGCTCTCAACTTAAGAGGGAAAATGATGACTGATGAATGGACCAAATGAAGGCCATTTTGATCTTCTGTTCATTTCCATTGGTTGATGCGAAATCCTAGAACCTCAGGCACCTGGGATAGTGGAATTAATACACTTCTACGATAAGTTGTGCAGTCATAAAATGTGGTGAAAAAGTCAAAAAACCCTAATGCAAACCCTTTTGGATTCCTATGTTAGGCTGTGCAGTCGGAAAAAATGCATTATAAAATCAAATTTAGAATACTCTAATTTGTTTTTTGATTCTGTTTCTGAAACTTAAGTGCAGCTGTAACTCTTCTCAATGAGTTATTTACAGTAAGAAACGTTTTCAGTTTGTCACTGTTAGTGATGCTGGTCTATAACTGGAGTACTCCTTGTACAGGTCATATAATGTTGCTAGTATATCTACTAGATTACCACATTTGCATGGATACTTGCTTTATCATGCAATATTAGTTATCTAAATCAATTCTAACTTTGCCACTGTGCTTGTCCTTGCACGAAAGAAGATTCTATTCGACCAGGACAGCGATGGCGAACGAGTGAACAATACCATGTTTATGCCCTGAGGAGACAATGTCTACTTTTCTCTGAGGCTCTGACTTTCTTTTTCTTTTTTTCTTTTTTCTTTTTTTATTTACACTTTGTACTTTCTTTCTCCTATCATGAAATGAAAAGCCGCGCTGCCGGCGTTTCATAAAAAAAATGTATGGAGCAGACTGGAGATCTGGAGCAAGGCACATATCTGAAAGCCTTGTTGAGTGGAATGTTTGGCAAACACCATTAGCGATAACACTTCGTTACCATTTGTCATTATTGATAGTCAAAATAGGTTGCTTGACCCTTCTTGGACTTGTCTACTTAGACAGATAACTGTCCTAATCAACTAACAGATTGCTGTCCTGTTTCTAAACAAAACGAAGTATATCTGCCCTTGTCCACTACTGGAGAACTGCAGGAACGAATATAGCATGGAGATGAGAGCAGTGTGAAGCTTCTTTGCTTGAGGTATGTATTATAATATCTGCCCTAGTTTCAGTTTTCCTTCATAACCCTGTATATATTGATCATTTCTTTGCTTTTGTCTTCTTCTGGCTTCACAGATAGATTGTGCTTGTAAGTGAAGAAATGAACTGCAAGTCTTCTATCTCTGTCCTATTTGCTGCACTGATCCCCTACATGTTCCTAGTATTTGATGCAAGTCAAGCTGCAGTTCCAACAGATACCCTTCTTCCTGGCCAATCTATCTCGGGCAGCGAAATTTTGGTCTCCGAAAATGGTGTATTTGAGTTGGGGTTCTTCTCCCCATCCCCAGGTGCCATGAAGCACTACTTGGGCATACAGTACAAGAACCTGATTGGCAGCCACCGAGCTATGTTCTGGCTGGGGAACAGAATTCCTATCACCAGCTTCCTGAACACAACCTTGTACCTTGCCGCAGGTGAATTATATATTGAGGAGCTTGGTTCTGTTCTCTGGACCTCGGGTTCAGCAACAAATGAATCAGCTAGTTCTGTGGCGGTTCTCCTTAACACTGGGAATTTTATTGTGAAAGATCGGACCAACCATTCTAGGGTTATATGGCAGAGCTTTGATCATCCAGCTGATGCTCTGCTACCTGGAGCATGGCTAGGATTGGACATGGCCACCGGAGCACAAATCTCGCTTACTTTATCCAAGCCTCCTTATCATTGCACCCTCGGTCTTGACCAAAGTAGGAAGATGGGATTTGTCATGTCCATTGACGGGCATGATCATCATCTTGGTACCTTTCCGGACTGGATGGTAACGTACGAAGAAGGTAGTCTGGTCCGGCTAAATTATCCAGAGAACCCAAATGATCTCCAATTCATGAGACTGCATATGGGGCAAGTCAGTTTGCTTAGGTGGGTAAATAATGCGACGATTATTGGTTGGCAACCTCTATGGAGCTATCCCTCCAGCTGCAAAATCAGTGCTTTCTATTGCGGCGCATTCAGTGCTTGCACAAGCACAGGAACATGCGCATGCATTGATGGTTTCAGACCTAGTGATCCAGATGAATGGAGCCTTGGGCAATTTGTAAGTGGCTGCTCTAGAATAATACCCTCAGATTGTGAAGATGGCATCTCCACCGACTCGTTTATTTTGTTAGACAACCTGCAGGGCCTTCCTGACAACCCTCAAGATACAAGCGAAGAAACTAGTGAAGACTGTGAAGCAACCTGTCTGAGCCAGTGCTATTGCGTCGCATATTCCTATGATCACTCTGGATGCAAGATATGGTATAATGTGTTACTTAATTTGACTTCTGGAAATAGCACTCTTCACAGCAAGATTTACATGCGTATAGGTTCTCATGGTAAAAGGCGGAAAGGACACATACAGCATGTCATGTTGGTTATTGGTCCAATAGTTGTTGGTCTTCTTATCACGCTGGTGTTTTTTTGGCTGTACAACATATCTTCCAGACAGACTAAAGTGGAAGGTTTTCTTGCTGTTTACTCTTATGCACAGCTCAAGAGAGCTACAAGAAATTTCTCCGACAAACTCGGGGAAGGAGGCTTTGGAAGTGTTTACAAGGGAACCATTGGAGGGACAACTGATGTGGGTGTGAAGAAGCTTAAAGGGTTCATGCACAGAGATAAGCAGTTCCGAGCAGAAGTACAGACTCTTGGGATGATTCAACACACAAATCTTGTGCGCCTTTTTGGATTCTGCAGTGAAGGGGCCAGAAAGCTGCTGGTCTACGAGTATATGCCAAATGGTTCTCTGGATTTTCATCTTTTTTCAGAGGGAACGGACGTATTGAGTTGGAATCTTCGCCGTCGCATTGCCATTGGTATTGCTAAAGGTCTTTCCTATCTGCACGAGGAATGCAGGGACTGCATCATACACTGTGACATCAAGCCCGAGAACATACTACTGGATGCTGAATTTTGCCCCAAAATCGCAGATTTTGGCATGGCCAAGCTTCTTGGACGGGACATGAGCACGGCGTTGACCACTCTCCGTGGAACCATCGGCTATCTCGCACCAGAGTGGGTGTATGGTCAGCCTATCACTCACAAGGCAGATGTCTACAGCTTTGGTGTTGTGCTCCTCGAATTGATTTCCGGGAGGAGGGCTACCGGGAATGGTAATCATCGGTACTTCCCCCTTTATGCTGCAGCTAAGGTGAATGAAGGAGATGTCTTGTGCTTGCTCGATGGTCGGCTAGGGGGAGGAGATGGCAATGCAAAGGAGCTGGATGTTGCATGTAGGGTTGCTTGCTGGTGCATCCAGGATGATGAGATCCACAGGCCATCAATGGGGCAAGTTGTACGCATGCTGGAAGGTGCCATTGACATTGAATTGCCTCCAATTCCGACTTCATTTCAGAACATTATGGACGGGGGCGACAGTGGCACATATTCTGTAGAAGTGTGGTCTGAGCTCTCCTCGTCATACGGGTAGATGTCCCCATATATATATGACTACCCTGAGAATTGAGTTGCACTTGCACCCGGCTAGTATTTATGATCAGAAGCATTACTTGTACTTGTCATACAATCGTGATATAGATTTAGTTGTATTGTACTATACCCAATTTATTGGACAAACAGTGTTGCCATATTTATAAATCGGATATAGATTCAGTTTGCGATATTTTGGATCTGGATAGATGGGTTCAGAGAGGCCGAGGTTTTCCCCTCTTTCGAAATAAAATGATGGATTTGGAGAGGTTTTTTTTTTACCCTGAAACCGTAGAACAATAGTTCTACGGTGTATTTTCCACTAAAATAAAAATATGTATAAATATACATGCAAACAGATGAAAATCTGCAGCTAACCAATTCCAGTTTTTCTAACATGAGAAACAGCAAATAGAGAAAGAAACTAATCAAATCAGGGATGCAATCCACTGACTGAGAGAGTCTATATGCTTTGCATTTGTCCTATGCTTGACCAACAGCCCATGATGAAGAGGATAGTTGCTTGAGCCTATGCTTCCAAGATAAAATTCCGGGTACTTCATTTCTGAAAAATTTCCATCTCTCTGCATCCAAATTTTCCAGCAACCCATGATGATGATGTCTAAGGTTATATGTTTGGGAAAGGTCTGATGTAATAGCAGCAGTTCATATCAAAGAATGAAATTCCTTTGTGCCTATTTAGAGAGATTGAGTGCCAGCAAGATTGAGCAAAGGTACAATCCCAAAAAAGATGATGGATATTCTCTATGTTTTCATTGCACAATACACAGTCGAATGAATCCATGTGAAAGGATTTTCTTCAGTAAACCCTTGGTGTTAACTCTATCTTACAGAGCCAGCCAGAGAAATAATTTGTGTCTGTTTCTCCTTGCACATTTCCAGAGCCAATTAAAGATGCAGTGAGCACTTCAGGGACACATGATGTGCTTGTACATCTTTGATGGCAGATGGTCATTTATGTTTAACACGATCATCGAAAGTTTAGACTTGCGCGAGATAGAACTCTCGGGCAGAAAGTTTACTTGGGCAAACACACTGCCCAACCCAACTTTTGAGAAGTTGGATCGGATTCTCACCAGTGTGGAATGGGAACAGAAATTCCCTCTGGTGACTGATCGAGCATTGCAAAGAGTGATTTCCAATCATACCCCACTACTTGTTGACTCCGGGGAAGCAACACACGTGGGTAACAAGAACGTTTTCTCTTTCGAATTAGCATGGTTTGAGAGAGAGGGCTTTATGGACCTCATAGCTAGGGAATGGGCTAGGGCCACAGAGGGGAGATCAAATGTGGATAAATGTCAAAATAAGATTAGGCACTTGAGGCAGTTCCTAAGGGGCTGGGTGTCATCGTTTTGTCACGACAGATGCCATGGGGTGGCTTATCGAACGTGGTTGGGGCCGAATGGACGTCGATGGGCTCCGGAGACGGGATCGGGGACAAGCGGTGCGACACACACGATGTACCCAGGTTCGGGGCCCTTCGTAGGAGGTAACACCCCTAGTCCTACTTGTCTCGCTGACAATGGAGAAGGTTTACAAGGTTGCTCCTTGAGCTGTTTGCTAAGGGAGGAAGAAGGAGCTTGCTAGCTCCCTTCCCCTATCTTTGTGTGCGTGTGTGTGAAGAGCTGAGGGTCGACCCCCTGCATGGGGAGACGCTAGGGGGTTTTATAGGCCAGCCCCTGGCTTACAATATGTATATATATTGCAGGTGGGACCCGGCTAGCGGCCTCTCTAGCCGGCCACGGGGCCCACCGGCTGGGAAGTCTTGTCGCGTGCGGGGCCCGCCGGCTGAAAGGTCCCATCGAAAGTGGGGGCCCGCCTGGCCAGCCGTCGCCATTGGTGCATGCCCGTCATGCCGCGGCATGGGCCACACTGTGCGGTGTCGCCTGGTCGCAGTCAGCCGTGGTCAGCTGTACGGCCGGTTCCACTGTAGCCACGCGGGGTCAGGTCATGGAGTGGTTGGAGGCGTGCCGCCACTGTGCCGTCTCGCCCGGTCGCAGTCGGCCGCGGTCAGCGGTACGGTTTTCCCCACTGTAGCCACGCATGCCCCGGTCAGCGGTACCGGGAGCACTGTTGCCACGCCCTGCTGATACGTCACCGTCCTGTCATACAGGCCAATGGGAAAGGCGCTGACCCGCCGGTTGGCGGGCTGCCTTGGAGTCGGACCGCGGGGGACCTTGCCCCGAGCCGGTCCGTGACGGGGAGCCGGCCCTCCAGGGGCGTCGCTCGCCCGATAATGTTTTTCAAAGGGGCTGTGGCCCGTTTGAGCCTACCCCGGGGTTATCCCCCCGACAGTAGTCCCCGAAGCTGGGGAGGCCCGCCGGCTTGCTGGCAGCGGGGCCCGCGTGCCAGCGCTTGCTGAAGCGCCTTGACTTCCCCGACACACGGGTTGGGAACGCCACGCGTCGCCTGCCGCGGGATGGGGCCCGACAGGCCACGCGGGTGACAAGACCGGATCGCGAGGCGGGGCCCGCCCGGCCGCAGCCTCGGCCCGCATGCGATGATCTTATGCGGCCCGGGCCGTTGGTTGGGTTTCCCGTGCGTAGTAACGCCGCCCCGCACGGGACGGGAGTAATGAAGATCATGCGCTGCCGATCCGCTCGCCTGCCGCCCCGCGCGGGGATTTAAATGGAGGGGAAGGGGCGTGGTGCGGCTCATTCGCTCCCCTTGCCCCTGCCCCTTGCCTTCTCCGCTGCCCTTCCTGCCCAGAGAAAGAGCGAGGGAGTTCCAGACTCGAGAGCTCGCCGCCGTTGCGCGCCGCCGGCGACCACCACAGCCTCGCTGGGTGGCCTCTTCTCCCATGCCATCCATCCCGCCGCCAGACCCGAGCCAGCATCTAGCCCGACGATGGGGAGTAAAGGCGCCTGGGGAGGAAGCGACATCGACGAGGGCTACATCGACCACCTCCGCTACCACCGGAAGCTGCCGCCGACGGGGATCGTGGAGGCGCGCCTTGTCGGGGCGGAGTGCGTCTCGGCCCCTCGAGCCGGCGAAGTTGTGGTCTTCGCTGAGCATTTCGCCCGCGGATTCGGGTTGCCGGCCAGCACCTTCTTCCGCCGATTCTTGACCCACTTTGGTTTGCAGCTGCACCACCTCGGCGCCAACGCCATCCTGCAACTGGCCGCCTTCGTCACCCTGTGCGAGGGGGACCTCGGGATCTCGCCGCGCCCGGATCTGTGGTGCCGGCTCTTCTACCTCAACAAACAAACGCTCGAGGGCGAGAGGACGGGGGAGAGGAGCATGACCGCCTGCGGGGCGGCTCTCGTCTACCACCGGAAAGGAGCCAGCTTCCCCAAGCTCCCGCTGCAGGACTCCGTGAAGAACTGGCAGAAGGGGTTCTTCTACGTGAAGAACGCGACAGCGGAGCTTGATTTCATCAACCTGCCACCCTTCGTCAACCGGCCGCTCACGAGCAGTTGAACTGGGGAACAAACCCGCGGTAGTCGGTCCAAATCGTGGACCAGATCTTCAGCCGGCTAACCGAGCTAACCGCCCAGAGGAACTCAAAGTCATTGACCTCATCATCACTATGGTGGAGCGTCGGGTGCAGCCGCTATAGCGCCGCCCGCACCTCATCTGCCAGATGGGCGGGTGACACGACCCGTGCCAGCTCTCCACGAAGAGGCTCAAGCCGATTGCCGTTGCGAGGCGGGTGAATCTGATCGTCAAGGACAAGCTGTCGGAGGAGGGGTGGCGGTGGGGCAAGACCCCTTATAGCCGGGCGGATCTGGCTCCGATGGTAAGTGTCACCCCGCCTCGTGGCTCTTCGCGGCTTTCGCCCTTGGCTAACCGACGGCCCATCCCGGCTGCAGTTGTTTCCCTTGCTGCAGGTATACGGGGAGCCTGCGGATGACATGGCGGAGTCTGATGCCGAGGAGGTGGAGGACGTCGACGCTGTGGAGCTGGAGGAGGTGGCCCGAGCCAGTGGATCGGGAGCCGGCGGGTCGTAGGCCGGGGAGACCGAGTCGGTTGGTGAGTTCCCCTCTACGCATTCTTTGCGCGACTGGACGGATGACGACGATGCTGATCTTGGAGGGGCGCGCGATGCAGTGGACCTGGGGGATCTGGAGGACCCGGAGGACGACGGCACCTCGCCGAGGAAACGGCTCTGGCGAGCCGGCCGAAACTCGGAGCAAAGCGAGCCGGACGCAGACGAGCGCGTGCAGGGCAAGCAGCCGACGAGCTCGCGGCCGGCTGTTAAGCGCGCGACCGGTGGGCAACCGGGCGGCAGCCGCAGAGGCGGTGGGAAGAAGGCGCGGGTCGCCCCTACGGGCCCTGCCAGGCGAGCGGTTCCCATGAGCGTCGGGTAAGTGGCCTCTGATTTGATTTGCTTTTAGTCGTCCTGCCCTTCCTAGCTTTTTCTCATCGTTTCCACGCGACGCAGGACTGCGCGTTCCTTGAGCAAGGCGACCGCGGCGGACGAGCCCGCGGGCGGAGGCGCGTCGGTGCCGGAGGAGAGGGCGGGCGCCGCAGAGAGGGAGCACGTCGGGTGGCGTGATTTGGAGGCGGCTGAGCAGGCGCTGTCGACGGAAGAGCATCGTCGGTGGGAAGACGCCTCCAAGGAGAAGGCGGCTGCGGTGACTCGTGCCCCCGCTGAAGCGACCGGCTGGTCGTCATGGGGAGATGGGTGGGCACCCCCGCCGCCGCGTCCGGAGAGGAGGTCCAAGGCAGTGCATGACTCCGCTCGGCGAGCGGAGGCGAACGCACGTGCCGAAGAGGAGGCGCGCGCTGCAGCAAGCATGGAGGCAGCCACCGACGACATGGCGCCGGGGGTGGGAGGAGGCGATGCGGGCGGAGCGGTCGACGAAGGGGCCGCCGCGGGTGGAGCAGGAGACGGCGACGCGGCAGAAGCTGAAGATGCTGCCCCGAAGGTGCCTCCTGCGACTGGCTCGACGGCTGAGCCTGCTGGCCCCAATGTCGCCGGGTCCAGGAGTGCACCGCCGACCGGAGCCGGTCCCCTTGTGGTGAGCACGCGAGGTCCGGCTGCAGCCGGCGCTAGCTCTGGCTCCAGGCCCCAGCCACAGGAGACCTTGGCGGTGACAGTGAAGCTACCAGCGGTTGCACCCCTAGCCTTCTCGAGGCCGCGGTGAATTCGGTCCGCGCTGAATTCGCCGACTGCCAGGAGAAGGGGCAACATGCCGCCCAGGAGTCCCAGGGCCGGCTGATCCGCTTCGAGCAGTCCGTGGCGGTAAGCGTTTCGTCCTTCGTTATTTTTTCTTTCTTTTCCCCTTTGCTCGAGGTTTTCCAGTGGGGGCGCACCAGCGCACCCACTGGGTGTAGGCCCCGAGACTCAGGCCGGCTGTGAGACAGCCGGGTCGAGTCTAACTGTTGTTCTCTTATCTTCTTTTATCTGCAGGCTCTACACGACCGCCGGGTGATTGCGTACAACGTACTGCTAGGATGGTACCGAGACGCCGAGAGCCGGCTGGCTGCCACGGAAGCGAACCTGCAGTAGGCGCGAGGTATGTGTGTCTTTGATTTTCCAGTGGGAGCGCGCCAACGCACCCACTGGATGTAGCCCCCGGGATTCGGGCCGGTCGTGCTGCAGGCGGGTCGAATCCCTTCGTTCTTGCTGCTTTTAGTTATAGTATTTTGACATATCGTGCCTTTATATTTGCGAAGCTTCTGCTAGTGAGTCGGCTGAAGCCCAGCGCCAGCTGGCGCGAGCCGGCCTCCAGCGTGACCTTCTGTATGCAGAGTGCGGCCGGCTCGGCGAGGAGGCGAGCCGCTTGCTGGTGAAGAAAAATGGGCTGGAGGCGGCCCACCGCGAAGAGCTGGATCGCCAGGCGGCGAGCCACCGCGAGGCACTGAAGGCCAAGGATGACCTGTTGAAGAGGGCACTTGAGGAGGCGCGTCAGGCGAGGGAGGAGTACGACCGCCGTGCCTGCGATTGGTCGGTGAGGGAGCAGAAGATGCAGGAGGAGGCGTAGGCGGTCGACCAACTTCTTGCCTGTAAGTTCTTTTTGCCTGGTCCTTTCTCGTGCCGTCTTGGGGCTTGGTTGTATTCTTGTCTTATTCGCATATTTCTTCTTCCCTCCCCCCTCAGGGCTCTTCCCCGGGATGCAGGAGGCCGCGGAGGCGGCTGTGGAGGCCCGCCGGGAGGAGGAGCGTGCACAGGGCGTGCACATTGGGATGCTTGCCGCTTGGACGGTGGCGGAGGTGAATATTGGAGCCGAGGCTCGTCTGAACATGGTGCTACAAGCCATGCATCGGCTCCAGAAAGCCGGCCTGGTACCGGTTCGGGCCCTTTGGCCGGCGGCAGTGCAACCCCGCACCGTGAGCCGACTAGAACGGTGGATGGAGACCGGACGGGCGCGGGTCAACGCCTGGAGGGTTTCAGCTGCGCGAGCCGGCGCAAGGATGGCGCTCCGCATCATGAATTCCTAGCACCCGGACCTGGACCTAGGGCTGCTAGCCACCCAGTGTGCAGGCACTGATGCGGAGCTGGCCGCGGTTGCCGACTCGCTGGCCATGTGGGCCAGCGACCTTGCATCCTTTGCCCCGTGGGACGAGTATGTTCCGGAGCGAACCGCAGATGGCACGGCGATCCCAGAAGACGAGTACGCGCTGGCCTTTGACGATCTGGATGGCAGCGCCGGCAAGTCGGAGAACGAAGGCACCGGCTCCAGCGCCAATGCGTATGTTGATGCCAGAGCGGAGGAGGACACGGGCGCCACAACCGATGCCGGATGCTCTGGGGCCAAGGATGGCACCTCCGCTAGCTAGGATTCCCTTCTGCTTTCCTGTTTTGCTAGGTTAGTTTGCAGTTCCACCCACTAGGGGTGTAAATTCGTGTAATGAACTTGTGGTCGTGGTCCTTTATCTTTCCTTGTGTACAAACGCATGTTTTTTTGCTTTGCCATGAAAAGAACTTGTGCGTGTCCCATTGTTCGTTGCTTTTGCCCTCCGGCTCCCTTTTTTCTCATGTCTCCCCCCCCCCCCGCGGTTTCGACCCCGCCAGCCGGACATCTGGGAGCCGGTCTGTGGCTGGGACGAGGCGTCTTCCTTAGGGGAGGGGGCGTGGTACTTGGGGCCGTAGGACTTGATCTAGGACGAATGCGACAGAGGCAGCTGGCGACGGCTTGCGAGCCGGCGAGCCCGAGCCGGACGTTCCTTCGCAGGAGTTGTTCATGTGGGGGTAGTTTTCGCCCCCGGGCTTGATATGTCTCCAACGTATCTATAATTTATGAAGTATTCATGCCATGTTTACAATAATTCTATATGATTTTATTAGAACTAACCCGGACTGACGCTGTTTTCAGCAGAACTACCATGGTGTCGTTTTTTGTGCAGAAATAAAAGTTCTCGGAATGGGCTGAAAATTTACGGAGAATATTTTTGGAAAATATAAAAAATACTGGAGCAAAAATATACCGGAGAGGAGTCCCGAGGCAGCCACAAGCCTAGGGGGCACCCCCTAGGGCGTGCCCCCTGGCTTGTGGGCCCCTCGGGAGTCCACCTGACTTGATTCCAACGTCAAAAATTCCTATAAATCCCATAACTCCCAGAAAGAAACCTAGATCGGGAGTTCCGCCGCCGCAAGCCTCTGTATCCACGAAAAACCAATCGGGAGCCCGTTCCGGCACCCTGCCGGAGGGGGAAACCATCACCGGAGGCCATCTTCATCATCCCGGCGGTCTGCATGACGAGGAGGGAGTAGTTCACCCTCGGGGCTGAGGGTATGTACCAGTAGCTATGTGTTTGATCTCTCTCTCTCTCTCGTGTTCTTGAGATGACACGATCTTGATGTACCGCGAGCTTTATTAATATAGATGAATCATATGGAGTTTTCCCCTCTCTATCTTCTTGTGATGAATTGAGTTTTCCCTTTGGAGTTTTCTTATCGGATTGAGTCTTTAAGGATTTGAGAACACTTGATGTATGTCTTGCGATGGGATATCCGTGGTGACAATGGGATGTTCTATTGATCCACTTGATGTATGTTTTGGTGATCAACTTGCGGGTTCCGTGACCTTGGGAATCTATGCATAGGGGTTGGCACATGTTTTTGTCTTGACTCTCCGGTAGAAACTTTGGGGCACTCTTTGAAGTTCTTTGTGTTGGATTGAACAGGATGAATCTGAAATTGTGTGATGCATATCGTATAATCAAGCCCATGGGTACTCGTGGTGACATTGGAGTATCTAGGTGACATTAGGGTTTTGGTTGATGTGTATCTTAAGGTGTTATTTTAGTACGAACTCTAGGGCTGTTCGTGACACTTATAGGGATAGCTCATACGATTGATCGGAAAAGATAACTTTGAGTTGGTTTCGTACCCTACAATAATTTCTTCGTTTGTTCTCCGCTATTTGTGACTTTGGAGTGAACTCTTTGTCACACGTGAGGGATTTACATATGATTCAACTATGTCAGTATTGTTGAGAGAACTTGCACTAGTGAAAGTATGAACCCTAGGCCTTGTTTCTAAGCATTGCAATACCGTTTGTGCTCACTTTTATCATTAGTTACCTTGCTGTTTTTATATTTTCAGATTACAAAAACCTATATCTACCATCCATATTACACTTGTATCACCATCTCTTCGCCGAACTAGTGCACCTATACAATTTACCATTGTATTGGGTGTGTTGGGGAAACAAGAGACTCTTTGTTATTTGGTTGCAGGGTTGTTTGAGAGAGACCATCTTCATCCTACGCCTCCCACGGATTGATAAACCTTAGGTCATCCACTTGAGGGAAATTTGCTACTGTCCTACAAAACTCTGCGCTTGGAGGCCCAACACGAGTCTACAAGAAGAAGGTTGCGTAGTAGACATCAAGCTCTTTTCTGGCGCCGTTGCCGGGGAGGTGAGTGCTTGAAGGTATATCTTTAGATCTTGCAATTAAATCTTTTATTTTCTTGTTTTTCACTAGTTTGGTTTTATAAAAGAAAACTACAAAAAAATGGAGTTTAGGTTGCATCATTTGGTTCGTCTTTTTAATGTCTTTCGTGAAAATGATGGTTTGGAAAATTGTGCTCAATTGGTAGAGGAAGAATTTATTAAAATACTTAATGATAATTCCTTGAATGATGAGCATGATTGCAATATTGCTTGTATGAATTCTCTGAATATCCATGATGCTAATGATATGCAAAGCCACAAGCTTGGGGATGCTATGTTTGATGAAGATGGTATTTTTAGTCCCCCAAGTTTTGATGAGCAAATTTATTATGATGAAAGCATGCCTCCTATTTATGATGATTATTGTGATGACATGTATGCTATAAAGAATAATGATAACCATGAAACTTGTCATCATGATTTTAATTTTCAATTGGATTATGCTTCACATGATAGTTATTTTGTTGAGTTTACTCCCACTATTAGTCATGAGAAGAAATTTTCTTGTGTGGAGAGTAGTAAAATTTCTATGCTTGTAGATCATGAAGATAATGCTTTATGTGATAGTTATGTTGTGAAATTCCTTCATGATGCTACTGAAAATTATTATGAGGGAGGAACATATGCTTGTAGGAATTGCAATAATATCAAGTTTCCTCTCTATGTGTTCAAAGTTTTGAAGTTATGCTTGTTTTTCCTTCCTATGCTAATTGATTATTGCTCCCATAAATTGTTTGCTCACAAAATCCCTATGCATAGGAAGTGGGTTAGACTTAAATGTTCTTTCCATGAGATTCATGATGCTCTTTTGCATGTTTCAACTACTATTCTTATATGAGCATCATTGAAATCATCATGCCTAGCTAAAAGGCATTAAAGAAAAGCGCTTGTTGGGAGACAACCCAACACTTTTACTTTCTGTTTTTGTGTGTTCACATGATTAATCTACTGTAGTAATCATGTTTTGTGCCTTTTATTTCAATAAAGTGCCGAGTAAAGCCTTTGGGATGACTCACAAGATGAGTAGAATTGATGCTGAACCAAAACAGAAACTTTTGACTCCAGTACAGGAATATTAATTTTTTACTGGAGGGTTATAATGATCTGAAATTTTTACACAGTCTTGATATACAAATTCTTCAGGTTGTCCTAATTTTTCAGAATTTTTAGAGACAGGTAAGTATGGTTACACTACAGATCTTCACAAACTGTTCTGTTTTTGACAGATTCTGTTTTGCATGCATAGTTTGCTTGTTTTAGTGTTTCCATAGCTTATATTTAGCGGTATAAATTATGGGAATGATACAATACAGTAGGTATCATGTGGGAACAATTATGAATCTTGTCTTGACAGTACCTAAAGTAAATTATCTTTATTTATTATACTAACCCTTCTCACAAAGTTCCGTTAAGTTTTGTGTGATTGAAGTTTTCAAGTTTTGGGTGAGACATCCCTCTTTCGCTTCTGTGATTTCTGCGTGTCTATCAGGTACTAAGCGTTGTTGTGCAGTGCCCTGCTGACGATGAATGGGCCTTCCCATGGGGAGGACAACTTGTGCTGGCCGGCGGTTCGTTGGACCCGTCGGAGCACCAAATCGCCTTCGCGGAAAGCGAGGGGCCGGATCCTCTTGCTATGGTAGTGACGTAGCTTCTGTTGATAGATGGCAGACCGGCTCAAAGCCAGCTCACGTGCTTCCTCGAGCAAGTCGACACCGTCTTCTCTTGCTTCCTTTGCGTCCGCCTCCGTGTACAAGGTGGCGCGAGGCGAGTCGAATTCAACATCCATGGGGATGACCGCCTCGGACCCGTACACGAAGAAGAACGGGGTGAAGCCGGTTGACCGGTTGGGTGTGGTCCGGAGGCTCCACAGGACCGCCAGCAGCTCGTCGATCCAGCAGCCGGCTGATCGCACCAATGGCTCGACGGGCCGGGGTTTGAGGCCGGCCAAGATCAAGCCGTTTGCCCACTTCACCTGACCGTTCGATTGAGGGTGGGCCACCGACGCGAGGTCGAGCCGGAGGCCCTCTGCGCCGCAGAAACGTGCCAACGCGCCCTTGGAGATATTGGTGCTATTGTCGGTGATGATGGTGTGAGTAACGCCGTAGCGGACAGTGATGTCTTTGATGAACCGGACGGTCGTCGGGCCGTCCAGCTTTTTGATGGGCCTGGCCTCGATCCACTTGGTGAACTTGTCGACGACTACCAGGAGATGTGCCATGCCGCCTCGCGTGGTTTTGAAGGGCCCCACCATATCGAGCCCCCAAACGGCAAAGGGCCATGAGAGGGGGATGGTCTGGGGGGCCGCGATCGGTAGGTGGCTCTGGCTACTGAAGTGCTGGCATCCCTCGCATTTGTCGACCAAGGCCTTGGCATCCTCCAAGGCCATGGGCCAGTAGAAGCCGTGGCAGAAAGCTTTGGCCACCAGGGTCCTGGAGGCGGCGTGGTGGCCGCACTCTCCCTGATGGATATCTTTGAGTATCTCATATCCCTTGTCCGCCTCCACGCAGCGCTGGAATACACAGTTGCGCTACGCCGGACCAGCTCCTGGTTGATGATGGCATAAGTGGGAGCCCGGCGCTGTATCTGTTGAGCCATGGTCTCATCAAGCTGGAGCTCTCCGCGTGTGAAGAAAGCAAGGATGGGCTGGGCCTAGGAGGCAGCCGACACCGAAGACGGGGCCGGATCGAGCTGGGAGCCGGAGATCGCCGGAGCCGGGTCAACTTCTTCTGGAGCCGGGTCCGAAGTCCCCGGGCCTGAGCCGGCTGTCCCCGGGACCGCCGCGGCCGGGGGCGCGCTCTTTGCCGCCAAGACGGTTGCGTGTCCGGAGCAGACATCTCCCGGAGATGGGCCGACGATCCGCGAGGCGTGATCCGGAGCGGTTAGTGGGTGACATGGCTTGAGACTGCGTCGGTATTTCCCCAAAGAGGAAGGGATGATGCAGCACATCGACGGTAAGTATTTTCCTCAGTTATGAAACCAAGGTATCGAACCAGTAGGAGGATCACCACCACTACGTAAACAACACCTGCACACAAAGAACAAATACTTGCAACCCGACGCGAAAGAGAGGTTGTCAATCTCTCTACGGTAAAAAGATAGATTAGGATATGACAGATTGGATAGATAGATCTCTCAAGAACAAAAAATAAAAGAGGCAAATAAAAAGTGCAGCAAGGTATTTTTGTTTTTTTGGAATAATAGATCTGAAAACAAATGCGGCAAAAAGATAGATCGGAAAGCAATATGTTGCAAAAGTAGACCCGGGGGCCGTAGGTATCACTAGTGGCTTCTCTCATGAGTATAGCACATGGTGGGTGAACAAATTACTGTTGGGCAATTGATAGAAGATCAAATAATCATGACGATATCCAAGGCGATGATCATTATATAGGCATCACGTCCAAGATTAGTAGACAGAAACGATTCTTCATCTACTACTATTACTCCACACATCAACCGCTATCCAGCATGCATCTAGTGCATTAAGTTCATGGGAAAACGGAGTAATGCAATAAGAACGGTGACATGATGTAGACAAGATCTATTCATGTAGGAATAGACCCCATCTTGTTATCCTTAATAGCAACGATACATGCGTGCCTCGCTGCCCCTTCTGTCAGTGGGAGAGGACACCGCAAGATCGAACCCATCACAAAGCACCTCTTCCCATGGCAAGAAAAATCGATCTAGTTGGCCTAACTAAACCAAAGATTTGAAGAAGAAATATGAGGCTATAAGTAATCATGCATATAAGAGAGCAAAGAAGACTCAAATAATATTCATGGATAGAAACTGATCATGAACTCAAAATTCATCGGATCCCAACAAACACACCGCAAAAGTTTACATCAAATAGATTTCCAAGAGACCATTGTATTGAGAATCAAAAGAGAGAGATAAGAAGCCATCTAGCTACTGCCTACAGACCCGTAGGTCTATGGTGGACTACTCACGCATCATCGGAGAGGCACCAATGAGGATGATGAACCCCTCTGTGATGGTGTTAGATTGGATCTCGCGGTTCTGGAACTTGCGGCGACTGGATGTGTTTTTCGTCGACTCCCCTAGGGTTTCTGGAATATTTGGGTATTTATAGGCATCAAAGGTGGTGGAGAGGCATCCCGAGGAGGTCACAACCCATCAGGACGCGCCCTGGTGGGTTGTGGTTTCCTCGACCATCCCCTCTGGCACTTCTTTGGCCCACTGGATGTCTTCTGGCCCAAAAAAATCTCCAAAAAGTTTCACGATGTTTGGGCTTCGTTTGGTACTGATATTCTGCAAAGTAAAAAACAAGCAAAAACATCAACTGACACTTTGGCACTATGTCAATATGTTAGTCCCAAAAAATGATATAAAGTTCCTATAAAATGATTGTAAAACATCCAATATTGATAATATAACAGCATGGAACAAGCAAAAAATATAGATACGTTGGAGACGTATCAGCATCCCCAAGCTTAATTCCTACTCGTCCTCGAGTAGGTAAATGATAAAAACAGAATTTTTTATGTGGAATGCTGCCTAACATGTTCATCGCATATTCTTTTCTTTTGTAGCATGGACATTTGGACTTTTAGATGGTTCAAAGCAATAGTCTAGTTTCAACATAATGACTTTAATACTCAAGCATGCCAACAAGCAACCATGTCTTTCAAAATAACATCACTAAAGAAAGTTATCCCTAGCCCATCATGCTCAATCATTGATCCATTCATGAAACACACTCAAATATTAACTACACCCAATGCTCAAGTATAATCATAGTACCCCCTAGTTGGTGCTTTATAAGAGAAGATGTAGACTCAAATAAAAATAAAAGTTGCATAAAGTAAATAGATAGGCCCTTCGCAGAGGGAAGTAGGGATTTGTAGAGGTGCGAGATCTCAAAGTTTAAATTGAGAGAGAAAAACATTTTGAGTGGCATGCCTTTCCTGTCAACGAAAACGACAAAGTAGCTCACAATACTTTCCATGCTAGATATATCATAGGTGGTTCCAAAACATAAAGTATAGTTTATTCCTTTTTCCACCATTCTTTCACAATCCATGGCTGACCGTATCCACGGTTGCCTTCCATACCAACACTTTCCAAGGAATTTATTATTTGACAACATAAAGTAAAAAAAATCTTTTTCATTTCGGGACTGGGCATCCCTATTACCGCCGTACTCTCGTGCAATGACAAGTGAATAAACACTCATCTTGAGAATAACGCATCTAGCATGGAAAAATATTGGACACCCCCTACCGTTTCAAGAGCGGTACGAGCACACAGAAAGGAAATTTAGTTTGAAAAGTAGAGATGGCACATACAAATTTGCTTAGAGCGGCATGGAAATACCGCATATAGGTCGGTATGGTGGACTCATAAGGCAAAACTGGGTTTAAGGATTTTGGATGCACAAGTAGTATTTCTTCTTAGTACAAGTGGAGGTTAGCAAATAGATTGAGAAGCAACCAACCAAGAAACAAAAATTCACATAAGCGAGCATTGAGCATAACTAACACCGAATAATGCACCATAAGTAGGATGTAATTTCATGGCATAACTATTGACTTTCGTGCTTGCATAGGGAATCACAAACCTTAACACCAATATTCTTACTAAAGCATAATTACTCACTAACATAACTCACATATCACTATCATCATGTCTCAAAACTATTACAAGGAATCAAGTTTAATTTGTCCAATGATCTTCATGAAAGTTTTTATTATACCCTCCTTGGATATCTATCACTTTGGGACTAGTTTCATATATTGCCATTGCTTTTGACAAGCTCAAACAAATTTAAGTGAAGAACATGAGCATAAAAGTTTCATCTCTCAAAATAGTATAAGTGAAGCATGAGAGGATTTCTTCAAAATTTAATAACTCTCAAATTTATCTAAGTGAAGCATGAGAGTATTTCTACAAAAATTTCCAAGCACACCGTGCTCAAAAAGATATAAGTGAAGCACTAGAGCAATTCCATAGCTCAAAAAGTTTAAGTGAAGCTTATAGAGAAATTCTAACAAATCATAGCATAATTTTGGCTCTCTCAAATAGGTGTGTCCAGCAAGGATACTAGTGACAAACTAAAAAGTAAAGCAAGCAAAGACTCAAATGATATAAGACTCTCCAAGCAAAACTCATGATATGTGACGAATAAAAATATAGCTCCAAGTAAAATATCGATGGTTGTTAGAAGAAAGAGGGGATGCCACTCGGGGCATACCCAAGCTTAGTTGCTTGTTCCTCTTTGGCTATATCTCGGGGGTGCTGTAGAATCCCCAAGCTTAGGCTCTTTTCACTCTTTATTCCTTCATCCATCGTGATCTCACCCAAAACTTGAAAACTTCAATCACACAAAACTCAACAAAACCTTCGTGAGATCCGTTAGTATAATAAAGCAAATCACTACTTTAAGTACTATTGCAAACCCATTCAAATTTTATTATTGCATTATACCTACTGTATTTTAACTTTACCATGGCTCATACCCTTCAATACTTTTGGGGAACGTTGCATGGGAAACAAAAATTTCCTACGCACACGCAAGACCTATCCATGGTGATGAGCATCTACGAGAGGGAGAGTGGACTTACATACCCTTGTAGATCACTAAGCGGGAAGCGTTAAGAAACGTGGTTGATGTAGTCGAACGTCTTCGCGATCGAAATCGCTAGCCGTCCCGCGATCCAATCACGATCCGTCCCGATCTAGTGCCGAACGGACGGCACCTCCGCGTTCAGCACACGTACAGCTCGATGACGATCTCCGCCTTCTTGATCCAGCAAGAGGGGGCGGAGAGGTAGATGAGATCTCCAGCAGCACGACGGCGTGGTGGTGGTGGTGATGGTGATGTTATCCCGATAGGGCTTCGCCTAACCACTACCGGAATCTATTTGGTGGATGAACTAGAGAATAGAGAACTAGCACATGGCCGTGTGTCTTTGGGGACTCTATTCCTCTAGTATATATAGGAGGGAGGGAGGAGGAGGCAGCCTCCCTAGGTGTAAGAGCACATTTCTCCATGTGTGGTTTTGGTAATTGATGACACCCCTATGGACTAATGGTTGCCTTGAGTTATATTCGAAGGATTTGTCCGTAGGTACTTCTTGAAGTCCATCTGTTGGTTTCATGGAGTTTATATGGTGACCAAGGTGGTATTCAAGGTGTTATCCAAAGATTGGTCAGGTAAGAGTTGAGCTTACTGCAAGCATGTCTTGAAGAAGAAGACTGTGTGAGCATTCATGTTTACCTTCAAGACATCATCTTTATGAAGAGAGAAGATAAGATACAAGGTTGATCAAGACTAAGTCAAAGAGTGAACCAAGTTGATCAACACACAAAGCGTACAAGATATACCGAGAAGGATCAAGTGATCCCATGGTATGGTAAGCATTGTCCATTACGCTTTGTGTACTAACCCATGGTCTACGTGAGTGTTCTTTGTAGGGTTAGGTATATTTCCATGGGATTGCATCAAGAGGAAGATCCCATACAACCCATGGAAGATGACATCAAGTGGTGATCGTCATCAAGGTTGCGGTGTGCAAGTTCAAGTGAAGCATCACGAAGAAATCATGCTTGTAGCTTGCCGTCCATTGTGGTGACAATGGACTTGTGAAGGTGTGCCGAAGAGTGACTCACCCATAGTGGAGTATGGGGGAGCAATCAACTAGCCTTCATCGAGCCAACGCAATCACGAAAGGTGGTCCAACTTGAGGGAGTCAAGACCGTCATCATCTAGCTCAAGTGGACTTCGTGCAAGGCAAAGGTTTGCCCTTGATAGGTTTTCTATTTTACCGGTCTCATGGTGATAGTTTGGAGACCGGGTTATAGGATCGATAGCCGTACTATCAAGGGGGGCTCTCAAGTGAGTAGCTTGATCGTATCGTTCGTCAAGAGCTCAAACCATTGCATCCTTGCATCATCTTTCTTGATTCTTATTTGTATTTTCTCTTTTTGAGGTTTTAGATCTTGTGGTTATCTTCGTGACAAGCTCTAGTACATCGAAAACGGATTTCATATGCTTCTTCTATTGCGTTTTCGGTGTTGGAGATTTTACCGGTCTTATCCGAGGAAGGGTTCTCACCATTTTCTTATGGAACTTTTCTCATTTGCTTCTTATTGATATTTCTATCAATATTGTGTTAGCCCATGTCGTTAGCTTTCCAACAAACTTGGTTTCGTTGAATTCGGAGTCCGTTTGCAGAAGTTGTGGCAGTTTTGGTGTTCTTAAAAGGCTGCAGCGGTACTACCGCGGCTCCAGAGCGGTACTACCGCTTGGAGCGGATGTAATTTTTTACTACCACTCCAAAGCGGTACTACCGTGGCTACTTCCGTGGCTACTTCCGCTCCGGACCAAAATCTCGTGTTTAGTCCAGCGGTGGTAGGCACGGATGTATTTTTTTAGTACCGCTTGCAAGCAGTAGTACCGCTACCCTTAGCGGTAGTACCGCTATCCCTAGCGGTAGTACCGTGAGGATGAGCGGTAGTACCGCTCCGGCGGTTCTACTGGCCTTTTGCCTCCTCGCTGTTGTTTTTCAAAGGGCTTCCACTGCCCTAGCGGTAGTACCGCTCCCATGAGCGGTAGTACCGCTCTGTGCGGGCTGTGAGCATAACGGTTGGATTTTTCCCCACCTATAAAAGGGGGTTTTCTTCCCCATTGAACCTTATCCTTTGAGCTCGAGTTTGCCCCCCATTGTTGACCTTCTTCGAGCTTGCTAACTCTCAATCCCTCCAATGATTCTTGCTAGTTCTTGAGGGAAAAGAGAGAGGAGATCTAGATCCACATTTCCACCAATCACTTTCTCCTCTAAGTGAGGGGAACCCATTGGATCTAGATCTTGGAGTTCTTCGTGTTTTTCTTCGTTCTTCCTCTCATTTTCCTCCCTAGCATTAGTTGCTTTGGTGGGATTTGGGAGAGAAGGACTTGGGCACTCCGTGTGCCCTTGCCATTGCATTTGGTGCATAGGTTTGAGTTCTCCACGATGATACGTGGAAGTGAGAAGTTGAGAAGCTTATTACTCTTGGGTGTTTGAGCACCCTAGAGCTTGTTCCTCTTGGGTGCTTTGGCGCCCTAGACGGTTGGTGGTGCCTCGGAGCTCAATCATTGTGGTGCAAAGCTCCGGGCAAGCTTCGGGGTCTCCAATTAGGTTGTGGAGATTGCCCCGAGCATTTGAGGTCACCTCGGAGCCACAATCCATTGTGGTGAAGCTTCGTGGTGTTGTTGGGAGCCTCCAATTAAGTTGTGGAGTTTGCCCCAACCTTGTTTGTACGAGTTCAGTGGCCGCCCTCAAGGGTCCCTTAGTGGAATCACGACATCTTGCATTGTGCGAGGGCGTGAGGAGATTACGGTGGCCTTAGTGGCATCTTGGGGAGCATTGTGCCTCCACACCGCTCCGAACGGAGATTAGCATCCGCAAGGGTGTGAACTTCGGGATACATCGTCGTCTCCGCGTGCCTCGTTTATCTCTTACCCGAGCCCTTTACTTATGCACTTTACTTTGTGATAGCCATATTGTTTCTTGTTATATATCTTGCTATCACTTAGTTGTCTATCTTGCTTAGCATAAGTTGTTGGTGCACATAGGTGAGCCTAGTTGTTTTAGGTTTTGTGCTTGACTAATTAAACGATAGTTTTATTCCGCATTTGTTCAAGCCTAAACCGTAATTATTTTAAAGCGCCTATTCACCCCCCCCTCTAGGCGACATCCACGTCCTTTCAATTGGTATCAGAGCTAGGTCTCTCGTTATTAGGTTTAACAACCTAGAGAGTAAGGATGTCGACTAGGGGATTAGGATTCTCTGACACTCTTAGTTTCAGTGGCACAAATTTTGATGTTTGGGTAATTCGCATGCTTAATCTCTTTAGCGTCATGGACCCAAATTTAGAGCGAATTGTAGATATGGGTTTTTCTCCTCCAAAGGATTCTCAACACATATCTTTAGAGGATGAGAAAACTCTTATCTCAATGCTCAAGCTTCTAATGTGCTTTTTGATGCTTTGAGCAATGTAGTTATATTTCAACTCATGCCATTCCGGGATGCTCATGAGTTGTGGACAAAGCTTCAAGATAAATATGGTGTGTCCAAGATTTGTAGGGATGATTGTTCTCCCTCCACCTCCGGTCGTATTGCCTTCTCAACTTCATCTACTTCACCTACATGTGGATTGCCACAAGGTAATGATATGGTGAGTAGTGGTGATCATTGTAATGTTGATAGTGGGATAATTGTTGATGATCCTTCATCGCTATCTTATTGCTATGCTTCATCTTTGGACTTTAACACTTCGAGCACTCTTAATGTTTCACATGCTCGTGTTGATAGTCCTTGCATATCATGTAGAAATTGCTTGACTAAATCTCATGATGATATGCTTGCCATGTCTTGTTATCGTGATAAAAGTGCATTGCTTTCCTCGAGTTGTTGTGCTAACATTGTAGAGGAAACCCAACACTCCATGGAACAAGATGTGGTCTTGAATGGTGCGTCAAGGGATCCTACATCATCATCTATTATTTCTCACTTTTGCCTTATGGCTAAGGCTTCAAAGGTATCTCCTACTTTGAATCCCAATATATCCCATGATGATGATGTTGATGATGATGAAGAGAGTGATAATATCGCTTCCTTAAAAATTAAGGGAGAAATTTTATTCTTATGAAGAGCTTTAAAAACCATTTCTCCCTTAATTTTTAAGGAAGCGATATTATCACTCTCTTCATCATCATCAACATCATCATCATGGGATATATTGGGATTCAAAGTAGGAGATACCTTTGAAGCCTTAGCCATAAGGCAAAAGTGAGAAATAATAGATGATGATGTAGGATCCCTTGACGCACCATTCAAGAACACATCTTGTTCCATGGAGTGTTGGGTAATATATTGCAATTGAGGGCAAGAAATATATTGAGGAGTTGGAAGCTCATCTCGAGGAGCATGAGGCCACCATTGATAAAATGGAAGGTCATGAGCGTGATTATGCTAATGAGATCGCGGAGCTATCTCAAGCTCTTGAAAATGAACAAACCACCAAGGAATCTCTTGAGGAGACCTTTGCTCTAGAATTATCTAGATTAAAGGAATCCCATGATAGAGCTCTCGAGGTGTCTAATGATTTTAGAACTAAAAATGATAAGCTTGCAGTTGCACATGCTAAACTCCTTGAGGACTTTGAGCACCTCGAAAATGGCTCAAGGGCCATTAAGAGTTCGCTTATTGAACTCACCGAGTCTCATGCTCAACTTAAAGCTTCATATGCTAAAGAGCATGCCAAGTTGCCTTCTCCTCTTGTTGTTAATGATGATGCTTGTGCTACTAACTCTATTCCTTGTGAAGCATCCATTTTGAAGGAGAATGTTGAGCTAAGGGCTCAACTTGAGTTGCTATCTAGCAATTATGGGATATTGGAAGAAAGTCATGAAAAGCTTTCTAGCTCTCATGGTGATCTTCTAGTATTGCATAATGTGCTAAAAATATCCCATGAGGCTAGTACTACTAAGGTAACATCTAGTGAGCCTCATGTGGACATTAGCACTACATCTAGTAGAAATGCTTTATTGCCATGTGCTAGTCCTCGTAGTTCATCTACTCATAATGTTGCTACATCTTGTGATGAATTACTTTCATTGCCTTGTTGCTCTAACGATGAAGCTTTTACTTCCTCTAGTACTTGTGTTGATACTAACCATGTAGAGGAAATCAAAGATCTCAAGGCCCAAGTCACTTCTTTGAAGAAAGACTTGTAAAAGAGTCATGAAGGGAAGTCCATACTCAACAATATCATGAGTGTGCAAAAATCCCCAAATGACAAGGGTGGACTTGGATTCAACTCCAATAAGAAAAAGAAGTCCAAAAGCTACACGAAGAAGGGCCAAGAACAAGTCAAGATTTTGGCCAAGATTATTTGCTTCAAGTGCAAAATAGAAGGGCACCATGTTAGATCTTGCCCATTGAAGAAGAAGCCCCATAGCGACAAGCAACAAGGGTAGCAACCACAATCTCATGCTCAACGTCAAGTTGAAGAAAGGCCACTTCCCAAGAAGACCCAAGTCAATGCTCCTCAAGTTGAGAAATCAATTGAGAAGAAAGTAAAGGGTAAATGTTGCTACTTATGTCATGAGAAGGGTCACTTTGCTTCTTCATGCACGAATGGTATCTTATCCAACCCAATTATTATTGATGATATATATTCTCTTGGGAAGGATAAGGTTGGCAATGTGTGTGCCAAGTTTGTTGGTACTCAATGTGGTGTCAAGAAAAGAACCATTTGGGTAGCCAAACCTATTGTGACTAACCTCTTAGGACCCAACTTGGTTGGGGACCAACAAGCTCAATCTTGATCAATAGGTGGTGTTGGAGGGCATTGGTGACTTGGCTACATCATGAAGAATTAAGGGATCTTCATCATTCATATTATCTCAAGCCAAGTCATTTGGATTATCAAGTTTCTATCTTATATCCAATGTGCCTCCTTGCGGTAACTTGTACTTAAATTGTTTACATTAATAGTTACTTGCCCCTTTGCATGTTGTGGTTTTGTACCTTGCATGTGTTTGTATATGGTGTACCTCCAGCTTGCTTATCTTGAGTAATCAAGTATGGGTATATATGTTGGTTTGCACATCATGTACGTGTGCGTATTGTGTTGAGCTTTTTTGCATCTTATCTTATCTTAGTTGGCTCTCTTAAGAGATTAATGGATTATCCCATTTTGGGGGAGTGATGTGCTTTGTGCACTTCACGACCCTAAAAATGTGTGTACATGAGGAATACCACTTAGTATTGATATTACAAGATTATCTAGCTTCTATGTGGTATGTCTTCTCATGAGAAATTCAAATTCTAAATGGTCCATTAATCATCTCTTGTTGGATTTCATTTGCCACTTGTTATTAACGCTGGGTTACCACATTATGGGGGAGTAATATGCTATGTGCATATTACAAGCCCAGAGAATGTGTACATTTGAGATATTGCCACTTAGTTTTGATATTATAATTTATCTTTTTCCTAGGTGGCATGCTAGCTCTACAAGTGTCATTTGCTTGTGATTTAGGTGTAAAGATGATGTTAGATCTATTTGCAATCTACCAATGGGAATTATTTCCAAATACTTCTTGTCCTTTGACAATTGGTATTCCTTTTAAGTGGTAGAATTTGCTAATAATCTTTACATAGGTTTTTGTTTATCGTTTGTCTTCCTTGCCTCTTGTGGATCTTTTTGAGCATGTCTAGTGTGTCTATAGATATAGGGAAGGTGATGATCCCATCGTGTGCATTTTGTATTCAAATGCAAATTCTATATAATGCACATCTCTTGGGGGAGCTATCCTATTTTCTTTAGAACACTCTCTTTATGTGTTTATCATAAAATCTTTTGATCTTCATCAAGTGTGTGTTGGTGGGAGGCAAGCCTCTTCTCTATGGTGCTTTGTGCCATCATGAAAATTTGCGGAGGGTTTGGTTTGTTTGGAACCTAGCTCTCTTTTGGGAACTTGATACCTCTTGTTTTCCTTCAATTGGTATCTTGTTTCCTTCTATTTGGCATGTGTCAATGGATATCTCATTCCTTGATGTATCTTTTAGTTGGTATCCGTCAAGTGATAATTTTTCGTTTGGTATCTTATTTTCACTTGATACCCTATCTTTCGGTATCTTATCAACTGTGTGTTGATTTGATTCTTGAAAGCCTTGAGCATGCATATTTTTTACATGTACTTTCGTTGGCATGTTCTCTTTCCTTGACCCAATATATAGGGGAGACTCCACTATGACATAAATTGGCTAAAGTGTGCATGAAATTCAATTTCATATCTATATGCACATATTTATGTGGAGTTTTGTCCTATGTATTGTTGGTCCACTAACTTTTTGGTCCCAATGAGTTTGGGTACCACTTTGTTTGTGGTGTTGTTCTAGGAACAATTGGAGATACATTGGACACTCGGCTCACTTACAAAGAAGGTGTTGACACCATGTGCTTATTGGAGCCATACTAGGATGATCGATGAACCATTGTCTACTACATCATCCAATGCTATCTCGGTAACAAGTATCTACTTCATGCATACATTTCTTGCATTCAACCTTTTGTAGGTTGCATCATGGCATGAAGTTCTTGATTCATTCTTGTGATACTTGTTTCCTTTCTCAAAGCATCCCAACGATGATCTCTTGTTGCTAGTTGTGATGTCTTTGATGTTCGTATGCTGGGAGTTCATTTATGTACAATAAGAAAATACTAGGCCATGTGCTATGCTTTCAAGCAAAGATATTATTGGTATATTTATGACTTCCTTTTGGATATCTTGTCCATTCCTTCTTGTAACTATTTCGTGTGTACATCATTCTTTGTGGATATATCATCATTGTTGTCCTCTACCTAGAATCTTATACACATGAGAGAAGTTACATCTCTAGTTGATATCCTCTTTTCTTTCACGTCCACCGTTGCATTCCCTTTTTTATTTCCTTGGTGGTTTAGTGAAATAATTTGTCTTGAGTGCGGATCTTATATCCTTGCATCTTGATGCACTCTTTGGTGGTGAAGATTATTTTCCTCATGCTTGTCTTCACGAGGGTTTTGCCATTTCGATTGGCATCCCTCCTCCTGACTAGGCTATTTTTTCTTACCTTCACCCGGGGTTGTCACAAGCTTTGGTTTTATCTTTCTTATTAGTAAGCTTGTGGACCCATTTGCCAGTAGTTTGTGTATGTGGGAAGGATATGGCTTGCACTTTGTGTCTCATTTCATCAAGACTATGTTGATGCTTAATGCTCATCCTTATACTAGTCTTCTCAAGTGCTTTGCCATGACTCACACACATCATTTTGGTTGAGCCTATTCTTAAGATTGCCTCTTTTACATGTTGCTAACCATATGTTTAGTGCAAGTACTATGCTCATTGTCTTATTTACTTGCTTGCACTTGTTGTGTGTTTATATTGATTTTGGGGGAGTCATGATCCTATTTTGTGCACTTGTATTCAAATACAAAAGTTCTTATTTGTGCACAAATCATGGGGAGATCCTCTAGTTTCTTTATAAACACTCTTTTGCCCATATCATAATATCTTTTATTCATGTGGCTGGTAGGACCATGTGATTGATTGTTCCAATTGGTATCTTTTTATTGCTTGCTTCACTCTGGTGTATGTCTTTGTGCCATACGATCCTTTTTGCAATCTTTGGATCCTCAATATTGTTTGTTTTCCTCCAACTACTTATCATTGGATATGTGTATTTCATTGCACTCATATTTTGAGAAATACAAACCTTTTGGAGGAACACCTATTATATAGGCTTTCTAAGCTTTTCGCCCATTTTAGCAATCGATGCCAATGGGGAGAAGTTTAGAGAGTTTAGTTTGGAAAGCTTAGAGAGTTTTGCTTTTATTGCTTAAGCAGTTGCATCTCACACCCATGCATTGCTCTGCATGTGTGTGTGCTTGGTTGTGCTTCTTTCCTTATATAATCTCTCTTGAAAGTGGTTGTCATCAATTACCAAAATGGGGGAGATTGTAAGAGCACATTTCTCCATGTGTGGTTTTGGTAATTGATGACACCCCTATGGACTAATGGTTGCCTTCAGTTATATTCGAAGGATTTGTCCGTAGGTACTTCTTGAAGTCCATCTGTTGGTTTCAAGGAGTTTATATGGCGACCAAGGTGGTATTCAAGGTGTTATCCAAAGATTGGTCATGTAAGAGTTGAGCTTACTGCAAGCATGTCTTGAAGAAGAAGACTGTGTGAGCATTCATGTTTACCTTCAAGACATCATCTTTATGAAGAGAGAAGATAAGATACAAGGTTGATCAAGACTAAGTCAAATAGTGAACCAAGTTGATCAACACACAAAGCGTACAAGATATACCGAGAAGGATCAAGTGATCCCATGGTATGGTAAGCATTGTCCATTACGCTTTGTGTACTAACCCATGGTCTACGTGAGTGTTCTTTGTAGGGTTAGGTATATTTCCATGGGATTGCATCAAGAGGAAGATCCCATACAACCCATGGAAGATAACATCAAGTGGTGATCGTCATCAAAGTTGCGGTGTGCAAGTTCAAGTGAAGCATCACGAAGAAACCATGCTTGTAGCTTGCCTTCCATTGTGGTGACAATAGACTTGTGAAGGTGTGCCGAAGAGTGACTCACCCATAGTGGAGTATGGGGGAGCAATCAACTAGCCTTCATCGAGCCAACGCAATCACGAAAGGTGGTCCAACTTGAGGGAGTCAAGATCGTCATCATCTAGCTCAAGTGGACTTCGTGCAAGGCAAAGGTTTTCCCTTGATAGGTTTTCTATTTTACCGGTCTCATGGTGATAGTTTGGAGACCGGGTTATAGGATCGATAGCCGTACTATCAAGGGGGCCTCTCAAGTGAGTAGCTTGATCGTATCGTTCGTCGAGAGCTCAAACCATTGCATCCTTGCATCATCTTTCTTGATTCTTATTTGTATTTTCTCTTTTTGAGGTTTTAGATCTTGTGGTTATCTTCGTGACAAGCTCTAGTACATCGAAAACGGATTTCATATGCTTCTTCTATTGCGTTTTCGGTGTTGAAGGTTTTACCGGTCTTATCCGAGGAAGGGTTCTCACCATTTTCTTATGGGCTTTTTCTCATTTGCTTCTTATTGATATTTCTATCAAGATTGTGTTAGCCCATGTTGTTAGCTTTCCAACAAACTTGGTTTCGTTGAATTCGGAGTCCGTTTGCAGAAGTTGTGGCAGTTTTGGTGTTCTTAAAAGGCTGCAGCGGTACTACCGCGGCTCCAGAGCGGTACTACCGCTTGGAGCGGATGTAATTTTTTACTACCGCTCCAGAGCGGTACTACCGTGGCTACTTCCGTGGCTACTTCCGCTCCGGACCAAAATCTCGAGTTTAGTCTAGCGGTGGTAGGCACGGATGTATTTTTTTAGTACCGCTCGCAAGCAGTAGTACCGCTACCCTTAGCGGTAGTACCGCTATCCCTAGAGGTAGTACCGTGAGGACGAGCGGTAGTACCGCTCCGGCGGTTCTACTAGCCTTTTTCCTCCTCGCTGTTGTTTTTCAAAGGGCTTCCACTGCCCTAGCGGTAGTACCGCTCCCATGAGCGGTAGTACCGCTCTGTGCGGGCTATGAGCATAACGGTTGGATTTTTCCCCACCTATAAAAGGGGGTCTTCTTCCCCATTGAACCTAATCCTTTGAGCTCGAGTTTGCCCCGCATTGTTGACCTTCTTCGAGCTTGCTAACTCTCAATCCCTCCAATGATTCTTGCTAGTTCTTGAGGGAAAAGAGAGAGGAGATCTAGATCCACATTTCCACCAATCACTTTCTCCTCTAAGTGAGGGGAACCCATTGGATCTAGATCTTGGAGTTCTTCGTGTTCTTCTTCGTTCTTCCTCTCATTTTCCTCCCTAGCATTAGTTACTTTGGTGGGATTTGGGAGAGAAGGACTTGAGCACTCCGTGTGCCCTTTCCATTGCATTTGGTGCATAGGTTTCAGTTCTCCACGGTGATACGTGGAAGTGAGAAGTTGAGAAGCTTATTACTCTTGGGTGTTTGAGCACCCTAGAGCTAGTTCCTCTTGGGTGCTTTGGCGCCCTAGATGGTTGGTGGTGCCTCGGAGCTCAATCATTGTGGTGCAAAGCTCCGGGCAAGCTTCGGGGTCTCCAATTAGGTTGTGGAGATTGCCCCGAGCATTTGAGGTCACCTCGGAGCCACAATCCATTGTGGTGAAGCTTCGTGGTGTTGTTGGGAGCCTCCAATTAAGTTGTGGAGTTTGCCCCAACCTTGTTTGTACGGGTTCGGTGACCGCCCTCAAGGGTCCCTTAGTGGAATCACGGCATCTTGCATTGTGCGAGGGCGTGAGGAGATTACGGTGGCCTTAGTGGCATCTTGGGGAGCATTGTGCCTCCACACCGCTCCGAACGGATATTAGCATCCGCAAGGGTGTGAACTTCGGGATACATCGTCGTCTCCGCGTGCCTCGGTTATCTCTTACCTGAGCCCTTTACTTATGCACTTTACTTTGTGATAGCCATATTGTTTCTTGTTATATATCTTGCTATCACTTAGTTGTCTATCTTGCTTAGCATAAGTTGTTGGTGCACATAGGTGAGCCTAGTTGTTTTAGGTTTTGTGCTTGACTAATTAAACTATAGTTTTATTCCGCATTTGTTCAAGCCTAAACCATAATTATTTTAAAGCGCCTATTCACCCCCCCTCTAGGCGACATCCACGACCTTTCACTAGGGTTTCCCCTAGGGGTTCGGCCGAACCAGGCAAGGAGGAGTCCAATCCATTCCTACTAGGAAGTGGATTCATATTAGGAAGCAGTCCTATTCCTTCCTATCTCCACCTTTTTTCCTCTTGGCCATATGGGCCCTTATGGGGTCGGTTCCCCAGCCCATTAGGGGCTGGTGCGCCACCTCTTAGGCCCATGTGCCCCCCGGGGTGGGTGGGCCCCACCCGGTGGACCCCCGGAACCCATTCGTCACTCCCGGTACACTACCGGAAATACCCGAAACTTTTCCGGAACCAAATACCACTTTCCTATATATAAATCTTTACCTCCGTACCATTACGGAGCTCCTCGTGATGTCCGGGATCTCATCCGGGACTCCGAACAACCTTCGGTCACCAACACATATATCTCAATACTACCGAAACGGCACCGAACGTTAAGTGTGCAGACCCTGCGGGTTCGAGAACTATGTAGACATGACCGAGACACCTCTATGGTCAATAACCAATAGCGGGACCTGGATGCTCATATTGGTTCCTACATATTCTATGAAGATCTTTATCGGTTGAACCTCTATGTCAAGGATTCAGTTAATCCCGTATGCTGTCCCCTTTGTTCTTCGGTATGTTACTTGCCCGAGATTCGATCGTCGGTATCTCTATACCTAGTTCAATCTCGTTACCGGCAAGTCCCTTTACTCGTTCCGTAATACAAGATCATGTGGCTAACTCTTTAGTCAGTTTGCTTGCAAGGCTTATTGTGATGTTATATTACCGAGTGGGCCCTGAGATACCTCTCCGTCACACGGAGTAACAAATCCCAGTCTCGATCCATGCCAGCTCAACAGACACCTTCGGAGATACCTGTAGAGTATATTTATAGTCACCCAGTTACGTTGCGATGTTTGATACACAGAAGGTATTCCTCCGGTGTCGGTGAGTTGCATGATCTCATGGTCATAGGAACAGATACTTGACATGCAGAAAACTATAGCAATAAACTGACACGATCATATGCTACGTTGATAGTTTGGGTCTTGTCCATCACATCATTCTCCTAGTGATGTGATCTCGTTATCAAATGACATCTCATGTCTATGGCTAGGAAACCTTAACCATCTTTGATCAACGAGCTAGTCTAGTAGAGGCTTATTATGGACACTTTGTTGTCTATGTATCCACACATGTATTAGAGTTTCCAATCAATACAATTATAGCATGGATAATAAACGATTATCAAGAACAAGGAAATATGATAATAACTAATTTATTATTGCCTCTAGGGCATATTTCCAATAGTCTCCCACTTGCACTAGAGTCAATAATCTAGCTCACATCGCTATGTGATTTACATTGTTATGAATCTAACACCCAATGAGTTCTGGGGTTCGATCATGTTTTGCATGTGAGAGAGGTTTTAGTCAACGGTCTGCAACATTCAGATCCGTGTGTTCTTTGCAAATCTATATGTCATACTGCAGATGCTACCACGCTCCACTTGGAGCTATTCCAAATGGCTACTCCACTATACGTATCCGGATTGCTACTCAGAGTCATCCGGATTAGTGTAAAAGCTTGCATCGACGTAACCCTTTACGACGAACTCTTTATCACCTCCATAATCGAGAAACATTTCCTTAGTCCTCTATTTACTAAGGATAATTTTGACCGCTGTCAAGTGATCCACTCCTGGACCACTCTTGTACCCCTTGACAGACTCATGGCAAGTCACACATCAGGTGCGGTACACAACATGGCATACTATACAGAGCCTATGGATAAGGCATAGGGGACGACCTTCGTCCTTTCTCCTTTTTCTGCTGTGGTCAAGCTTTGAGTCTCACTCAACTCCACACCTTACAAATCAGGCAAAAACTCTTTCTTTGACTGATCCATTTTGAACTCTTTCAAAATCTTGTCAAGGTATGTACTCATTGAAAGTCTTATCAGACGTCTTGATCTATCTCTATAGATCTTGATGCCCAATGTTTAAGTAGCTTTATCCAGGTATTCCTTTGAAAAACTCCTTTCAAACAATCCTTTATGCTTTCCAGAAATTCTACATTATTTCCGATCGATAATATGTCAACCACATATACTTATCAGAAATTCTATAGTGCTCCCACTCACTTTCTTGTAAATACAAGTTTCTTATAAACTTTGTATAAACCCAAAAGCTTTGATCACCTCATCAAAGCGTATATTCCAACTTCGAGATGCTTGCCCCAATCCATAGAAGGATCACAGGAGTTTGCACACTTTTTAGCATCCTTAGGATCAACAAAACCTTCCGGTTGTATCACATACAACCTTTCCTCAAGGAAACCGTTAAGGAAACGATGTTTTGACAACCATCTGCCAGATTTCATAAATGAAAAATGCAGCAACTGCTAACATAATTCCAACAGACTTTAGCATCGCTACGGGTGAGAAAGTCTCATCGTAGTCAACTCCTTGAACTTGTCGGAAACTTCTTTGCGACAAGTCGAGCTTCATAAATGGTGACATTCACCATCAGCGTCTGTCTTCTTCTTAAAGGTCCATTTGCACTCAACGGCCTGCCGTTTAACGGGCAAGTCTACCAAAGTCCATACTTGGTTTTCATTAATGGATCCTTTCTCGGATTTCATGGCTCCTAGCCATTTGTTGGAATCCAGGCCCACCATCGCTTCTTCATAGCTCTCGTAGGTTCACTGTTGTCTAACAACATGACCTCCAAGATAGGATTGACGTACCACTCAGGGGCGGTACGAGTTCTTGTCAACCTACGAGGTTCAGTAGTAACTTGATCCGAAGCTGCATGATCAACATCATTTGATTCCTCTTCACTTGGTGTAGGCATCGTAGAAACATCTTTCTGCATCATGCTACTATCCAACTGAAGTGACGGTTCAACAACCTCATCAAGTTCTACTTTCCTCCCACTCAATTCTTTCGCGAGAAACTTTTTCTCGAGAAAGGACCCGTTTTAAGCAACAAACACTTTGCGCTTGGATCTGAGATAGAAGGTATACCCAACTGTAGCGTTAGGGTATTCTATGAAGATGCATTTGTCCACTTTGGGTTCGAGCTCATCAGGTTGAAACCTTTTTCACATAAGCGTCGCAGCCCCAAACATTAACAAAATGACAGCTTAGGTTTCTGCCAAACCAAAATTCATACGGTGTCATCTCAACGGACTTAGATGGTGCCCTATTTAAAGTGAATGTAATTGTCTCTAATGCATAACCCCAAAACGATAGTGGCAAATCGATAAGAGACATCGTAGTACGCACTATATCCAATAGAGCACGACTACGACGTTCAGACACACCATCACACTATGGTGTTCCATGTGGCGTGAGTTGTGAAACAACTTCCACATTGTCTTGAGTTGTATACCAAACTCGTAACTCAGATATTTACCTCCACGATCATATTGTAGACATTTTATCTTCTTGTCACGATGATCTCAAACTTCACTCTGAATTTGTTTGAACTTTTCAAACGTTTCAGACTTGTGTTTCATTAAGTAAATATCCTCATATCTACTCAAATCATTAGTGAAGGTTAGAAAATAACGATATTCACCGCACGCTTCAACACTAATTGGATCGCTACATCAACATGTATTATTTCCAATAAGTCACTTGCCCGCTCCATCAAATCGGAAAACGGGGTCTTAGTCATCTTGCCCAAGAGGCATGGTCCGCATGTCTCAACCGACTCGAAATCGAGTGAGTCAAAAGATCCATCAGCATGGAGTTTCTTCATGCGCTTTACACCAATATAACCTTGGCGGCAGTGCCACAAGTATGTGGTACTATCATTATTAACTTTTCATCTTTTGGCATCAATATTATGAACATGTGTATCACTACGACCGAGATTTCAATAAACCATTCACATTGGGTGCATGACCATTGAAGGTATTATTCATGTCAACAGAATAACCATTATTCTCTAACTTAAATGAATAACCCTATTGCAATAAACACGATCTAATCACGTTCATGCTCAACGCAAACACCAAATAACATTTATTTAGGTTCATCACTAATCCCGAAGGTAGAGAGAGCGTGCGATGGTGATCACATCAACCTTGGAAACACTTCCAACACATATCGTCACCTCGCCCTTAGCTAGTCTCCGTTTATTCTGTAGCTTTTATTTTGAGTTACCAACATTTAGCAACTGAACCGGTATCTAATACCCAGGTGCTACTAGGAGTACTAGCAAGGTACACATGAATAAAACGTATATCAAATATACTTCTGTTGACGTTGCCAGCCTTCTTATCTACCAAGTATCTAGGGCAGTTCCGCTTCAGTGACCGTTCTCCTCATAATAGAAGCACTCAGTGTCGGGTTTGGGTTCAACCTTGGGTTTCTTTACTGGAGCAGCAACTGGCTTGCCATCCATGAAGTATCCCTCCTTGCCCGTGCCCTTCTCGAAACTAGTGGTTTTACTAACCATCAACACTTGATGCTCCTTCTTGATTTCTACCTTCGTGGTGTCAAACATCGCGAATAGCTCGGGGATCATTATTTCCATCCCTGGCATTTTATAGTTCATCACGAAGCTCTAGTAGCTTTGTGGCAGTGACTTGGAGAACTATATCAACCACTATCTTATCTGGAAGGTCAACTCCCACTCGATTCAAGCGATTGTAGCACCCAGACAATCTGAGCACATGCTCACCGATTGAGCTATTCTCCTTCATCTTGCAGGCAAAGAATCTTGTTGGAGGTCTCATACCTCTCAACACGGGCACGAGCCTGAGATCCCAATTTCAGCTCTTAGAACATCTCATATGTTCCGTGACGTTCAAAAACATTTTGGAGCCTCAATTCTAGGCCGTAATGCATGACGCACTAAACTATCAAGTAGTCATCAAAACGTGCCTGTCAGATGTTCACAACATCTACAGACGACGCTTGAGGGGGTGGCGCACCGAGCGGTGCATTAAGGACATAAGCCTTATGTGCAGCAAATGAGGACAATCCTCAGATCACGGACCCAGTCCGCATTATTGCTACCATCATCTTTCAACTCTATTTTCTCTAGGAATGTATAAAAACACAGGGGAGCTACAGCGCGAGCTAGTGATCTACAACATAATTTGTAAAGACATTTTGACTATGTTCATGATAATGAGTTCAATTAATCATATTACTAAAGAACTCCCACTCAAATTGACATCCCTCCGGTCATTCGAGTGTCACATGATCCAAATTCACCAACCCAAGTCCGATCATCACGTGAGATGAGGTGGTTTCAATGGTGAACATATTCATGTTGATCATATCTACTATATGACTCATGTTCGACCTTTCGGTCTCTTGTGTTCTGAGGCCATGTCTGTACATGCTAGGCTCGTCAAGTTTAACCCGAGTGTTCCGCATGTGCAACAATGGCTTGCACCCGTTGTATGCGAACGTAGAGTCTATCACACCCGATCATCACGTGGTGTCTCGAAATGACGAACTTTCGCAACGGTGCACACTCGGGGAGAACACAATTTTATCAGGAAATTTTAGTGAGGGATCACCTTATAGTGCTACCGTCATCCTAAGCAAAATAAGATGCATAAAAGGATTAACATCACATGCAAATCATAAGTGACATGATATGGCCATGAACTTGTGCTTTTGATCTCCATCTTCAAAGCACCGGCATGATCTCCATCGTCACCGGCATGACACCATGATCTCCATCATCTTGATCTCCATCAATGGGTCGCCATGACGTTGTCACGCTAACTGTTGCTTCTACGACTATTGCTAACTCATAGCAATAAAGTAAAGCAAAAACGGCGAAAATAAATTAAAGACAACCCTAAGGCTCCTGCCGGTTGCCGTACTCATCGACATGCAAGTCGTGATTATCTATACATAAGATGATCATCTCATACATCACATATATCTCAACATGTCATTGGCCATATCATATCACAACATACCCTGCAAAAACAAGTTAGATGTCCTCTAATTGTTGTTGCATGTTTTACGTGGCTGCTATGGGTATCTAGCAAGAATGATTCTTACCTACGCAAAACCACAACGGTGATACACAAATTGCTATTCAACCTTCTCAAGGACCGCCTTTGTCGAATCCGATCCAACTAAAGTGGGAGAGACAGACACCCGCCAGCCATCTTTATGCAACAATGTCACATGTCAGTTGATGGAACCGGTCTCTCGTAAGCGTACGAGTAAGGTTGGTCCGGGCCGCTTCATCCCACAATACCGCTGAATCAAGAAAATACCAAGGGAGGAAGCAATCTGAGCATCAACGCCCACAAACTCCTTTGTGTTCTACTCGTGATCTCATCTACGCATAGACCTAACTCATGATGCCACTTTTGGGGAACGTTGCATGGGAAACAAAAATTTCCTACGCACACGCAAGACCTATCCATGGTGATGAGCATCTACGAGAGGGAGAGTGGA
This sequence comes from Elymus sibiricus, assembly GCA_039707655.1. NCBI lineage: Eukaryota > Viridiplantae > Streptophyta > Magnoliopsida > Poales > Poaceae > Elymus > Elymus sibiricus. The sequence continues at coordinate 137,611,790 of CM077667.1, read as the reverse complement.
TCTACATACCCTTGTAGATCGCTAAGCGGGAAGCGTTAAGAAACGCAGTTGATGTAGTCGAACGTCTTCGCGATCGAAATCGCTAGCCGTCCCGCGATCCAATCACGATCCGTCCCGATCTAGCGCCGAACGGACGGCACCTCCGCGTTCAGCACACGTACAGCTCGATGACGATCTCCGCCTTCTTGATCCAGCAAGAGGGGCGGAGAGGTAAATGAGATCTCCAGCAGCACGACGGCATGGTGATGGTGATGGTGAAGTTATCCCGGCAGGGCTTCGCCTAAGCACTACCGGAATCTATTTGGTGAATGAACTAGAGAATAGAGAACTAGCACGTGGCCGTGTGTCTTTGGGGGCTCTATTCCTCTAGTATATATAGGAGGGAGGTGGGAGGAGGCAGCCTCCCTAGGGTTTCCCCTAGGGGTTCGGCCGAACTAGGCAAGGAGGAGTCCAATCCACTTCCTACTAGGAAGTGGATTCATATTAGGAAGGAGTCCTATTCCTTCCTATCTCCACCTTTTTTCCTTTTGGGCATATGGGCCCTTATCACTAGTAGAAAACAGGGCTTTGAAACGGGCCAGAATATTGCATTAGTCCCGGTCGTGTTACGAACCGGGACTAATGGGTGCATCAGTCCCGGTTCGAGCAGCCAGGGCGCCGGCCGGGGTTCGTCAGGAACCAGTCCCGGTTGGTGTGACCCCTTTAGTCCTGGTTCCAGACACGAACCGGGACTAAAGGGCCTCGCTCCTGGCCCAGTCCCTTTAGTCCCGATTCTAGCCACAAACCGGGACTAAAGATATGCCTATATATATATGCTCGCCCCTGCCCGCTCACTCCTCTGTTTTTTGGCCGGCCGGCGTGTGCGAGGTGTGTGCTGCTCTGCTCTCACCTCCTATGCACACGAGGTGTTTGATGAAATGCCCGAGCCACGCTTAAGCTTTCTCCTCTCCAAGCTCGACCTCCAAGCTCCATTTTCCCCAAGATTTGTCTAGGTTTGGCGGTCTGTCACGTCTCGTCCCCATCCTCACCGTCATCGATCACCCGCGCCGATCTCGTCGCCGGCACCACCGTGGTGAGCCTCTTGTTCTTATCTTCTTTTTAAAAGAAAAAAATTCTTACTTGTATGATTTACATAGATACTTGTATAAATTTCTTACTTTTATTATTGTTTGTTATTATATAGTGCCATGGTCATGGTATCCGCCCACGTCGGCCCTCGTCCGGTCTATGATTCGGATGTGGTATATTAACTTTTATAACTATTTGTTTCATTTATTTTTTATGACAATTGTGCCGACCAACGTGACATAGATGTGTTTATCTAGGAGGTATGTGAACCAGAAATTCCAACCGACCCTCTTGTCGAGATGTTAAATTTAGTTGAAAAAATGAGGATTTGAAAGAAAAATTGAAAAGAATTGAGGAGGAGAAGATGAAATTGGAGTTGCATGTTGCCGATGTCGTCGATGACCACAAGATCAAAATGGATGCAATGCGCTTGAAGATTAGAAAGATAAGAAAATATGCCATTAATAATGAGGCTTGGTATCATTATGTTGTTGGATCAATTGTTACCTTAGTTGTGATTATGATCGCATTTGTTGTTGCATTTAAATGTTTTACATAGTTGTATGTTAGTTTCAATTTATGTTTTAATTAGATGCTCTAGAGAGCTGTATGTTGTTCTATGAGAACTATGTATGAACTTTATGTATTTATTTTTTCAGTAATAACATTTGATCACTTCTCTATTCATGATGTTCTGTAATGGTTTTTGATACATTTAATTATATAATGCACGCAGTTGAACCGGCAATGGATGTGGGTGAAATTATGATACCATGCCAACTTTCAACCATTTCAGAGTTCATTTGCAGTGCTTTTCAATTTAGGGTCATTTTAGCTCAAAATAAATCATGAAATGCATGAAAACTAGCAAATGAAGTCAGAAAATGGTTGAAAAGTGATGATGTGGCTTTGAATGGTGCATATTGAATGCAGAAAAAGTCTTGAGTTAAAATATGTTCAAAAAATTGAAATCCCTTTGTAATAGACATGTTTTCGTCCGAAACCCTGATACTTCGAAAGAGATTGTCCAGTTTGTACACGAAGTGCATCCAGTTTTTTCGGTAACCCTCTCAACTTTTTAGCACATGCTATGTGGGTGAAATTATGATACCATGCCAACTTTCAACCATTTCAGAGTTCATTTGCAATGTTTTTCAATTCAGGGTCATTTTAGCTCAAAATAAATCATGAAATGCATGAAAACTAGCAAATGAAGTCAGAAAATGGTTGAAAAGTGATGATGTGGCTTTGAATGGTGCATATTGAATGCAGAAAAAGTCTTGAGTTAAAATATGTTCAAAAAATTGAAATCCCTTTGTAATAGACGTGTTTTCGTCCGATCAAAGTTATTTAACTTAATATTATATAAAATTTATGCAACTAAAATTATCAAAGTTATTTTTGTTAAAAACTTTAATAGCAAAAAGAATATTCATAAAGTATTTTTTGTTAAGAACTTTTAATATGCAAAAAAATAACATAAAAATAGCAAAAGTGAAAATAGATGCGCGTATAGAGAAAATTCAACCTAAATTCAAAGTGCTAGTAATTCGAAGTGCTACGAGCAGTTTGAATTTAGGTTGAATTTTCTCTACAAGCACATCTATTTTCACTTTGAATTTAGGATTTGGGAGGAACTTAACAAGGCAGAGAGGGCCGGGCTTATAAACAGGTGCGAGCGCCTCTCGCTTGTCAAGGTGGGACTAAACTCCCACCACAGCTAGGACCAACCCTTTAGTCCACCAACCGGGACTAAAGGTTGCACTATATAAGCGGGACTTGGAAAAGTTTGCAAATACATCTGCTTTCCCTCTCCCCCGACGGCGCCGAAAACCACCTCGACGCCGCCAGGCTGCCGGATCTCGTCGTCGCCTCCCCGAGCCCGCTCGCTCCTCGTCGCCGCCCCCGACGCCGTCTCCGTCGCCGCCCCCCGACGTCATCACCTCCCCGAGTCCGCTCCGGCCTCCTCCTCCTCCTAGGTGAGCCGCCGGCCACACCGCCGTTCCCGTCCTCCTCCTAGCTATCCTCCCTCACCCCCGCGGTTACCGTCGTCGCCCGCGTCCGTCGCCGGCCGAAGCAGTGGCGGTCAGCGGCGGATCCATGGCTAGTTAGAAAATTAATTAAGATGGCATTTTAAGTTAGTTAGGAAATTAAGATGACATTTTAAGTTGATTTGTTGATCTATGAGGAAGATGCTTCTTTATTTGCTAACTTACACATCACTAGGCTTTGTTATTAAAAATGTTATTTTTGTTTTATTGTTGTTAAATAAAACGATATTTGCTATAGCCACAATTTGTTTTCGTCGACGATGCCAATCCCGCATTTCTAAAAAAGCAAAACATTAAACGACAAGAGAATGTTCTCATAGGAATTTGTCTCGATGTCGATGATGCCTGGCCCGCATCCTCGTCATCGTCGAGTCGGCGGCGACATCATGCTTGAGAGGCGCAATGTCCGGGACTGGGCTCCGCCGGGCTGGCACTGGGAGGTGCTACCTTCCCGGGCTCGGAGCTTGGTGAGGAATCCTGGTCTTGTCGTCGACCCAGAGCTTCTTTGGTGGCGGTCGCGTGGGCCACTTTCGGTGCAGAGGCAGTGGGCCCCCGCGGAGGTGGTACGTCGCCGTATTAGGGAGGAGGACGAGCACGTCCATCGCTACATGGCGGCGTTGGACGCCAGGTTCTCCAATACCTGGTAGGTTCTTCAGGGATCTCACCCGAGTTATGATCCGGTGATGGTTCCTTATCTTTGGGTGTCCACCGTCAGCGACTTAGAGACCGCTAGTGAACCGAGTTCACCGTCCTCCACTTTGGATTCTAGGATATTCGATCTGTATTAGTGATCTTATATGATAATATTCGAGATGTATTAGTTAATATTTGATGATGCATTAACTGGATTAGTGATATTATATTCGAGTTCATTATAAATGTATTAGTGATATTATATTCGAGTTCATTATAATTGTATTAGTGATATTATATTGTTATAATGCGTGTGTGACTTTCGGTCTGTCGTTGCTCCTTGTGTGACTTTCATGTGTGTTCTTGATGGAGGAATCCCGACTATTGTCATGGGGGCGCTTCTTCCTCTTCTCTTCTTGCGATATATACCTCGGTATAATGCGCAAGGAGAGAAGAGGGGTTGCGCCCATCACCGACGGTCGAACTATTAGTGTGAGAGAGTGTCCACCAATATATACACCACCATATCAGTGTGAGAGAGTGCGGACCAACACACCATGAGATATGAGAGTTATTTAAGGAAAGCCTCGACAGACCGAAAGTAATAATCAATTTATATGTCATGTGCGTATGTTATTGCAATTAGGTCTATTTGGTCATGTGCATATGTTATTGCAGGGAACACCTCCTAGTGCTGGTATTTTGCAGAAAATGTCGTCGTCTGATGATGACCATAGGTGCCAAGCATGCGAACAGTGCGGTGAAGATAAGGGTCTTTGCGACCGGCCTGGGCTGCGAGACGGCAGGTTCTTCACCATGAAGCTTTACGAGGACCTCGATATTTCTACGGTATGCAACGATGACAAGTGTTTTTTCGTAATTAAGCATGACTTTTGTTTCTTTGCTTCAACGTGTAATTTATGTTTTATACAATTCGACTAGTTCATCCCCTGTCATGCAAGACGGTATTTCTTGGAGAGGCTCGGTTTCGAAGAGCACGATGGTTTCGAGACGAGGAGAGCCAACCTGAGGACTAAACATGGTCACACATTTCTGGTCAAAGTAATGAATGCAGTTGATAACACAGAATTAGGGTGCTCAAATTGGGAAGCTCTTTGCAAGGCATATGGATTCCAGGAGGATATGGAAATAACCTTCGATCTTCGTCCTGAAGATCATATTTAAGGTAGCATCGACATTTGGGTGGATGTCGATATGCTTCCTGTTTTACCTCCATGTGAGTTTATTGCATATTTGTCAAGTAATTTGCATTCTATATTTAAAAATAGTTGGTGTTCATCCATACTAAATTTGTTAATTTATAATTTACAGCTTATTTCGTTTCTTCGAGTGAAACACAGAAAATAATTGACACGACACACTACACTTATGGATCACATCTAACTTGGGAGGAGAAGGATGATCTTATCAACTTTGTTATTGGTGTCCTAGTTGGTAGGGAGATCTTCCCGTATAATTTGGGAACTGGCCCAAATTATACATTGTACAGGACACTAGTGCATAGGTTGAGGGCGGATGACATTCGCCGAAATATCTTGGTAAGAGTTGCTAATTAAGTACACTATACTATTGCATAAATGGTATTGATTACATTGCTAACTAGGCTACTATTATGTTCTTCAACAAAAACTGCCAAATGAAGTTGTGCCTCCGTTGATGCAACCCGAAGGTAATATGACAATTAAAAGCCCCTTCCAGCCCGAGTTCTCTTTTGCATACTCGACTGAGCGCAAACCACCAAGACGGCTCCAAATTGAAGCATGGAGACAAATAAAGAAGGATCGCAAGCCACAAGTTGGAGACCGTTGGATCTCTTTGCTTCATCATGGAGACAAAGGTGTTATTCTGTTTTATGTCATTTTACCTAGGAGGGACGACTAGGTCCTATATGAGAGAGAAGTTTTTCTGGTTTATTTTAACTTGCATGATCGATTAGGATGATTACTATTATGATGTTTTTCTGTTTTATGAGATTTTAACTTGGTATGATTAAGATGATGATGAGTTGTTAGATGAGTAAGATGATGATGAGTTATATGACATATATTTGATTAAGGTGGATGGATGCAAGTGATCATGTGAATTAGAGGAAAATATGATGTTGCGATTGGCCCTTTCCAAAAATGAAAACCCGCGTGAAAATACAATATAAATATAAAAGAAAATGAAAACAAGAAATGAAACACGGCCCTTTCCAAAAAAAACCCAGCGCCTTTTAGTCCCGGTTCGTGTTACGAACCGGGACCAAAGGTCCTCCTGCCTCAGTGCCGCCGTGCGGCCACGTGGAGCACCGTTGGTCCCGGTTCGTAAGCCAACCGGGACTAAAAGCGATCGGCATTAGTCCCGATCGTTTTGTCCCGGTTGCAGAACCGGGACTAAAGGCCCTCTGGAACCGGGACAGATGCCCTGTTCTCTACTAGTGTATGGGGTCGGTTCCCAGCCCATTAGGGGCTGGTGCGCCACCTATTAGGACCATGTGCCTCCCCGGGGTGGGTGGGCCCCACCCGGTGGACTCCCGGAACCCATTCATCACTCCCGGTACACTACCGGAAATACCCGAAACTTTTCCGGAACCCAAATACCACTTTCCTATATATAAATATTTACCTCCGTACCATTCCGGAGCTCCTCGTGACGTCCGGGATCTCATCCGGGACTCCGAACAACCTTTGGTCACCAACACATATATCTCAATACTACCGAAACGTCACCGAACGTTAAGTGTGCAGACCCTGCGGGTTCGAGAACTATGTAGACATGACCGAGACACCTCTACGGTCAATAACCAATAGCGGGACCTGGATGCCCATATTGGTTCCTACATATTCTACGAAGATCTTTATCGGTTGAACCTCTATGTCAAGGATTCAGTTAATCCCGTATGCTGTTCCCTTTGTTCTTCGGTATGTTACTTGCCCGAGATTCGATCGTCGGTATCTCTATACCTAGTTCAATCTCGTTACCGGCAAGTCTCTTTACTCATTTCGTAATACAAGATCCTGTGGCTAACTCTTTAGTCACTTTGCTTGCAAGGCTTATTGTGATGTTATATTACCGAGTGGGCCCTGAGATACCTCTCCGTCACACGGAGTAACAAATCCCAGTCTCGATCCATGCCAGCTCAACAGACACCTTCGGAGATACCTGTAGAGTATCTTTATAGTCACCCAGTTACGTTGCGATGTTTGATACACACAAGGTATTCCTCCGGTGTCGGTGAGTTGCATGATCTCATGGTCATAGGAACAGATACTTGACATGCAGAAAACTATAGCAATAAACTGACACGGTCATATGCTACGTTCACAGTTTGGGTCTTGTCCATCACATCATTCTCCTAATGATGTGATCTCGTTATCAAATGACATCTCATGTCTATGGCTAGGAAACCTTAACCATCTTTGATCAACGAGCTAGTCTAGTAGAGGCTTACTATGGACACTTTGTTGTCTATGTATCCACACATGTATTAGAGTTTCCAATCAATACAATTATAGCATGGATAATAAACGATTATCATGAACAAGGGAAAATGATAATAACTAATTTATTATTGCCTCTAGGGCATATTTCCAACAAATACAACCCATAGATTCATCAAAACAAGCACACAATGCATTGAAAACAGAATCTGTCTTAAACAGAACAGGCTGTAGTAATCTGTACTCTAACCATACTTCTGTTACTCTCAAAATTCTGAAAAATTAGTAAAACGTAAGGAATTTGTATACTGTGTTAAAATTTCATCTCAATATCACGCTCCAGTAAAAAATAAAAATTCAAACACTGGAGGCAAAGTTTCTGTTTCAGATTCAGCATTGTTTCTACTTATCTTATGAATCATCCTAAAAGCTTTACTTGGCACAAACACTAAATAAAACATAAAAACACAATCATAATAGAGGCATAATTGTGTCAACACTCAAAAACAGAAATAAAAAGAAGAAAATAAATTTATTCATTGGGTTGCCTCCCAACAAACGCTATCGTTTTACGCCCCTAGCTAGGCATAAGGCATAGATTCAAGTACTGTAATCTTTGGTTTTTGCTCCATAGGTTGCTCTCATGATTGATTCATATGGTGGCTTAATTCTTGTTCTAGGGAAGTGTTCCATACCATTTCTTAGTGGAAACTGAAATCTAATATTGCCTTCTTTCATATCAATCACGACACCTATAGTGCGTAAGAACGGTCTATCAAGTATAATGGGACAAGACGGATTGCAATAAATATCAAGAACAATAAAATATATGGGCACATAGTTCCTATTTGCAAGAATAAGAACATCATTAATTCTTCCCAAATGCTTTTTAATAGTACAATCCACCAGGTGCAAATTAAGAGAACATTCTTCAATATTGGTGAGACCAAGCACATCACATAAGTATTTCGGAATCGTGGAAACACTAGCACCAAAATCACATAAAGCAAAGCACTCATAATTTTTAATCTTGAATTTAATGGTAGTTTCCCACTCATCATGTAATTTTCTAGGAATAGAAATCTCCAACTCCAACTTTTCTTCAAAAGATTTCATCATGGCATCAACGATATATTTAGTAAAAGCTTTATTTTGTTCATAAGCATGGGATGAATTCAACATGGATTGCAGCAAAGAAATACATTCAATCAAAGATCAACTATCATAATTAAAATCTTTGCAATCCAAAATAGTGGGCACATCACTAGTTAAAGTTTTGACCTCTTCAAACCCACTTTCATCAATTTTTTCATCAAGATTTTCACCCTCCAAAGCATTGGGATGCCTTCTAGCTAAAGTTGACTCTACTTCAGTCCCTTCATTATCAATTTTAATATTACTAAAAAAGGAATCAATAGAAGAAACACCAATCACTTTAAGATCTTCATCATTTTCCTGAAAGCAATCACTTTAAGAGGAATTTCCAGGAAAAGGCCAAGGATTAAAATTACCTCTATGAGCATTGTTATTAAAATTGTTTCGAGACGAAATTCACATCTACGGGATCACTATTTTGCTCAGTCAAAGTAGACAAAGGCACATCATTAAGATCAATAGGAGCATTTTTACTAGCAACCAACTTCATTAAAGCATCAACTTTTTCACTCAAGGTATCTTCAACCGAATTAACTTTGTTGCTAGTAGGTGCTCTTTCAGTATGCCATTGTAAATAATTTGCCATACTATTATCTAGAAATTTATTAGCTTCACCCAAAGTAATTTCCATAAAGGTACCACCCGCGGCGGAATCTAAAAGATTTCTAGAGACAAAATTCAATCCCGCATAAAAATTTTGTATGATCATCCAAAGATTTAAACCATGAGTAGGACAATTTCTTAGCATCAATTTCATTCTTTCCGAAGATTGTGCAACATGTTCATGCTCAAGTTGCTTAAGATTCATGATTTGTGTCCTAAGGGAAGTAATTTTTGCGGGCGGAAAATACTTAGTGATAAAAGCATCCTTGCACTTATTAAAAAGAATCGATACTATTGCGAGGCAAAGAGGAAAACCAATTTTTTGCACGATCCCGCAAAGAGAAAGGAAATAATTTGAACTTCACTATATCATTATCCACATCTTTTTTCTTTGGCATATCACACAATTCTACGAATGTGTTTAGATGGGGCGCGGCATCCTCATTAGCAGTACCGACAAATTGATCTTTCATGACAAGATTCAACAAAGCGGCATTAATATCACAAGACTCCGCACTAGTGGCGGGAGGAGCAATCGGAGTACTAATAAAATCATTATTATTAGTATTGGAAAAATCACACAACTTGGTGTTTTCTTGAGTCATCGTGACTACGCAAACAATACTGCAAGCAAGCAAGAGATCTAACGAGAAAAAGGCAAAAAAGAGGGCGAATAAAATGGCAAATTTGGTGAAGTGGGGGAGAGGAAAACGAGAGGCAAATGGCAAATAATGTAATTGCAAGGAGATGAGATTTGTGATTAGGAACCTGGTAGATGATGATGGTGTCTCCTTGGCGCCAGAGATTGGCACATAGAAGAGACCACTTCCTCCCCGGCAACGGCGCCAGAAATTCCTTTGACGTGGCTTGAGACTGCGTTGGTATTTCCCCAAAGAGGAAGGGATGATGCAGCACAGCGACGGTAAGTATTTCCCTCAGTTATGAAACCTACGTATCCAACCAGTAGGAGGATCATCACCACTACGTAAACAACACCCGCACACAAAGAACAAATACTTGCAACCCGACGCGAACGAGAGGTTGTCAATCTCGCTACAGTAAAAAGATAGATTAGGATATGATAGATTGGATAGATAGATCTCTCAAGAACACAAAATAAAAGAGGCAAATAAAAAGTGCAGCAAGGTATTTTTTTTTGGAATAATAGATCTTAAAACAAAAGCAACAAACAGATAGATCGGAAAGCAATATGTTGGAAAAGTAGACCCGGGGGCCGTAGGTTTCACTAGTGGCTTCTCTCATGAGTATAGCACACGGTGGGTGAACAACTTACTGTTGGGCACTTGATAGAAGATCAAATAATAACGACGATATCCAAGGCGATGATCATTATATAGGCATCACGTCCAAGATTAGTAGACCGAAGCGATTCTGCATCTACTACTATTACTCCACACATCGATCGCTATCCAGCATGCATGTAGTGTATTAAGTTCATGGTAAAATGGAGTAATGCAATAAGAACGGTGACATGATGTAGACAAGATCTATTCATGTAGGAATAGACCCCATCTTGTTATCCTTAATAGCAACGATACATGCGTGCCTCGCTGCCCCTTCTGTCACTGGGAGAGGACACCGCAAGATCGAACCCATCACAAAGCACCTCTTCCCATGGCAAGAAAAATCGATCTAGTTGGCCTAACTAAACCAAAGATTCGAAGAAGAAATACGAGGCTATAAGTAATCATGCATATAAGAGATCAAAGAAGACTCAAATAATATTCATGGATAGAAACTGATCATGAATTCAAAATTCATCGGATCCCAACAAACACACCGCAAAAGTTTACATCAAATAGATCTCCAAAATACCATTGTATTGAGAATCAAAAGAGAGAGAGAAGAAGCCATCTAGCTACTGCCTACGGACCTGTAGGTCTATGGTGGACTACTCACGCATCATCGGAGAGGCACCAATGAGGATGATGAACCCCTCCGTGATGGTGTTAGATTGGATCTCGCGGTTCTGGAACTTGCGGCGGCTGAATGTGTTTTTCATCGACTCCCCTAGGGTTTCTGGAATATTTAGGTATTTATACGCATCAGAGGCGGTGGAGAGGCGTCCCGAGGAGGGCACAACCCATCAGGGCGCGCCCAGGGCCTCTGGCGTTCCCTGGTGGGTTGTGGTCTCCTTGACCATCCCCTCTGGCACTTCTTTGGCCACTGGATGTCTTCTGGCCCAAACAAAATCTCCAAAAAGTTTCGCGATGTTTGGGCTTCGTTTGGTACTGATATTCTGCGAAGTAAAAAAACAAGCAAAAACAACAACTGGCACTTTGGCACTATGTCAATAGGTTAGTCCCAAAAAATGATATAAAGTTGCTATAAAATGATTGTAAAACATCCAAGATTGATAATATAACAGCATGGAACAAGCAAAAAATATAGATATGTTGGAGACGTATCAATGGGGTCGATGGGACCGGCCGAGCCCCTGAGCTGGGGGCGACGGCGTTGGAGTCGGCCGGTACGAAGACGGACTCCGACTCGGGGAAGGGCTTGATTGATGGCTTGAGCAGCCGCTCCAGGGAGACGCCAGACGGAATGGCCTGCCGTGTGGAGCCGATCTTGGCTAGCGTGTCAGCCGCTTCGTTGTCCGCTCGGGGGATGTGATGGAACTCACAGCCCTCGAAGGAGCCGGTGAGCTGTTGGACGAGAAAGCGATAGCTCGCCATGTTGGCGTCCCTGGCGTCCCACTCGCCAGAGACCTGCTGCACCACGAGATTCGAGTCACGGAAGCCCAAGATGCGTTGAATGCCAATTTCTTTGGCGAGTCGGAGTCCGTGGACGAGTGCCTCGTACTCCGCCACGTTGTTGGAGGCGGCGAAGTGGATCTGGAGGGTGTATTTCAGCTGGTTCCCTTTCTGGGAAGATAGGACGATGCCGGCTCCCAAGACGGTGCGCATCATCGAGCTGTCGAAGTGCATGCGCCAGTGCATCGAGTCTGGGGGAGGCGGCACGAACTGGGTCACCGCCCAGTCGACCAGGAAATCAGCCATCGCCTGGGACTTGATGGCCGTGCGCGGCTGATACGTCCATTTTGCATCATGATTTCCTATTGTTATTTATAATGTTTTTATGCATAATAATGCTTTATGGAGTAATTCTAATGCCTTTTCTCTCATAATATGCAAGGTTTACACAAAGAGGGAGAATGCCGGCAACTGGAATTCTGGACCTGAAAAAGCATATCAGAGACACCTAATCTACACATCTGCAAATAAGCTGAAACTTCAGGGAGAATTATTTTGGAATATATAAAAAATACTTGATCAAATAACTACCGAAGGGGGCCCACCTGGTGACCACAAGACACTAGGGCGCGCCAGGGCCCCCAGGCGCGCCCTGGTGGGTTGTGGCCAGCCCGGCCCACCTCTGGTGCCCATCTTCTGGTACTTAAGGTCTTTTGACCTAGAAAAAATCAGGAGCGGACTTTCGGGACGGAACGCCGTCGTCTCGAGGCGGAAATTGGGCAGGAGCACTTTTGCCCTCCGGCGGAGCGATTCCGCCGGGGGAACTTCCCTCCCGGAGGGGGAAATCGAAGCCATCGTCGTCACCAACAAACCTCTCATCTTTGGGAGGCCAATCTTCCTCAACATCTTCAACATCACCATCTCCTCTCAAACCCTAGTTCATCTCTTGTGTTCAATCTTTGTACCGTAACCTCAGATTGGTACCTGTGGGTGACTAGTAGTGTTGATTACATATAGTAGTTGATTACTATATGGTTTATTTGGTGGAAGATTATATGTTCGGATCCATTATGCTATTTAATACCCCTTTGATCTTGAGCATGAATATCATTTGTGAGTATTTACCTTTGTTCTTGAGGTTATGGGAGAAGTCATGTTGCAAGTAATCATGTGAAGTTGATATGTGTTCGATATTTTGATGATATGAATGTTGTGATTCCCTTAGTGGTGTCATGTGAACGTCGACTACATGGCACTTCACCATCTTTGGGCCTAAGGGAATGCATTTTGGAGTAGTTATTAGATGATGGGTTGCTAGAGTGACAGAAGCTTAAACCCTAGTTTATGCGCTATTTCGTAAGGGGCTGATTTGGATCCAAATGTTTAATGCTATGGTTAGATTTTATCTTAATACTTTTCTCGTAGTTGTGGATGCTTGCGAGGGGGTTAATCATAAGTGGGAGGTTTGTTCAAGTAAGAACAGCACCCAAGCACCGGTTCACCCACATATAAAATTATCAAAGTAGCGAATGCAAATCAAACCAACATGATGAAAGTGACTAGATGAAATTTCCGTGTACCCTCAAGAACGCTTACTTATTATAAGAGACCGTTTTGTCCTGTCCTTTGCCACAAATTGATTGAGGTATCTTGATGCACTTTATTTACCGTTACCTTTACTTGCTCGTTACCAACTATCTTGCTATCAAACTACCCGTTACCTACGATTTCAGTGCTTGCAGAAATTACCTTACTGAAAACCGCTTGCCATTTCCTTCTGCTCCTCGTTGGGTTCAACACTCTTACTTATCTAAAGGACTACGATTGACCCCCTATACTTGTGGGTCATCAAGGCTCTTTTCTGGCGCCGTTGCCGGGGAATGAAGCGCTCTTGGTAAGTGGAAATCAGTAAGGAAAAATTTATGCTACGTGCTGAAATTTATTGTCACTTGCTACTATGGAAAACAATCCTTTGAGGGGTTTGTTCGGGGTATCTTCACCTCAACCGGAACCACAATTAGTTGCCCCTCAACTTACTGCACCTACTGAAAATATTGGTTATGAAATTCCTTCGGGTATGATAGAACAACTTCTAGGTAATCCTTATGCAGGAGACGGAACTGAACATCCTGATATGCATCTAATACATGTGGATGAAATTTTTGGATTATTTAAGCTTGCAGGTTTACCCGGAGATGAAGTTAAGAAGAAGGTTTTCCCTTTATCTTTGTAGGGAAAAGCATTGACATGGTATAGGCTATGTGATGATATTGGATCATGGAACTAGAATCGATTGAAATTAGAATTCCACCAAAAGTTTTATCCTATGCATCTAGTTCATCGTGATCGGAATTATATATATATAATTTTTGGCCTCGTGAAGGCGAAACCATCGCTCTAGCTTGGGGGAGGCTTAAGTCAATGTTATATTCATGCCCCAATCATGATCTCTCGAGAGAAATTATTATTCAGAATTTTTATGCTCGGCTTTCTCATAATGATCGATCCATGCTCGATACTTCTTGTACTGGTTCTTTTATGAAGAAGACTATTGAATTCAAGTGGGATATCTTAGAAAGAATTAAACACAACTCTGAAGATTGGGAACTCGATGAAGGTAATGAGTCAGGTATTAAGCTTAAGTTTGATTATGTTAAATCTTTTATGAATATCGATGCTTTTCACAAGTTTAGTACTAAATATGGACTTGACTCTGAGATAGTAGCCTCTTTTTGTGAATCATTTGCTACTCATGTTGATCTCCCTAAGGAGAAGTGGTTTAAATATCATTCCCCTATTAAATAAGAAATTAAAGAACCGGTAAAAGCTAAAAGTGAAACCATCATTTACAATGTTGATCCAGCTGTGCCTACTGCTTATATTGAAAAACCACCTTTCCCTGTTAGGATAAAGGAACATGCTAAGGTATCAACTGTGGTTCGCAAAAGTAATATTAAAGCACCTAAGCCCTCTGAACAAATTAAAGTAGAACCTAGTGTTGCTATGGTTAAAGATCTCTTGGTAGAAAATATTGATGGGTATGTTATTTACTTCTGTGATGAAGCCGCTAGAATTGCCAAACCCGATGAAAAATATAAACATAGACCCGTAGTTGGCATGCATGTTGTCTCAGTTAAAATAGGAGATCATTGCTATCATGGTTTATGTGATATGGGTGCTAGTGTGAGTGCTATTCCTTTTACCCTATACCAAGAAATTATGAATGATATAGCACCCGCCGAAATAGAAGACATTGATGTTACTATTAAACTTGCTAATAGAGACACCATCACACCACTTGGGATTGTTAGAGATGTCGAAGTCTTGTGTGGAAAAATAAAATATCCTACTGATTTTGTAGTTCTTGGTTCCCCACAAGATGACTTTTGTCACATTAGCTTTGGTAGACCTTTCTTGAACACTGTTAATGCTAAGATAGATTGTGAAAAACAAACTCTCGGTGTTAGTTTTGGTGATGTGTCTCATAAGTTTAACTTTTCCAAGTTTAGTAGAAAACCCCATAATAAAGAATTATCTAGTAAGGATGAAATAATTGGTCTTGCTTCTATTGTCGTTCCTCCTACTGATCCACTAGGGGTGTGTTTGGTTCAGGAACCAAGTGGAATGGATTGTCATGGTTACATTCCACAGGAATGGGTCGGTTCCGTTCCTACGTTTGGTGGAGTGTAATTAGATGGAATGGAACGGTTCTATTCCCGTGTTTCGTTTTTGAGATAAATTGAATGAATTTGATCCAACTCACCTATGCCTGTCAATTAAACCCTTATTTTGATTTGAAAAATAAACTACTAGTCTTAGAGATCTACTATGTGACAAACAAATTTACAAAGAACAAGTTGGGTTGGAGTGCTAAATTAAAAACCCACAACGCTGCTTGCTGCTGGCGGCTTGCTATCACGCCGTTATCTGCTGCTGGCTTGCTGTCACGCCGTTGTGCCTTTCCGATCTGAGAAAACAGCAAGAAAGGAGAGCCTCGAACTGCACATGGAAGATCGGATCTCCTGGCTGGGCATGGACGAGCGGATCTTGCGGCTCATGGCGTGATCTACAGGAGGAGGGGTGACCGTGCGGTGCATCGATGCTAGGCGCGGACGCAGAGGCATGCGGTTGTAGCAAAGCAGCCACCGTCTGCCGCCGCTCGCGTGTTGGTGTCTGCCGCCGCTCGCCCTCATCTAGCAGCGCCGCCGCCGCCGCTCGCCTCCATCCAGCGCCGTCGCCTGCCGATTCCTACTGCTGCTCGCCTCCTTCCGGCACCGCCTGCCTGTCCCTACTGGATGTGCATGAGAGAGAGAGACGAGAGAAGGAGATAAGCGGGCAGCCGAGGGAGAGGAGGGGTAAGCGCGAGCCATTCCGCGTGGTTCCTCCGATTTGGAGGTATCGGCGCATTCCGAATATAGGAGGAATATTCGCTCAGGGAGAACGAGGTGGTTCTCGTTCCAGTTACCTACTAAACATAGGAACGAAGCCCAGGGACGGGTCCGACCCATGCCATTCCAGCCTGTGACTGTAACCAAACACACCCTAGAACAATATTTACTAGACCATGAAAATGATATGCACTTGCATGAAAGAAATAAAATAGATAAAATTTTCTTTGAACAACAACCTCTCCTAAAACACAATTTGCCTATTGAAACTCTAGGAGGTCCTCCTCCACCTAAAGGTGATCCTGTGTTTGAATTAAAACAATTGCCTGACAATTTGAAGTATGCTTATCTTGATGAGAAAAAGATATATCCTGTTATTATTAGTGCTAGCCTTTCAGAACATGAAGAAGAAAGATTATTAAAAATTCTGAGGAAGCACCGGGCTGCTATTGGATAGACTCTTGATGATCTTAAGGGCATTAGTCCCACTCTATGTCAGCACAAGATTAATATGGAACCTGATGCTAAACCCGTTGTTGATCACCAACGACGATTGAATCCTAAGATGAAAGAAGTGGTAAGACCTGAAATACTAAAGCTTCTGGAAGCAAGTATAATTTATCCCATAGCTGATAGTAGATGCGTAAGTCCCGTTCATTGTGTCCCTAAGAAGGGGGAGTAAACTTTACTTTTACCGCCTGGGAACCGCCGCTAATGTGTTTAACTTGGAAGATATTGATAACTCTTGGTCGTAACGTTGACAAGAAGGGTGCACCTACCAAAACTATATTCATCTCTGTTTTTAAACAATGAGCTCTGGCACCTTTGCAAATCCCTGCTCCCCTCTGTGAAGGGACAATCTATTTACTTTCATGTTATTTACTATTTATGTTGAGTCAACTTCTTATTCCAACCTCAGTCTATTAGTTGGCAAGCATCATGTGGTGGGGAAAGATCCAAACATATATATCCAGTCAAATATATTTGATCATGATTTATTATTGTTCACAATTATCTTTATGATAAATGAGTTGGGAGGGGAAACATTAAGCCCCTATCTTTCTCTGTGTTCGATGGATGCCATTTGTTCTAAAAATATGCTTTGAGTACTAGCAATCATAGAAGACTATATGATGATTGAGTATGTGGAGCTCTTACTTAGACTTTGTTGAGAATAAGTTGAATTGGAATTGTTTGGTGACTAAGAACATAGGTTGTTAAGTTTCAAGAGAATTCATTGTTTGAACCATAACATGTGAATTGGTTGCTACTTTATCATGATGAGTTTTATGAGAAAGAGTTGCTGTTATGATGCTAGGAAAAGTGGTTGAAATTATCATTGATCAAACTTATGCACTATGCTAGCATTCACACTTCATAAATTATTTCTTTTATCATTTACCTACTCCAGGACGAGCATGAATTAAGCTTGGGGATGCTGATACGTCTCCAACGTATCGATAATTTATGAAGTATTCATGCCATATTCACCTATGTTTACAATACTTTTATATGGTTTTGATGCAATTTATATGATTTATTTAGAACTAACCCAGACTGACGTTGTTTTCAGCAGAACTACCGTGGTGTTGTTTTTTCTGCAGAAAATGAAAGTTCTCGGAATCGCCCGAAACTTTTTGGTGATTTTTTCTGGACAAAATAAGCAATATTGGAGCGAAGAACTAACGGGGGAGAGCCACGAGGTGGGCACAACCCACCAGGGCGCGCCAGGGGGACCAGGCGCGCCCTGGTGTATCGTGCCCTCCTCGTGGCCCATCTTGGCGTGAACCGACTCTCAAAAATCCTATAAATATAGAAACCATCAGAAATAACCCTAGACTCTCCGCTTCGCCGCCGCAACTCTCTGTATCGACGAAATACCAATCTGGAGACGTTCCAGTACCCTGCCAGAGAGGGGAATCCATCTCCGGTGGCCATCTTCATCATCCCGGCGGAGGCCATGACAAGGAGGGAATAGTCCACCCTCGGGGCTGAGGGTATGTACCAGTAGATATGTGTTCAATCTCTCTCTCTCTCGTGTTCTTGAGATGTCACGATCTTGATGTATCACGGGCTTTGTTAATATAGTCGGATCATATGATGTTATTCCCTTGCTATCATGTTGTGATGAATTGAATCTTTCCGTTAGAAATATCGTTATGTTGGATTGAATATTGGATTTGAGAACACTTGATATATGTCTTGCATGTGGATACCCGAGGTGACAATGGGGTGTTCTATTGATTCACTTGATATATGTTTTGGTACTCAACTTGCGGATTCCCGCGGTGACATTGGGGTAATCTATGCATAGGGGTTGATAAACGTTCTTGTCCTACTTTCTCCGATAGAAATCTTGGGGCACTCTTTGAGGTTCGTTGTGTGGATTGAGTATTATGAATCTGAAATTGTTTGATGCGTATCGTATAATTAACTCATGGATATTTGTGGTGACATTGCAGTATCTAGGTGACATTAGAGTTGGTTGATGCGTATCATATGGTGTTATTCAAGTACGAACTCTTAGATAGATCGATCGGAAAGGATAACTTGGTGTTATCTTAGTACGAACTCTTGGATAGATCGATCAGAAAGAATAACTTTAAGATGGTTTCGTACCCTACAAACAATTTCTTCTTATCTTCTCCGCTAGATAAGAACTTCGGAGTGAATCTTCGTTGCACGTTGAGGGATGGTTATGTGATCCAATTATATTAGCATCATTGAAAGATTGCACTAGCGAAAGTACGGACCCTAGGCCTTGTTTTCAAGCATTGCAATACCGTTTGTGCTCACTTTCGTTACTTGCTACCTTGCTGTTTTTATATTTTCAGATTACAAAAACCTATATCTACCATCCATATTGCACTTGTATCACCATCTCTTCGCCAAACTAGTGCACCTATACAATTTGCCATTGTATTGGGTGTGTTGGGGACACAAGAGATTTCTTGTATTTGATTGCAGGGTTGTTTGAGAGAGACCATCTTCAACCTACACCTCCCACGGATTGATAAACCTTAGGTCATCCACTTGAAGGAAAATTGCTACTGTCCTACAAAACTCTGCGCTTGGAGGCCAAACAAAGTCTACAAGAATAAAGTTGCATGTAGACATCAAGCTCTTTTTAGGCGCCGTTGCCGGGGAGGTGAGTGGTTGAAGGTATATCTTTAGATCTTGCAATTAAATCTTTTAGTTTCTTGTTTTATCACTAGTTTGGTTTTATAAAAGAAAACTACAAAAAAATGGAGTTTAGGTTGCATCATTTGTTTCATCTTTATAATGTCTTTCATGAAAATAAGGATTCCGAAATTTATGCTCAATTGGTAGAGGAAGAAATTATGAAAATACGCAATGATAATTCCTTGAATGATGAGCATGATTGCAATGTTGTTAGTATGAATTCTATGAATATCCAAAATACTAATGATGATTGCACTAGTCATGATAAAAATGTTTCTTATAAGCATGTCAATTTTTCTGGAGTGCATAAAGTTTGTGAAGACGTGCCTTATGGGGATGATAGATTTTGTAAGAAGCACAAACATGATAGAACCAATTTTTTGCTCAAAGTGATAGATGAATTTGCTATGAAATTGTGT
The DNA here is from genome assembly GCA_039707655.1 of Elymus sibiricus. Lineage (NCBI taxonomy): Eukaryota > Viridiplantae > Streptophyta > Magnoliopsida > Poales > Poaceae > Elymus > Elymus sibiricus. Next base: position 137,592,130 of record CM077667.1, on the reverse strand, counting down.
TCTCTTTGTCCTATTACTTGTGAACTTTGCAATAAAGTTGGTCATCTTAATTTCCAATGCAAACTTTTTCATGATCAAATCATGGCCAAATATTGTAATGACTTGATCACCCTTGAACTTTATGATGAGCTTTCTCTATTTTTTGGGAGTGAAGAATTGACACATAAAAATAGTTGGTTTGAAGTATTCATTCTCACGGACGACATTGAAACTAATCTAAAAAATATCTATATGTTTTGCATGGTAAATTGCAATGAGAATGCTTATATTGCCAACTATAGAAAGATGGGAAAACCAATGGAATATAAAAGGAATACAAATGAAAGGGTAAAGAATTCCACTTTGCCTCCTATTGTCTCTCATAATGTAATAGGTGATGAGGAGGAGCTCCCTATTCAACCAATCTCATCAATAAGAAGGTCGAAGAAATTAATTAAACCCACACATGATGTGGTGAAGAAGAAGAAAAGAAGAAAGAGTAGAGGTAAAAAGGTATCTCTCCCAAATGATGTTTCTCCTATTATTGTTGTGCCTCACGAGGATGAATCAAAAATAATTGTGGAAGATGATACACTTGATGATGATTTTGTTATGCCTATTGCTTGTTGTGATGACTATGATTGGGAAGATAATGATGATTCTTATATTCTTGAAAATCTTTTTGGCACCAACTTGGTAAATTGTGATGATAATAATTGTTATGCTATTGGTGCTATTCATAATATTGATGATGAGAGTGATTATGCTTATGATATGCCAAGCCACAAGCTTGGGGATGCTATGTTTGATGAGAATGACATGTTTGAGAATTTATTTGCTGCAATTAATTTTTGTCCCAAGCTTGGGGATGGTATGCTTAATGAAGATGATCTTTTTAGTTCCCCTACTTTGAATGATCAAATTTGTTATAATGACTACATGCCTCCTATTTATGATGAATGTGATATTTATGAAAGTGGGTTTGGAAGAGTGTTAACTTTAGATAATTATTATCCCACTATTTTGGAGGGTGTTGAATTTTATTATAATGATAAAAGTGGATTTGGAGAGGTCATGACTTTATTTAGTAATGATTCCACTATTTCGGAAGATGTTTCACTTGACTATGATGAGAACAAAGTTGCTACTTATGATGATTATTGTGATGATACTTATGTTATAAAAACTAGTGATAATTATTGTCATAATTTTTAATATCCTTTTACTGAACATTACTCTTTTAATGTGGAAACAATTTATAGTATCCGAGTTTCATTTGATGCTCCCACTATTATGAATGAGAAGGAATTTGCTAATGTGGAGAGTAATGAAAATTCTATGCTTGTGCATCATGAAAATAATGATTTATGTGATAGTTATATTGTTAAATTCCTTCATGATGCTACTGAAAATTATTATGAGGGAGGAACATATGCTTGTAGGAATTGCAATAATATCAAGTTTCCTCTCTATGTGTTCAAAGTTTTGAAGTTATGCTTGTTTTGCCTTCCTATGCTAGTTGATTCTTGCTCCCATAAATTGTTTGCTCACAAAATCCCTATACATATGAAGTGGGTTAGACTTAAATGTGCTTGTCATGAGATTCATGATGCTCTTTTGCATGTTTCAATTATTATTCCTATGTGAGCATCATTGAAATCATCATGCCTAGCTAAAAGGCATTAAAGAAAAGCGCTTGTTGGGAGACAACCCAACACTTTTACATTATGTTTTTGTGTGTTCACATGATTAATCTACTGTAGTATTCATGTTTTGTTTCTTTTATTTCAATAAAGTGCCAAGTAAAGCCTCTGGGATGACTCACAAGATGAGTAGAATTGATGCTGAACCAAAACGGAAACTTTTTACTCCAGTACAGGAATTTTCATTTTTTACTGGAGCGTGATAATGATCTGAAATTTTTACAAAGTCTTCATATACAAATTCTTCAGGTTGTACTAATGTTTCAGAATTTTTAGAAATATGGAAGTATGCCTATACTACAGATCTTCACAGACTGTTCTGTTTTTGACTGATTCTGTTTTGCATGCATAGTTTGCTTGTTTTAGTGTTCCCATAACTTATATTCAGTGATATAAATTATGTGAATGGTAGAATACTTTAGGTATTATGTGATAACAATTATGAATCTTGTCTTGACAGTACCTAAGTGAATGACCTTTATTTATTATACTAACCCATCTCACGAAGTTCCGTTAAGTCTTGTGTGATTGAAGTTTTCAAGTTTTGGGTGAGACACCGATATGAGGAGAATAAGGAGTGACAAGAACCTAAGCTTGGGGATTCAAAAGGCACCCCCATGGTAATATCCAAGGAAGACTCAAGCGCCTAAGCTTGGGGATGCCCTGGAAGGCATCCCCTCTTTCGTCTTCAACACTATCGGTATATCTTACTTAGAGCTATATTTTTATTCGTCACATAATATATGCTTTGCTTGGATTGTCATTATATTTTGTTATTCTATGTTAGGTGTTATTTATAATCTTGTTTTTCAATAAAAATTTCCAAGAATTGCCTTAGGATGCTTGCATTGCATGTTTGATGTGTGCTGTGTAAAAACAGAAACTTTGTCTGTAGTGTTTGAATTTTCATATTTTACTGGAACGTGGAAAGTTTTTGAAATTTTTACACAGTGTTTTAATATAAATTATTTAGCATGTCCTAAATTTTCATAATTTTTTGAGTTACAGAAGTACACTGGTCTAATAGATTGCTACAGACTGTTCTGTTTGGACAGATTGCTGTCATAGTTTTGTTATCTACTTATCCTATAGTTTCTGTCGGTGTACTAAAGATCGGGTCCTTTAGTACCCCGTACTTGTGCACGGACAGTTGTAGCCATACCTGCGGCAAGGCCTGCCGGGGGACGGCTGGAGACAGATGCAAGATATCAAGAAGGCGTTTAAGCTGAGGATCAGAAGACCGAAGGCTGGGCGTCCGGCAAGATCTTGCCGGGCTGGCCCGTCGAGCCCCGGCAAGATCAGCCCCCGGCAAGATCGGCACCCGGCAAGATCCCACCGCTTCAGCACAGTGTCGTCGCTCCAGCGCAGCGACCAGCCTGTCGTTTAGGGCTTGTCCTCCTGGTTGTGTGTCACGGCGCTGGCCGCAGAAGGGGTTAAGCGGTGCTGATGGGACGAGTCCTTTTCCCATCCCCAAGAAAGGCAGGGACACCTGTTCAGAGCATTGAATGCGTCTTGTCCTAAGACGTTTGTCCTAAGGCGTCAGTAGTAATCATGAGATACTGGTAATCATGAGATCCTGTAGATACTTTACACCTCTTGTACTTCGCCACTGTTGGAGACCCCTTGGACATATAAAAGGAGGCCCAAGGCGTGGCTACAGGGGGAGGGCGAGATCCCGATCCAGACTCGACCCATTCTGCATGCGTAGCTGCTACTGTAGCTCCCAGAACTGGGCCAAGAACATCCACAGTAATACAACCAAGCAGGAGTAGGGTTTTACGCTTCCGAGCGGCCTGAACCTGGGTAAATCCCCTCGCGTTGATCGTTAGTTCCGCTCTTTGTGCTGTCCTTTCTCCCTTGCCGAACCATAAAGGGATCCTTCGGTCCCATAGGTGTCGTTTCCCCGACATCTTTGGCGTGCCAGGTAGGGGAGAAAGGTTGCGCGAACCCGATCTAGCGGTCGGCGCGCCGGTTCTTGATCATATTCATCGCCATGGCCCCCAAGAAGAAGGGCGCTACGGCGGTTGATCCATCCGCGTCCAGCCTCCCCGTACCTGCATAGACGGGTGATGGCGCGGGCGCTGGTGGAGGAGGTGGAGGTCTTGAGCCTCCGCGGCGTTCTGGCGATCTGAGCCAGGCAAGCGCCAGGTCCAAGGATAAGGCTGCGCTACCTACGGGTGGTGCAGCGATCTCCAAGGACGGGACGACGCCTTCCAAGACACCCACGCCGGCGCATGCACTGCGGCCTTCTCAAGAAGCGCGCGACGTGCAGCACCATGACGTCGGTGGTTCCAAGCATCCCCATGGGAAAACCCCTGCGCATCACTCTCAAGATGCGCGGGACCAAGATCCACGTCAGCACGCCGGTGGAAGCCGCGCGCGGTTGCAGGACCGTGACGGTGCTCCTTCTAACCCAGTTAGGAGTTTGAGCACCTCGCGTTCTTCGCATCTTTCGCCGCCGCCTACACCAGCGGATGCGTTGGCGCGAGCTCAGCTGCTCCTAGACTTCCCTCCCGCTGCGGAGAAGCTAGATGAGTGGAGAACTGTCATTCAGAGCCTCATCGGTCTAGCCAACAACGACAGGCCACGGCAAGCAGAGCCTTCGCGGCGACAGTCTACTGGACCGGTGCGGGTCGACGGCGAGAAGACCGGAGGCGGTGCATCTACGATACGCTCCCCTCCACCACGTCAAGAGCGGTCGCTAACTCCGCGGGTCGACGCCCGTGATGACGATTCCACGGCGTCGTCCGATCCGCGGGTTCGCCACGATCAACGTCTGATTCTTCGGGAACGGCAGAAGGAGGACGCTCGAACTACCATCGAGCGGCGACGGGAAGCGCGCCTTCAGTCCGACAGGCGTGCGGGACCCACTGTCGACGAGCCTGCGCCAGGGTATCCTGGTAGCCTGCCTTACGAGGTGGGCTGTCCAGCGTTTACTCGTGAGTTGTGGCGAGTCAAGTGGCCCAACTCCCGCTCTTTCAAGCCGGAGGTGCCAGAGAAGTACGACAGCAAGACCCACCCATCAGAGTTCCTGAGTATCTACACCATTGCGGTGCAGGCTGCCGGAGCTCGAGACGACAAGATCCTTGCCAACTACTTCCCGTTGGTGCTGAAGCCCAACGTCAGGTCGTGGTTGATGCATCTGCCGGAGAATTCCATTTCCTCCTGGGCAGATCTGTGTCATGAGTTTGTTGGCGCCTTTACTGGCGGCCACCAAGCTCCTGGCCAGGAAAGCGACTTGCATATCATTCCCCAGAAGGATGGCGAAACCTTGCACAAGTACATCCAGAGGTTCAGCCGTATCCAGCACAACATCCCAGACGTTCATCCTGCCGCTGTCATCAGCGCCTTCCATCAGAATGTGCACAACCGCAAGATGAGGGAAGAGCTTGCGATGAACAAGGTCAGGGATGTCGCCGAGCATTACGTTCTGGCTGACAAATGTGCTCGGGCAGAAGAAGGAAGGAGACTCCCCGGCGAGAACGCTGGCGCAGGAGTCGACTCCGAAAGCGAAGACGCTGCTGCCCCGGCAAGGAAGGTCCGACGGAAGGCCAGGAAGCGCAAGGGCAAGGCCGTGCTTGCCGTCGAGGGATCCGGCAACCCCGGCACCGCCAAGAAGGCCAAGACTGACGACCCCGGCAAGGAAGTTGCCGGGTGCGCCGCATGTCAGGCCTTGGCGGTTGCCGAGAAGCCGGAAGGCTCCGCCAAGCAGTATTGCAAGATCCACCGCACCAAGGGCCACGATCTCCAAAACTGCCGGCAAGTTGAAGAGCTTGTCGAGAAGCAGAGAGCCGAGTACGAAAGGCGAGACAAGTAGAGGGCCCAGGATGGCGCTGGAGGGTCCGGCAAGAAGCGCGGTCGAGGAGGTCGCCGCGGCAAGGTCAAGCAACAGAAGGACCGGCCCGCCCGAGGCCGCGACAAGAAGCAGGGGGATGATGATGATGATGATGCAGAGGGCGACGAGTCTAGCGAACACGAGTTCCAGAAGGCGACAGAGGCCATGTGCGTTGACGGAGGCGCCTCGTTGCATTCCTCTCACCGCCAGCTCAAGCAGTGGGCACGCAAGATTAATGCAGCTGAGCCCTCGCTCGATGCCCGGAAGCCACTGAAGTGGTCCCACACGCCTATCGTTTTTGACGCCGAGGACCACCCTGATCGCACAACTACGGTCGGGTGCTTGCCGTTGTTGGTTTCACCAACGATCCGCAACCTCCGGGTAACAAAAATGTTAGTTGACGGTGGGGCCGGCCTAAACCTGATCTCGCCCGATGTGATCAAGAGATTGCAAATTCCCGACGAAGATCTCGAGGAAACAGGCTCATTCCAGGGGATCATTCCAGGAAGGAACCAGCCGAAGGGAAAGATCACCCTGCCAGTGACGTTTGGCAGCGAGTTGAACTTCAGGACGGAGAAGATCATCTTCGACGTCGCCAAGATTCCATTACCCTATAATGGGATTCTTGGTCGCCCGGCGCTGGCCAAATTCATGGCGGCATCGCACTACACCTATAACGTGCTGAAGATGCCCGGGCCGATGAGCGTCCTCACCATCCACTCCGACAAGAAGGATGCGCTTATCTGCACCGACAAGCTCTACCGGGAGGCAGTTGCAGCATCTGCCGCCAAGGCACCTGCTCCTGTCGCTAAAGTTCTCGGGAAGAAGAAGAAGCCCGGCAAGACCTCTAGCACCCACTCCGGCAAGCGCACCTCTTCGGAGTGCTGCGCTCCCGTTGAGGATGTGCCGGAGAGCTCTGCCGGCAAGAGCAAGAAATCCAAGGCTGCTCCACCAGACACCAATAAGGTGCCCGCCAAGGAGGATGGTACGGGAGGAACTTTCACCATAAGTTCCACCCTTGATGACAAATAGGAAAGCGCGCTCGTTGCCTTCCTGCGGGCGAATATCGATGTGTTTGCATGGCAACCATCTGATATCCCCGGTGTTCCCAGGGAGGTAATTGAGCACCACCTTTCTGTCTGCCCTCATGCGCGGCCCGTCAAGCAAAAGATCAGGAAGCAAGCCTTGGAGCGGCAAGAGTTTATCGCCGAAGAAATCAGAAAGCTTGAAGCAGCAGGTCTGGTTAGAGGAGTCCTCCATCCGACATGGTTGGCCAATCCAGTTGTAGTGCGCAAGGCGAATGGAAAATGGAGGCTATGTATCGACTATACTGATATCAATAGAGCCTGTCCAAAAGATCCTTTTCCCTTGCCGCGCATCGACCAGATTGTGGACTCCACTGCTGGCTGCGATTTGCTGTCATTCCTTGACGCATATTCAGGCTACCATCAGATTTTCATGTCCAAGGAAGACGAAGAGAAAACCGCATTTATCACCCCATGTGGCACGTATTGCTTCATACGTATGCCTTTCGGATTGAAAAGTGCTGGTTCGACCTTCGCAAGAGCTGTCCAGATTGGTTTCGAGACCCAGCTGCATAGAAATATGGAAGCCTATATGGACGACATAGTGGTCAAGACCAAGGACAAGGCAACTCTTATACAAGATCTAGAAGAGATGTTTGCAAATCTGCGCAGGATGAATCTGAAGCTTAATCCCGAGAAGTGCGTGTTTGGCGTTCCATCCGGCAAGCTTCTCGGGTTCTTTGTGTCTCAGCGTGGAATTGAAGCCAATCCTGACAAGATCAAGGCGATTGAGCAGATTGAAGCACCAAGACGTGTCAAAGATGTGCGCCGACTTGCCGGCTGCGTGGCTGCTCTGAGCAGGTTCATCTCCAAGTCCGCTGAGCACGCCCTGCCCATTTTCAAAATCTTGAAGAAGGGCAGGACCAATGAAATGGACTCCGGAAGCGGAGGCAGCGTTGCAGGACTTGAAGAGGTACCTCTCTTCTCCGCCGACACTGGTCGCACCGAGGCCACAAGAGCCGTTGCTGCTCTATCTAGCGGCAACGAATCAAGTGGTTAGTGCTGCGCTAGTGGCGCAGAGAGAAGCAGACGAAGGGGCAGCGGCAGCGGCAAGCCCGTCAAGCGACAAGCCAGGGCCATCCCCGGCAGAGTCTGGTGTCGACAAGACAGAGCCCGCGCAGTCAAGTGAAGCAGTGCAGAAGAAGAAGAAGGTCTTCGGCCACCTTATGGCCTCGAGGAAGCTGCGCCATTACTTCCAAGCACATGAGATTACCGTCATCACTCGCTTTCCGCTGCAACGGATCTTGCGAAATCCAGAAGCAACCGGCAGGATTGTGGAGTGGGCGTTGGAGCTGTCATGCTTTGGCCTCAAGTTTGAAAGCACTTCAACTATTCAGAGCAGGGCCTTGGCAGAGTTCATTGCGGAGTGGACACCAACGCCAGACGAAGAAGTTCAAGAGTCGGTTGCCCCCGGCAAGGAAACAGATCGCGAATGGATTATGTACTTTGATGGGGCTTTTTCTCTGCAAGATGCCGGTGCCGGCGTGCTGCTTGTCGCACCCACCGGAGAGCACCTCATGCACTTTCCCCGGGAGAGAGCAACGAATAACACTGCAGAGTATGAAGGACTGCTTGCCGGTCTCAGGATCGCGGCAGACCTTGGGATCAAGAAGCTCATCGTCAGAGGTGACTCCCAGCTCGTCGTCAGGCAAGTCAACAAGGATTACCAGAGCCCGTTGATGGAAGCTTATGTCGATGAAGTGAGAAGGCTGGAGGAGCGTTTTGACGGTTTGCAAACAGAGCATGTTCCTCGAGCAGAGAACTGCATTGCTGACGACCTGTCGAAGCGTGCTGCCCTTAAGTTACCTGTGGAACCAGGAACTTTCGTGCTCCGCCTGACTCAGCCTTCCTCAACGCCACCGACGAGGCCGGACAAGAGAAGGAAGTTAAGTACCGGCAAGTACTTCCCGGCAGAGCTTCCAAAAGCCGCCGACAAGGAAGTTGCCGGGAACGACACGGTTGCCGGTGAGCAGCGGCTTCGCGCAGAGCCTCAGGTTCTTGCCGCAGAAGTACACGCCCCCGCAGCTGAGGATATGCCGGTTGCCGGTGAGCAGCAGCTTTGCGCAGAACTTCAGGTTCTTGCCGATGAAGCGAGCGCTCCCGCGGCCGAAGAGATGCCTTTAGTCCTTGTCGTCGAGCCACAGGCTCCGGCATGGGCACGGCACATAGTTCATTTCCTTCAGACAGGAGAACTCCCTGAGGAACAAGAAGAAGCGGAGAAAGTAGCCCGTCAGTCTAGTATGTACCAGTTCGTCGACGACGTCCTGTACAGAAAGAGACCCAACGGTGTGAAATTGAAGTGTATTCCTCGGGAAGATGGACTAGAGCTGTTGGCAGAGATTCATGGAGGCATATGTGGCTCCCACATAGGCTTGAGAGCCCTTGTCGGCAAGGCATTCCGGTAAGGTTTCTTCTGGCCCACTGCTCTCCAGGATGCAACTGCACTAGTAACCAAGTGTGAAGCGTGCCAGTTCCATTCAAAGCAACTTCATCAGCCAGCTCAAGCTCTTCATACAATCCCTCTTTCCTGGCCCTTCTCGGTCTGGGGACTCGACATACTGGGTCCTTTCCCCCGCGCTGCCGGGGACTTCGAATACTTGTACGTTGCTATCGACAAGTTCGCGAAGTGGCCGGAAGTGGAAGCAGTGAGAAAGGTGACAACACAGTCAGCGGTCAAGTTCTTCAAGGGAATAGTGTGCCGGTTTGGTGTGCCGAACAGGATCATCACCGACAACGGTACGCAGTTCACGAGTCGCACCTTCATGCAGTACGTCCAAGACCTTGGCGGCAAAATCTGTTTTGCCTCCGTTGCTCACCCGAGAAGCAACGGCCAAGCGGAGAGGGCAAATGCTGAAGTGCTGCGCGGTCTCAGGACCAGAACTTTCGACAAGCTGCACAAGTGCGGAAGACGCTGGATTGATGAGCTGCCGGCGGTTCTTTGGTCAATCAGAACGACACCAAATCGAGCTACCGGCCAGACCCCCTTTGCCCTGGTCTACGGGGTTGAAGCAGTTCTCCCCACGGAACTCATATACGGGTCACCTCGAGTGCTCGCTTATGATGAGCTCGAGCAAGAGCAGCTGCGGCAAGATGACGCTGTGCTCCTTGAGGAAGATCGTCTTCGGGCTGCTCTGCGTGCTGCACGCTACCAGCAAGCTTTGCGCCGCTATCATAGCCGCAAGGTTCATGCCCGGAGTCTTGAGGAAGGCGACCTTGTTCTTCGGCGCGTTCAGTCGGCCAAGAATTCCAACAAGTTGACGCCGAAGTGGGAAGGCCCTTATCGGGTAGTACGAGTCACTAGGCCTGGCGCTGTCCGCCTGGAGACCGAAGATGGCGTGCCAGTGAGCAACTCCTGGAATATTGAACATCTTCGTAAGTTCTACCCGTAAGGCGCGGTTGCCGGTTAGCAGCAGTTTCGCACAGAACCTTTGGTTCTTGCCGCAGAAACGCTCCCGGCAACCACGTTTTGTACAAGTCTTGCCGATGCAGCATGTAATCCTTTGTACAAAGCCAGGCGAAGCCCCTGTGCATAGTTTAATTAAGCTAAGTGTTTTACGATTCTTGTCGATTTCATGTCATTTTATATGCATGCTTATCTGAGATGTTGTATTGCGCTTGCTTCCGGTAAGAGCTAATGAACCGCCAAGGTTCCATATTTTCTCTTCTTTCTTTTTCTCAAAAGGATAGAAGGTTCCCTCGCATGCAAGTTTGCCGGGGGGGAGATGGTATGGATACCGACAGGCGACGTTCAAGGTTGACATCTTGCCGGAAGAAGAACAACAACGAAAAGCTAAGTTGCAGAAACCCTTTAAAACAGATTTTTGTTGTAAGGCTATCCTCCTTGAACAATTTCGACTTTTGTATGGAAAACCTGCACGCGATGGAACCTTGTCATGATCGGTCGCGCCCTTACTCTGTTTCGAGTCCGCTCAACAGTTTAGGTGGCTGCACTGAAAACGTCAAGGTTTCTTGCCGGTAGCTGCGCCTCCAGCAAGCTGCTGAAGTCCCGAACCCAGCGCTCGCGGGGGTGCGCACCGGCAAGTTCCCAGTATAAGCGTAGGGCATACACCATACAGAAAGAAATCAAACGAGGGGAATAGCATACATTAATCCAGAGACAGCAAGTTATATTACATGATAGTTGCCGCGTTTCTAACTAAAGATAAATTGTCTTTGGCATGGAGCGATGGCGACAAGATAAAGAGAAGCGGCTAATCCCGGCGATCGCCTTCAACCCTCTTGACTTGGCTCACCCTGTCAACGATGGGCGCGACAAGATCTTCGAGTACCTTGATGTCCACGTCCTTCGGCAAGCGCTTGAAGACGTTGGAGAGGTTGATGCCGGGGTTCTTGTGCACAACTTTGACCAGCACCTCGCGGAGGACAGCCTGGCAGAGCTTGCGGGATTCGTTCGCCAGCTGGGATGTTCGGTCAGAGTGAAGCTGCTCCAAGGCTTTGAGCATGCGGTCAAAGAACATGGTCAGCCTGGCGCTTGTGGACACCCTGTCGTCAGAAGAATACCTGAAGCCTTGCAGACCCATGATGGACAGTTGCGCGGCAAGCTTCTCTGCAACGTCGATGAGCTTCTCAGTCCAGATCTACACGCCTGCCGCATAGTCGATGTGTGTGGCGGCAGCACTCTTGAGCATCTCCTGTTCATTGTGGAGGTCTTTGATCAAGGTCTTCTCCCGACCCCTGGCGGTCTCAAGGGTCTCCTTCAGCGTGGTCAGCTTCTGCTCCAGATCAATGATGGATTCCTTGGCGGAGGTGAGCTGCTGAGTCTTCTCGGATGCGGCAACCTGGGCCTCCATCAAGCTGTGAAGAGCTTTGTCTCTTTCGGCTTCGAGTGTTGAGACCTTCTTGCCGTGATCCTCGAGATCAGCCTCTAGCTTCTTCACCTTCCCCTCCAGCAAGCTCTTGGCGGCCTCTGCAGCTCCAGCAGCATCGACGGCTTCCTTCAGTTTGCCGGCGTGATCTTCAGTCAGAGCTCTGAGCGTCTCCATGTGTTTCCGCTCTAGCTCCTGGGTCCGCTGCGCGACAAGCTTCTCGATCTCCTCGTCCTTGCTGCGGAGCTTGGCGGCAAGCGCCTCTTCGCGAGCAATAAGGTCCTCTTCGTGAGCATCAAGCCCGATGCGGTGCTCCGTCAGGCGAGCTTCTGCTGCGGCGGCCTGCTGTGTAGCCTCCTCCTGTGCCTTCTCGACATCAGATTGCTTCATGAGGAGGTCGTTCCAGTTCTCGCTCAGCTGTTCCCGAGTAGTCTTCAGCTCTTGGAAGGCCTCAGCATACCAAGCCTGCGTCTCCTCGACGCGCTTTTAGAAGTCCGCCTCTGCTGCATCAACAACCGCTGCCCTGGAATCCAGCTTATCCTTCCAGGCGCGGTAGAGTGCCTGGAGCTTCTGATAGTTGTCATGCACGGCTTGGAGTAGCTGCTTTTCCTTGGGTTCACTGCTGCTGGCGGCGGCGATGACGTCTCCATCCAGAGTTTCTCCTTCCACCGGCGTCCCAGTGCTTGCCGTCCCTGGCATGCTGACGAACAGGTTGTCGCCGACCTTGAGGTAACTGCTTGACGGGGGCACGTCAGATGTTGACGGTTGATCTTCACTGGCAGCTGGGGGCTCCGCAACCGGTGTAACGCCAGGCGCTCCTGCGGCAGGAATGTCGTCAGTGCGGTCGTCGGTCTCCTTGCCGGTCCCCTCAGCAGACTTCTTGGCGGTCTATTCCTGTGCGGCCTTGGCGGCCTCGTCCACTGCGATCCTGTCGGCCTCGGCGGCAGCATACCTGGCGGTCTCCTCGATGACGGTTTCGACATCCATGGGTTCCACCAAGAGGAAATCTGGAAGCCCAGGAAGAGAAGCAAGATGAGACCAAGATTGAAGTTCAAGAAGACAAAAAAAAAGAAGAGAGAAAAACAGGAGTAGCAAGTACTCTGAGGCGAGCGGTTTACCTGCGTCGAGCTGCTGGGGAGGGTTGCCGGAGCTAGTGCTCGCCGGCTCTTCTTCATCGCGGTAAGGCTCGCTTGCCGAAGGCTCATCTCTGGGCGGTGTAGTCGATGGCGGCGGCACGTCAGGGACGTTTCCCATTAGTACTCCTTGTTGCCGCTCCGCTCCTGCACGCCCGGAGATGTTAGCAGTGAAGATACGCACCCCGGCACTTGCCAGCGGAAAGTGCATAACGGACTCACGCTGGGGGCTACGCCGGGGGCTGCGTTGAGGACTGCGCTGTGGGCTCGACTCCGGGCTGATGTTGATCATTTCTGGCGCACCTGAGGTGCTTGCCGGCGGTTCGTCGCCCGTTGAGGTCTTCGCCCTCTTCGCCGTCCTTTGCGCCAAGGTTTCTGCATCTCTGTGGAGACAAGCCAAAGTGAATTAGTCAAGTAAAGCCAGAAATACAGGAATTATAAGGTGCGGCAAGGCCCTTACTCTTCTTCTTCGGATTCCAAGGCAGAGAGGTCGAAAACGACTTTCGCTTCGGCAACTGGGCGAGGAGGTGGAGAAGGAGACCTGGCGCGCTTGGCTGCGGCGGAAGCAGTAGGTTGCTGAGACCCTGCTACTCCAGCCGCTGGTGCCGTCGTATGGGACACTCCTGCCGCACCGGTTTGTGCCACGGTCGAGCGTGTCGTACGTCGCACGGGCGGTTGTTGGGCCTCTTGCCGCTGCGCAGCCTTGCCGGCCGCCTTCTTGCTGGGAACCTCATCTCTTGAGGGAGGCTGACTTGCCGGGGCATCAGAGCTGGCTTTCCGAAGAACGCGCTTTTTCTTCCCTGGAGCTGGGGGCTCCTCGTGCGGCTGCTCCTCGGTTGCGCCCTCGACGGTAGAGCCCCCGGCAACCATGCCGCTCTGCTCCCCGGCAGCCTCCTCTTCCTCGGAAGAGGTCTCCTCTGGCGCCGTCTCTTCTTCACTGGTGTCTCCTCCCGTGAAGCTAAAGTCGCCGGCCTCCGTGGCAAGGTTTGCCTCTTCCGCCCTGCTAGCAATGTAAGCTATTTCTTCGTCAGTGGTGGGACGGATAAGTTTGGGATCTTCCCGGATGGCCCTCTCCAACAAGTTGTCGAAGAACTCCTGCACTTGCTCTGGAGGCGGCTCTACCCAAGTCCCGTCAAGGCCGTGGGCGTTGCACACTGGCATCATAGCAATGATAGAGCTCAGGGCAGAGTTGTTGCACAGAGGCACGACTCCAGGCGGCAACATGAACCTCCTGTCGGGCCTGAACAGCTTGTGGCAGAGATACATGTGCTGCAAGACCGTGAAGTTGTGATTCAAGCCAGAGCGCAGCCTCATAATATCTGCTGCGTTCTTGAAGTCCCAGGCTAGCCTCCCCTTATTGTGCACAGGGGCGATGCGCCGGCGAAGGAAATCTGCGCCAACCATTTCAATCGTGAGCCCGGCAGCCTTCAGGCGGCGGATCCAGGTAATTGCAATTGTGAGCTTCTTGTCTTCAGGGTCGAGGTCGCTCCAACTCTCACCACGGGCCACCTTCTTCTGCCGGGGCACGCAGAATGGCTGAGGGTCTTTCTCCTGGATCCAGCACCACTCGGATCCCTGGGTATATATCCTTGTTCCACGTCCTTGGAATCCAAGTGATAGATCCAGAGAGGGTGTCTCCTGCCTCGATGTGGGGGATGAAGTAGTGGCAGAAGAGGGCCGTGTTGGGGACCACCCCGGCAAAGTTTTCGCAAAGATGCGCAAAGACAGACATGCACATTACGGCATTCGGCGTGAAATCCAAAAGGCGGAACCCGTACGTGTACATGATGTCGACGAAGAAGTCGGAGAAAGGAGGACAGAGCCCGCAGTAAAAATAAGCAGCGAAGAAAGGGTATTTATCCGCGCCGCCCCCGGCGGAAGCCGAAAGCGCACGAGTTGTGGGATGGCCATTTTTCTCCTTCCCCCATACGCACCTGTACTGAGTAATCAAGGTGTTCCCGTCAAGCGTCGGGTCGAAGACGGCGCGCTCTCTCCGCATCCGCACCAGATCCCCTTCATTTGCTCCTGCGGCTGAGCCAGCGGCTTTCGCCGCTTTGCCCTTGCCTGCTTTGGGCGGCATGGCGGCAGTGGAAGCGGAGTCCGAAGGTGGCGAGGGTGTGCGGGTGGCGGAAGAATGGAGGAGGCGCATTTCAGGCTCGAGGAGGAGGACGATGGCAGCGTCCAGATTGGAAAAGAGAAGAGGTAAATGAGCAGCGCCCCTGCGGATTCCTTTTTATGGGGAAGGAGCGGAGGCTGCGGTCGTTCCGCGCACGTCCCCCACGTCCCGCATTCAACGCGCGTCGTGGGAGGGCGCAGTAAAAGAGAAGATTATGACAGCAACTCCTGCCACGCGTGCCCGTGCACTGTTTTGGGCCTAGCCCAACAACGCCTCGCACCCGTGTATGGCCTAGGCCCGGGGGCTCCTATCGGTGTACTAAATATCGGGTCCTTTAGTACCCCGTACTTGTGCACGGACAGTTGTAGCCATACCTGCGGCAAGGCCTGCCGGGGGACGGCTGGAGCCAGATGCAAGATATCAAGAAGGCGTTTAAGCTGAGGATCAGAAGACCGAAGGCTGGGCGTCCGGCAAGATCTTGCCGGGCTGGCCCGTCGAGCCCCGGCAAGATCAGCCCCCGGCAAGATCAGCCCCCGGCAAGATCGGCACCCGGCAAGATCCCACCGCTTCAGCACAGTGCCGTCGCTCCAGCGCAGCGACCAACCTGTCGTTTAGGGCTTGTCCTCCTGGTTGCGTGTCACGGCGCTGGCCGCAGAAGGGGTTAAGCGGTGCTGATGGGACGAGTCCTTTTCCCATCCCCAAGAAAGGCAGGGACACCTGTTCAGAGCATTGAATGCGTCTTGTCCTAAGACGTTTGTCCTAAGGCGTCAGTAGTAATCATGAGATACTGGTAATCATGAGATCCTGTAGATACTTTACACCTCTTGTACTTCGCCACTGTTGGAGACCCCTTGGACATATAAAAGGAGGCCCAAGGCGTGGCTACAGGGGGAGGGCGAGATCCCGATCCAGACTCGACCCATTCTGCATGCGTAGCTGCTACTGTAGCTCCCAGAACTGGGCCAAGAACATCCACAGTAATACAACCAAGCAGGAGTAGGGTTTTACGCTTCCGAGCGGCCCGAACCTGGGTAAATCCCCTCGCGTTGATCGTTAGTTCCGCTCTTTGTGCTGTCCTTTCTACCTTGCCGAACCGTAAAGGGATCCTTCGGTTCCATAGGTGTCGTTTCCCTGACAGTTTCCATAGCCTATATTGGTAGATATAAATTGTGGAAACGATAGTAAACAGTAGATGATGTTTGAAATTATTGTGCAACTTTTCTTGGCAGTACATGAAGTGTTGATTTATTCTTTTGTGTACTAACCTATCTCATGAGTTCTTTTCGAGTTTTGTGTGGATGAAGTTTTTGAGAATAGGTGAAACCGGGATATGAGAGGATTGAACGAGATACAAAAGCTCAAGCTTGGGGATGCCCAAGGCACCCCAAGTAAATATTTCAAGAAGTCTCAAGCATCTAAGCTTGGGATGCTACGCATCCCACCTCTCTTCGTCAACTATCGGTTAGCCTATGTGGAGCCTAAATTTTTATTCGTTCACATGACATGTGCTATTCTTGGAGTGCTATTTTTATTTTGCTTGCTGTTTAATAAAATACTCAGATCTGAAAATATTTATTGAGAGAGAGAGCCCTCACATAGCTACTTGATTGTCTACCTACTCATTGATCTTCACTTATATCTTTTGAGAGTAGTTTGATGTTTACTCATGTGCTTCACTTATATCCTAAGAGTAAATCGTGAATCAATTGAATATCATAAATCTGAAATTATCAATGTGCTTTATGCTTAGTAGTAGTTTCACATCTGGTTTAGTTAAAATCTATTGAAGTTTGACAATCACAATATTGGTCATACAAGCAATTCGTGAATGATTAGTATAAGGAAGAGAACTTTCACATACAAATATATTATCTTGGACATCTTCTATGATTGTGAATACCCATTAATTATTTTCAAACTTGAGCAAATTAGTTGAAGTTGGACAAGGAAGACAACGTAATGAGTCATGGTTGTGTATATTTGCATAGAAGTTATATTGTTATGGATCCTCCAACATGTGGTGCTTGTTTAGAACCTTTTGCTAGCCAACACTTCGTACTAAGTAGAGATACTACTTGTGCATCCAAATCCTTGAGCCAAGTTTCTTCCATAAGAGTTCGCCATACCTACCTATATATGGTATTTCACTGCCATTCCAAGTAAATTTGCATGTGCCACCTCTAAACATTCAAATAAACATCTCTTTTGTGTGCCTGGACTGCTCATGGAGCGACGGGGGGCGGTCAGTATCTTCCATGATAAGCGGGTTATTCTCATGATGAGTGTTTATTCACTCGTCCTTGCAAGAGAGGGGCGGTAATAGGGATTCCCAGTCCCGAAATAAAAAATGCAAATAATTAAACAAAACTCCCCCAGGAATGTTGTTGGTATGGACGGTACCCGTGGATTCCGCTAGCCGTGGAGTGTGTTTGTTGGTGGAGGGGGAGTAAACTTTACTTTTACCGCTTGGGAACCGCCGCTAATGTGTTTAACATGGAAGATATTGATAACTCTTGGTCGTAACGTTGACAGGAAGGGTGCACCTCCCAAAACTATATTCATCTCTGTTTTTAAACAATGAGCTCTGGCACCTTTGCAAATCCCTGCTCCCCTCTGCGAAGGGACAATCTATTTACTTTCATGTTATTTACTATTCATGTTGAGTCAACTTCTTATTCCAACCTCAGTCTATTAGTTGGCAAGCATCATGTGGTGGGGAAAGATCCAAACATATATATCCAGTCAAATATATTTGATCATGATTTATTATTGTTGACAATTATCTCTATGATAAATGAGTTGGTAGGGGAAACATTAAGCCCCTATCTTTCTCTGTGTTCGATGGATGCCTTTTGTTCTAAAAATATGCTTTGAGTACTAGCAATCATAGAAGACTATATGATGATTGAGTATGTGGAGCTCTTACTTAGACTTTGTTGAGAATAAGTTGAATTGGAATTGTTTGGTGACTAAGAACATAGGTTGTTAAGTTTCAAGAGAATTCATTGTTTGAACCATAACATGTGAATTGGTTGCTACTTTATCATGATGAGTTTTATGAGAAAGAGTTGCTATTATGATGCTAGGAAAAGTGGTTGAAATTATCATTGATCAAACTTATGCACTATGCTAGCATTCACACTTCATAAATTATTTCTTTTATCATTTACCTACTCAAGGACGAGCATGAATTAAGCTTGGGGATGCTGATACGTCTCCAACGTATCGATAATTTATGAAGTATTCGTGCCATATTCACCTATGTTTACAATACTTTTATATGATTTTGATGGATTTATTTAAAACTAACCCGGACTGACGTTGTTTTCAGCAGAACTACTGTGGTGTTGTTTTTTGTGCAGAAAATAAAAGTTCTCGGAATCGCCCGAAACTTTTTGGTGATTTTTTTTGGACCAAATAAGCAATATTGGAGCGAAGAACCACAAGAGAAGAGCCACGAGGTGGGCACAACCCACCAGGGCGCGCCAGGGGGCCCAGGCGCGCCCTAGTGTATCGTGCCCTCCTCGTGGTCCATCTTGGCGTGAAACCGACGCTCAAAAATCCTATAGATATAAAAACCATCAAAAATAACCCTAGACTCTCCGCTTCGCCGCTGCAATTCTCTGTATCGACGAAAAACCAATCTGGAGACGTTCCAGTACCCTGCCGGAGAGGAGAATCCATCTCCGGTGGCCATCTTCATCATCCCGGCGGAGGCCATGACATCGAGGGAATAGTCCACCCTCGGGGCTGAGGGTATGTACCAGTAGATATGTGTTCAATCTCTCTCTCTCGTGTTCTTGAGATGTCACGATCTTGATGTATCACGGGCTTTGTTAATATAGTCGGATCATATAATGTTATTCCCTTGCTATCATGTTGTGATGAATTGAATCTTTTCCTTTGAGATATCGTTATGTTGGATTGAATATTGGATTTGAGAACACTTGATATATGTCTTTCATGTGGATACCCGAGGTGACAATGCGGTCTTCTATTGATTCACTTGATATATGTTTTGGTACTCAACTTGCGGATTCCCGCGGTGACATTGGGGTAATCTATGCATAGGGGTTGATACACGTTCTTGTCCTACTTTCTCCGATAGAAATCTTGGGGCACTCTTTGAGGTTCGTTGTGTGGATTGAGTATTATGAATCTGAAATTGTTTGATGCGTATCGTATAATTAACTCATGGATACTTGTGGTGACATTAGAGTATCTAGGTGACATTAGAGTTGGTTGATGCGTATCATATGGTGTTATTCTAGTACGAACTCTAAGATAGATCGATCGGAAAGGATAACTTGGTGTTATCTTAGTACGAACTCTTGGATAGATCGATCGGAAAGAATAACTTTAAGGTGGTTTCGTACCCTACAAACAATTTCTTCTTATGTTCTCCGCTAGATAAGAACTTCGGAGTGAATCTTCGTTGCACGTTGAGGGATGGTTATGTGATCCAATTATATTAGCATCGTTGAAAGATTGCACTAGCGAAAGTACGGACCCTAGGCCTTGTTTTTAAGCATTGCAATACCATTTGTGCTCACTTTCGTTACTTGGTACCTTGCTGTTTTTATATTTTCAGATTACAAAAACCTATATCTACCATCCATATTGCACTTGTATCACCATCTCTTCGCCAAACTAGTGCACCTATACAATTTGCCATTGTATTGGGTGTGTTCGGGACACAAGAGATTTCTTGTATTTGATTGCAGGGTTGTTTGAGAGGGACCATCTTCATCCTACACCTTCCACGGATTGATAAACCTTAGGTCATGCCCTTGAGGGAAAATTGCTACTGTCCTACAAAACTCTGCGCTTGGAGGCCCAACAAAGTCTACAAGAATAAAGTTGCGTAGAAGACATCAAGCTCTTTTCTGGCGCCGTTGCCGGGGAGGTGAGTGCTTGAAGGTATATCTTTGGATCTTGCAATTAAATCTTTTAGTTTCTTGTTTTATCACTAGTTTGGTTTTATAAAAGAAAACTACAAAAAAATGGAGTTTAGGTTCCATCATTTGTTTCGTCTTTATAATGTCTTTCGTGAAAATAAGGATTCCGAAAATCTTATATTTACTAATTGGATGCACCAATAGAGGCTCCACGTCAATGCTCAAAAACTATGTGTATTGTCCATCGGATCTTCATATTAGCTATTAAGAACCATCAGATTAAGCAACGAAGAGTCCAAGGCCTTTGTCCTACATGTACACCTTTTTAGGTTTGTTTGGTGGAATAGGAATACCTCACACGGCCCAAAGGAAAAAAACACAACACAATGAAAGGAAAAAAACAACACAACACAATCAAACATAAGAATCAGCCCTTCGTATCCTTTTCTAGGGCAAAGAACAAGAACAAGACAAGAATGACAATATACCAAGCTCAATGAGGACGGAAAGAAACGTGCATCAGAATGTATGCACCGTCGCTCCTTATTTGTTCCCATATACTCCAAGTATGACCCAAGTATGACCAGCCGTAGCATCTGAATACACAACTATGGTTGACGCGTTGTACAGGCTAGCAGCAGCAAATCAGATTAGCCGGGAGCCTGGCAACGACCATCAAGCATACAGACGCGTAAGGTAATTATAGCAAATCAAAATCACCCACGGTGGTGAGCCGGCGGCCGGCCATAATCTTGGGGCCATGGAAGCGATGCTACAAGCAATAGGAAATATGGGACTGCTCAAGACCGCAATGCCGTACACTTTGTTCCGCAAGCCACGCTGTGATTTGCTCTTCCTCAAGACGGCGGTGTCGTACACATTGTTCCGCGAGCCATGCGGCGATGTTGGCGTGGGCACGACCAAGCTCCGATCCGTCATGATCAATAGGCCATGTAAGTCAAGATGTTTTTACATGCGTGATGTTTCTATATATAATAACACATATATATAATAGAAATTTGCACCATTCAATACCAGTAGTCTAGCACAGCGCCAAGCATATGTGAATTGACGAATAGAAATAGTCCCATAGAAATATGTGTTGGTTGATGTCGGAAAGTACATACTACATAACGGGGTACAAGTTCATCGCGGAGTGCAAGAGCATGGGGACGGATACATCTGAGGCCAAGCTCTTGACGTCAACCTTGCTCCAGATAGGGCTCCAGTGTTAGCCGCTATCGATCACTATCTCTCCTATGATACAACCATAATGAACACAAGAAAGCAAGATTTTTCAGTTGACAAATGCAGCACTGAGCCTTTTTTCAATACTATTTTGATCATAGTTTTTTGTATGAATATTCAAACACTAGATATTGTCTAACATTGGTAAGGCGAACAACTTTTGAACAAAAAAAATTATACAATTTCCACAAATAATTAGTTATCAATGACAGAGACGTACACTGTCTAAAACTTCATATATTTTGGAATAGTAAATGTATGTGGTGGAAGCTGTCAAACCACATTTAAAAGGTTAACAAAATCTCGAATGACTACAATAATAGGGTGATGTTGTAGAAGTGTATGAAATATCATAATCAAATTTAAATTTAGCTGGAGGCGCGTAACAAATCAGGAATAAATAGTAGTGAGCAGTACTATTAATGTCAAATTTGTTTCTTGCATACCTCCAGGAGGAACATGAGAAATAAATTTTAATTTTTGCATGTTTAGGTACCTTTACACTTCCTATATATCACTAGGTTTTGAGATTTAAAATAATAATTAAATTTTGTTTTACTATAATATGTCATTTCCACTAGCAATTTTTCCTTCAGAATGGAGGTCCTAATTAATATCTAAGCACAATCTTAGAGTGCAAACCTCTTGGGGAAAAGTAAGTTTGAACTTGAAACTGCAACTTTGTACGATGATATGAGGCCAGCCAAAGAATAGGAGATGGTACTGTAAATGTTATGTTTACTTTCACCATTAATATCTAGTTATGCTCAATTGGTACAGGAAGAAATTATGAAAATACACAATGAGAATTCCTTGAATGATGAGCATGATTGCAATGTTGTTAGTATGAATTCTATGAATATCCAAAATACTAATGATGATTGCACTAGTCATGATAAAAATGTTTCTTATAAGCATGTCAATTTTTCTGGAGTGCATAAAGTTGGTGAAGACGTGCCTTATAGGGATGATAGATTTTGTAAGAAGCACAAACATGATAGAACCAATTGTTTGCTCAAAGTGATAGATGAATTTGCTACGAAATTGTGTTCTCTTTGTCCTATTACTTGTGAACTTTGCAATAAAGTTGGTCATCTTAATTTCCAATGCAAACTTTTTCATGATCAAATCATGGCCAAATATTGTAATGACTTGATCACCCTTGAACTTTATGATGAGCTTTCTCTATTTTTTGGGAGTTAAGAATTGACACATAAAAATAGTTGGTTTGAAGTATTCATTCTCACGGACGCAATTGAAACTAATCTAAAAAATATCTATATGTTTTGCATGGTAAATTGCAATGAGAATGCTTATATTGCCAACTATAGAAAGATGGGAAAACCAATGGAATATAAAAGGAATACTAATGAAAGGGTAAAGAATTCCACTTTGCCTCCTATTGTCTCTCATAATGTAATAGGTGATGAGGAGGAGCTCCCTATTCAACCAATCTCATCAATAAGAAGGTCAAAGAAATTAATTAAACCCACACATGATGTGGTGAAGAAGAAGAAAAGAAGAAAGAGTAGAGGTAAAAAGGTATCTCTCTCAAATGATGTTTCTCCTATTATTGTTATGCCTCAAGAGGATGAATCAAAAATAATTATGGAAGCCGATACACTTGATGATGATTTTGTTATGCCTATTGCCTGTTGTGATGACTATGATTGGGAAGATAATGATGATTCTTATAATCTTGAAAATGTTTTTGGCACAAACTTGGTAAATTATGATGATAATAATTGTTATGCTATTGGTGCTATTCATACTATTGATGATGAGAGTGTTCTTGAGGATACACGGGAATTTCGTCTAGTCACTTTTATCATCTTGGTTTGATTTGTGTTCGCTACTTTGATAATTTGATATGTGGGTGGACCGGTGCTTGGGTTCTGTTCTTACTTGAACAACCTCCCACTTATGATTAACCCCCTCGCAAGCATCCGCAACTACGACAAAAGTTTTAAGATAAAATCTAACCATAGCATTAAACGTTTGGATCCAAATCAACGCCTTACGAAGTAGCGCATAAACTAGGGTTTAAACTTCTGTCACTCTAGCAACCCATCATCTAATAACTACTCCACAAAGCATACCCTTAGGCCCATGAATGGTGAAGTATCATGTAGTCGACGTTCACATGACACCACTAAGGGAATCACAACATACATATCATCAAAATATCGAACACATATCAAATTCACATGATTACTCGCAACATGACTTCTCCCGTGACCTCAAGAACAAAGGTAACTACTCAAAAATAATAATCATGCCCAAGATCAGAGGGGTATTGAATAGCATAATAGATCTGAACATATAATCTTGCACCAAATAAACCATATAGTAATCAACTACGCAAGGTAATCAACACTACTAGTCACCCACAGGTACCAATCTGAGGTTCCGGTACAAAGATTGAACACAAGAGATGAACTAAGGTTTGAGAGAAGATGGTGCTGTTGAAGATGTTGATGAAGATTGGCCTCCCAAAGATGAGAGGGGTGTTGGTGATGACGATAGCTTCGATTTCCCCCTCCGGGAGGGAAGTTCCCCCGGCGGAATTGCTCCGCCGGAGGGCAAAAGTGTTCCTGCCTAAGTTCCGCCTCGAGGCGGCGGCGCTTCGTCCCGAAAGTCCTCCTCTGATTTTTTCTAGGTCAAGAGTGACCATATACCAGAAGATGGGCACCGGAGGTGGGCCGAGGTGGCCACAACCCATCAGGGCGCGCCCAGGGGGGCCTGGCGTGCCTTGGTGGGTTGTGCCCACCTGGCAGGCCCCCTCCGGTAGTTTTCTGCTCCAGTATTTTTTATTAAATGTAAAAATAATCTCCGTAAAATTTCAGATTCATTGGAGTTGTGCAGAATAGGTATCTCTGACGTGCTTTTCTTAGGTCCAGAATTCCAGTTGTCGGTATTCTCCCTCTTTGTGTAAACCTTGCATATTATGAGAGAAAAGGCATTACAATCACTCCCCAAGGCATTATTATTCAACAAAACAAAGTAAATAACAGTAGGAAATCATGATGCAAAATGGACGTATCAACTCCCCAAGCTTAGACCTCGCTTGTCCTCAAGCGAAAGCCGATATTGAAAAGCATGGCCACATGGTTTGAGAGAGAGGTGTCGATAAAAACAAAATACGAACATAGAAGCATCATGCTTATTAGTATAACAGCAATAGCTTCTCATGAACAAGTCACAATTCATCACAACATATAATTATGAAGCATAAACCTTATTGGGAACCAACAAACTTTGTTCTCGGTCAACTTTGCAACTACAATTCATCATATTTTCAGGAAGGGTCTCATGTAGGAGCCTTTTGGCAAGTCCACATACTCAACCATCATTTAGTCTTCTATGATTGCTAACATTCACGGCATACCCATGAACAAAAAGTTTCAACCGGACACATAGGAAGATAGGGGCTTATAGTTTCGCCTCCCAACTTACTCACCTCAAGGGTGATGTCAACAATAATAACTCATGCCCACCCATATCCAACTGGATATGTGTGCCTAGATCTTTCCTCACCACATGATGCTTGCAAAAGAAAAAGTAAAAAGGAATAGGGAATAATACTTTGACTCATGCATAAAAGTAAATACATAAAAGTAAAAGATAGGCCCTTCATAGAGGGAAGCAGAGGTAGTCATGCGCTTATTGGTTTGTATGCCCAATCCCTTAATGTAAAAGAACGTCACGCTATATTGCCCCCTATGATAGCAACCTTTATTATGCAGTCCGTCGCTTTTATTACTTTGCTATCATAAGTTCATATAGCGCTCAATTTTCTCTTACACTAATTGATCAAAACACTTTTACAAGCAATTTTTATTACCTTGTTGCACCGATGACAACTTACTTGAAGGATCTTTCTCGATCCATAGGTAGGTATGGTGGACACTCAAATAAAGAATTTGGGTTTGGGTTTTTGGATGCACAAGTAGTATCTCTACTTAGTGCGGAATTTTTGGCTAGCAAAGATATTGAGAAAGCACCACATGTTAAAGGATCTATGACAATATAACTTCTATGTGGATATGAACAAACATAAATCATTACGTTGTCTTCCTTGTCCAACATCAACAATTTTTACATATAATATTTGATGAGGGCTCACAATCATAAAAGACGTCCAAGATGGTGTATTTGCATGTGAATCTTCTCTTCCCTTATTAATTCTTTCATGAATTGCATCATTGACCAATGCTATGTTTGTCAATCTCCAATAAATTTTACTACTTATACTTTTCCTTATGTGATGTCATTACTCACCATGATATTAGCATATGATCCTTTTCATTTATTTTTGTTTCCTTTTATTTTGATTGCAACAAGAAAGTAGAGAGACAAAAACTCAAACTAAACTTTATTATATAGCTCTCACACGATTACATAGATAGATAGGCCACGAAACTAACACACGAAAATAGATCATGCTAAACTTTCATTCAACTAAAACAAAGGGAAACTAAAGATCAAACTAAAATAGGTAAAGGTGAATAAAAGTGGTGGTGATACGATACCGGGGCACCTCCCCCAAGCTTGGCTCAAGCCAAGGGGAGTGCCCATACCCGTGTGCTTAAGTCTCCTTTGGTGGTGGTGATGAAGAAGATGGTCGTGTTGAGGAAGCCTTCTTCTTCAACTTATATTTAAGCA
Organism: Elymus sibiricus; assembly: GCA_039707655.1. Lineage (NCBI taxonomy): Eukaryota > Viridiplantae > Streptophyta > Magnoliopsida > Poales > Poaceae > Elymus > Elymus sibiricus. The sequence goes on along the minus strand of CM077667.1, from coordinate 137,566,642 downwards.
TAAAGTTTTCCTCCCTTAGATCATCGTTCTCCAACTCAAGCTTTAATATCTTTTTGCACAATGCCGCCTTGCTCTCCTGCAGAAAACGAGATGGGATAAATTGGACCTTAGGTTTGTATCTTCTAGGGAGACTTGATTTCTTAAACTCCACATGCATGTCTCCGGGTTGAGGTCATGGATCATCCTCTTCCTCAGAGCTATCATCCTTTACTTCCTTCATGGTAGCATCTTCTTCTTCCTCCGAGGTCCAAAGATAAGGGTAAATTTCCCTAAAGATCTTTGGGTCTGAAACGTAGGGATCAACATGGTTCTCCCCCTCCGAATCTTGAGACGACATATTTTTAGATCTGTCAGGAAACAGCACGAAACAAGAACAGAGGATTTTTCTGCGATGCGGTCGTCAAACAGTCGAGGGTATATATAGAGAATTTTTATTCTTGGGAAACAAGTATATCGAAGGAAAACGGAGTCGGGAAGGCATCCGAGGTGGGCACAACCCACCAGGGCACGCCCTGGTGTATCGTGCTCACCTCGATCACCTTCCGGTTTATTTCTTTATTTCCAAAATTCTAAAATATTCCAAAACTGACAAAAATTATTTTTGCGGATTTTTCGGAGTCCGTTTACTTACCGTATCACGTACCTCCTATTTTTAAGAATTCTGGAGTGTTCCGGAAGGTTTCTTTTATGTGTTCCCCCGGTGTCATGGTTTGGATAACATTGCTTTCAATGTTAATAGGCGTACCAGAGATATAATGCTTAATTCTTTGTCCATTGACCACCTTCGGGTTAGTATCGGCGTTATTAATCTTGACAGCTCCAGAACGATAAACCTCTTCGATAATATATGGTCCTTCCCATTTTGAGAGAAGCTTTCCTGCAAAAAATCTTAAACGAGAGTTGAACAAAAGAACATAATCTCCTATTTTGAATTCCCGCTTTTGGATTCTTTTGTCATGCCATCTTCTTGCTTTTTCTTTGAATAGCCTAGCATTTTCATATGATTGGGTTCTCCATTCATCTAGTGAGCTAATATCAAATAACCTCTTCTCACCGGCATGTTTGAAATCAAAGTTGAGTTCTTTAATTGCCCAAAATGCTTTGTGTTCTAATTCTAGAGGCAAATAACAAGCTTTCCCATACACCATTTTATATGGAGACATACCCATAGGATTTTTATAAGCTGTTCTATAGGCCCAAAGTGCATCATCTAATTTCTTAGACCAATTCTTACGAGACCTATTGATAGTTTTTTGTAATATTAATTGTATTACTCTGTTGCTAAGTTCAACTTGACCACCAGATTGAGGATGATAGGCTGATGCAATTCTATGGTTAACATCATATTTAGCAAGCATCTTACGGAAAGCACCATGGATAAAGTGTGAACCACCATCGGTCATTAAATATCTAGGGACTCCAAACCTCGGGAAGATAACCTCTTTAAGCATTTTAATAGAGGTGTGGTGATCAGCACTACTAGTTGGAATAGCTTCTACCCACTTAGTGACATAATCAACCGCAACTAAAATATGAGTGTATCCGTTGGAGGAAGGAAAAGGCCCCATATAATCAAAACCCCAAACGTCAAATGGTTCGACAACAAGTGAATAATTCATAGGCATTCCCTGATGCTTACCGATATTACCAATTCTTTGACATTCATCACAAGACAATACAAACTTACGGGCATCCTTGAAGAGAGTAGGCCAATAAAAACCAGATTGCAATACCTTGTGAGCAGTTCTATCTCCCGCACGATGCCCTCCATAAGCTTTGGAATGACATTTCCATAGGATTTGTTTCTGTTCATGCTCAGGTACACAACGTCTAATAATACCATCTACTCCTTTATAAAGGTGTGGGTCATCCCAAAAGTAATGCCTCAAGTCATAGAAGAATTTTCTCTTTTGTTGGTAAGTGAAGCTAGGTGGTATATATTTAGCGACAATGTAGTTAGCATAATCAGCATACCAGGGTGTGTTTTGTGAAACACTTATTGCAGCTAACTGTTCGTCAGGGAAACTATCATCAATAGGTAGTGGGCCATAAAGAATATTTTCTAACCTAGACAAGTTATCCGCTACGGGGTTCTCAGCTCCATTCCTATCAATGATGTGTAAGTCAAATTCTTGAAGCAAGAGAACCCACCTAATGAGTCTAGGTTTAGCATCTTTCTTTTCCATAAGGTATTTTATAGCAGCATGATCGGTGTGAACAATAACTTTGGAGTCAACAATATAGGATCTAAATTTATCACAAGCAAACACAACTGCTAAAAATTCTTTTTCAGTAGTAGCATAGTTTCGTTGAGCACAGTCTAGAGTTTTACTAGCATAATGGGTAACATTCAATTTCTTATCAACTCTTTGTCCTAGGACAGCACAAACAGCATAATCACTAGCATCACACATAATTTCAAAAGGCAAGTTCCAATCAGGTGGTTGAATGATAGGTGCAGAGGTTAAGGCTTTCTTGAGTGTTTCGAAGGCTTCAACACAATCATCATCAAAAACAAAAGGAATATCCTTTTGCAAAAGATTAGTAAGAGGCCTAGAAATTTTAGAGAAGTCTTTAATGAACCTCCTATAGAAACCAGCATGACCAAGGAAACTGTGAATACCTTTAATATCTTTAGGGCATGGCATTTTCTCAATTGCGTCAACTTTAGCTTTATCCACCTCAATACCTCGTTCGGATATTTTATGCCCCAAGACAATGCCTTCATTAACCATAAAGTGGCACTTCTCTCAATTCAGGACAAGATTAGTTTGTTCACATTTCTGCAAAACTCGATCAAGGTTGCTTAAGCAATCATTAAAAGAAGTTCTGTAAACGGAAAAATCATCCATGAAAACCTCCATAATCTTTTCACAAAAATCAGAGAATATAGTAGTCATACATCTTTGAAAGGTAGCAGGTCCATTGCATAAACCAAAAGGCATACGTCTATAAGCATAGGTTCCAAAAGGGCAAGTAAAGGTGGTTTTCTCTTGATCGGATTGTGACACAGGTATTTGAGAGAAACCATAATATCCATCTAGGAAACAAAAGTGTGCGTGCTTAGATAGTCTTTCAAGCATTTGATCAATGAATGGTAGAGGGTAATGATCTTTCCTAGTAGCTTTATTTAATTTTCTAAAATCAATTACCATTCTATAGCCAATGACAATTCTTTGTGGAATGAGTTCATTCTTATCATTGGGAACAACAGTAATACCTCCTTTCTTAGGGACATAATGAACGGGACTTACCCATCTACTATCAGCTATGAGATAGATTATACCTGCTTCCAGAAGCTTTAATATTTCAGTTCTTACCACTTCTTTCATCTTAGGATTCACTCGCCGTTGGTGATCAACAACGGGTTTAGCATCATGTTCCATATTAATCTTGTGCTGACATAGAGTGGGACTAATGCCCTTAAGATCATCAAGAGTATATCCAATAGCAGCCCGGTGCTTCCTCAAAACTTTCAATAATCTCTCTTCTTCATGTTCTGAAAGGTTAGCACTAATAATAACAGGATATATCTTTTTCTCATCAAGATAAGAATACTTCAAAGTGTCAGGCAATTGTTTCAATTCAAACATAGGATCACCTTTAGGTGGAGGAGGTCCTCCAAGAGTTTCAATAGGCAGATTATATTTCAGGAGAGGTTGTTGTTCAAAGAAATTTTTATCTATCTCATTTCTTTCACGAGAGTGCATATCATTTTCATGGTCAAGCAAATATTGTTCTAATGGATCGGTGGGAGGTACGGCAATAGAATAAAGACCAATTATTTCATCTTTACTAGATAACGCTTTATCACGGGGTTGTCTACTAAACTTGGAAAAATTAAACTCATGAGACACATTACCAAAACTGGCACCGACAGTTTGTTTTTCACAATCTATCTTAGCAATGACGGTGCTCAAGAAAGGTCTACCAAAGATAATGGGACAAAAGTCATCTTGCGGGGAACAGAGGACTAGAAAATCAGTAGGGTATTTCACCTTCCCGCACAAGACTTCAACATCTCTAACAATCCCAAGTGGTGTGATAGTGTCTCTATTAGCAAGTTTAATAGTAACATCAATGTCTTCCATTTCAGCAGGTGCTATTTCATCCATAATTTCTTGGTATAGAGTAAATGGGATAGCACTCACACTAGCACCCAAATCACATAAACCATCATAGCAATGATCTCCTATTTTGACTAAGACAACAGGCAGGCCATCTATGGGTCTATGTTTATCTTTTTCATCGGGTTTAGCAATTCTAGCAGCTTCATCACAAAAGTAGATAACATGCCCATCAATATTTTCTACCAAGAGATCTTTGGCCATAGCAATACTAGGTTCTACTATCATTTTCTCAGGGGGTTTAGGTGCTCTTATATTACTTTTACAAACCACAGATGATACCTTAGCATTTTCCTTTATCCTAACAGGGAAAGGTGGTTTTTCAATATAAGCGGTAGGCACAACTGGATCAACATTAAAAAAGATGGTATCTTCTTTAGCTATGACCGGTTCTTTAATTTCTTCTTTAATAGGGGGATGATATTTAAACCACTTCTCCTTAGGGAGGTCAACATGAGTAGCAAATGCTTCGCAGAAAGAGGCTACTATCTCAGAGTCAAGTCCATATTTAGTGCTAAACTTATGAAAAGTATCTGTATTCATAAAAGATTTAACGCAATCAAATTCAAGTTTTATACCTGACTCATTACCTTCGTCGAGTTCCCAATCTTCAGAGTTGTGTTTAATTCTTTCTAAGAGATCCCATTTGAAGTCAATAGTCTTCTTCATATAAGAACCAGCACAAGAAGTATCGAGCATGGATTGATCATTATGAGAAAGCCGAGCATAAAAATTCTGAATGATAACTTCTCTCGGAATGTCATGATTGGGGCATGAATATAACATTGACTTAAGCCTCCCCCAAGCTAGAGCGATACTTTCTCCTTCACGAGGCCAAAAATTATATATATAATTCCGATCACGATGAACTAGATGCATGGGATAAAACTTTTGATGGAATTCCAATTGCAAACGATTCCAGTTCCAAGATCCAAGATCATCACATAGCCTATACCATGTCAATGCTTTTCCCTCCAAAGATAAAGGGAAAACCTTCTTCTTAGCTTCATCTCCGCGTAAACCTGCAAGCTTAAATAATCCACAAATTTCGTTCACATATAAGAGGTGCATATCAGGATGTTCAGTTCCATCTCCTGCATAAGGTTTAGCAAGCAGTTGTTATAACATACTAGAAGGAATTTCATAAGTAACATTTTCAGTAGGTGCTGTAGGTTGAGGGGCAACAAATTGTGGTTCCGGTCGAGGTGAAGATACCCCGAACAAACCCCTCAAAGGATTGTTTTCCATAGTAGCAAGCAGCAATAAATTTCAACACGTAGTATAAGTTTTTCCTTACCGATTTCCACTTGCCAAGAGCGCTTCACTCCCCGGCAACGGCGCCAGAAAAGAGTCTTGATGACCCACAAGTATAGGGGATGAATCGTAGTCCTTTCAATAAGTAAGAGTGTCGAACTCAATGAGGAGCGGAAGGAAATGACAAGCGGTTTTCAGCAAGGTAATTTCTGCAAGCACTGAAATTGTAGGTAACAGATAGTTTGATAGCAAGATAATTGGTAACAAGCAAGTAACGGAAACGGTCAACAAGGTGCAGCAAGGTAGCCCAATCCTTTTGAGGCAAAGGACAGGCCAGAACAATCACTAGTATTAGGCAAAGTGTTCTTGAGGATACACGGGAATTTTGTCTAGTCACTTTTATCATGTTGGTTTGATTCGTGTTCGCTACTTTGATAATTTGATATGTGGGTGGACCGGTGCTTGGGTGTTGTTATTACTTGAACAACCTCCCACTTATGATTAACCCCCTCGCAAGCATCCGCAACTACGACAAAAGTTTTAAGATAAAATCTAACCATAGCATTAAACGTTTGGATCCAAATCAGCCCCTTACGACGTAGCGCATAAACTACGGTTTAAGCTTCTGTCACTCTAGCAACCCATCATCTAATAACTAATCCACAATGCATCCCCTTAGGCCCATGAATGGTGAAGTGTCATGTAGTCGATGTTCACATGACACCACTAAGGGAATCACAACATACATGTCATCAAAATATCGAACACATATCAAATTCACATGATTACTCGCAACATGACTTCTCCCGTGAACTCAAGAACAAAGGTAACTACTCACAAATAATAATCATGCTCAAGATCAGAGGGGTATTGAATAGCATAATAGATCTCAACATATAATCTTCCACCAAATAAACCATATAGTAATCAACTACGCAAGGTAATCAACACTACTAGTCACCCACAGGTACCAATCTGAGGTTCCAGTACAAAGATTGAACACAAGAGATGAACTAGGGTTTGAGAGGAGATGGTGCTGTTGAAGATGTTGATGAAGATTGGCCTGCCAAAGATGAGAGGGTTGTTGGTGATGACGATGCCTTCGATTTCCCCCTCCGGGAGGGAAGTTCCCCCGGAGGAATCGCTCCGACGGAGGGCAAAAGTGCACCTGCCCAAGTTCCGCCTCGAGACGGCGGCGTTCCATCCCGAAAGTCCTCTCCTAATTTTTTCTATGTCAAAAGACCTTAAGTACCGGAAGATGGGCACCGGAGGTGGGTCGGGCTGGCCACAACCCACCAGGGCGCGCCTGGGGGGCCTCGCGCGCCCTGGTGTCTTGTGGTCACCAGGTGGCCCCCCTCCGGTAGTCATTTGCTCCAGTATTTTATATATATTCCAAAATAATTCTCCGTGAAGTTTCAGCTTATTTGGAGATGTGAAGATTAGGTGTCTCTTATATGCTTTTTCAGGTCCAGAATTCCAGCTGCCGGCATTCTCCCTCTTTGTGTAAACCTTGCATATTATGAGAGAAAAGGCATTAGAATTACTCCATAAAGCATTATTATGCATAAAAACATTGTAAATAACAGTAGGAATTCATGATGCAAAATGGACGTATCAAATCCCCCAAGCTTAGACCTCGCTTGTCCTCAAGCGAAAGCCGATATCAAAAAACATGTCCACATGGTTTGAGAGAGAGGTGTCGATAAAAACAAAATACGGACATAGTAGCATCATGCTTATTATCATAGCAGCAACAAACTTTATCATACAACTTATTCATATAACATTTATTATATAACTTCAGCATATAACTTCTCATGAACAAGTAACAATTCATCACAACACAGAAGTATAAAGCATAAACCTTATTGAAAACCAACAAACTATGTTCTCAGTCAACTTTGCAACTACAATTCATCATGTTTTCAGGAAGGGTCTCATGTCGGAGCCTTTTGGCAAGTCCACATACTGAACCATCATTTAATCTTCTATGATTGCTAACACTCACAACATACCCATGAGCAAAAAGTTTCAACCGGACACATAGAAAGATAGGGGCTTATAGTCTTGCCTCCCAACGTATTCACCTCAAGGGTGATATCAACAATAATAGCTCATGCTCACTCATATTCAACCGGATATATGTGCCTAGATCTTTCCTCACCACATGATGCTTGCAAAAAGAATACTTTGACTCTTGCATAAAAGTAAATACATAAAAGTAAAAGATAGGCCCTTCGCAGAGGGAAGCAGAGGTTGTCATGCACTTTTTGGTTTGTATGCCAAATCCCTTAATGCAAAAGAACGTCATGTTATATTGCCCCTTATGATAGCAACCTTTATTATGCAGGCCATCACTTTTATTACTTTGCCATCACAAGTTCGTACAACGCTCAATTTTCTCTTACACTAATTGATCAAACACATTTAGAAGCAATTTTTATTGCCTTAGTGCACCGATGACAACTTACTTGAAGGATCTTACTCTATCCATAGGTAGGTATGGTGGACTCTCAAAACATGAGTTTGGGTTTAGGGTTTTTGGATGCACTAGTAGTATCTCTACTTAGTGCAGAATTTTTGGCTAGCAAAGATATTGAGCAAGCACCACATGTTGAAGGATCTATGACAATATAACTTCTATGTGAATATGAACTAACATAAATCATTACGTTGTCTTCCTTGTCCAATGTCAACAATTTTGGCATTTAATATTTAATGGGGGCTCACAATCATAAAAGATGTCCAAGATATTGTATTTGCATGTGAATCTTCTCTTCTCTTATTAATTCTTTCATGAATTGCATCATTGACCAATGCTATGTTCGTCAATCTCCAATAAATTTTACCACTTATACTTTTCCTTATGTGATGTCATTACTTACCATAAGATTACCATATAATCCTTTTCATTTATTTACTTTTTATTTTGATTGCAACAAGAAAGTAAAGAAGCAAAAGCTCAAACAAAACTTTATTATATAACTCTCACTCGATTACATAGATAGATAGATCACGAAACTAGCACTCGAAAATAGATTATACTAAACTTTTTATTCAACTAGATCACGAAAGAGCTAATGATCGAACTAAAATAGGGGAAAGGTAAATAAAAGTGATGGTGATACGATACCGGGGCATCTCCCCCAAGCTTGGCACAAGCCAAGGGGACTGCCCATACCCGTGTACTCAAGTCTCCTTTGGTGGTGAAGATGATGAAGGTGATAGTGATGAAGTGTCACACTTTAGCCTCAATAGGTACTCCAATTTACGAATGACGCTCCGAAGGGTGATGATGTGCTCCTCTAACAAAATATTTTCACGAGTGAGAAATTTATTCTGAACACAAACAACTTCGAAAGCCCTAAAAGCTTCAATTTCAGTGGGGTGAGATGATTGTAATAAGGTCGAAGGATATCTTCTTCTTCCTCCTCTTCTATTGGCATGGATTGCCCTCCTTCTTGAGCTTGATCCCTCATAGCTTCCTTGCCCTTGTCTTCATTGTTGGCTTCTTTTGGCTCATCTCTCTTCAGCTCCATCTTCATCAACCAAGCATCTTCTTCTACGTTATTGGAGGAGGGAGAAGACATGATGCCTGGCTTGATAGATCTGATAGGAAAACAGCACGAAACAAGAACAGGGGATTTTTCTGCGATGCGGTCGTCAAAACAATCGGGGGTATATATAAATATTTTTTTATCTTGGGAAGCAACAATATGGAAGGAAAACGGAGTCGGGAAGGTGCCCGAGGGGGGGCACAACCCACCAAGGCGCGCCAGGCAGGGCAGGCGCGCCCTGGTGTATCATGCTCACCTCGTTTCCTTTCCTGTTTATTTCTTATTTATCCTAATTTTTGTAATATTCCAAAAGTAACAGAAAATATTTTTGTGGATTTTTTGGAGTCCGTTTACTTACCGTATCACGTACCTCCTCTTTTTCAGGATTTTGGAGTGTTCTGAAAGGTTTCTTTTATTTGTTCCTCCGGTGTCATGGTTTGGATAATATTGCTCTCAACATTAATAAGCGTACCTGAGATATAGTGTTTAATTCTTTGTCCATTGACCACCTTCATGTTAGTACCTTCGGCATTATTAATCTTGATAGCTCCAGAACGATAAACCTCTTCGATAATATATGGTCCTTCCCATTTGGAAAGAAGCTTTCCTGCAAAAAAATCTAAAACGAGAGTTGTACAAAAGAACATGTTCTCCAACTTTGAATTCCCGCTTTTGGATTCTTTTGTAATGCCATCTTTTAACCTTTTCTTTGAACAGTTTGGCATTTTCATAACGTTGGGTTCTCCATTCATCTAGTGAGCTAATATCAAATAACCTCTTTTCACCAGCAAGTTTGAAATCATAATTGAGTTCTTTAAAATGCTTTATGTTCTAACTCTAGAGGCAAATGACAAGCCTTTCCATATACCATTTTGTATGGAGACATACCCATAGGATTTTTATAAGCTGTTCTATAGGCCCAAAGTGCATCATCTAGTTTTTTGTAATATTAATTTTATTTCTCTATTGCTAAGTTCAACTTGACCACTAGATTGAGGATGATAGGGCGATGCAATTCTATGGTTAACATCATATTTAGCAAGCATTTGACGGAAAGCACCATGAATAAAGTGTGAACCACCATCAGTCATTAAGTATCTAGGGACTCCAAACCTCGGGAAAATAACTTCTTTAAGCATTTTAATGGAGGTGTTATGATCAACACTACTAGTTGGAATAGCTTCTACCCACTTAGTAACATAATCAACAACAACCAAAATATGAGTATACCCATTAGAGGAAGGAAAAGGTCTCATATAGTCAAAACCCAAAACATCAAATGGTTCCACAACAAGTGAATAATTCATAGGCATTTCCTGACGCTTACCGATATTACCAATTCTTTGACATTCATCACAAGATAAGACAAGCTTACGAGCATCTTTGAAGAGAGTAGGCCAATAAAAACCAGATTGCAATACATTGTGAGCAGTTCTATCTCCCGCATGATGTCCTCCATAGGCTTCGGAATGACATTTCCATAGGATTTGTTCCTGTTCATGCTCAGGTACACAACGTCTAATAATACCATCTACCCGTTCTTTATAAAGATGTGGGTCATCCCAAAAGTAATGTCTTAAATCATAGAAGAATTTTTTCTTTTGTTGGTACGTGAAACTAGGTGGTATATATTTAACAACAATGTAGTTAGCATAATCAGCATACCAAGGAGTGTTTTGAGAAACATTTATTGCAGCTAATTGTTCATCAGGAAAACTATCATCAATAGGTAGTGGGTCATCAAGAATATTTTCTAACCTAGACAAGTTATCAGCTACGGGGTTCTCAGCTCCTTTCCTATCAGTGATATGTAAATCAAATTCTTGAAGCAAGAGAACCCACCTAATGTGTCTAGATTTAGCATCTTTCTTTTCCATAAGATATTTTATAGCAGCATGATCACTGTGAACAATAACTTTGGAATCAACAATGTAAGATCTAAATTTATCACAAGCAAAAACAACTGCTAAAAATTCTTTTTCAGTAGTAGCATAATTTCTTTGGGCACTGTCTAGAGTTTTCCTAGCACAATGGATAACATTTAATTTCTTATCAACTCTTTGTCCTAGAACAGCACAAACAGCATAATCACTAGCATCACACATAATTTCAAAAGGCAAGTTCCAATCAAGTGGTTGAACAATAGGTGCAGAAGTTAAGACTTTCTTGAGTGTTTTGAAGGCTTCTACACAATCATCATCAAAAACAAATGGAATATCCTTTTGCAAAAGATTAGTAAGAGGCCTAGAAATTTTAGAGAAGTCTTTAATAAACCTCCTATAGAAACCAGCATGACCAAGGAAACTCCGAATACCTTTAATATCTTTAGGACATGTCATTTTCTCAATTGCATCAACTTTAGCTTTATCCACCTCAATACCTCGTTCAGATATTTTATGCCCCAAGACAATACCTTCATTAACCATAAAGTGTCACATCTCCCAATTCAAGACGAGATTAGTTTGTTCACATCTCTGCAAAACTCGATCAAGGTTGCTTAACCAATCATCAAAAGAAGTTTTGTAAACAAAAAAACCATCCATGAAAACCTCCACAATCTTTTCACAAAAATCAGAGAATATAGCAGTCATACATCTTTGAAAGGTAGCCGGTGCATTGCATAAACCAAAAGGCATACGTCTATAAGAATAGGTTGTAAAAGGACAAGTAAAGGTGGTTTTCTCTTGATCAGGTTGTGATACAGGTGATACGTCCATTTTGCATCATGATTTCCTACTATTATTTACTTTGTTTTGTTGAATAATAATGCCTCGGGGAGTGATTCTAATGCCTTTTCTCTCATAATATGCAAGGTTTACACAAATAGGGAGAATACCGGCAGCTGGAATTCTGGACCTAAGAAAAGCATGCCGGAGATACCTATTCTGCACAACTCCAATGAAGCTGAAATTTTACGGAGATTATTTTTACATTTAATAAAAAATACTGGAGCAGAAAACTACCGGAGGGGGCCTGTCAGGTGGGCACAACCCACCAGGGCGCGCCAGGCCCCTCTGGGCGCGCCCTGATGGGTTGTGGCCACCTCGGCCCACCTCCGGTGCCCATCTTTTGGTATATGGTCACTCTTGACCTAGAAAAAATCAGAGGAGGACTTTCGGGACGAAGCACCGCCGCCTCTAAGCAGAACTTGGGCAGGAGCACTTTTGCCCTCCAGCGGAGCGATTCCGCCAGGGGAACTTCCCTCCCGGAGGGGGGAAATCGAAGCTATCGTCATCACCAACATCCCTCTCATCTTTGGGAGGCCAATCTTCATCAACATCTTCAACAGCACCATCTCCTCTCAAACCCTAGTTCATCTCTTGTGTTCAATCTTTGTACCGGAACCTCAGATTGGTACCTGTGGGTGACTAGTAGTGTTGATTACCTTGCGTAGTTGATTACTATATGGTTTATTTGGTGGAAGATTATATGTTCAGATCTATTATGCTATTCAATAACCCTCTGATCTTGAGCATGATTATTATTTGTGAGTAGTTACCTTTGTTCTTGAGGTCACGGGAGAAGTCATGTTGCGAGTAATCATGTGAATTTGATATGTGTTCGATATTTTGATGACATGTATGTTGTGATTCCCTTAGTGGTGTCATGTGAACGTCGACTACATGAAACTTCACCATTCATGGGCCTAAGGGGATGCATTGTGGAGTAGTTATTAGATGATGGGTTGCTAGAGTGACAGAAGCTTAAACCGTAGTTTATGCGCTACTTCGTAAGCGGCTGATTTGGATCCAAACGTTTAATGCTATGGTTAGATTTTATCTTAAAACTTTTGTCATAGTTACGGATGCTTGCGAGGGGGTTAATCATAAGTGGGAGGTTGTTCAAGTAAGAACAAAACCCAAGCACCGGTCCACCCACATATCAAATTATCAAAGTAGCGAACACGAATCAAACCAACATGATAAAAGTGACTAGACAAAATTCCCGTGTATCCTCAAGAACACTTTGCCTATTACTAGTCATTGTTCTAGCCTGTCCTTTGCCTCAAAAGGATTGGGCTACCTTGCTGCACCTTGTTTACCGTTACTGTTACTTGCTTGTTACCAATTATCTTGCTATCAAACTATCTGTTACCTACAATTTCAGTGCTTGCAGAAATTACCTTGCTGAAAACCGCTTGTCATTTCCTTCTGCTCCTCATTGAGTTTGACACTCTTACTTATCGAAAGGACTATGATTCATCACCTATACTTGTGGGTCATCAAGACTCTTTTCTGGCGCCGTTGCCGGGGAGTGAAGCGCTCTTGGTAAGTGGAAATCGGTAAGGAAAAACTTATACTACGTGTTGAAATTTATTGCTGCTTGCTACTATGGAAAACAATCCTTTGAGGGGTTTGTCCGGGGAATCTTCACCTCGACCGGAACCACAATTAGGTGCCCCTCAACCTACAGCACCTACTGAAAATGTTACTTATGAAATTCCTTCAGGTATGTTAGAACAACTGCTTGCTAAACCTTATGCAGGAGATGGAACTGAACATCCTGATATGCACCTCTTATATGTGAACGAAATTTGTGGATTATTTAAGCTTGCAGGTTTACCCGGAGATGAAGTTAAGAAGAAGGTTGTCCCTTTATCTTTGGAGGGAAAAGCATTTACATGGTATAGGCTATGTGATGATCTTGGATCGTGGAACTGGAATCGTTTGCAATTGGAATTCCACCAAAAGTTTTATCCCATGCATCTAGTTCATCGTGATCGGAATTATATATATAATTTTTGGCCTCGTGAAGGAGAAAGTATCGCTCTAGCTTGGGGGAGGCTTAAGTCAATGTTATATTCATGCCCCAATCATGACATTCCGAGAGAAGTTATCATTTAGAATTTTTATGCTCGGCTTTCTCATAATGATCAATCCATGCTCGATACTTCTTGTGCTGGTTCTTATATGAAGAAGACTATTGACTTCAAATGGGATCTCTTAGAAAGAATTAAACACAACTCTGAAGATTGGGAACTCGACGAAGGTAATGATTCAGGTATAAAGCTTGAATTTGATTGTTATAAATCTTTTATGAATACCGATACTTTTCATAAGTTTAGCACTAAATATGGACTTGACTCTGAGATAGTAGCCTCTTTCTGCGAAGCATTTGCTACTCACGTTGACCTCCCTAAGGAGAAGTGGTTTAATTATCATCCCCTATTAAAGAAGAAATTACAGAACCGGTCATACCTAAAGAAGATACCATCTTTTTTAATGTTGATCCAGTTGTTCCTACCGCTTATATTGAAAAATCACCTTTCCCTGTTAGGATAAAGGAAAATGCTAAGGTATCAACTGTGGTTCGTAAAAGTAATATAAGAGCACCTAAACCCCCTGGGCAAATTATAGGAGAACCTAGCTATGGCCAAATAACTCTTGGTAGAAAATATTGATGGGCATGTTATCTACTTTTGTGATGAAGCTGCTAGAATTGCTAAACCCGATGAAAAAGATAAACATAGACCCATAGAAGGCCTGCCTGTTGTCTCAGTCAAAATAGGAGATCATTGCTATCATGGTTTATGTGATTTGGGTGCTAGTATGAGTGATATCCCATTTACTCTATACCAAGAAATTATGGATGAAATAGCACCTGCTGAAATGGAAGACATTGATGTTACTATTAAACTTGCTAATAGAGACACTATCACACCACTTGGGATTGTTAGAGATGTTGAAGTCTTGTGCGGGAAGGTGAAATACCCTACTGATTTTATAGTCCTTGGTTCCCCACAAGATGACTTTTGTCCCATTATCTTTGGTAGACCTTTCTTGAGCACCGTCAATGATAAGATAGATTGTGAAAAACAAACTGTCGGTGCCAGTTTTGGTAATGTGTCTCATGATTTTAATTTTTCCAAGTTTAGTAGACAACCCCGTGATAAAGCGTTATCTAGTAAAGATGAAATAATTGGTCTTTATTCTATTGCCGTACCTCCCACCGATCCATTAGAACAATATTTGCTTGACCATGAAAATGATATGCACTCTCGTGAAAGAAATGAGATAGAAAAAAATTTCTTTGAACAACAACCTCTCCCGAAACATAATCTGCCTATTGAAACTCCTAGAGGACCTCCTCCACCTAAAGGTGATCCTGTGTTTGAATTGAGACAATTGCCTGACACTTTGAAGTATGCTTATCTTGATGAGAAAAAGATATATCATGTTATTATTAGTGCTAACCTTTCAGAACATGAAGAAGAGAGATTATTGAAAGTTCTGAGGAAGCACCGAGCTGCTATTGAATATACTCTTGATGATCTTATGGGCATTAGTCCCACTCTATGTCAGCACAAGATTAATATGGAACCTGATGCTAAACCCGTTGTTGATCACCAACGGCGATTGAATCCTAAGATGAAAGAAGTGGTAAGAACTGAAATATTAAAGCTTCTGGAAGCAGGTATAATCTATCCCATAGCTGATAGTAGATGGGTAAGTCCCATTCATTGTGTCCCTAAGAAAGGAGGTATTACTGTTGTTCCCAATGATAAGAAAGAACTCATTCCACAAAGAATTGTCACTGGCTATAGAATGGTAATTGATTTTAGAAAATTAAATAAAGCTACTAGGAAAGATCATTACCCTCTACCGTTCATTGATCAAATGCTTGAAAGACTATCTAAGCACGCACACTTTTGTTTCCTAGATGGATATTATGGTTTGTCTCAAATACCTGTGTCACAATCCGATCAAGAGAAAACCACCTTTACTTGCCCTTTTGGAACCTATGCTTATAGACGTATGCCTTTTGGTTTATGCAATGCACCTGCTACCTTTCAAAGATGTATGACTGCTATATTCTCTGATTTTTGTGAAAAGATGGTGGAGGTTTTCATGGATGATTTTTCCGTTTACGGAACTTCTTTTGATGATTGCTTAAGCAACCTTGATCGAGTTTAGCAGAGATGTGAACAAACTAATCTTGTCCTGAATTGGGAGAAGTGCCACTTTATGGTTAATGAAGGCATTGTCTTGGGGCAAAAAGTTTCCCTATTCCCTTTTACTTTTTCTTTTTGCAAGCATCATGTGGTGAAGAAAGATCTAGGCACATATATCCGGTTGAATATTTGTGAGCATGAGCTATTATTGTTGATATCACCCTTGAGGTGAATACGTTGGGAGGCGAGACTATAAGCCTCTATCTTTCTATGTGTCCGGTTGAAACTTTTTGCTCATGGGTATGTTGTGAGTGTTAGCAATCATAGAAGATTAAATGATGGTTGAGTATGTGGACTTGCCAAAAGGCTCCGACACGAGACCCTTCCTGAAAATATGATGAATTGTAGTTGCAAAGTTGACTGAGAACATAGTTTGTTGGTTTTCAATAAGGTTTATGCTTTATACTTCTGTGTTGTGATGAATTGTTACTTGTTCATGAGAAGTTATATGATGAAGTTATATAACAAAAGTTATATGAATAAGTTCTATGATAAAGTTTGTTGCTGCTATGATAATAAGCATGATGCTACTATGTCCGTATTTTGTTTTTATCGACACCTCTCTCTCAAACCATGTGGACATGTTTTTCGATATCAGCTTTCGCTTGAGGACAAGCGAGGTCTAAGCTTGGGGGAGTTGATACGTCCATTTTGCATCATGAATTCCTACTGTTATTTATAATGTTTTTATGCATAATAATGCTTTATGGAGTAATTCTAATGCCTTTTCTCTCATAATATGCAAGGTTTACACAAAGAGGGAGAATGCAGACAACTGGAATTCTGGACCTGAAAAAGCATATCAGAGACACCTAATCTTCACATCTCCAAATAAGCTGAAACTTCACGGAGAATTATTTTCGAATATATATAAAATACTGCAGCAAATGACTACCGGAGGGGGGCCACCTGGTGACCACAAGACACCAGGGCGCGCCAGGCCCCCCAGGCGCGCCCTGGTGGGTTGTGGCCAGCCCGACCCACCTTCGGTGCCCATCTTCCGGTACTTAAGGTCTTTTCACCTAGAAAAAATTAGGAGAGGACTTTCGGGACGGAACACCGCCGTCTCGAGGCGGAACTTGGGCAGGAGCACTTTTGCCCTCCGGCGAAGCTATTCCTCCGGGGGAACTTCCCTCCTGGAGGGGGAAATCGAAGGCATCGTCATCACCAACAACCCTCTCATCTTTGGCAGGCCAATCTTCATCAACATCTTCAACATCGCCATCTCCTCTCAAACCCTAGTTCATCTCTTGTGTTCAATCTTTGTACTGGAACCTCAGATTGGTACATGTGGGTGACTAGTAGTGTTGATTGCACCTAGTAGTTGATTACTATATGGTTTATTTGGTGGAAGATTATATGTTCAGATCCATTATGCTATTTAATACCCCTCTGATCTTGATCATGAATATCATTTGTGAGTAGTTACCTTTGTTCTTGAGGTCACGGGAGAAGTCATGTTGCAAGTAATCATGTGAAGTTGATATGTATTCGATATTTTGATGATATGGATGTTGTGATTCCCTTAGTGGTGTCATGTGAACGTCGACTACATGGCACTTCACCATCTTTGGGCCTAAGGGAATGCATTGTGGAGTAGTTATTAGATGATGGGTTGCTAGAGTGACAGAAGCTTAAACCCTAGTTTATGCGCTATTTCGTAAGGGGCTGACTTGGATCCAAATGTTTAATGCTATGGTTAGATTTCATCTTAATACTTTTCTCGTAGTTGCGGATGCTTGTGAGGGGGTTAATCATAAGTGGGAGGTTTGTTCAAGTAAGAACAGCACCCAAGCACCGGTCCACCCACATATCAAATTATCAAAGTAGCGAACGCAAGTCAAACCAACATGATGAAAGTGACTAGATGAAATTCCCGTGTACTCTCAAGAACGCTTGCTTATTATAAGAGACCGTTTTGGCACAAAAGGATTGGGCAATCTTGCTGCACTTTATTTACCCTTACCGTTACTTGCTCGTTACCAATTATCTTGCTATCAAACTACCCGTTACCTACATTTTCAGTGCTTGCAGAAATTACCTTGCTAAAAACCGCTTGCCATTTCCTTCTGCACCTCGTTGGGTTAGACACTCTTACTTATCAAAAGGACTATGATTGACCCCCTATACTTGTGGGTCATCAGCGGCTCGTAAAGTATGACATGGTCTGCGAGGGCGATAGCCCACTTGGCGATCCGGCTGGTGGCGTCCCAGCTGCCGATGATCTCCGAGAGCGGAGTTGTGCTTATCACGATGATAGTGTGCTCCTGGAAGTATTGCTTCAGCTTTTTGGCGGCGAAGTACACGTCGTAGCACATCTTCTGGTAGTGGGGGTAATTCTGCTTGCAGGCGGAGAGGACCTCGCTCAGGTAGTAGACGGGGCGTTGAACCGGCAACGCCTTTCCCTCCTCGGGCCGCTCTACCACCAGAACGACGCTGACCACGCACGTGGTCGCCGCGATATACGCGAGCATGGGTTCCTTCTCAGCTGGGACAGCCAAGATGGGTGCGGTGGAGAGGGCGCGCTTGAGGTTGTGGAACGCCTCGTCCGCCTGGTCGGTCCACTCGAACTTGGTGGACTTCTTCATGAGTTGGTAGAGGGGCAGCGCCTTCTCGCCCAGCCGGCTGACGAACCGACTGAGCGAGGCGAGGCAGCCAGGAACTTCTGGACATCGTTTAGCTTGGCCGGCTTGCGCATGTGCTCGATGGCCCTGATCTTCTCCGGGTTGGCTTCGATCCCGCGGGCGAAGACAAAGAAACCCAGGAGCTAGCCGGCTGGCACGCCGAAAACGCACTTCTCTGGGTTGATCCGGAACTTGTACTCGCGCAGATTGGAGAAGGTCACCCGGAGGTCGTTGAGGAGGCTGAAATGCTTCTTGGTTTTGACGACGATGTCGTCTACGTAGTCGTGCACGTTCCTGCCGATCTGGGGCAGGAGGCACTTTTGCATGTGTGGCACTCCGGCTCAGAGAACCGGATTACCAGTGTTTCCAACCCAGCGATCATGTCTTTTGGAAACACACAACAACTTGGTATAGAACAGAACTGAACTTTATTGATAACTGATGGGTACAAGCTTATATTTTACAATGATAACGAGGCCAAAGGCACCCTCGGTGCTATGACAGTATCCACATTATTTATGGAACATAGCAGGGCCTCGGAACTACTAAGTACTTCTACGGCGTAGCGGATCATAGCGGCAACTCCATCCACAGGGACACTGCTATGGACACATCCTAGCACGAACCATCAGGACCTCCGTCCTCAGCTTCTCCTGCATCTGGCATGATACGCCAGGTGAGTACTTTGAATGTACTCGCAAGCTCACGACAACCAAGTGATGCAGCAAACAATAGCATGGCAATCAACGTGTTAAAAGCTTAAACAATTCACTTACTGTACCAGTTACCAACTTACTCACATCCGGGTTGTCCCACAACCCTAGGAATACTCATACGTCATTGAGTACATCTGACCATACGAAGAGTTCTTCCATCATTACTAACATTGATACAGTTGACCCTCTACTGAGGTCTGGTCGGGCTGTCCAATACCGTGGACGCGGCTATTCGAATAGATTTTTACACTCTGCAGAGGTTGCACACTTTACCCACACCATGAAGCACCTGGCCTCGCGATCCCCTTCGGGTGGACCAACGTTGCTTCAACGAAACCTGCCTGACTCGTGACTCTCTCATCGTACCTCCGGCATTCATCCTCCCCCGCGGAGGCCTGCCCTGGGTGGCCCCTGTGTCCCCATGACACCTACCACCGTCGTGGCCAAACAAATCTGTCCCAAACGGGGACGCCGGCACAAGCAAACAACAACTGGGCTCACAGGATTATCGCCGCCTACCTGATCAGGGTAGCGCGCGCGCATAACCCTCCCTCTTTGGAGGTACCGGTGAAAGATCAGGCAGTCAGGCCAAGTCAAGGTTGTCCCATACTGGCAAATGTGGTTGCACGAGTATGCCCGGACAGGTGACTCAAGATCAACCACTAATTTTACTTCAAATATAGTGGGTCATCCCAATAAACAACTAAGTATTTAAATGAACTACTATGGATTAACTTATAACAAGTAAATAAGCATAATGCATGAAATTATGCAATGCTATGGAAATGCTACATAAAATGGGTATCATGGCTTGCCTTGCTCTGTTGGGTTGTTCAAACACTCCTGATCTTCAAAATCTCCAAAGTTTCCTTCTGAATTTTTTTTAAAATTGCAAAGGAAAATGCCACATAATGCATTTTTGTTAACCAGAAATTCTGTGGGCATAAGAAAAATACCAAAATTTGTCAGCAACTAAAGGGGCTCAATACCAGCTCAATGCAAAAAGAATCAATTGAATTGGAGCTATGGATAAAAATTTATTTAGGGTCAAAGTCTGGATTAAAAATGAATTTAAACAGAAAATAGAAAAATACCCAGTCGGCCACGTCGAAAGCGTAAAGTGGAGGGGCGCCTCCACTTATACCGCTTTCGGCGGGGGCCTAAGCCGCTGATAGATGGGGCCGGCTTGGTTTAAACAGAGAGAGAAAGGAGGGAGCCGAGCACCGCGGCGCTCCGGCGATGGTCGCCGGCGATAGAGGCGGCGGTGGGGTCGGGTGTCTACAGGAATGGAACGGGCGCTCAACGGCGAGCACGTACATACCCGTAGATTGACTAGAGATGGTCGGATGACGTCATCCCCTTCGTCTCCGGCGGCGGCGACGCTCGGGTGAGATCGGAGATGGCGGTTCCGGCGATGGTTGGCTTGGACAGGAGGTCGGGGAGCACCAGGGGACTACCCTGAGCTCGAGGGTGAAGTCAATTGAGGATGGGGAAGAATGGGGCTGGCTGACGATAGAGCTCAATAGGGCGGCGGTCTCCGGCGAGGTTCAAGGCCAGAGGGCCTCTCGGCCTTGGCTCGCTGCTCGGGGGGGGGGGCGATTGAGAGGTAGAGGAGTGGGGTGAGGAGCTTTGGCGGGATGGGGAGGGCCTTAAATAGGCGGGAGGCGAGCGCGGCGATCTCTCCTGAAGCGGCGAGGCTAGGCCACATCGCCGGCGCTAGTACGATGCGCTGGCTGGCCGGAAGCGTCGACGGGATGGAAGAGAGCAGGAGGGAGCGACGGAATGGGTCCGGCGCCATTAATGGCTTACGGACGACCACAGTGGCCGAAGCGCACTGTTGCGCCCGTGGCGAAGCTTGGCCGGGAGCGGCGGCGGCCTTCTCCGGCGACCAGGAGGGTTTGAGAGGAGCCACGCGGCTGGCTGGAGCGATGTCGGCACCAAGGGACAAGGGGGAGCAGCGATGGACGGCTCTGGCGCCGTGCAGAGCGCGCGCACGGGCATGCCAGTGCCGTGCTCACCACGTTTGCGGCCACCAGGAGGACACGCCTGCCTGGCGCACCTTGTCCATAGGGTCGACCCTTGTCCACTTAGCCTCCCTAGGTCACTGGCTCGACCAGGTTCACCCTGCTGTGAAGTGTAGCCTCAGCTACAGCTTCTGCCAGCAATCTTGTGGAGATTCTAGAGGGGAAATGAGATAGGGATGGTGCCAGAGAAGATGTCTAGTGTCATCTGGGTTGGAGGGACTACAAGCTGGTAAAGTTTGAGAAGGTTTGAAGGAGATTTGAGCATAGTTCCTTTAGAAATCACCATTCTGGTCCAGAGAGCAAATGAGCTTGTGGCACTCACATGGATGCTCTGTTAATGATGAAACTTGGTGGAGTGAAGTTATTTGGTAGTGCACACATGCCATAAAAATTGTGGATCACTTGTGCACCCCTAGCTTGTACTTCCTTCACAAAGTTCTTAGATAAGCAGAATCTTGTCAGAGTTTTGCTGCTCAAAATTTGTACTGGACCAGATGATGTTTTTGGATATTGTGGCTATATAGGATCCCTAGGAGCTTGGGGAATTTATTGAGAATTTTCTGAGATAAGGAAAGTGGGGTTGCTTCACAATGGACAAATTCTGGTCAGGAATAAAATAATTATTCTGGCCAAAATTTTACATTGGGCAATGGAATATTTTTGGAGATTATGGAATCATATGATGATGAGAAGATGTGGGAAAAGTTTGGGGATTTATTGATCATCCAATCTATAGGTTGCTTCACAACCCATAGTGATGACATTAATTCCCAAATATAGAAAAGGGGTTTATTGAAAAGATTAAATATTGGGAGTTGATCCAGGAGAGGTGTGGAAAGGTTTTGGCAAGATGAGGAGGGTTTTGGGTTACTGGATGAAAGATTTAAAGATTCACAGATCCAAATCAATTGAAAAGGTTTGAAAATCAACCAAGTTTGCAAATAAAAATCCAAATGATTTTGAAAAGAAAAAGTTGTCAAAACCAGGGTGTCACAGCATGCACCGCTAGATTGTTGCACCGGCGTTCTTGAGGCTGAACGACATGGTGATGTAGCAGTAGGCCCCAAAGGGGGTGATGAAGGAGGTCTTTAGCAGGTCGGCCGGGTCCAGCTTGATCTGGTGGTAGCCGGAGTAGGCGTCCAAGAAGGACAGCAGGTCGCATCCGGGGGTGGAGTCGATCCACGGTAGGGTGAAAGGATCCTTGGGGCACGCCTTGTTCAAGCTAGTGTAGTCGATACACATGCGCCATGTCTTGTTCTTCTTCAGCACCAGGACTGGGTTCACCAACCAGTCCGGGTGGAAAACTTCCATGATGAAGCTGGCTGCGAGCAGCCGGGCGATCTCTTCACCTATGGTACGCTGCTTCTCCTTGGAGAAATGGCGCAGTGGTTGCTTGACTGGCTTTGCATCCTGCCGTACATGGAGTTTGTGCTCGGCGTACTTCCTCGGGACACCCGGCATGTCTTTGGGAGACCATGCAAAAATGTCCCGATTCTCACGGAGGAAGTCGATGAGCTCGCCTTCCTATTTGCTGCTGAGGTTGGCGCCGATGGTGATGCACTACTTGGGGTTGGCCGGGTCCAGCGGGACATGCTTGGTGTCCTTGGACGGCTGGAACGCCGCCTCGTTAGCCGACTAGGAGGGGGGAGCCGGCACGGCCGACTGCTCCGCGGCCTGGGCCACGAGACGGTCCAGCTGGCGCCTTTCCTCTACGATGACCAGGGACTCGGCCAGCCGGCTGCTTTTGCGCGCGCACTCGATAGACATTTTGTAGTCGCCATCGATGGTGATGATGCCCTTAGGACCCGGCATCTTCAGCTTGAGGTAGGCGTAGTGAGGGATCACCATGAACTTGGCGAGCGCCGATCTGCCCAGCAGCACGTGGTAGGGACTGTTGAGGTCCACCACCTCGAACCACACCGGCTCGCAGTGGAAATGGCTCTTGTTTCTGAAGAGGACGTCGAGCCGGATTTTGCCGATGGGGAAGCAAGATTGCCTCGGCACGATGCCGTGGAAAACTGTCCGGGTCGGTTGTAAGTCTTTCTCCTTAAGCCACAGCTTGAGCAGCGTGTCACGATAAAGAATGTTGATGCTGCTGCCACCGTCGATCAGCACCCGTGAGAACCGGTAGGTGAGCCTTTCGAAGAAGATGGTGGGGTCGAGGACGAGGGCGTAGCTGCCCGGGTTTGGCATCACGACCGGGTGATCCACCCGGCTCCAGGTGATCGGCTTCTCGGACCAGTGCATGTACTAGGGTACTAAGGGAACCGTGGCGTTCACTTCATGCTGGCGCCGACACTGGCTATGTTTGTCGTCGGCTTCGCTGGTGAAGACGACGTATGCCCCATCTTGGTCGGGGAACTGGTCTTGGAGGCGGCCATTGTTTGGAGCCGGCGCCGGTGGCGGAGCCGGAGCACGTGGAGCCGGAGGCGGGGGAGCCGGAAGGCCCTCGCCCCGGGCCAGCCGCTGAGAGAAGCTGCACTGCCGGAGCATGTGAGTTGCCGGCTTCGCCCGGTGTGCATCTTGCAGGCCGCGTCAAGCATATGTTCGAAGGTGAGCTTGGGCTGCCAGGCGGCCTTGCCGGTTCGCTGTCGCTGGCTGGCGGCCTGGGCAGCCGACTGCTCTTCCTCGATGGTGGCGACTTGCTTGCTCCCGTAGCGGGGATCCGGCTGGTCAGCTTTCCGCTTGTTGTTCTGCTGCTGCCGGTTGTCGCCAGCCGGCCGCGAGGCGGCGGGCGGAGACGGGATGGCCTTGCCGGCAGCGTTGACCTTGATCCGCATCGCGGAGTCGGCCGTGGCGTATTTGTCTGCCTTGGCCATGATCTCCACCAGGGTGGCCGGCTCAGAGCACATAAGCTTGTCTTTGAGCAGGGTGCTGTCTCGGCATCCCTCGGAGAAGTATAGGATCGCCTGTACCTCATGCACCCCTTCACAGGAGTTGCGCAGTTCAGTCCAGCGCATGAGGTAGTCACGGAGGGACTCGTCCGGACCCTGGACGCACATGGCCAGGTCGCGAGGACGGTCGGGTTGTTTGTAAGTGCCGATGAAGTTGCGCACGAACGCCTCTTCAAATTCCACCCAAGTGTTGATGCTGCTGGCCGGCAGGCTGTTAAGCCATGTCCGGGCCGAGCCAAGTAGCATGAGGGGGACGTAGCGCACCGCTACGCGCTTGTTGCCCCGAACGATGCCAACTGCGGTGGTGTAGTCGATGAGCCAGTCCTCTAGCTTGGCGGACCCATTATACTTGGGGGTGTCGTGGGGCAGCGTGAAGCCAGCTGGGAACGGCTCGTTGCGGATGCGTGGGCCGAAATAGGCCGGACCGATCGGGCCCTCTTCCTCCAGAAGGAGGGATTCCGCCAGCCGGTCGAGACGGCGGCGGGCGTCGTTATCGCTGTGGGGGACGCGAGGCCTGAGTTGGCGGCGAGCTCTGGACGAACCACCGGCTCGGGGGAAGGCACCCGGTCCCTCCGTGGAGGCGGGACGCTGGGGTCCGCCCGGAGGCGGCCCGCCGGGTCATGGCCGTCAGCCCGCTGGCTAGTGACAGCCGGCTGTTCGCCGTGGCGCCGGGACCGCCCGTCTCGGCTCCAGCCGGCTCGGTGGCCCGTGCCAGGAGGAGAGGATGAATGTTGAGTCCGCCGACAACCGTCGGCGGCGTGCCGGTCATCACCTTCGGGACGGGGAGATTCGGAGCCGACGTAGGCGGGATCGAGCTGGACCTGTTGCGTGTTGCCGACGGTGATGAGCTCTTGGATGTGGCGCTCCTGCAGCTCACGCTCCTCGCCCTCCAGGCCAGCCAGATCAGCAATGGCCGCCTGGGCGGCCCTCATGTTGGCGGCGGGCATGTCGTAGGTGGGCAGGTTCCAGCTGAGGATGGCGGCGACAACGCGACCGCGGTTGCGCACGTCACCGTGCCGGCTGGGCTCGACGCCAGACGGGGTGAGGCCATAGGCGGAGTTGTATTCGCGCTGGGCGGACTCCATCCAACGGCGTGCGCTAGCTTCCGCGAACAGCTGCTTGCGGGTTGCCTCCAGCTCAGTCCTGGCAGCAGCCGGATCGGCCGAACGCGCGATGGGAGTGCGCAGGCCCTGCAGGGCGGAAAGCAGAGGGTCGGACTGCCCGGCCTGAGCCGTCGCCGCCTCCACCTCGGCCCTGAGGCGTGTAGTGCTCGTGGAAGAGCCTGTCACCATCACCTCGGCACAAACGTTGGCGCCGTCTATGCCATCTGGGGCGTTGCATCCAACGGACGATGGTGGTCCGGAAACATCGAGTACCTCGCTGGGGTACTCATCGACGGCGGGAGCATCAGAGATGCGGATCTCCGCGAAGAGCGCGTAGAGGTCGTTTACGTTGCCAGGGGTCATGCCGTCAGATGAAGACAGCGGACCGGCGACGACGAGCACCTCGCTGGGGTACTCACCGAGGGCTAGCGTGTCGCTCAGATGTAGCTTGCCAAAGTTCGTGCAGAGGCCATCGACGCTAGCAGGTTCGCCGTCGTGGCATGGCTCGTCAGTGACAGCGATGGCACCGCCTACGAGGCAGGCGGGGTCAGGGCCGGGGGCCGTGACATCTTCCGCCGAGGCGGAAGCTGTAGGAGTGCCAGGTAGCCCGGGCGCGATGCGCTCGGTGGAGTCGGTGAAGGGTCCCGCCCGGAGCGTGGCTCCAGCCGACGCCGTAGCCGGCCCCACGTTGGGCACCAACTGTCGTCGTTTTGTCACGACAGATGCCATGGGGTGGCTTATCAAACGTGGTTGGGGCCGAATGGATGTCGATGGGCTCCGGAGACGAGTTCGGGGACAAGCGGTGCGAGACACATGATGTACCCAGGTTCGGGGCCCTTCGTATGAGGTAACACCCCTAGTCCTGCTTGTCTCATTGACAATGGAGAAGGTTTATAAGGTTGCTCCTTGAGCTGTTTGCTAAGGGAGGAAGACGGAGCTTGCTAGCTTCCTTCCCCTATCTTTGTGTGCATGTGTATGAAGAGCTGAGGGTCGACCCCTGCATGGGGAGACGCCACGGGGGTTTATAGGCCAGCCCCCTGGCTTACAATACGTATGTATATTGCGAGTGGGACCCGGCTGGCAGCCTCTCTAGCCGGCCAGGGGGCCCACCGGCTGGGAAGTCTTGTCGCATGCGGGGGCCGCCGGCTGCAGGGTCCCATCGAATGTGGGGGCCCGCCTGGCCAGCCGTCGCCGTTGGTGCGTGCCCATCACGCCGCGGCATGGGCCGCACTGTGCGGTGTCGCGTGGTCACAATCGGTTGTGGTCAGTTGTACGGCTGGCTCCACTGTAGCCACGCGGGGTAGGTCATGGAGTGGTTGGAGGCGTGCCGCCACTGTGCCGCCTCGCCCGGTCACGGTAGGCCACGGTCAGCGGTACGACCATCCCCACTGTAGCCACGCGTGCCCCAATCAGCGGTACCGGGAGCACTGTTGCCACGCCCTGCTGATACGTCGTCGTCCTGTCATACAGGCCAATGGGAAAGGCGCTGACCCGCCGGCTGGCGGGCTGCCTTGGAGCCGGACCGCGGGTGACCTTGCCCCGAGCCGGTCCGTGACGGGGAGCCGGCCCTCCAGGGGCGTCGCTAGCCCGGTAATGTTTTTCAAAGGGGATGTGGCCCATTTGAGCCTACCCCGGGGTTATCCCCCCGACACTAGGCAAAAAATGAAAGCGGAATTTATAAGGTGGAAAAAGAATGGCTTCTTAACCTTATAAATGAGCTAGACGTAAAAGATGAATCCTCATTGCTAGATGGCAATGATAGGGCATCTAAAACGGAGGCTGAGCAAAAGCTCAAACAGCTTCTCAGAGAGGAGGAGTTGAAGTGGACACTCAGAGCTAAAGTGCGACAGGTAGTAGAAGGGGGGGCGTCAACACCCAGTTTTTCCATCTGATTGCTAATGGAAAACACAGAAAGAAAAAAAATCATCCAGCTTGAGCAAGATGAGGGTACAATTGTAGGAAACGAGAACATAAAATTGTATATCTCTGAATATTATAAACAACTGTTTGGGGCTCCCGAGGAAAAATTTGTGTCCATGGATGAGCAAATGGTCGGAGATGTCCCTCAGCTCAGGACAGATGAGAATGAGATTCTATCCGCACCATTCACGGAGAAAGAGGTGTTTGAGGCCATTGCACAAATGAAGAATAATAAGGCACCAGACCCGGACGGGTTTCCGGTTGAGTTCTATAAAAGATGCTGGCACATTATTAAAGATGACTTACTTTCGATGTTCCATGATTTGTTTAATGGCCACCTGCAGCTTTTCCACCTAAATTTGGGACTATTATGTTGTTGCCAAAGAAGGAGGGGGCGGTGCGCATTGAACAATTCCATCCTATTTGCCTGCTTAATATGAGTTTCGAGATATTCACTAAGGTTGGGACAAATAGATTGACACGGATTGCACATACTGCAGTGCAACCAAGTCAGACAGCTTTCATGCCGGGCAAAAACATACTGGAGGGTGTGGTTGTCCTACATGAAACCTTACACGAAATTCACTCGAAGAAACTAGATGGGGTTATCTTCAAGGTGGATTTTGAGAAAGCGTATGACAAAGTCAAATGGCCATTCCTACAGCAAGCTCTACGTATGAAGGGTTTTGACGACTTATGGAGTAAGCATGTTGAATCCTTTGTACAAAAAGGTAGCGTTGGAATTAAGGTTAATGATGACAGTCGACATTATTTCCAAACGCACAAAGGTCTACGGCAGGGAGACCCAATGTCCCCTATCCTATTTAATATAGTTGCGGATATGTTGGAGATTATGATAGGAAGGGCTAAAGAGGAAGGCCAGGTAGGAGGACTAGTACCACATCTAGTGAATGGTGGCGTGTCCATACTACAATACGCAGATGATACTATTCTCTTCATGGAAGATGATTTAGCAAAGGCCAGAAATATGAAACTGGTACTTTGCTTGTTTGAACGGTTGTCCGGCTTGAAAATTAATTTTCATAAAAGTGAATTGTTCTTCTTTGGGAAAGCCAAAGAAGAGCAAGATACGTATAAACAACTGTTCGGGTGTGAACTGGGTAGCCTATCATTCATCTATCTAGGCATACCAATTCACCATCGGAAGTTATCTAACAAGGAGTGGAAGTGTATTGAGGATCGTTTTGAGAAAAAACTAAGCTGCCGGAAGGGCAAGCTTATGTCTTATGGAGGACGTCTAATAGTGATTAATTCAGTTCTCACGAGCATGTCGATGTTCCTTCTGTCCTTCTTTGAGATACCTGTAGGGGTACGCAAAAGGCTGGACTTCTATAGATCCCGCTTCTTCTGGCAGAGTGATGAGGTTAAGAGAAAGTATAGACTTTCTAGATGGGACATTATTTGTAGGCCCAAAGAGCAAGGGGGTCTAGGGATTTAGAATTTAAAGGTAAAGAACAGATGTCTGCTCAGTAAATGGTTGTTCAGACTGTATAAATGTGGAGACTGAAGGCATGTGGGTACAAATTTTACGAAAAAAGTACTTACAAGCTAAGACCTTGGCCCAGGTCACTCTCAGACCCAACGATTCACCCTTTTGGAAAGGCTTGATGAGAACGAAAGCAACTTTCTTCCATAGGTCTAAGTTTATCGTTGGAAATGGTGAGTCGGCGAGATTCTGGGAGGATACGTGGTTGGGGGAGACGCCGCTATCCATGTAATATCCATCTCTCTATAATATTGTGCAGCGTAAGGAGACTTACGTTGCCACAATATTACAGTCTGTCCCTCTAAATATACAATTCTGAAGGGCTCTAGTGGGTGATCGATGGGTAGCTTGGCTTCATCTAGTCAGAAGATTGATGGATGTTCATTTATCGGATGAGTCTGATAGACTTCATTGGAAGCTATCTACGAATGGCATCTTTTCGGTGAAATCGATGTATTTGAACCTTATTGACTGTACCGACTCCCAAGTCGATAGATATTTGGAAGATCAAAGTACCTTTAAGAATCAAAGTCTTCATGTGGTTTGTTCACAAGGAGGCGATTCTCACTAAGGATAATTTGGCAAAACGTAATTGGGAGGGTAATACAAGATGCAGCTTTTGTGATCACCATTAATTAGACTATCAAACACCTCTTTCTAGACTGTCCGTTAGCAAAAAAATTATGGCGATTCATACATATAGCCTTTAATATCAGACCTCCAGATAGTATTCACACGTTATTCGGGACGTGTCTAAATAGAGTAGAGATATATAATGCCAGACATGTTTGGATAGGAGTATGTGCTTTACTATGGGCTATATGGAATTGCAGAAATGACATGGTTTTTAACAGACAAACTCGTACAAATTTTTTGCAGGTATTACACAGCGCAACTTCTTTGATCCGTACGTGGTCGTTACTCACTCCTGTGGAAACTAGGGAGCCTTTGGTTACTCGTTCTATCCAATGGGAGATGGTAGCTCGGGATATCTACAACCAGTTTAGATGGTGGTCCACTAATGGGATAGGTGGTTAGGCATCTAGTCCTATTTTCGCCGGTTGTGGCAACTTTTTCATTTTGAGATTATTTCGCAGCTTCTTTTGAAGATTGTATTGGACCGCAACATTTTGATTACTTTCTTTAATAAAGGGGCCACATGCATCTTTCTGATGCAGAGGCCGGAGGCAATCCACCTTTTCTACAAAAAATCTTCCAAGAAGAGTAGGCATTTGTTTTCCAGCTATAATTCCAAGTGTCGGTAGTTGCATAGAAGTTGTTTTCATGTATCATCACTATTCTCAAAGATTGGAGTGAGAATTGCGTTTAATTTGTAATGAACAACAACCGTCTTCTTCATCATGTTCCCTAGACAAAGAATTGACTTATCTTGTGATTTATATATATATATATATATATATATATATATAGACACACACACACACACACACACACACACACACATAAACACTATTCTGATCACGGGATGAGAATAATATTCTGATAACTACCTGCTCGTCCCAGCAGTAGCACTTGAACTTCCCCGAGTGCTAGGTTGAACTTCCGCCAAAAGTGTCCAAATGGGGCTTGCGATATACCGTTGGAAAGCTATGGACACCAGTATAACAGCCTAGGTCGAATTTTTGGCAAAATGTTCACGGCTTAAGAGCAGTTTTGAAAACCGTTTTTCTTCATGCAAAAAAACGTGAACCGTATTTTCGAGCCTATTTCTAAACCGTTTATTGGAATGAGGCAAATGAGATGGCGTTGGATAGCTGTTGCAAATCCGCTCATTTCATATGTTGAACATTTTCCCAAATACCCTAAGGTTCAAGAGGAATTTCAAAAATGGCGGAAATTTTGAAACCGAACAGCCGGGTTCGTATTTCGGGGTTAATTTTAAAACGGCTAATTCGATCGACCCATATGAGATGGCGTTGAAAAGCTTATGAAAATGCGCATCTTTTCATATAAAAAGTTTCTTCCAACTATGAACGGTTTAAAAGTAATTTAGGAAACGGCAGAATCTATATCGAGTTCGTATTTTCACGTTATTTTCTCAACGGTTTGTCAGAATGCAGCAAATGATATGGTGTTGGAAAGCAGGAACAAATGTGAAACTTTTATATGTAGATTGTTTCTTCCAATTGCTTACGGTTTTAAGTCAATTTTGAAAATGGCTACAAACGTATTTTGGCCGTAATTTCTACAAATTTTATCGGAATGGGGCAAATAATATACTGTTAAAAATCTACGGAAAATGCAAAACTTTTTCATGTAGATGGTTTTCTCTGATTCCTAGCCGTTTTCAAGTAATTTCGAAAACAGCAAGATCACGCGTTCTGCCTTTTATCGCGAAACACGGCCTTCGAAAATGCACCGCGTGAAGAACGTGAACTTCTCGGCTTGTCTACCTTGAACTTCACTCTGTTTTTCACGTGGTGTATTTTGCTCGTAACTCTCCATCCACTCATCGGACTTGAGCTAATGATATACGGATGGAAAGCTACTGTAAACACGCAACTTTTCCGTGTTGATCATTTTTTCATACTCGCGACGGTTTAAAACAAATCATCTGACATTCATTCAGTGTAGTAGTTGAACTTCCTTCTGTTTTCATGTTGAACTTCTGTGATGTATTTTCGTTTGTAATTACTCACCCACTCGCCGATGTTACACAAATGATATTTTTTTTACAAACCTCTCTCACAATAATTTTCTAACTTTCTCCGACCTTGAACTTATAGCAACACAAAAATTGGACCTTGCCTTTTTATTCATCTTTCTCACATTAAACACACACCATGTAGTACGTGAACTTTCTCCATTTTTATAATTTGAATTTCTGATTTTCTTTTTGAAATCGAATTGCTCCCCAATAATAACTGAACTTCTTTGTGGATTGAGAGAATTATTTTGAAACACAAAAAACAATTTCTTTTTTGTGTTTTCGGACATGGAAATACAAGTTGAACCTCTCTCGCAAGAATTTTTGAACTTCCCCGAGCAGAGCACTTGAATTCTAGAAACAAACCTTTTAAGCTTTTATTTTTCTATTCTTTTATTATCATCTGAAATGCATTCCTTGTAGTACTTGAACTTCTCGTTGTTTTCACTATGAACTCCTATCGCGTGTTTTTGTTCGTAATTCCTCAACCCTTCCTCGGAGTTGCACAAATGATGTACCATTAGAAAACTTGTTCTTTATTTTTAAAATTTGCACTTCATAGTTTTTCTATGATTTCCTCTTTATTTTTTTGATACCCATTGTGTGTGTTCTGCCGTAAGTGAACTTTTTGGACTATCCGCGGTAGAGAATATGAACTTCGCATTCACTTTTTTTGTCTTCAAGATGCTCGATTGTTTGCTTTTAATGTGAACTTCCATGCTCTATTTTTTGTAACAATTTCATGAAGGAGAAGGAACGCATCAACATAATGTGTGTGAGAGAGCAACTAGTTGGGGAAACCAACCAACCAACACACTAGTGGGGCGGTGGATGCGTCTCCTCTCACACTAGGAGAACTCGAGTGCGTGACATCTCAAAGAGCATAAAGTTCCCACGCAAAGTTCAAAAGACATAGTGATATTTTTCCACATGAAATGATGGACATTTTGGTGGGCGAACCTGTATAGTTTTTCCATTCGTTTGCATGTCGAACCGCGTCATCGTTAGAAATTGAACTTCTCTTTTTTTATAAATTGAACTTTGTAGTTTTATTTTTCCTATAAACGGAAATAATTTGAGTTTTTCGTTTACATCGAACTACTCCTATATTTTAATTTGAACTTCTTCTTTTTATTCTTTAGTAACGAGAAAAAATCTGAGTTTTTCATAAACTTCGAACTTCTCTGTTATTTTAATTTTAAATTCTTAGTCTTGTTCTTAGAAAGGAAATATTTTTCTAAATAAGCATCAAATTTTTTTCGATGACCTATCATCATGTTCGACCTTCTCCTACTCCTACGGTGATCGTGCGTGCACGCGACGAGGGCCGCCGGCGCCAATGCCGAGTGGTAGCGACGGTGCCGGATGCAGGAAGGTGGTGGCTGAGGTGGGGTTTGAAGGTTGGTCCAGGTAGAACTCGAGGTCCTCCGCCGCGCAGAAGTCCAAATGCAGCTCAACCTGGAAGGAGGGGCGGTGGCGCGCCGGAAGGAGTCCGGGACGACCTCTCGCCGGAGGAGGCAGGGGCGGAGGCTCACCGGAAAGAGGCGCAGGCGGCCTCTCACCGGAAGGAGCCAGGGGCGGCCTCGTGTCGGAGGAGGTCAGGGCGACGGCTCAACGGAAGGAGGCGCGAGGAGATGGCGGGGTCAGCAGCGGTGGAACTTCCGTGTTATTTTAATCTGAACTTCTTAATTTTATTATTAGAAGCAATATGGTTTCTAATAAGATTGGGGGAGGAGATGGTGGGATCAGTGTCGAAGGGTGTCATTGGGGGAGGCCTCATGCTGATGCATCTTCTTCTTCTCCTCTACTTGAGATTAAGGTACAGAGGAGGCACAGGAAAGTATGGAGCACTCGTTCTCCCCAGGTTTGAGAACATGTTGGCGATCCTTGCGATGCCTTGCATATCCCAAGCGTCTGCAGCACTCATCAGAGGTATGCATGTCACCTCACGTCATCCATCTCTCAGTGCTCTCATCGACGTGTACCTAATTGATTTCCTGGGACTACCGGAGGGCTCGTAGTCGGGATCGTGCTCATCGGCATCTTGACGACACTCTTGGTGGCCCTGCTGTTGTTCCTGTCGCTGGGCATCACGACGGGCAGGCTCCTCCAGTACAAGGAGGTGCACCAGGAGGGGCAGGAGCACCGCTGGTACCAGGAGATCGTCAGGCGGACGCTCGGCCCCGGCAAGCGCGGGCAGTGGACGTGGAAGGACCCTGGACGCGCCGCATGGCTCGTCAAGCTCGGCCCGCTGTTCGAGGACCTGCGTGGCCCGCCCAAGTACATGCTCACCCAGATCATCGTGGGCGGGGGCGGGAAGCGGGCGGCGGCGGACCAGCGGATCATGGCGTCGAAGGACGAGAATGAGGCTGCCCACATGGACTGCTTGCGAGCGAGGCGACGGACAGCGTAGGTTGCCATGAGGGGTCACCGGGGTCCGGCGGGCTGGCCGGCAAGCGGTCAAGGCGACGGCAGATCCTGCGGCTGTTGGAGGCAAGTCGAGAAGCCGCCAGGCGACGGGGACCGCCCAATGGCGGGCATGGCGCGCGGCGGCCGGGAAGCTCGCTGGACCGGAGGCGGTGGTTCGCCGGCGGTCCGGGGGGCAAAAACCCAATGGGGGAGGGCGGCGACGCGATGGGAGCTGGGAGGCGAGGCAGCGGCGCGGTGCGAGGTGGAACGGCGGCACAGTGGGAAGCGGTTACAGGGAATGTGGGCATCGTGTGCGGGGGGTGGGGATGGATAGATCGGGAGAGTTTTTTTTAGTTCCAAATCGAGGAAGATCTGATTACCCCTATATAGGGGTGGAGTTATCATAATAACTATTCTAATCCTGGGATTAGAATAGTGCCACCCTATATATATATATATATATATATTATATAGGATGGCACTATTCTAATCCCAGGATTAGAATAGTTATTTGGATCCCAGCCAGCCCTATAAGGGCCCGACAGAGATCCTCCTGAACTTCCCGAACTGCCGGCCCACCCCCGACAGGATCCACCTCGTCCGATCCCGATCGAGGCCGCCCCAGCCCCGCTCCCTCGAAGCTCCTCGCCCCAGCCCCCCTCCTCGCCGCTCCTCCCCTCGATTCGCCGCCGGCCTCCGCCGTGATTCGCCGGCGACCTCCGCGGATCCAGCTCCCGGCCACGGCCGACAGGATCCAGTGCCTCCCCTCCGTCTCCACCTCCCGTCCGACCGCCGGCGCGGGCGAGCGAGCGACGGCGGACGCCGGCACGAGGGAGCCCGCGTCACCTGGAGGCGGCGAAGCCGCCGGAGTTTCTGCGGGCGCCATGGACAGCCGGAGGCCTCCTCCTTCCCTCCTGACCTCCTACCTATGGCTCAGCAAAGCTAACGACGGCGAAGACGCCAGGTACGGCGAACGGCGCGTCCAAGGAAGCAAGGTTGGCCGCATGTCAGCGCCGGAGCCTTCTGATCTAGCGGCGGAGCCTTCTGATCTAGCATGGCCACAGGTACCTGAACTTCCTGCCTCTTCCTGCATACTCCTTCGACCACACTATACCTGAACTTCTTGCTGCAAGCAGGTGAACTCCGCGCCATCTGCAAGCCATGGTATGCCATGGGATTCCTCTCCCAACTCTCCAGCGCATTGCTCTCAAGGTGGCCTATCTATTGCTGGAAAAAGGCTGGCCAAACTTGTATCCAAGGTATGGTTGAACTTCCTGTTGTCTGCTATTTTCTTTCAGCCATGTGAAGTTCTGGTAGTGTGTGAGCCTCAGTCCAGGCTGCAAAAATTAAAAAATCTGCCTGCATTCATATGTAAAAAACCATGTGAAGTTCAACAAGTCAGTGGGCTAGAGTTCAGGTTGGTATGTATCTGGTTGTTTGCAAAAAAAAGGAAAGTAAAACAAACATGTGATCAGTTGAAGGTCAGGTTGGTATGCACTAGGAAGTTAAACCATTCAATGTCATGAAGGTCAGGTTTTTGCTGTATACAGTATTTCCCCTTTGCAAACCATGAAAACACATGAAGGTCAGGTTGGTATGCACTAGGAAGTTCAACCATTCAATGTCATGAAGGTCAGGTTTTTGCTGTATACAGTATTTCCCCTTTGCAAACCATGAAAACACATGAAGGTCAGGTTGGTATGCACTAGGAAGTTCAACCATTCAATGTCATGAAGATCAGGTTTTTGCTGTATACAGTATTTCCCCTTTGCAAACCATGAAAACACATGAAGGTCAGGTTGGTATGCACTAGGAAGTTCAACCATGAAAACACATGAAGGTCAGGTTTAACTGTAGACTGTATTTCCCCTTCGCAGACCAGAAGTTCAGTCTGTGGAGAGTGCTCAGTTCAGGTACAGAAAAAAAAAGTGTAGAATTCAGAATGTGAAGTTCATTCTGTGAAGAGTGCTCAGTTCAGGTACACAAGTATAGGCAAATGCTCAGCTCGGTTCAGAAAAAATATACCTGTCCTAGGAAAAATATGTACATGAACAACACTTTTATGAGAAGTTCAGGCTGTGAATAATGCTCAGTTCAGCAACACCAGTATATGCAGATGTGACTTGTGTGCTAACACATTCTTTTTTTTATGCATGCAGGACGAGAGACGCAGAAAGAAGGTTAGAACTTCCCAGCAGCAAGTACACAACCCTAACCCTGTACGCGTTGTGCCGCCCCCTCAATGGGTCACACCTCAAACGCACCAACAGCATTCCCAATCTGCTCCACACCAGAATTGGGTGACACCGGAAACACATGCAGACTTCCAAGATGCTGGGTCAAAGCCCAATCCGCACCGTTTTGCGCCTCCACCTAATTGGGTTACGCCGGAAATCCCCCGCGGATTCTTTGTATCCACCAGCAGACTTCCAAGCACACCGATGGAGGAGGGTGTTAGCTCGGGTCCTGCGTATAACTCTGGAGGTTATCCTGGTGTGCCTCGTCAATGTGAAAGGGCAGCAAGTAAACCGGATGCCATGACAAATCCAACAGGAACACACACACGGAGGAGAGTGCTCTGCACACTACCGCCGTTGAATGTTGCTGCTGCTGCTACAACTCAGGATCGTACGGGACATGAGGTAGATGGATTGCTTCACAGAACAAAAGAGCAAACTAAAACCAGGATCGCCATGCCTCCACAACCACCACAAGAAAAAAGGACGCAAACAAGAGAGAGGCCAACTTCAGCCCTCCTTCCTCCTCGTGACCCACTCCTGCACCCTGCTATGATAACTCCGCCGTGCCCCATCCCAGAGGGCCAGCAGCAGACTCCGGTGAATTTGCGATCATACACGCACATAAGTGAACAAAATTTAAGTATTTATATATGCATCTTGTATGATCTGCAATTTTTCTGCTCCCTCCAGGATAACAAATTTATAAACTGCATTTTAACGTACCGTCTGGATTTGTTTTCTTTTTCTGCAGATGCCGGATCTCCCAGATTATCTAATACCAAGACTAAAGATGCCATTCAAGAATGTAGAGAAAGCCAGGGAATTTTACAACAGATACGCCAGACACGCTGGTTTTGGCATCAGGAAGACGGGAGGGAATGACAATCACAAGTATTTTGTTTGCGCGTTCCAAGGGAAACACAGAACTTCTGTTTTGGAAGCTGAAAGGAAGAGAAACAAAACATCGCAGAGGACAGGCTGCAATGCAAGAATGGGGGTGAATGTGCAAGAGGATAACACATGTGTGGTAGTGGACATTGAGTACAATCATAATCACCACATCATCCAAACTGCTGACATGTTGGTATTCTTGCACTCACACAAGAATTATGACCCCACTATTTTGGAGTACGTAAAGCTCTTGCAGTAACATGATGTCAAACATACAACAATTATGTCCATGCTATCCGAAAATGAATGGAAGCTACTTCCTAAGCATGACCGGACGAGACCTACTAAACCAGTAAGTATTGAAAAATGCACATACTGCAATGTACATAGCATCCTAAGTCACCACCCTTGCTATTAGCAAAAATAACGAATGCATGTTTGCATATAATTTGCAGGAAAGCTATGAATGCGAGGAAAGATGATTTGGATGATGTATTGAAACTTGTATCTTTCTTTAAAGACATGAAGGCAATCAATGATGAGTTTTTCTATGACATACAAGTAGACAACGACAATGTAATTAAAAACATTTTCTGGTCCAATGCAAGCTGCCGGGGAGCATATCAAGATTTTGGCGATTGCGTAACATTCGACACAACTTATAAGACTAACAGATTTCATATGCCTCTGGGAGTGTTTGTTGGAACAAACCACCATTTGCAGTCAACGATATTTGCTGTTGCCCTGATCAGAGATGAAGATGCAAAGTCATTCAAGTGGTTGTTCGATACATTTGTACGGTGCATGAACAACAAACACCCAACTTGCATTCTAACAGGTAAGTTAAAAAAAACTCTACAAGTTTCATCATCTTTTCAGCTCTACGTGTATATCGGGTATACTGGTTTTAACTGAAAAATATTATAAACCAAGCAGTTCAAACTCTGGTAGCACAGAAGTCCAACAAACAGTACAGGAAGCAAAATATGGTTATGTCTATGAAGTTCAAATACAGGAATCATAGAAGTTCAAGAACACTGATGTAAGAAAAAAATATGTATCATGTTCAGAAAAATATGGTTATGTCTGTGAAGTTCAATCACTGGTACCATAGAAGTTCAACAACACTGCTATAAGAAAAAAAATTGGGTGACATTATTAGATAGTCCTGCTGCTGCATGTGAAGTTCAATCACTGGTACCACAGAAGTTCAACAACACTGCTATAAGAAAAAAAATTGGGTGACATTATTAGATAGTCCTGCTGCTGCATGTCAAGTTCAATCACTGGTACCACAGAAGTTCAACAACACTGCTATAAGAAAAAAAATTGGGTGACATTATTAGATAGTCCTGCTGCTGCATGTGAAGTTCAATCACTGGTACCACAGAAGTTCAACAACACTACTTTAAGAAAAAAAATTGGGTGACATTATTAGATAGTCCTGCTGCTGCATGTGAAGTTCAACTACTTGTATCACATAGGTTCACCATCAGTGCAAGAAGCAAGTTTCATTTTTTTAATTCATGCAGACCAGTGCCCGTCAATGGCGAAAGCTATACCACAATCATTCCCAAATACCGTCCACAATCTATGCCGTTGGCACATCCTGAAGAAGTTCAAGGAATACCTCGCATTGCAGTACAAAAAGTATCCAACATTCAAAGAGGAGTTCACAGCAATCTTAAACTAGCCGCTAATGCCAACAGAGTTTGAAGCTGCCTGGGCTGCACTCGTGCAGAAGTACAACCTGCAGAACGATCAGATGATGATGCAGCTATGGAGTGATAGGACAATGTGGATATCTGCATATTACAAGAACATTTTCTGTGCTAGAATGACTTCTACACAACGAAGCGAGAGCATGAATCACGTCCTTAAGAGAGGGTTTGTCAAGGGGACACAGAACCTACACAAGTTTGCTAGGCGGGTAAATGCTTGCATACAAACTCGGCTGCAGAAGGAGAATGAGCAAACAATGGCCAGCATGGTATTGTGACTTCCTTGAACATGTGCACTTGGTATTTAAATGAAACCCATGACTCTGCTCGACTAATATCTTATTTTTTGACATGTGCAGAGCAATCCTATCACAAAAACAAATTACGGCTACGAGGAAGACATGGCTATCAAGTACACGAGAGCCGTGTACAGCGAGATGAGGGATAGGATGAGAAAGAGCACGCTATTTCGCGCAAAAAAGACAGCAGAGGCCACTAAGTACCTTGTGTACTACCACAACAAGGGTGGCCATGATGATGAAGAAAGGTTTGCCTGGTCAAAGCATGAATTCCAGGTTGTAGCTGACCCAGAGAATGAAATATATGAGTGTGAATGCAAGCTTTGGACACACACAGGTGAGTGGAAAAACAAACTCATTAAATAGCTAAACTAGTAGTATCATATCAATATATGAAACTCATTGCTGGCTCACAAACAATGTATTCTGCATTCATCGCAAATTCGGGTCTGTTCTGCCTTCACATAATGAACATACTGGACTACCTGAGGGCTGACAAATTTCCAGACAAGTATATCCTGAAACGGTACACAAAGACTGCAAAATCACAACCAACATTTGATACAAGGGACTACAACACAATTGCATCAGATGGCAGCTCAAAACTCTCAAAGCAAGACATCCTGCTGCAGCTAAATTTGATGGTTAACAAGAAAGCAATGAGATGTGAACAGCAATATGACAGAGCCTTCTATGTTCTCAAGAGGCTCGTGGAAGAACTTGATGCAATACATTCAGCAAATGAAGCAGATGCCGACGAAAGGATGGCTGAAGAGGATGCTGAAATTGAAGATGACCTTCATTATTATGAAGCTGAAAAGCTCCAGACCGCTGCTCAAGCCGACCGATGCAAGGAGCATGTTGGCCAATTGATGCAGCAGCAGCAGCAAGAGATGATGAAACTACCGTTGTACTCTGAAACAAACGGTAGGAAGAAACTTTCTACAGCAAAGAAAAGTGACCAGAGAGCTCAAATAAAGGCACCATCTGCAGATAGAGTCATCGTGCTGGATGACAATGGAGTGCCACTTGGACACAGGCAATGTAGTGTGTGCAAAAAGGTTGCAGGACACAACAAACTCACTTGTCCAACACTCTTTGAAAGAAACGATGCCGAGGAGGTCAAGCAACCAAAAGCTCAAAAACAGCAGCCCAAAGTTCAAAAAC
Source organism: Elymus sibiricus (assembly GCA_039707655.1). Classification (NCBI taxonomy): domain Eukaryota; kingdom Viridiplantae; phylum Streptophyta; class Magnoliopsida; order Poales; family Poaceae; genus Elymus; species Elymus sibiricus. Next base: position 137,526,569 of record CM077667.1, on the reverse strand, counting down.
AAAACAAGGGACCACACCCAGAGAAAGCTAGCAGCAGGCTTTGTAGCATATGCAAGGAATATGATCCACACAATGCACGAACATGTCCGAAGCGCGCAGAGGCTGAAAAGACAAGTCAAAATCCAGAAAAGAAAAAGAAAGCAAAACCTAGAGCCAGCACCAAGAAAGTGGTGGAAGAAGAAGAGGAGGATGAGGAAGACGAAGATGAAGACATCAACGAAGAAGAGGAAGACGAAGAGGAAGACGAAGAGGAAGAGGAAGAGGTACATGTCAAACAAAAACCACTACCATGGAAGAGGAGGTGCGCAAGGCTGGTGAACAATTAGACTAGGTCGATTAAACAAAAGCAAACTTATGTCATGTCAGTGTATATTATGTTATTCCACTATTGAACAGTATTTTTGGAGAAGCTTACTGTAGAAGTTCTACTGTACAAGTTTCAAAGAAATTATACAGTAGAAGTTCAAGTATATATTAATTTAGAAGTTCTGGTATATTATAAGAGGAGGTGCAGGTTCTGTATTCCATAAAAGAGCAAGCAGGAATAAAGAATAAACCATGAAGTTCAAGTGCTCTTACTATAGAAGTTCTGGTATATTATGAGAGGAGGTGCAGGTTCTGTATTCCATAAAAGAGCAAGCAGGAATAAAAGAATAAACCACGAAGTTCAATTGCTCTTACTATAGAAGTTCTGGTATATTATGAGAGGAGGTGCAGGTTCTGTATTCCATAAAAGAGCAAGCAGGAATAAAGAATAAACCATGAAGTTCAATTGCTCTTACTATAGAAGTTCTGGTATATTATGAGAGGAGGTGCAAATTCTGTATTCCATAAAAGAGCAAGCAGGAATAAATGAATATGCACTGAGAAGTTCAAGTACTCTTACTTTAGAAGTTCTGGAATATTACGAGAGGGGTCGCTGGTGATGTATTACATAAAAGAGCAAGCAGGAATAAAGAATAAACTATGAAGTTCAAGTAAGCTTACAGAAGAAGTTCTGGTATAATAATTAATGTAGGAAAAATATGCTTGACAAATAAGTATTGCCGCTAGTAATCCGAAGACGCTCGCGTGGACATATGAAGTTCTGTTTGGATACCTGGAGAAGTTCACGTAGAAACCCGACAAGATCAAGAAACGTAAAGGAGTGTATCAGAATATTTTTACATGAAGTTCTAGTTGAAAACTATTTGCAGTTAAAAAATTACAAAAATAGGACAACACAAAAATTACAAAAGGCTACATCTCGATTGAGTTGAAACATAATAATACATTATACAACAAAAAATTCTCTCCATCTCAAACCAGCAGCCCAGCCAGAACTCAAGCAGAAGTTCAAGTTCACATGTTGGGGCCAAAATTAACAAAACACTGGATTTGTGAACAAAAAACACTGTCCACAAAAAACCAGCAGTTCAGCCAGAACCCAGGTAGAAGTTCAAGATCATAAGTTGGGGAAAAACAAACAACACTGGAATATTGAAACAGTGCAATACATTTAAGTTCACAAGACGATCATTCTTCAATACAGATACATTTGTCCTCAATAACATAAAAACCAGTGCTGCAGCTATAGATATACAAATTACTAAACCATTCTTACAACCAAGTCTTTACGAAATCGTTCCAATCATTATCAAACCAAGTCTTTACGAATACACTAAAACCAATGTTTCTACATGCAGAATTCACGGGCCCAAGGACTGGATCTCAACAGGAAGCTCTCCACGCACAATTTCATTCTTCTCGCTGAAGACTAGAGTGTACATGAACTCGGCCTTCCAGTCATCTACAGCAGCCTGCAAACAAAAAGAATGAAGAATAAAAAAACAGTAAAGCATAACTAAAAGCACAGCAGGAGCGTGTCGGCAAAAAAAACATGAAAGGATGATGATCCAAAGGAACAAGGACAAAACATACTTCTACATCACCAAAATCTTCAACAAGCTCATCGCCATCATACGTAGAGCAGAGCTTCAAGGCGAAGAAACCACACTCGTTATCCAGTTGCTTTGGGACATCAACGAAAGTCAGCCTCTTTGCAATAGTCACCCAGTTTGGCTGCTTGCTCGCCTTGTACTCAGCCTTGCCGTACATCTCCTCCAGCAACCCAACGAATCTCTTGATCTGCCAGACATGACAAATACGATAAAATCGAGAACATCTTAAACAAAAAGCTAAGTTCAGGTACCATAAAAGCGACACTTGCATAAAATCCAACTAAATGATACCAGAAGTTCAACTGTCAAATGATAGTCAGTTCAGGCACACAACTTTGAAACAGCATTAGCAAACAGAGATTAAAATGTTTTGTCAACGGAAGGCAGAATAAAATTCATGTCAAAAAGAGAATATGACGGGAGGTTCAGACTAAGAAACACTCATGATATTTTGGCAGTCTCCGTGGAAACTTGTTCGTGAAAGTCCCTTATTAAAGTAAGGGAGTGAATCAAGGATGTCAATGCTCCCACGATATCTATTCAGCACATACACACTGTAGTGCGCTATTTTGCCAATTGGCTTAAAAAGTATCAAGAAAACCTGCCAAGATTGAAAAAATGGTTAACACAAACTACAAACAATAAGTATTGAACAGCCGAGATGAACAAAAACTTCTTGACAAACTCAGCAAAAGGATGTACATAATAAAAAAAAGGAAGAGTTATGACAACCTAACCAGCTTTGCGTTAAGAAGGTCTTCTTCCTTACGAACAAACATTGGGAGGAGTGAAGCCGAATTTTTTACATCGAATTTTGGAACTGATGCACCGAAATAATCATACTCCAGGCAGTACTGCATTCACAAACAGACCATCAACAAAGATCAAGAACACGAAATAATAACGACAAATAAAAACAACTCCCAATGCCACTTCACCAAAACTAGCGCAAAAAAAGGAGATAGGGATACAAGAACAAAAACATGTATGAAGTAGGGACTCAGAACAACCCTGTCAGCACAAGAGAAGATCTCAGAGGTCTCCGGCTTATCCTTCCACAAGTTTATGAGAAAGTCCATTATGTCTCTTTCCATCTGCTGCCCTTCGCCGAAAAGAGTATGAAGCACACGTCCTGTGAGGTCAATCACATTCCCAGGGACGGTAAACATGCAGTAGCTTGTCCTGCAGATTTAAAAGGATGGGAAAAATATTAGAAGCGCAACTCCAAGAAAAGGAGAATGAATAGAAGTCCACATACTATAACATCAGAAGTTCACAAAAAATAGCATTTCTGGTAGCAAAAACATGAGAAGAATACTCACTCGGAATACTTCTTCAGACCATCTTCACTAAGCACAATCTATTTCAACCTCCGGGCCTCAGATAGATGAGGGTAACTGTATTTCTTTAGGGGAGCGACAGGAGAACGCCACTTCACAGGCAATCTTACTGCTCTCTTCGAGGAAGTTATGTTGCCAGACTCAACTGCCGGATTCCTCCTGGTGATGACAGCATTCTTCCCACCTCTCCCAACAACAGTAGCAGCAGCAGATTTACCCTTCTTTGTGTAAGCAATCTTCTCAAAATCATCATCCGACGAAATCACCTCTGCTTGGACTGCACCAACCTTCCCGGAGCAAGGGGTACTTGGAGCAGCACCAATACCGACAGGCTGCTTCCCCAACTTGGAAGGAATAAGGGTTTGAGAGCTCTCATATTCTCTCGGAGTTGTACTCATCGATTTCTCCCTAGGCTGGTATTCCTGTGACCCGAGGAATGAGTAGTGGTAATCGGTCAAGTCCAACGGCTCCACTGTCAAAAAAAAGACCATTAAATATAACTGAAGTTCAGATACAACACAATGTACAGTCCAACAAATATGGATGTCATGATTACTACTCAAAGTTGACCTAAAAAATATGTTGCACTTAAAAACTAATGAAGCTCAGGCACAACCCAAGGCACGGTTCAAGATAAAACTGATGAAATGGAAACCATTCAACTACAACTAACAAAAGCATAAAAAGGTATCATCTCTGAAGTTCATGTAGAATAAAAGCTGCAGTCCAAGTAAGCAATGACAGGAAAAAATACTGAAACAGAAAACACAAGCAAGTAAAAGACAATGAAGTTCATGTACAACAAAAGTTGCAGTCCAAGTAAGCAGTCCAAGTTTCAAGACTTACATGAATAGTAGCCAAACAGACCATGGAAGTCTGTTTCAAACAAGTTAGAAGAAGCAATTGAGTACAACCATGTCTTCCTGATATCCAAGATATTCTCATGGGAATAGTTTGCAAGAACCCCATCATGATACGAATTAACATTCGTAAGCATGAAAAATCCGCAGTCGATACTGCCATCAAACAAAGAGAACAGTGTCAAAACGAAAGAAAGCCAAAAGCATAACAAGACGTTGCAGCTTACGTACAACTACAATTAAACAGAAAGTGATAGAGAGAAAAGTGGAACTCATACTTGTTAGTCTGTTGTGGGACATCAATCCAATCCAAAGGGAAATGGTCAATAGAAGGTGGACTGAACGGTGTCTCCCTGTCATTGTTGGCGTCGCTCCAAAGCTTCTTGATGTTATCAGTCATCCACCGATACAGGCGTACCGCACAGTCATCATTTGGTCCATAGTAGGAGTCGAGAAGCTGGAACCTTGAATTCTTCATGTCAAGAAATATGGAAACCCAATGACCAACACCACCCAAGCGAGCAGGAAGTTCAGGTGGGTCAAAAGTGGGGAAAATAACCTGACGCAAGATAAACACACAAATCATAAAAACTGAACATTAATATCAAGAGCACAGAAAAATAAACAAATATAAACAGAGAGGATCACAGTGGAAACAAATACAGAGACAAAGAAACAACTATTGCTTACAGAATCATGTGCATCCATGCTATCTGGACCAGTCGCTAAGAAGTACTTCCTCGCACAGGAATCAAAATGCCCTCTGTAAATCTTGTCCTAATATAATGCAGATAACAGCAACATATGAAAATACAATGAGACCAACAAGTTTTAACTAATATGGTAAAGAACAACAGAAAAGAAATTACTATAGGGTTGACTTACACAAATCCAATACGGCAGGATGAGTTTTTCTGAGTCCTGGTATTTCGCACGTAGACAATACAGTGCAACCTCAGCTACATTAGATCGAAGCATTCCGCGAGGAGAAAAAGACTATGCGACATATTCAACAGTAGCTTCACACTCATTGTTTTGGAACATAATCTTTGATCTAAAACAAACAAAAGAAAGTAAAGAAGTTCAGCATCAGAAACTCAAGAAGTTCATCACACAGAAAGCAAAGAAGTTCAGCTACATAACAACAGGCATCAGAAAGTAAAGTTAGATGTTCAGCATCAGAAAGTAAAGAAGTTCAGCAACAGAAAGTAAAGAAGTTCAGGTATAAAACCACAGGCAGTACATAAGAAGTTAGATGCATATAAATTCTGACCAGCTGCACTCACCTCTTAGAACGATCACTCTTAAGCCTAGTTACACTGAAATAAAAGTCATCAACCTTCTTTCAGACGACAGCAAGTTCACTATCTGCTCAGCAAAAGAATAGAAATTAAGAGCAACATACAAACACATAGATCAAGACAGGAGCAACAAAACAACAGAAGCGCATCTCAGCTGCTACACCGAAAGATAAACCACAGGATTAAAAACATCACAACCCATGCATTACAAACCTTCCCCCACATAAAAATAGCTTCAATTCACTTTATTTACAAACCACAAACCAGAAGTTCAACTTGGACAACACAGACAGTACATAGGGATATCAAAGACTCAAACCAACAACAAAAGGGATGGGGATGGGGAAAGAAGAGAGAAGCATGCTCCTCTCTTTATGGATTCTTGCCTAGACCAGTTGCAGCACTGGAAAGATCATCCTCCTTTCCCAAGCTATCACTTTCAGTCTCTTCATCATCATCTCCAGTAGACATTGCAGTGTCGTCGGCAAGCACACCAGTAGCAGCTAGAGCAGCTGGAGAATCTGAAACAGCAAAAACTGTTGGTTGTGCTGCAGCAGGAAGAGCTGGAGAACCAGCATCAACAACAACTGATGGCTCTGCTGCAGGAGACTTCTCCGTGCCTGCACGAGCACTACCAGTATCAACAGCAGCCTCGATGGGATCTTTCTCTGAAATGATATCTTCAGCTGTCGTGCCCTGCTCAGCATCAGAAACCCCAGCACCGATGGACGACTGAGGTTCAGTTCGATCCAGCCCATCGGAGCAGCCAGTGCCTGATACAGCCTTGTCTGCAACCTTCTCTGAAGGAACACTAGCATCGTCATTCTGCAGCAAAGAACAAAAAGTCAATAAAAATGGGCACATAGAAAAAAAATGTACAAGAAGTTAAATAAAAAGGAAACGAATGGACAAGAAAAAATATACTTTAGGATCACTGCCATGAACCTCATCAACAAATAAATCACTCGCGGGAGCAGATTCACGCACAGGGACAGTTGCACTTTCAGGTAAAACATCCTCATCAACCCTAGCACCATCATCAACAGCCTACAAAAATCATATAGAACACAATGTATAATCAGGTGAAGTCCACATTATATAACTAAAGAAGGACAGCTATGACCACTGACACATGGAGGAAGTCCAAAGACAGTAAACATAGAAGGTCAGATATCAAACTACTATCACACAAAGGAAAAAAAGCCAGATATGGAAAGCAAAGAAGTTCAGATACTGTAAGGCTGGAAGTCCAGATACTGTAAACAGAGAAGGTCAAAAATGAAACACAAATACTGAAAAAGGAAGTTCAGAACACATGAAATTAGGAAGGGTCACCTAAGACAAAAAACAGTAATAACTGTAAAGCTAACAATGAACATTAATTCAAAGAAATAAAAAAAAGCCAACATAAACAAACCTCTTCAGTACGCTCCTCGTTCCTTCCTTCACGACCCAAACGAACAGAATAATCTTGCCTCTGTATTTGACTGACAACAACACTAGCCTCATCTTCAAAAGGCTTGCAACGAGCATCCTGCATTTCCTTGAATAGCCCAAAGCTAGTCCGGAGGTGGGAAGTGCTCTGACGAAGCTCAGCAAGAATTCTAGCTTCAATTGACAAAACCTCCTTCGAAGACTCAACGTCAAAACCATGGCCAGGAGGAAGAATCTCGTCGACATGACTAAGACGCTCAAGAGTTGTTGGAACATGAGCCATCTCCCCACAAACAGTTTCCAGAAGACCATCAATCCTAAGAAGGGAAACATTGGCAGCATCAAAGAAACCCTCAGAAGAAACGCCACCTGCAGCACTCACATGGGCAGAAGAACCTCCAGGATCTACAGGGGGGCACCAGTATTGACATCCCAGGAGAATTCAAATCTTGGGGCACCTCCACTCCCTAGGCCGCTGGCACGAGGCATAGTAAGAACAGGACGTTCGATAACCCTAAAGAACACAACCTCAGCCTGTGTCTTCCACTACATACAAAACAAAAGTCAACACGTCAAAAATCAATGAAGGAACATGGAACAAATATTGAAGACAGTACCAGAAGTTCAAGTTAAACTGTACAGGAAAGAATGATGCATAGAAACACTCACAGGCAGTTTCCCAAACACCCAGTTGGCTGGGTCCTCATCCCCCTTCTTAACCAAGTCAGCAGCAGCAAGCTCAGACATCTTGACCTGGTCCATGTAGTTGATGCGAGGGGTCCTCAAATCAACAACAGACTTCTTGCCAAGGATAAGGCAGTCCAGATACATAAGTAGCGGCGCGATGCCGCAGCCTGTAACAGCTTTTCCTCTGTTACTCCCTTGCTGATACCTAGTAACAGCCCTTCGAAGATCATCAACAACCAACTGACAATAGTCCATATTTGCCATATCTTCAGAGACAAGATTCTCAGCCATTGCTGCCTCCCTGGACACTCGTGTAGACGTACCAGGAATAATAACCTTCATGAAAAGAATAAGGTAAAAGACCTGCAGAGCCAGGTCATCATTCTTCTCATCCTTCACAAGTTCCTCGAGGATCTTCCGCAGATCCTTTGTCTTGATATCATCACTCCTCTTGTAGCCAAGTTTGGCCTTCAGCCTCATAACAGCATCATCAAACCCATCCTCCGAGGGCCTAGGAGGGGTACGATTACCTTGAGGGAATCCAAAAAGATGGTGAATAGCATCACTTGTAATACGCAAAACCTTGTTCGCCTCACCCATGTTCAGAACCATAGTAAAAGGGTCAATCTTGGTGTAGATGTGGCCCATCAAAGGACGAGAGATGTTGGAATCAATCGTCAAATCAAACACAGAACCAAAACCAGACTTGATAACCCTCGCCTTGTGCCTAGGTTGTAGCAATTTTGCGCACAACTTGACCTCTTTAAGTGAGCAGCGAACCGTCTTGTTAAAACATTTCGCATCATCTCCTCCTTCATCACCTTCTTCCACTGATTTGCCTCCTCTCTTCCTCAGAACAGGCCGCTTCACAAGCTGATACTGCAAAAAAGGCAATGACAGGAAAAAAAGGCAGAACAATGAGTCAGACAAACTAAACCAAAAGTTCACTAATGCTTAATTGGAAAAACTACATAAGCAAATAGAGCATGGACAAAAAAAAATTATATAGCAGAAGTTCAACCATTAAAAAACAAGAAGTATAGCTACTTTCTACATGTTAGCAGTGTACATTTTAGAAGTTCAACTATGTCTACATAGGCAGTACAACCATGTATGACCAGAAGTACAGCTGCTTTCTCCATGTTAGCAATGTACATTTCAGAAGTTCAACTATGACTACATAGGCAGTACAACCATGTATGACCACAAGTTAAGCTGCTTTCTAAATGTTAGAACATTACAAAGCAGAAGTTCAACTAGGTACACCAAGGCATTAAAACCATGTATACCAAGAAGTTCAGCTAATATCTTCATGTATATAAGCAGAAGTTCAGCTATGTACAAAAGGCAGTAATACCATATAAATCAAGCAGTTCAGCTAACGTCTAAATGTATATAAGCAGAAGGTCAGCTATGCACACCAAGGCAGTACTACATACACAAAATATAACAACAATTCTACAATGTTCTCAAAAACAGTAAACATGAGAGATTCATACCTGGTCAGCAGCAGCAGCAGCATCGTCGTCATCCTCGTCATCAGCGTTGAAATTAGCATCACCCTGGTCATCTCGATCAACACGAGAACGCTTCTTGCAACCCTTGTTAACCTTTGCCGGTGCAACCTTGCGCTTAACGCCGCATTTCTTGCCCTTACCAGATGCACCAGCACCAAGCGGAGAAGGTGTAGGCGCCGCAGTGGCAAGCACACGAGGACTACAACGTGGCGTACCACCGCGGGCTTGGCCTTCCACTTCAGGAAGTTCAACCACACTTGGTCCTGCAGCATTTGAAACACATGGGCTCCTCCGAGGAGTAACTTCACCAACTAAATGCTTCCTAGCCACGGTCTTCTTAAATTTCTTCTTCACAGGGGCAGCCGTGCCATCAGTGGCACGCGGCACGTCTTCTTCAGCAACAGATCCATGCCCAACTGTGAGCTCAGCAAGATCACCAGATTCAGAAACATGAGAACCTTTCTGAAGGCGGGCCGCCATCTTGTTATCAAAATCTTCTTGCTTCTTCCTCTTGCGTTGATCCTCTAGAAGAAGCTGAAGGGGCACATCCTCATCTTGCGTGACAGGTTTAGTGCCATCAACAGACTGGGACTGCGTCTCTGACATCTGAAGAGAGCACAAAGGCTCCGGAACGGAATCACAACCTTCAACTGATGGAGCCCCTTGCTCGGCTGCAGCAGTGTTATCTAGCACACCCAAGTCAGATAGTACATCGTTGATGGTGTTCACAGCTTCCTCCTCTGTGGAAACATCTGCAAGAACACAAAAACATAACAAAAGGAAAAGAGTCAAGAACAAATACAAAACAAACGACAAGAACCAAGTTCAAAAACATGGCTCAAGGATTAAAAAAAGGAGTTGCACATACTGGGTGAAGCAAGAGCTGCAGAAGCAAGATCCGTGAGGCTTAAATTTTTCTCAAGGCTCAAAGCAACCTCAGCAAATACAGTCAAAGGAATAATAGGTGGTTTAGCCGCATCAGATCTTGGAGCATCAGTATTAACTTCTGAAGCTCCATCTTGATCAAAGGCATTTTTTTCAGAACTATTAAATTCATCACCAACTACAAAAATGGAAGTAAAAAGGCAGCTGAGTGTTAATCCACAATCTACACCAAAGGAAGTACTACATATACATGAATGTCCAATGTCCAGAAGTTCAAAAATACCTAACAAAGCAGTAAAACAATGCACAATCTACAATCTACATGCTGAAGATAAAACAATCTACACCAAAGGAAGTACTACATATAGATGAATGTCCAGAAGTTCAACAATACAAAACAAAGCAGTAAAACAATGCACAAGCAGATGTTCAACCAAATTTCATTACAAACAAATAATTAAACCAGAAGTTCAACTATGTGACACAAGGCAGTACTACAAAAAAAAGATGAAGCATGAGCAGAAATACTTTTTCACAGCCAAACTACTTCTCAATACCATGAAAATGATAAGAAAAAATACAAAGATATACACTGAAATATAAAACATTGGTAAGTCCAAACACACTTGGATACATAGTTTAGTTGCAATTCATCAAAAAAAATCTAAGCAACACTCTACTAACTTCAACTAAGAGTAAAATGCATACACATAACCTACGTAAGAAGTTCATAATTTTAAACATAGGCAGTCCAACAAGACAACCAAGGGAAGATATGGGCGGACATATAAAAGAAAACTATTATTTAAAACACAAGATGCATATACATTTACATACCTGAAGAAGGTTTTGAAGCCATGACAACACCACTCCTTGATGAATGGTAGTCCAAACCCTAGATCCACCTACAAAAAACAGGGGAAAATTACATCTAATTAGCAAGTAGAAAATCAAACAATAATACATTTAAATCACGACAGCATCAACATCAGAAAGCAACTAAATCAAACCCTAGGATAAAACAACTAAAACACATCAACAATCATGAAGATGAACAGTAGCACATCTAGGCAAGCACGGCAAAAAACAGTACTCATAAACTAATTAGCATGTGACAGACACAATCTAGACTACGAAAACAATAACATTAAGGGATGTAAATACATCACATCCAGCAGCAACCACCACACCACACCCTTCTTACAATCATCTCACTGGTGAAATTACCAAAGGGGAAATGAAATCCACACAAGTCTGAAGGGAAAAATAGCACACACAAGCATCTCACAGATTAAATTAACCACGGGGAAACGGAATCCACCCATCACACGCACAACAACCCTACCTAATCTCCCATCCAACCATCAGAAGAAAAAGGGAGGAGGCGGAAGCGAGAGCACGCAGACGTAATAGAGAGAGCTCGGCAGATCTGGCGAAAACTAAGAGCAAGCATTGGGGGAGGCAGCATTTGTACCTCTCCAAGCGACCCCAATGCACGAATCCGCGGCAGTTCTTCCACCCCCACGACGCCACGCGCACCTTGGAACCGCCAAGATAGTTGCCAGCTTCACTTCAGAGGAGAAAGGAAGCGGTCTGAGGGAGGGAGAGCGGGGCGTGGGGCAGAAAAAGGAGCGGGGCATGTGCCGGTTACTCCACTCGCGAGCGCAGGACTCAGCGGCGGAGAACTCAGGGAAGGTTGGGGGAAGTTGGGGGGAACGGAGCGGAGCGACGGAGGGAGAAGAGAGCGAGCGAGCGAGCGGAGCGACAGAGGGTTTTCTGACAGGTGGTGGGCAGTAAATGGGGCTCTCCAACGGCTGTTGCAGCGCCGGGGTTAATTACAGTTTTACCCCTGACCACTAAAAAGTAAATGCATCTATTGAAAAATGAATGCACCATTTGAATGCATCAATTTAAAAAGATAAGATCAAATAAAAATCCGTTGGTATCCCTTAAAACAAACATTTGATGGGCAACAGAAGTTCAAGTACACTACTAATGGAAGTAAAATATATACACAAATAAGCACTTACAAACAAAGAAGAAGTTCCAAAAATAAAGAACAGAAGTTCAAGTACACTATCAAGCGAAGTAAGGCATATGAATAAATAAACAATAAGAAACAAAGAAGAAGTTCAAATACAAAAACACATGTCCAGAACTAACTCAACGGACTAGCCTCCACATGCGACGACGCGGCACGCCGTGTCGTCGCCTACTCCTGCTCGTTCTTGGCTCGGCCTCACCGGGGGTCCCAGCAGACTCGCATTCGCTCGTCGCGGGGCCCCCCTGCTCGGCCTCGCACTACCGCGACAGTGCGCGCTAGGTTGACAGGCGCAATGCGGTTATTCTGTTTCCACCCCCACCCGCATGCACCCCAGAGCCACACCCCTAAGATAGATAGTGGGGTCACGGATGTGACGGACTCGCCTCCGCATGCGACGACGCGGCACGCCGCGTCGTCGCCTGCTCTGGCTCGTTCCTGGCTCGGCCTCGCAGGGGGAGGGGAGGGGGGTCCCGACCCCCCCTCCCCCCCTGCTCGGCCTCGCGCTACCGCGGCAGTGCACACTAGGTTGACAGGCGCAATGCGGTTATTCTGTTTCCACCCCCACCCGCATGCACCCCAGAGCCACACCCCTAAGATAGATAGTGGGGTCACGGATGTGACGGACTCGCCTCCGCATGCAACGACGCGGCACGCCGCGTCGTCACCTGCTCCGGCTCGTTCCTGGCTCGGCCTCGCAGGGGGACGGGAGGGGGGTCCCGACCCTCCCCCCTCCCCCCCCCCCCCCTGCTCGGCCTCGCACTACCGCGTTGGTCGATAGGCGCAATGCCGATTTCAATGTCTACAAATATTTAAATACAAAAATAACAAACAAAATTAAAATAAGAAGTTCAAATAGTGAAGATATAGAAGTTCGGAGTTATGTAAAACCTCAAATTAACATGTTAAAAAAATTAGCATACAGAAGTTCAGGATAGTTATTCCGTGAAGTACAAAAACTATTAGAAGTGCGAAAACATACTAGAAAAAAATAAAAACTACACGCATGTCCATCGGCAAATTCCATGATTGCTCACAGGACTGAGTCAAAAAATCAAAACTAATGAAAGAATGAAAAATGACAGGAAAAAATACAGAGGTCTTGCTGCATTACCTTGCAAAAGAAGGAAAAGCAAAAGTTCAGGTATAAACAACACAGAAGTCCAGCTTGTACAGCGACCATTAGATGATCCAGACAATATGGACGAACGAATTCGTCTGAAGCATAAAATCCTCTGCGCCAGATTAGAACACGTCCGTACCCCCTTGGAAATGATCTGTCAACTCCCTTTCTACAAAAAAAATAACCAAAGGGCAAATCTCAAAACCGCAAGAACATCCCGTGCAACAGCCGCGGGAGTGCAAACATCAAATCACCAGAAATCAAACCGTATGGACCCTCCCGATTGAAATTCACGATGTATTAAGCTTTCAATTTCACTAAATAACGCAAATCAGCCAGCAAACTTTACAGAAAAATGAGAAATCGTCAGAAGTGGAGGCTGCATCTCGGGCGGATGAAGAACACGGTCGATTTCAAATTCGTTTCAAATAACCAAAATTTCTGCACCAAAATCGTACAAACACCTAATTCCCATCGTGCCAGAGCTTCGACAACATCCACAGCATGCATTAAACTTGCAACAGACGCAAGTTCATCACGACCCGAGAGCAAATCCGCCAACGAGCGAGATTCATGTTTAACGCGTGCATTTAGTTGCTAAAACCCGTTTTCTGGTTACACTTACATCACTAAGAACACGACTGGACAGAAGAATTCATTCGGGGAGACACGGGTGCGAAGATAGCCCGAAGTTCGGGTTACACTTACACAGGGAAGTTCAGGTTGTGTAACTCAGGAAGTTCAGGTTGTGATCAGAATAATATTCTGATCCCGTGATCAGAATAGTGTTTATGTATATATATATATATATATAGGGTGGGTCTATTCTGACAACACCACTTGAGAGTCTTATTTTGACATCACCGAACCTTATTCTGACAACACCAGATCCAGCCAACCGAACCGCAACTCAAGCAGAAAAAAGAGCACCCCCACCCATCTCAAACCTCTCCCTGGTCGTGCCTTCTTCCTCCCCCATGACTCCACACCCCACCCCACCGCACACTGCCCTTCTGCAACCACCTGCCGCGCGTCGGAGCCACACCACCGCCGGCAACCGCGGCCGTAACTCACCCGATCCCCTACCCGATGTGTCGCCCCGCCCTGAGCACCACCCTTCCCACCTTCTCGATCCGGCCATCCCGGGATCCACCATCATTGCAACTGGGGCCGTGGCCTCCCTACATCGCGGCCCTTCCTCAGCCATGTGGAAACCACCATGACCTCTCCCCGTGCCGGATCCGATGGGATCCGCCTCCAACGCCATGTCCCGCCTGGAGCCGCACGGCCGCGACCGGGACAACTCTCCCAGCCCACCTCCTCACCATCCATGGCGGTTGACTCTCCCGGTGCTGTATCCGTTGGGATCCGCCTCCAACACCGTCGTCCCGCCTGGACATGCCCCGCCGCGGCTGTGTGAGCTCCCCCGTCCCGCCTCCTTCATATCCAATGGATCCAACCGAGGGTCGCCTTGGTGGAGATGAGCTTGGATGACTCCGTGATGGATGCATCTTCCTCAGCTCACCTCCGTGCCGGTGAGCCGCCCCTGTGTCCCCTTTTCCACCGTCCCTCCTCTCCAGCGGAAACAGTACTGTCTGCGCGTCATGCTGTTCGCTGGCTCTTGGTGCGCGGTTCGGTAGATCTCCGGTCAGCCTCTCCACAAGCACGGCGCACGGCTCAAACCTTTATACAGGTCGGGCAGCGGGTTGCACCTCCGACGCGGCCAGCGGCGAGTGCCCCCTCCCGGGGTTCATGCCATTATGTTCCGTCGCCATATCGGCGATTCCTCTGTTTTGCAGGTCGGGCAGAGCTCCCGCATCGGACAGTGATGGGTTCACATGCTGGTCTGCTTGCAGCTCGTTGGCTTGCCCTGTTGCAGTTCGGTCGCCAGCGGGTTCACGTTCACGCGCGCACGGTTTCAGTAATGCTACGAATGCACATAGACCGACGCATGGGCCAAGTGGTTGGGTTGTACACTGCGTTTCGCCAAAAAAAGTTCTGTGTAAGCCCTGTTCGGTTGTGGTATGTGGTATGCAGCCTGGATGTATGTGCCAACATGTTGTTTTGGGAGAGGCTCACTCCAATGTGCAATGCGGTCCTCTCGTTTGTAAAAAGGATTTATGTTTTTTGTTTGAAGAGGTTCGCTTCATTTGTTTACTCACGCAGTGCATCTAGCATTGTGTTGCGGTTCATTTTTATTTACCGTGCAATTTGCTTTCTTCGCCCCTATAAATATTCCTCTCGGAGCAGTTCATTATCCTTGCGCATGCAGTAAAAAAGAAAAGCAGAAATAAAATTATGCAGGCCACTCGTCCAGTCCCTGCGGTCCACTCGCCGAGCCTGCGTGCATAAAAAACAACTAGTAAAAAGTAATGTGGTTCACTTCTTGGTAGCGCTGCGGTTTACTTGCACCCGACGTGAAGTGCATTTCACTTCGTCTTGAAAAATTCACGCCGCACAAAAATAAAATCATGCAGTTCATTTGCCCGTCCGATGTAGTGCGGTCTTCAATCCGAAGAAGTGCGTATGTTTGTCCGATGTTGTTCACGCGTTGATTTTGCCGTCGTGAAAAACAGAGTGTTCGCATTTCGATAAAATCAAAACTGCTCTTAAACCGTAAGGAATTAGAGAGAGTGTTCTACATGAAAAGGTTGGGCATCGTCGATATCTTTCCAACACTGTATCATTTGCACCGTTTCGACAAACGGTTTAAAAAAATTACGAAAATACGCTCGCTGCCACTCGTAGGCAGCGACATCGTTTTCAAAATTCCTTTAAAACGGTGAGGAATCTCAACAAATGACCAACATATGAAAGTTGCGGCCATTCCACATCTTTCAAACGCCGTATCACACGCCTCGTTTTGACAAACGGTTAGAAAACTACAGCGAAAACCATACCGAAAAATTCGAAAATTTTGAAAAACAGAATTTCGCGTTTCGGTAATTTTGAAACTGCTCTTAAACCGTAAAGAATTAGAAAGAGTGTTCAACATGAAAAAGTTGCGTCTTGACAATATGTTTCCAATGCCGTAGCGTTTGCTTCATTCCGACGAGCGGTTTAGAAAAAATCGCGAAAATACGCTCGCTGTCACTCGTCACGCGTCCACCGTTTTCGAAACTGCTCTTAAACCGTAAGGAATCTCATAAAGTGTTCAACATGACGAATTTGTGCATTTTTCGTAGCTATCCAACGGTATATTATACGCATCATTCCGACAGGCGGTTTAAAAACTGGAGCGAAAACAGTGCCGAAAAACGCGTGCAGTTTTTTCTGTCGACATTGCAGTGCTCGTTTGATGGGATGCAGTGCACCCGCGTTAACCCTACAGTTCGGAAGTGTTGTCAGAATGTTATTCTGACAACTATTCTGACATCGATGTCAGAATAGACGGTTTGTGTGTGTATATATATGTATGTATGTATGTATGTATGTATATATCAAAATACTGTAAATTTGTCCTACGGACGGTGCTTCAAAGACAAAAAACAAAAAAAAACAGATATCTTGCTACCTCCACTCTTTTCTACTAGACACCTTAGAATCATTTTTTCAGAAGATTTATAGAGTTTTTCTAGTAGTTTTATATATGTCAATAATTGATAGTCGCACTAAAATGTACTCCCTCCGTACCAAAATATAAGACCTTTTTGCACTTCAATTTGAACTGCAAAAACGTCTTATAATTTGATACAGAAGGAGTATGTTGCTAGATTTATCCCACAATGTTATAATTCTAACTATCATCTCAATGTAAAGTTGTGAAAATAGTGGTCGAAGTGGCATCATGAAGACTTCTAAAAAAGACGAGAATAAGTGAAGGCTAAGTACTTTCAGGACACATCAATTAAACCTATAAAGTTCATTTGAAAATCACCACAGTTGGCCAGGTTAGGGCGATGATCACATTAACCCGGTGATCACATTCACAAACCGGTTCATGCGCCGGTTCCGTTTCACAACGACATCGCTGTCATGTTGAGATAGATGAGACTGCATAAAATAAGTTTAGTCGTGAACTTGCTAACAATGCCAGGGAGGAAAACCAGACAGCTGTCAAGCTTGGCTCTGTTCCGAAAACATTGCCTTGTATCCAACCAAGATTAGTATGGGAAGTCATTCAAGACCAGGGACACTAATCGATATAATTCATTTGAACGGAACCGGATTACCGGACTCATTGACTCGAGGTATAGTAGCAACATTCAACCCAGTTTTTCTACAGCTTATGGAGGCTTAGATGCCCTCTTCTTAGCTTATTCTAGAAGCTGCTTTAAAAAAACTAAGGCGACTTATTTTGGCAACCAACCATGACGCGTTTGATAGTCTGCAACATTTTGGCGTCTCCGGTGAGCTTGGTTGAGTTGGGCCAAGTGAATACAAGGTTTGATAGCCTTCATCCTTCTCAGTCGGGCTGATAAAACACACACACACGATTGTTTGGTTACAAACATTTTCCCATCAAATGCAACATGCTGTTGTTTGGTTGCGTACGTATATATGAGTAATCTCACCTCTTATCCACGTAGTGACCATACCCCGCATAGAAACGGAGTGTTGAAGGAAGAGAAGGGCCGCTTGAAGGTAGAAGAAGATGTGGCAGTCCTTAGTGCTCATCCAATGGTCACAAAGTTGACCGGGTATGAATGGATTGACGCCCAGGTGTGACACATTTGTACAGTCAGTAGGGTGACATAAATCTATCCGTCTACTATCGTCGAAACAAAACGTATAACAGGAAAATCATGTGAAACGGTGAGATGAAGCTAGTGGTCAAAGAAAATTTTAAACAGTCGATTGGGTCAAAGATTTAGCCAAAATTCATCGGTTTTCATAACATGCACACATGAAAACATTTGTGTAGTATAATAGGAGATGTAGATTTATTCGTGTACAATCGTCAAAACAGAAAATATACGAAATGAAAGTAAAAAAAAAACTATAAACTTTAGCGCAAAATCGAAGATATACAGTCCATGAAATTAGGAGCCCATCGTCTGAATGGAACTACGATATCGATGTAACCTTTTCGTGTAGAGCTTAATTTGAATCGAAGCACCGTTATGTAGATTATAAGGGACCATGTGAAGGTGAACAGAGAGATGTGTGTAACAGAACACTACAAACCCACCTACAAGCTCGCACTACACGAGCAGCCGGGTCATGGGAGTTATATCTCACTTATAGTGAGATACATGCTGCCCTCGTGTAGGTATTGTGCCGGCCAATTTCTTCTCCTCCCTCGCTAGCTGGTTGTGTTGGTTTTTCTCGGGTTTTCTTTTGTATTTTCTGGGTTTTTTCTTTTTCATATTCTTTTGTTTTTCCTTCCGGTTTTCTTGTTTTGTCATGGTTTTTTTCTTTTTTTTCAACGGTGTACTTCATTTCTTTCATCGTTCATACTATTTTTCATTCTTTTTTTCTTCTTTCTTTCTTTCTCGGTTTTCACTAGTTTTTTTTGCTTTCCTTGTTCTTTCTTCACTTTTGATTGATTTTCTTTGTTTATATTTTCAACATTTTTCCGTATACATCACTTACATTTTTTGTATACACAACTAACATTTATTAAATATATGATTAAAATTTTGAAAACTTATAGTTTTTTCATACACATTGCAATCAAGATGGCAGGATGGTGATTTAGAAGGACACTTTCAGTGAGTTCCTTTCATCTGTAGGTTGGAATAAAGACAACGTACTTCTGATCACATTCAAGGAACACAATGATCGTTCATTGTCTGTTGTGTTTTAGCGCATTGTGTAGGTGTCGTTGTTATACTAACGACTGAAATGCAAGTGATAGTGTTGTTAGGGAAATGACTATTGGTGGTTTTAGGTGATCTTTTGGCTACAAAGTATCTTACTTATGTGTAATTATGTCTGAACTTTCCATGGATTTTAGGTTCTCTATGTTTGGATGCTAAGTTATGTATGGATGTTAAGTTATGAATGGACGGATGCTAAGTTATGTTGGATGGATGCTAAGTTTATGGATGTGTTTATATTTATGTGGTGATTATTTGTTCAATGAATCAGTTTCTCATGAAATTTATTTCTATCTGCCCCTTTAATGGACTTTTTTTGTTCTTGGTTATTGTTTTGAACAACCAGATTTGTTGGTTTTTGAGGTGCTCAACTATTTTGATTGATCTTTATTGTAGATCATATCAATAGTTGATTTAGTGGCACCCTATATTTTGGTGTTAATTTCCTCAGTTTCATTTTCAAATAAATATTAAAAAAATAAAATTCTTGATTTCCTTACTTTAATCAGTTTTTTTAATATTCCAACATAAAAGTTTGAAAACTTTTTATTCTGACATTAATGTATGGAGTTTATTAGGTTATATTTAGTTTATTTTTATTTATTTTTTATAATAGCTATTAACTAATTGTCTATTTTGTTTGTGTTTTTAATGAGCCGTCCAGTTTTGCTTTAAGATCGTGCTATTTTATAAAAGTTATGTCGAGTCCTCTTGTGTGGATGTGGGTGCACGGCTTCTCCATGGCTGACGTCATTCGATTTCAAATTCTTTTCCCCTTCTCATTCTGTTTTCCATGGTGTTCCCCCGCCTCTCTTCTTCTCTTCCTTCAGCCGCGTTTGCTCGGGCGGATCGATCCCCTCGTCCGCCGATCATTCCCTCCTCTCCAAGGAATGCTTCTCCGACGACGAATCCCTCCTCTTTGCGTGTGATTCCTTCAGTATTCCAGGTTTCGTTGCTCCCTTCTGTTGTTTCATTGCTTTCTGTTTGGAAACCTTATAATTTCATGGCGTCAATTTGAAATTATGACTGTGTTTTGCCATGATTTGAGATTTTTATATAGTTTTTGATGGTGGATCGTCGATGATTTTGTTAAGCTTCATGCACTAGCCAATGCAATCAAAAGTCCAAACTGATGGAAAGAGTTACGCAATCCACATGTACACTTCAACACCCCTCTTACGTGTGAAGCGAAAAGTCAACACGTGAATAGACTCAGAGGTATCGCTCAAGAGGCCTATACATGGACACAGAAGGGGGCAGGAACAATTTCGAATGAATTGCGAAAGTCAGGACTTGAACTCAAGCCCTTACGCCCTGATACCGTGTTAAGCTTCATGCACTAGCCAACGCAACCAAAAATCTGAACTGACAGAAAGGGCTAGGCAACCACATATACACTTCAACAGATTCCATGGTTCATTCATTTACATTGCTTCCCTATAGCTCAAATAAGCCCCTTGTACATAATATTTCGTGTTGTAGCTACAATTAGCCCCCTGTAGGTAGTTTTTCGTGCTGTAGCTCTGAGTTTAGCTCCTTCCTATGTGTAGCCCTGATTTTAGCTCCAATTCTCTGCAATTTTAGCTCCTTCCTGTGAATACCCTAGAATTTTGTTGCTAGAGCTTTAATTTCTTATGTGACTTGCCAAGTTTCACCTAGTTTACCTATTAGATTGTGTTTCATCCTTGAATATGTCTTCATAAGTGTTAAATTCTAGTTGTATGTCTGTGTTTGATTGGTTTGCAACTCACATGTCTCATATAGTGGTTTTCCAATGATCTCTGTGGTCAAATATCAATTATTCGTTGTTAGATTGTAGGCTTCCGATGTCTTCATGACTTTTCAAATATCCAGATATGTGTCTAGTTTGCATTTCTATCTGCCGTAGTGTTGACTTGTCACAATTATTAACGATTACTATAAGAGTCTCACCCTCAAAACGACAAGTCGACTCATCTAGTAATCATTGGTTCATCTTGGTTGCTCCCAGTGGCGGAGCTAGAGAAGAAATGATGGAGGGGCTAAAGTCAAATACAACTATCTTGAGGGGGCCAAAGACTATACTTTTGTCTAATTAAGCACTTCCAAAAAAATATTTCTTCGGACATTTTGTCAAGGTTAAGGGGGGGGGCATGGCCCTTGCAGCAATACATGTAGCTCCGCTGATGGTTGCTCCTTTTAATTTTGCGCAACTTATTGGTGTCATGTGTGTAATTATCATTGCTTTGTTTTTTGTACAATGATTTTGTATCAAATGATTGCTATCGTGGCACTATCTATTACTTGTGTAAATGCTTTGGTTCTATTTGTGCAACTTATTTTATTTTGTTATGTTAAAATTACGGCCCGAGTTAGTAATTATTTGTTGCATGGTATATACTTGCCGTTGATGTTGCCAATAGTATCGTTTCAATATAAATTTTAGTTCAACAATTTTTAGTTTAAATGTTATTGTTACATCCGTGACAAACTCTTTGATGTAGTATTTTTCATACTTTGATCCATTATATAGATATAGTTGCACTTATTGGTTTTGTGCAATTCGTTGGACCTATTACGCAAGTTTAGTATTTATATGTTATTTTTACCTTTCATTCTTGTTTGTGTTGGTGCGGATCATGGCTAGTGATATGAACGATTTGGATGATAGTCAAGAAGACTATTATGATGATGATGTACATGATATGCTTGTCTCGCAATCTCAATTTGATCATGCACATTCTCATTTACGCAATGTAATGTTTTTTTTCATTTTTGTTTGTATATTTTTATATTGTATTGTTTGTTGTACTTAGAATTTGTTTTATCTTTCTGCTTGTGTATTGTTTATTTAGGTTGGTGGTGGAGATGCTCAATTTGACGTCGAAATTTTCCTTGGGAA
Organism: Elymus sibiricus; assembly: GCA_039707655.1. Taxonomy (NCBI): domain Eukaryota; kingdom Viridiplantae; phylum Streptophyta; class Magnoliopsida; order Poales; family Poaceae; genus Elymus; species Elymus sibiricus. Next base: position 137,504,798 of record CM077667.1, on the reverse strand, counting down.
TCTTCGCCAGTTGGTGAGATTGATTTCTTGTTCCTCTATGTTTCAGTCATTCTACTAACAATTTTAATATTTAATATTTATATCTATCTAACAATTTTAACCTCTTATTGCATACAATTTTTCTCATCAAAAGGGGATGTTGGTTCTTGTCAGAATGACTGTGTAAGTGTGTTTTTACCATTTTAGTAGTGCCCTGAAATTGTGTTGGTCGTTTGGTTAGGTATCTGTTTGCTAGCAGGACCAACAAATTGAGTAAACTACCACATTTTTGTTGTTGGACCACTAATTCATAGAGAACCTAATTTGTCTTAGTATTTATGTGATAAATTATCACCAGAAATGTCAATGATTGAGTGTCTATGGGTAGCTTCCGGTTATATTTTATTGTATGTAGTTATAGATTTGCCATTCCATCAAGTTGAACTTGTGCCCATTGTTTTAAAGTAAAAGTTATTAAGAATATTTTATTTGTATGTGCTCAATAATACTTCAGTTTTTTATGCATTCTGAATGTTGGTCTTTTATTTATTTATTTTTCCTGGTCAACATGCACCAAATCCCCCAAAGAAAGCGACTAGCAGATGTAGAGCTACTCGTTACGATCGTCGAAACAAAAAAGGTACAAAATGAAAGTCAAAAAACCTCCAAAATTGAGCACAAAATTCAAGATATACGGTCCATGAAATTAGGAGTCAATCTTATGAATGAAACTACAATGTCGATGTACATCTTTTTCGTGTAGAGCTTATTTTAAATCGAAGCACGGTTGTATAGATTGTAAGGAATCGTGTGAACATGACTAGGAAGATGAGTGAAATAGAACACAACAAACCCACCTGGAGCCGCCAGGTCTTGGGAGTTAATTTCACTTATATCAAGATACATGCTTCCCCCACGTGAAGCTTTTTCTCCCCGGCGTAGGTATTGGGCCGGCCCATTTCTTCTCGTCCCTCGCTTGCTGGTTGTGCTAGTTTTGCTCTTGTTTTCTTCTGTTTTTTCTTAGGTTTTTTCCCTTTTCCTTTTCTTTTCTTTTCCGTTTTTGGTTTTCCTTGTTTCGTTATGGTTTTGTTCTTTGTTTTTTCACCGGTGTCCTTCATTTCTTTCACTGTTCATACTGTTTTACATTCTTTCTTTTTTCTTCTTCTTTCTTTCTCGTTTTCACTAGTTTTTTTGCTTTTCTCGTTATTTCTTCATTTTCTTTGTTTTTTTGTTTTAATTGATTTTCTATGTTTTTATTTCTACATTTTTCCATATACATTACATAATTTTATATATACAATTAACATTTATTAAATGCATGATTAACATTTTGAAAAGTTATATTTTCCATAAATATTGTACATTTTTTGTAATCAGAAGCAATGTTTATATACATCTTTAACATTTTGGAAATACATGAGTAACATTTTCCATGTACATGATTAATTTTTTGAACATATTTTTTTCACTTGTAATTTTTGCATACACATTGCACATTTTTTATACACCAGACATATTTTTTATATACACTTTTAATATTTTCCAAATACATGATTAATGTTGTTGAAAATTAATTATTTCTGTCTACATTTTTCCATACACATTATAATTTTTTTATATGTTGCAAACATTTTTTCTATTCACATTTAACATTTTTTAAATGCATGATTAACATTTTAAAATAAATTTGTAAATAATATTTTAATATATATTTAGAATATTAGGAAGTATAAACAAAAGTATAAATAATAAAGAAAAAATGTAAAAAAGTGAAAAAAACCAAACACTTTTGAGGCATGTGACGTTTCGCGTGCTGGGTCGGCGCAGTCTCACGCTCGCTGCAGGCGAGGCAGCCCTACATCTCGCTATACGGGACTTACACCCACCAGGTGCCCTCGAGCTGCATCGCTGGGGCTGGCTCTGAAAAGCCTTTGATTCGAGCGTTACCGAGAGCAAGCCTAGAGGTGCAATCAAACAATCCAAAATAAAAAAGAGTTGCATTTAACGGGTCTGATTGAAGTTTGATACAGGCTGCATGTAAGAACTAGGCCTTCATGGAAATGGAAGTTTGATACAGCACTAGTAGAGAAATGGCTAGCCAACCCTCTTGTTGGTGGCGTGCCGTTTTTCGCCGACGCCAGCACTACATTTTTCAAATATCTCTGGCGTCGCCCATTTTGGTACGCCATCGCTTGTTACTTAGTGCTGGCGCTGGACGTACGCGGAACGCCACTTGTATGTGGCCTCCAAGGTTGTGTGGAAGCGTAACTTACTGTTGGCGTACTAGGTTGATAGTACGCCGACAGTATTTCATATATCTATGGCGTTGACTTTGTCCGGACGCCAGCAGTTTATTTTGTGGGTCATTTTTTTAGTCAACATCGGGTCTCACGTAACACCGGCGTAGCATACGGCGGTACGCCAGGAATATACATATTAGTTCTGGCGTTACGTTCTCCTCAAACGCCAGTAATAAAGTCGCATCATTACTATGCCCGTGCTAACCCTTGTGTATATACTAGATTCCCCTTTCTTCTTCCTCTTGCTCTTCCTCTTCCTCCTCTCTCTTCCCTCTCTTCATCTTGAGAAACTCAATTATTTTATCATGATTCTTAATTAGGTAGTTAGATCTAGCTAGGTGATGCGTAGTTACATTTGCTAGCCTCCTCCACCCACTCTCTAATTAAGCTACCTATCTAGCTCTCTCCTCCACCCACTTGCATTAAAGTTTCCTTCAACCTCCATTAACGGCGCCCACCAACCTACGTACGGTCGACCGGCTTCTCGTGGGATCGATCGAGGACTAGCTCGACTCGTATTTCTTCTGCTTGAGGTAATTAACACAAAAAACACTTCCTCGTCATTTACATGTTACGTACGTGTGTGATTGCTAAATGGCGAAACGTGCATGGATGGCGAATTTGTAGAGAGAGTTACCAATGTTTTGGCGAAACGTTGATTCATTTCCGTTTCGTCAAATTTCTGGTACTCAATATGTACCACTTTTAGCAAAGGTCATGCCGAAATTTTGTATGCCCCCGCTTGATATATATGTAATTCTTTTTGTATTTCCCTTTACAGGCTACTTTGATCTATCGAAAGATTCAATATGGATCGAAGTGTGAAGGCATTTCTCAATTTTGCGGTGACGAATATGATACAAAAGTGTGAAACGCAGATATTATGTCCATGTAAGGCCTGCAAAAATGGAACTTTCCATAACCCGTTCGATGGTAGCGTCCTCGCGCACTTGCTTCGTCGTGGTTTCGTTGAAGGTTATACACGATGGACAAAGCATGGTGAGGAGAATGACGACGACGACGGAGCGGCGGATATGGAAGCGGAGAACCCTTTCAATGATGAATTAGCAGGGCCGCCAGAAGGAGGAAACAATAATGAACATGCGCCTGGAGGAGGAAATGATGAAACGCCACCCGAACATGAAGAGGACCATGTCACCCAGGATATGTCGTTGGCTGAAATGTTGCAGGATCACCATGTTAAAGAACTGCTTCACAAGAAGACGACAAATGAGAGAGCTGCTATTAAGGAGGCTCTCAAGTTGGCGCAATTGGAGTTAGATGCGAGTGCTCCACTGTATGAAGGTTGTGATCCTGAGCACACCCGCTTGCACGTCGCGCTCAAACTTCTAGACATCAAGGCAAGATTCAAGAGCACGGACGCAAGTCTGGACGCTACATTGGAATATTTACATACAGTGTTGCCCAAGGGGAATTTGTTGCCTAAGAGTGTTGATGAGGCGAAAAAGATCGTGTGCCCTCTTGATTTGCCGCATGTAAGATATCATGCATGCATAAATGATTGCATCTTATATCGTAACGAGAATGAGCACAAAACAGAGTGTCCAACTTGCAAGGAACCCCGATACAAGCCTGGAAAGAAGGATCCTCGAAAGGTTGTATGGTACCTTCCGTTGATTCCACGCCTGCAACGTTATTTCGCTGACGCGAAGGAAGCAAAGAACATGACTTGGCACAAGACCAGGAAATCCAAAAATGATGGCATTCTGAGACATATTGCGGATGGTTGTCA